>JBBDGP010001083.1:1375000-1975000 GCA_037952835.1 Lithobates septentrionalis
AAAAAAAAGCACAAAAAAAAGTCTCTTGTATGGCTTCTGAATGTCCATTAGATTCATAAAAAGGAAGGAAAAGGAAATGTCCACATTATAATTCTCATTCTCATTCTGCTAAACTTTTCCCAAAACGTTTGGTTTGATTCTGTGCTCATCCATATTGCAGAAATCCTCCACCCCAAAACCCCTGCTTCTCTTTGTAAGGATAGAACTCAATATCCACAGACAGACTGGAACTAATGCATTGGGCCAGACTTGGGTCTTCGGGCTGGCGTATCTGGATCTCTCTCTTGTGATGCTCACTGGAATTTCTTAGACCTTGGGCGTGCGTCATTGGCTAACCCTCAAGGTGTCATTCCCAGGAACATTTTCCAGCAGGAGTCCACCTTTACTCATCTCAGCACCTCCTATGGTATTTGAACAACAAAGATGAACAACAAAGATTTCCATGTAAAAGTTGTAGTCATCTCTTCATCCGTATAGGGTATAGGGCAGGGTATGAATGGGGTATGAATGGGGTGGGCATTTCTTCATGTGCATGGGGCTAGGGGTGAATACTGGCTGGCTGGGGCAGATACTCCTCATCCAACATTAATAATCACAGAATCTACCTGATCAATTCAGGCCTTAATGATTGGAGGTATTAAAAATAATATTCCCTTTTTACTCAAACATATGTAAAGCATGTAGAAATAAAAATGTTTCTCAGCAAGAGTTTTCATTATATAAATTCAATATATTTAACTAAACATTTTTTTCCCCCTTCAAATCCAGTATTTCAGCAGGATTTCAACAAAACTTAAACACCTTTTAGTTCCTTCTATCCCCGGGACCCAAGTGGACCCGAGGGTCTCTGAACAGAACATTTTACCCAAACACATATTCTGACTCAGAAGTCAGCCTCCCAACTTTGCAAATATATCTGATCATCAGCCACAAACAAAACATTGATTGATAAACAACATTACATCATTAAATGAAAAATAAAATACTGCGCTAACAATCAAAGTGTACAAAAATGAATAAATAAAGCTGCGACTACAGTGTTATACAGCACAAATCAGATAAAAAGTTGCGCTAATAATGTGGTAAGAGCAGCAAAAATGAATGCCACAAATGAATCTTAATTGAAAATAAAACACAGAGCAAACAAAGTGATATTGAATGTACCAATAAACCAAAATTGTGAACGCAAAAGAATGTCCATACAATCAATGCGCAGTAGAAAAGGTGAAATATGAACGTAACATTCCCAAAAAAAATTGTCCATAAATGAAAAAACAAAATATACAAAAACAGGAAAAAATATCCCAAGGTGACAGGTGAAGAAAATCTTGTTGAAGTGAATAAGGTGCATAGATGAAACCTCCACCTTCAGAAAATTCTGCCGCTTACCAGAGGATGTTGGTCCCTTGTTACAGGGGACCTAACTGAGCAGACGGCTGTAACCCCAGCCCGGGATCTCACAAGCAGGCACTGGATGACATCGCGTCCAAAGGAACCCTCTCCATGGGCCACAACAGGATGGTATATTTACCGTAAAAAACACAAGATGCTCCACATAGCATAAAACCTTTTAGCATTTATTGAATTAAAGAAAGCCAAATGCACACTTACAAATCGGCAGATATATATCAGCAAAAAGAAAAGCCGGCCGGCTCCAGAACAGCCCGTAACTTCCGGGACTAGATGTGTAGCGGTGACGTCAGGACGTGGCTCCTCCTCCCTACGTCGTTTCTTCACTACAGGACGTGGTCACGGGATTAGGTATCCTGTCCTGTAGCTCTACCTGGCCCCAGGAGTGGTAAGTTCTGTTAACTTTTCCACTGCAATCCCAAGACCATTAATACTTTCATTAATAAATAACTCCTCTCTTATGCCGTGTAAACACGGGCAGACTTTTCGACCGGACTGGTCCGACGGACTGAATCCGGCGGACAATCCGACCATGTGTGGGCTCCATCGGACCTGCAGCGGACTTTTGCGGTCAAAAATCTGACGGACTTTAGATTTGGAACATGTTTCAAATTTGTCCGACGGACTCGAGCCTGGTCGAAAAATCTGCTCGTCTGTATGCTAGTCCGACGGACGAAAACCCACGCTAGGGCAGCTATTGGCTACCGGCTATCCACTTCCTTATTTTAGTGCGGTCGTACGTCATCATGTATGAATCCGTCGGACTTTGGTGTGATCGAGTGTAGGCAAGTCCGTTTGTTCAAAAGTCTGTCAGAAGTCCGTCAAAAGTCCGTCGGAAAGACCTTCGGACCAGTCCGGTCGAAAAGTCCGCCCGTGTGTACGCGGCATTACTCTTCACCTTCAAAACTTAACTTGCTTTACCCTCCACAATGTAGGATGTTTTTATTAAAAACACCTTTAAACTCACTTACTTTATCCTTACCAGTAGGGTTTTTGCATCAAAACATTCCCTCTCTTTACACAACTCCCCAGCCCATCTAACACATTCTTTTGCAACCTTCAAACTACTATTCTTTTTACCTTCAAAGAGTCATCAAAACACGTTAAACATGTATTTAAACATGTACTTCAAACAATTACACATCTTGCAAACAAATTAAACACTTATAATTACAATTCTATAAACAAATATTAGTAAAGGGGAGACCTTTGACACTCAGCAAAAATATAAATATCCGTTCCAAATTTAAATCGCATAGCCAAAACCCCTTTTTCCCATATGCACCACAGCAACAGTATTTCTTAATTTCTTTAGTATTTTTAACACCTTAAGTAATGACATACACACATTTGAATTATCTTCTTTCATTCTTTAAAAACTATATGAACATACATACTAAAGTACTCACGATATTTGGATATAAGCAAGGGAGATTTCTAATTTACTTTGTCCCTATTTCTGACTAAAATTCCTACCTACCTGATCGATCACCTGTATTCCCACGAGCACCAAGCTTCCAACAGGAGTGTACACTTTTCCACAGTGTTTCCAAAACGCTTAAAGCCAACATGGGCATAACGTTATAGAAACCCCAAGCTGCTATAAAAATTTAAACATGCAAGTAATCTAGCAATACCAACTAGCAATCACAAGTTATGTTACCAGTGTAGCAATACTAATTTTCACAAATTTCAAAATACTGTAGACCACTTTGACTGTCCTACCTTACAGTCAGTGTATCTACACAACAAATTATCTTATTACTTCTATGCAACAGAAAGAGAAGCAAAGATTTAGTGGGTGCTGTAAATACCCTTCCCAAAAGGATACTGAACTGAGTCTTAAATAAAGACTCGGGTCTCCCAAAGACCCTACAATAATAAACTCCTGTGAGTGTGTCTATTAAGGTGTGGTCCGTCCTCCCTTTCTCTTTAAATTTAAAAGACTAAGACTTTATCAGAGCCAGGGTAAGAAAGAATTTGTCAAAATTGACAAAAGTCTACTCACCATGGATTATTGTCTTATCCCGGACGAGCCCCCATTTTAAAGGAAATAGTAGGTATTCTGGATGACCACCCTTATAGGTACACCAACAGGGCCCTCAGATATCTGGAGACACCAAATGAAATGAGAGGCAGGTTGTGCATTTGTAAAATGTCTACTTTTATTAGGTGTGTATACAGCTTATATATGGTTCAGCTTACCAATAGAAAGAGGGGAGGGGGTAGTGGTTAGTAAATTATGTATTTGTATAGAAATATATAGTTATATATACAAGTCAGTGACCCTTTAAAGTGGTTGTAAACCCTCCCTAACAACTTTATTGCATTGTAAGCCTCATAAAAAATACTCATGATTGCTGCTAATAATTGTCTCCTTACTTGTTTTGTTTTGCTGTAATCTGTCCCGTTTTGATTAATGACGTCACCAGCGCATGCGCTTCCTTTCCTTGATTTACGGCACGCTCTGTGTACAGTCCATCCACTGACATGGTGCCCTGAATGGGATTTCCTCTCCCAGCGACACAGCCATTTAAGCTTGCGAGACTGCAGTGTTTTCTAGTTCCTGGTACTCTCCATGTGACCGTGTGATGTCACATAGGGGGATTAACCTTGTCAATCATGCTGCATTCTAGAGCGGCGATCAGCTGCAGCAGGACTGACAGGCATACACATGCAATCGTGCTTCGCTATTATAAATAACTCAGCAAACTCCGCAATGAGCGGCGGTTGTCTTGGGAACATCGGGTTGAGAACGAGGCTTGGCTATAACACGATTGTGCAGGCGCGAGATTGCGGCGAAGGGAAACATGAAAGGACTGAAAATGAAATCAGATAACAGTACTGAAGATGGCGCCGCCTTATCAATGAAAAAAACATTTTTCAAACTTAAAAAGAAAGTAATAGGCGATTGTGGCTGGATTAGGTTATGTGATGTTTGCTAATAAGTGATTAGAACAAAATAGATGAAAAGCACCATAGGGATTGCAGGGTTTACTTCCTCTTTAAGATAAATTATCATGGAGATCATGGAGAATTATGGAGATTTTTAAGGGTAAAAGTTTGTCGCCATTCCACGAGCGGGCGCAATTTTGAAGCATGACATGTTGGGTATCAGTTTACTCGGCATAACATTATCTTTCACAATATAAAAAAATTGGGCTAAATTTGCTGTAGTCTTATTTTTTAATTCAAAAAAGTGTATTTTTTCCAAAAAAAGTGCACTTTTAAGACCGCTGCGCAAATACGGTGTGCCAGAAAGTATTGCAACGACCACCATTTTATTCTCTAGGGTGTTAGAAAAAAAATGTATAATGTTTGGGGGTTCTAAGTAATTTTCTAGCAAAAAAAAGTGGTTAATTCTGTTTTACAATGATTTATCAGTGCTTTGACTACTGTTAACTACTGCTTATATTACTACTGCTTTAAATTTCATGACTACATTACAGTGGGCTTCATTAAAGTCCCTAGTTCAAGATGCTTAGGATGGCATGGTCTTTGGCAAAAATTATAGTGACACTATGCTCAGTGTAAATCCCCTTCCTCAGTCTGGGGTTCATCAGACCACATAATTACACACAATTACACCAAAACTATATAATATGAGGACCTACGTAAACTGTCCAATAAGTCTGTATACAATCAGGTATGCCCTTGTACTATATAGTTGTTGGTAGATCCAAAGAAGATTGTACGGCCAGGTTGTGAAATGTGTGATGAGTTTTAGAGGGGAATTCCCCCCACTTTGTAGAGACTTTGTTGTGTCTCTGGGTCAGGAAGTAAAGACATCTCCTCTACTTGACAAAAATAGCAAAAAAATAAAATTGACAAAGGTCACCACTTCTCTATTATATCCAAATCATAAAAGGAAATGTTTTATATCTACGTAACCTTTAAATTAAAAAATTAAATCTCTGTAGTTTCAGTACCATGCTTAATGATTGGTAAACTATCCCTAAAAACATTATTTCTGTTCATACAAGTTAAACAGACTTCATGTCACATTAGTTAATGACAAAGACCATTTCACAGCACCAAGTCAGTGCCAGTGATTTTTATCACCGTTCTGCACAGTAGCATTTTATGTCTGTATTTCACCCATCTCCATCTGTTGGAAATAATCTCCTTATTATTATTATCCGGACTCTCTGGTACAAGATGAGTTTATAAGATTGTTATCTATGTGACTGGGTCATAGCAAGTGAATACACAGAGCAGAGACTAGGCTATATATACAACAATATGCACCTGTTAGTATGTATGCAGCATTCTTTGCTGCCTATATATAGCACTAAAAGTTTGTAGCCTGAATTCCACAATGCAGAGATGCATGTGCATAAGATTAAACAGATATATACTTTTTTTTTGTGCTATGAGCACGTATAGCAGTGCATGCAACTCCTGCACAGCTTTAGATTCTGTTACATGGAAATCTGTTATTAGTTCCAAACTAGGGAGGCAAGCAGTACTGAGACAGACACAGCAAATCCAGACACGTTGGTCATCCTAGATTCTACAGACCTTCAGCATCATATACCAGAAATATATACTGGTTGTGGCCAGTGGTTATTCATTGTTAGTTTACACTAACAGCATACTGTTCCTTTTACGTTAGAGTTTATGTATATAAGGGCAACACCTTTGGAAGTCATACAGTGGCTTGCGAAAGTATTCGGCCCCCTTGAACTTTTCAACCTTTTGCCACATTTCAGGCTTCAAACATAAAGATATAAAATTTAAATTTTTTGTGAAGAATCACCAACAAGTGGGACACAATTGTGAAGTGGAACGAAATCTATTGGATATTTTAAACTTTTTTAGCAATTAAAAAACTGAAAAGTGGTGCGTGCAAAATTATTCGTCCCCTTTACTTTCAGTGCAGCAAACTCACTCCAGAAGTTCAGCGAGGATCTCTGAATGATCCAATGTTGTCCTAAATGACTGATGGTGATAAATAGAATCCACCTGTGTGTAATCAAGTCTCTGTATAAATGCACCTGCTCTGTGATAGTCTCAGGGTTCTGTTGAAAGCGCAGAGAGCATCATGAAGACCAAGGAACACACCAGGCAGGTCCGTAATACTGTTGTGGATAAGTTTAAAGCCGGATTTGGATACAAAAAGATTTCCCAAGCTTTAAACATCCCAAGGAGCACTGTGCAAGCGATCATTTTGAAATAGAAGGAGTATCATACCACTGCAAATCTACCAAGACTTGGCTGTCCCTCTAAACTTTCAGCTCAGACAAGGAGAAGACTGATCAGAGATGCAGCCAAGAGGCCCATGATCACTCTGGATGAACTGCAGAGAACTACAGCTGAGGTGGGAGAGTGTGTCCATAGGACAACAATCAGTCGTCCACTGCACAAATCTGGCCTTTATGGAAGAGTGGCAAGAAGAAAGCCATTTCTCAAAGCTATCCATAAAAAGTCTCGTCTAAAGTTTGCCACAAGCCACCTGGGGAGACACACCAAACATGTGGAAGAAGGTGCTCTGGTCCGATGAAACCAAAATCGAACTTTTTGGCCACAATGCAAAACGATATGTTTGGCGTAAAAGCAACACAGCTCATCACACTCAACACACCATCCCCACCGTGAAACATGGTGGTGGCAGCATCATGGTTTGGGCCTGCTTTTCTTCAGCAGGGACAGGGAAGATGGTTAAAATTGAGGGGAAGATGGATGCAGCCAAATACAGGACCATTCTGTATGAAAACCTGTTGGAGTCTGCAAAAGACCTGAAACTGGGACGGAGATTTATCTTCCAACAAGACAATGATCCCAAACATACAGCAAAATCTACAAAGGAATGGTTCACAAATAAACGTATCCAGGTGTTAGAATGGCCAAGTCAATGTCCAGACCTGAATCCAATCGAGAATCTGTGACAAGAGCTGAAAACTGTTGTTCACAAACGCTCTCCATCCAACCTCACTGAGCTCGAGCTGTTTTGCAAGGAAGAATGGGCAAGAATTTCAGTAGCGACTTGCAGCTGTAATCGCAGCAAAAGGTGGCTCTACAAAGTATTAACGCAAGGGGGCCGAATAATTTTGCACGCCCCACTTTTCATTTTTTTATTAGTTAAAAAAGTTTCAAAAATCCAAAAGATTTCGTTCCACTTCACAATTGTGTCCCACTTGTTGGTGATTCTTCACAAAAAAATTTAATTTTATATCTTTATGTTTGAAGCCTGAAATGTGGCAAAAGGTTGAAAAGTTCAAGGGGGCCGAATACTTTCGCAAGCCACTGTAAGTCATTGTAATAGTGCAAAAAGGCCCAATCCAATGGACAATCAACAATTTTTATAAACACTTATAATGAAGAAAGAAGCTGTGATCAAATAAGTGCAATTAAATAGACATATTTAGTCAATGACTATATATATATATATATATATATATATATATACATATATATATATATATATATATATATATATATATATATATATATATATATATATGTATATATGTATATATATATATATATGTATATATGTATATACATATATATATATATATATATATATATATATATATATATATATATATATATATATATATATTTATATACAATATACATAAACACACACACACAGTATCTCACAAAAGTGAGTAAACCACTCACATTTTTGTAAATATATTTTATTATATCTTTTCATGTGACAACACTGAAGAAATTACACTTTGATACAATGTAAAGTAGTGAGTGTACAGCTTGTATAACAGTGTAAATTTGCTGTCCCCTCAAAATAACTCAACACACAGCCATTAATGTCTAAACTGCTGGCAACAAAATTGAGTACACCCTTAAGTGAAAATGTCCAAATTGGGCCCAAAGTGTCAATATTTTGGCCCAGTCTCCAAAGGGAGCCGATCATGCTCTGCTTCAGTATATCGCCGTACATGTTGGTATTCATGGTTCCCTCAATGAACTGTAGCTCCCCAGTGCCGGCAGCACTCGTGCAGCCCCAGACCATGACACTCCCACCACCATGCTTGACTGTAGGCAATATATAGGCAGTAGGCAGACTGTAGGCAGTATATATATATATATATATATATATATATATATATATATATACACACACTATACTGTCAAAAGTATTGTGACGCCTGCCTCAAGGTCCAAAAAGACATGGATAAGCGAGTTTGAGGTGGAGGAACTGGACTGGCCTGCACAGTATACCTGGTCACTGTCACACCAGTCATCTGATGATTCTGTACTGCACTGGTGACAGTATGTAAAAAAAAAAAATATTTGAAAAATGTTTTATTTAACCACTTCAATACTGGGCACTCCCCCCCCCCCCCCTTCCTTCCCAGGCCAATTTTCAGCCCTCTTGCATTTTCAATGAGAATTGCGCGGTCATGCAACACTGTACCCAAATTAAATTTTTATCATTTTGTTCACACAAATAGAGCTTTCTTTTGGTGGTATTTATTCACGACTCGTTTTTTTTTTTTTTTTTTCCGATATAAGCGAAAAAAAGAGCAGAGATTTTGAAAAAAACCAATATTTTCTACTTTCTATTTTAACCACTTCAGCCCCGGACCATTTGGCTGCCTAAAGACAGAGGACTTTTTACAATTTGGCACTGTGCTGCTTTAACTGGTAATTGCACGGTCATGCAATGCTGTATCCAAACAAAATTTGCGTCCTTTTGTTCACACAAATAGTGCTTTCTTTTGATGGTATTTGATTGCCTCTGCAATTTTTATTTTTTGCGATATAAACGGAAAAAGACCTAAAATTTTGAAAAAAAAAAAAGATATTTTCTACTTTTTGTTATAAGAAAAATCCAATAAACTCAATTTTAGTCATACATTTAGGCCAAAATGTATTCAGCTACATGTCTTTGGTAAAAAAAAAATGTCAATAAGCGTATATTTATTGGTTTGCGCAAAAGTTATAGCGTCTACAAACTAGGGTACATTTTATGGAATTTACACAGCTTTTAGTTTATGACTGCCTATCTCATTTCTTGAGGTGCTAAAATGGCAGGGCAGTACAACCCCCCCCCCCCCAAATGACGCCATTTTGGAAAGTAGACACCCCAGGGACATTGCTGAGAGGCATGTTGAGCCCATTGAATATTTTTTTTTTTTTGTCCCAAGTGATTGAATAATGACAACAAAAATTTTTTTTTTTTTACAAAAAGTTGTCACTAAATGATATATTGCTCCCTCATGCCATGGTTATATGTGGAATTGCACCCCCCCCCCCCAAATGACCCCATTTTAGAAAGTAGACACCCCAAGCTATTTGCTTTGAGGCATGTTGAATCCATGGAATATTTTATATTTTGCCACAAGTTGCGGGAAAATGACAAACCTTTTTTTTTTGCACAAAGTTGTCACTAAATGATATATCGCTCACACATGCTAAGGGCATATGTGGAATTACACCCCAAAATACATTCTGCTGCTTCTCCTGAGTACAGGGATACCGCATGTGTGGGACTTTTTGGGAGCCTAGCCGCAGGATTTCACTCAACACCCCCCCCCCAATGACCCCATTTTGGAAAGTAGACACCCCAAGTTATTTGCTGAGAGGCATGGTGAGTATTTTACAGCTCTCATTTGTTTTTGAAAATGAAGAAAGAAAATAATTTTTTTTTTTTTCTTTTTTCAAATTTCAAAACTTTGTGACAAAAAGTAAGGTCTGCAAAATACTCACCATACCTCTCAGCAAATACCTTGGGGTGTCTACTTTCCAAAATAGGGTCATTGGGGGGGGGGGGGTTGTGCCATCTGGACATTCCATGGCCTCCGAAACTGTGATAGGCAGTGAGGAGTGAAATAAAAAATTTACACCCTTAGAAAGCCTGAATGGGGTGCTTGGTTTTCGGGGTCCCGTACGTGGTTAGGCTCCCAATAATTTTCACACATGTGGTATCCCCGTATTCAGGAGGAGCAACAGAATGTATTTCGGTGTGTAATTTCACATATGCCCATGGCATGTTTGAGCAATATATCATTTAGTGACAACTTTGTGCAAAAAAATTTAAAAAATGTGTCTTTTTCCCGCAACTTGTGTCAAAATATAAAATATTCCATGGACTCGACATGCCTCTCAGCAAATAGCCTGGGGTGTCTACTTTCCAAAATGGGGTCATTTGAGGGGTGGGGGTTTGAACTGTGCTGGCATTTTATGCACAACATTTAGAAGCTTATGTTACACATCACCCACTCTTCTAACCACTTGAAGACAAAGCCCTTTCTGACACTTTTTGTTTACATGAAAAAATATATATATATATTTTTTAAATTACTTTGAACCCCCAAACATTATATATTTTTTTAAAGCAAATGCCCTACAGATTAAAATGGTGGGTGGTTATTTTTTTTATAAACATGTATTTGCGCAGCGATTTTTCAAACGCATTTTTTTGGGAAAAAACACACTTTTTTAAATTTTAATGCACTAAAACACACTATATTACCCAAATGTTTGATGAAATAAAAAAGATGATCTTAGGCTGAGCACATAGATACCAAACATGACATGCTTTAAAATTGCGCACAAACGTGCAGCGGCGACAAACTACATACATTTTTAAAAGCCTTTAAAAGCCTTTACAGGTTACCACTTTAGATTTACAGAGGAGGTCTACTGCTAAAATTACTGCCCTCGATCTGTCCTTCGTGGTGATACCTCACATGCATGATGCAATTTCTGTTTACATATGACGCCAGACCAATGCTTGCGTTCGCCTTTGCACGAGAGCAGGGGGAAAGGGGTTTTTTTTATTATTTATTTTGCTTTTTTTATATAATTTTTAAACTGTTCCTTTCCTTATTTTTTTTTAATCATTTTTATTGTTATCTCAGGGAATGTAAATATCCCCTATGATAGCAATAGGTAGTGACAGGTTTTTGAAACCTGAAAAAATTGGGGTCTATTAGACACTAGATCTCTCCTCTGCCCTCAAAGCATCTGACCACACCAAGATCGGTGTGATAAAATGCTTTCCCAATTTCCCAATGGCGCTGTTTACATCCGGCGAAATCTAAGTCATGAAATGCTCGTAGCTTCCGGTTTCTTAGGCCATAGAGATGATTGGAGCCCTTCTGGTCTCGGATCAGCTCTATGGTCAGCTGGCGGAACCACCGGCTGCATTCTCAGGTTCCCTGTTGGGACAGGAGAGCCAGAGAAAACCATGGAAGACGGTGGGGGGGACATTCCCTCCCACTGCTTGTAAAAGCAGTCTAGAGGCTAATTAGCCGCTAGGATTGCTTTTACATGAAAGTCGACCGCTAGATGAAAACAATGATACCAAGATGATACCTAAACCCGCAGGCATCATTCTGGTATAACCACTCAAAGTCCAGCAACATACCAGTACGTTGCTGGTCCTTGTTGGGGATATATTGTAATCTTTTTTTGCATGCAGCCCGTGGGCTGAACGAAAAAAAGAGATTGTCGGTGGGTATGCCCACCATTAGAATACCTCCCTTCATCCACCCACTTCTAAAGACGGGCATACATGCACGATTTTGTTTTTAACTGTGGTGGTGAAATCACCTCCTACAGCACTGGAGTCACGGCTTTATGTATCGTGGGAGCAAACGCTGTTGCTGTCAAGATACATAAATCAGTGCTGCAGCTGAATGGTCTAAAAAATATATGCAGAAGCATGGGGCATCTGCCCCAAAAGTTAGGAGCAAATCGCTCCTCCACCCCTGCTGCCCCCATGCCTCGACATATATGCTCTTTTTTTTAACTGTGGTGGTGAAATCACCTCCTACAGCGCTGGAGTCACAGCTTTATGTATCGTGGGAGCAAACGCTGTTGCTCTCAAGATAAATAAATCCACGCTGCAGCTGAATGGCGTATCTGAAAACCAAAAAATGGTTAACAATAAAACACAATAAAACATTGCAGAATAGAATACAGTAAAAAACAGCAGAACAATAGAGAGAGCATAGAGAAAGAGAGAACAATAAAACGACAACTATTTTTGTTTTTTTATTTTATTTTTTTGTGTATTTTTACTTTTTTTTTTTACATTTTTATTTGTAACTGTAACTGTAACGGTTCGGTTCCAGGTTCGGGTCTCTCAAAATGCGATGGCATGTTGGGAGACCCTGTGAAAGTGTGTCCTAATCTGTGCAGTGCTGTACCCTACGCTAATACTCCACTAGTGTATGGTAGCGTTCAAAACATTCACCAATGCAAAGACCAGGATTGTCAGGACAGGAGGGACTAAAATAGCGGGTGTCACACCTATATCCGCGCTTTCTACAGACACAACATTTTCTTTGGGGGGCTCGTTGGGTAGGGGTACTAAGGAGGACATACGGAAAATAGCTCTCATGCAGCCAGCTTACTGCATTTGGATTGGGAAGGTGAGGTGGAGCACCATCTGGAAACAGAAGGGCTCTGACGATTTCTTCCTGGAATTTAAGGAAGGATCCAGTCCATCCTGAAGCTCTGTATAGCACATGAGCACTCAGCAAAGCCAATTGAAATAAGTATACAGACACTTTTTTGTACCAGCATCTGACCTTACAGGCAATTAGGTACGGCGCCAACAACTGCTCGTTGAGGTCCACCCTTCCGATATTAAGGTTATATTCGTGGACACAGAGGGGTTTCTCCACAACACCAGTCGCCGTACGAATTTGGATCATGGTATCTGCATGAAGGGAGGTCAAAACGAAAACATTCTTACTATCCCTCCACTTCACAGTGAGCAAATTATTACACTTGAAGCAGGCTCTCGCCCCCCGGCCTAAGACGGGAAACTACAAGCCTCTGGGGTAAGCCCCGGCGATTAGGTCACACAGTGCCACATGCGCCAATCTGATGATCAAACAAGTGACTAAAAAGTGGCACGCTCGTGTAATAATTGTCCACATACAATGGTACCCCTTTCCGAATAAGGGTGACACCAAGTCCCACACAATCTTACCAGTGCTCCCTATGTAATCTGGGCAGTTCTCCGGCTCTTTGTGACTATCTCTTCCCTCGTAAACCATAAAACTATATGTATAGCCTGTGGCTCTGTCACATAGCTTATACATCTTGACCCCGTATCTGGCACGCTTGCTGGGAAGATACTGGTTGAAAGACAAGCGTCCAGAAAATTTAATCAGGGACTCATCAACACAGACAACTTGATGGGGAGTAAACAAGGCTGCAAAACGTTGGTTGAAGTGGTTTACGAGGGGCCGAATTTTGTAGAGCCGATCGTATCCAGAGTCTCCACGAGGACGACAGAGTTCATTGTTATTGAAGTGCATGAACCGCAAGATCTGCTTGTATCGTGCCCTGGCCATGGAGGCAGAGAACACGGGCATATGGTGAATTGGGTCAGTGGACCAATATGACAGCAACTCACTCTTTTTAGTTATGCCCATGTCGAGGGATAGGCCCAGAAAGGTCTCAAATTCGGAAACTGTAATTGGTTTCCAATCTCTGGCAAGGGAGGACTGGGGATTAGTGGCGATGTATTGACCAGCATACAAATTCACTTTGTTCCACAATAGATCTATAGAGATCTTCCGTGAAAAACAGCAAATAAAAATCAAGTGACGTAAAATGAACTGTTTCCACCTGAATTCCAGGTTGGCCAGTGAATGGGGGAAGTACGGGTGCTGCAGAAGTGGTGGCTTCCCAATTAGGATAGACAAATTCTGCAGGAAGGACACTATGGGCCCGACGGCCCTGTCTTTGTCTTCTTGCTTGTGCTTGCCACCTCGCCAGCTTGAACTGCACTTATGGGACTCGCCACGTCACCACGTGATACTGCAGTGCTGGATGTACGACCAGGGTGTACTAGGCTGCTGGTGCTTGCCAGTTCACCAGAAGGATAAGCAGCACTAGTACTTCTCTGCTCCATTCGAGAGCCCTGCGGTTCTTGCACCTCAACAACAGCAGAAGAAGATTGGGGTCTGGTATGCCTGACCTTGGCAGGGACCACAACTCCGTCGTCAGAGCTATCTGTCATGGAGCCGTTGTCGTCTACAGGATCGTATTCTGAGCCTGAATCTGACAGATGAGTGACTTTCTCTTCACTATCTGTCATGCTCAGAAACGTGTAGGCCTCTTCACTACTGTACCTTTGATTTGACATTTTGGGCTCTAAATTTACTGGTACAGTAGTGAGACTCACAGGAAAAAAGCTCCTAGGCTGTTAGCAACTGTATCAAACACTACCATAAAAAACTGTTAGCAATCGCAGGGATCAGGCCTGACTCTGCAAACGCTGCAGTTATGTGTTTAGTGTTTTGTAAGTGATGGTGATCGATCGATACTGCACTTGGGTGGGCTGGGCTGGGCGGAGGGGCTAAACACAGGTAGCAGGTATCTGGGCTGATCCCGCTAACACTGCGTTTTTGGGAACCCTAAACTGCTAAGGGACACTAGTATAGATCTGATCAGATCAGATAGTGAACCGTTCAGATACTATAACACTAAGGGAGGTGTATGGTGCGTGCAAGGGTGTTAGCAGTACTGGCACTAATCTGACGCTGCCTGGGGTGATTCAGACCCTATCTGACACTAAAACCTGCCGGGCGATCAGGGGGTTAAACCTTTATTGGGTAATAAACGGCGGGTATAAAAAACAAACTAACTAACCAGTGTCACCCGTAACACTTATACGGTGATCACTGGTGAAAGGGTTAACTAGGGCTCAATCAGGGGGTTAAAACCTTTATTAGGTAGTATATGGGGATACCTGACGCTATAAAAAGCTAACGGTGAACCTAAATAACTAACAGGCTAACTAGCCTCACCCGTGACACTTATACGGCGATCAGAAAAATGATTGATTAGTGACACTGGCGACAGGGGGTAAAAGGGTTAACTGGAGGGCGATTAAGGGGTTAAACCTTTATTAGGGAGGGTTGGGGCCCCTAGACCTAAAGGGGCCTACGACTAACTGCCCTAACACTTATAACAGTCACGAAATTACACCAATGCAGTGATCAGTAAAAAAATATAAACTGCTATTGGTGTCACTGTGGCAGGGGGTGCAGGGGGGGTGAATTATGTGCCTATGTGTTTTAGTGTTAGTGATAGTTGGTCCAAACTCACATTGATGTCTTCTCTCCTCGGGCGCCGGAATCAAAAGGCTGCACGAGGCGAGATGACATCACTTCCTCTGCTTCTGTTTACATTTCAGAAGCAGAGGAAGCTTCTCATTCAATAGGAACGATCGCGAGGGGGTGGCCATGAATTGGTGGCCTCCCCCTCAGCACGGATCGCTCCTGCAACAATGCCAACCACCGCAGGCACCGGGGGGGGGGCCCGATTGGGAATTATCACGAACATATGTGTGCAGATGATCATTGGGACATATGATTTTACTGTTACATATGTGGGGGGACAGGTGTTTTTGCTGTGTGGGGACATGTGTGTGGTGACAGTGTTTTGGGGACACTATTTTGGGGACATTGTGTGGGGACACTGTGTGGGGACGTGTGGGGACACTGGGCCGATGATCAGTGTGTAAAAAGCTGTAAAAAACAGCTCATTCTCACTGATCACTGGCCGGCTGCAGCGATCCCCTCAACTCCCCTCACTGACAACTTCTGTGTGAGGAGAGGAGAGCCGATTGCCTAGCAACCGGCTCTCAATTTACACCACATGATGGCTGTGATTGGACACAGCCATCATGTGATCAGGAGGGCCAATCACAGAGCCCTCCTGCCGATTGGAGATGTAACACAAGCGCATCGGGATTGCGCCGCAGTGCGGGCATGCGCGATCCCCCTTCCTCTGAGGGACGTTCCTGAATGTCCACTCAGAAGGGGGAAGCACCCGGCCATATATGTGCAGTAGCCGGGTGGGAGGTGGTTAATTTAAAAAAAATACAAATTCAAAAAACTCACCATGCCTTTTATTGAATACTGCTGCTGCACTTGAGAGTTATGCCGCGTACACACGATCGGAAATTCCGCCAGCAAAACTCCGATGAGAGCTGTTTGTCAGAACATGCAACCGTGTGTATGCTCCATCGGTCTTTTGCTGGCGGAATTCCAGCTAGCAAAAGACTGAGAGCATGTTCTCTATTTTTCGATCTGGAAAAGTTCCTATCCGAAAATGCGATCGTCTGTACAAATTCCGACACGCAAAATTTCTACGCATGCTCGGAAACAATTCAACGCATGCTCTGAAGCATTGAACTTCATTTTCTCGACTCGTCGTAGTGTTGTACGTCACCGCGTTCTTGACGGTAAAAAGTTCAGAGAACTTTTGTGTGACCGTGCGTATGCAAGGCAAGCTTGAGTGGAATTCCGTCGGAAAAACTATCCAAGTTTTTTCCGACGGAAAATCCGCTCGTGTGTACGGGGCATTAGGGAGTCTTCTGTGGCGCAGATTGATTTATTCACTTTCTATGTATTTAGGCTGGAAAAAAATCTCACATGTGGTATTAACATACTCAACCGGAGTAGTGAAATGTGTTTTGGGGTGTAATTCCAAGTATATATTTGCATTCCTTTTTTATTCTTTCCCAAATCCTGTGGTATACACTTTTTGCTTATTGACGTTTATATAGTTTGTTGTGTTTATTTACTATTATCATTATTATTATTTTTTGTGAGTATATAATATGTTGTTTTTAATAAAACTCTTTGATCTTTTTACCACACCAGAGGTCTGCAGCGTTTTCTCCCTTCCCTTGCTTTTGTAATTCCAAGTATGCCTATGTTGTGTGTTAAAAATATTTTATTAATTGACAACTTTGTGTAAAAAAAAAAAAATACAAGTTGAATTTTCTCTTATTTTCCAAAAACTTGTGGCAAAAAATATTATCAAAAGACTCATTATACCTCTTAGAAAATACCTTGGAGTGTTTTTGTTTAAAAATGTGGTAATTTTGTGGGGGTTTCTCCCGTCCACATTTCTGAAACTCAAGAAATATGATGGGTAGTCAGGAAATTAGACGTGTAATTTATGCTCTTTGAAATCCCAAAGGTGCTCCTTGGATTTTGGACCCTCCTATGCTTTAAGGCTGTGAAAAAGTCTCACACATGTGATATCCCCATACATGGGAGAAGTAACAGAATGTGTTTTAGGGTGTAATTGCAAGTATGCCTATGCTATGTTAGTTAAAACGACAAAAAAACATTTTTATGACAAAATGTAAAAAATTACAACTTTAAAAAAACTCCCCTTGCCTCGTACTAAGTACCTTGGATTGTCTACTCTCCAAAAAGGGGTCATTTTTGGGGTAACTGTACTGAGAGGGCCTCAGGATTGCTAAATATGTATACTATTGGTTGTACTCTATAACTTTTACACAGACTAAATAATTAACACTGATTTGTTTTTTTTATCACCACAGAAATGTAGCAGAATATATTTTGGCACACATTTTTTAAGAAAGATTATTTATTTGCAAAGTTTTAAAACAAAGAAAAAAAATGTCTTTTTTCTTTATATAGTAAAAAGTAAAAATCCCAGATGTAATTAAATACCACCAAAAAAGCTCTGTCTCAAAAAATTATATAAAATTAATTTGGGTACAGTGTCGCAGCAAGCGTGACAGCGCCTTAAAGGGTAAGTTTACCTTTACAGAAAGATCTGTAAGGTGAACTTACACAGGATGCCCTCCTCATACCCCCCCCCCCCCCCGCCCCCGGTCTCGCTGACCTACATGGCAGCGATCTCCTGTTCTGAGCCCTGCTATAGACGCCTCATGGCTTAGAAATCCCTGGAGCTTAATCTCCTAAACGTACCCCGTAATCTCAAGAAAGAGAGAGAAAGCTGAGGGGATTTCTAAGTGCCGGAGCCGAGGCGACTATCCCGGGGCTCATAACGGGAGATCACCACCATGCAGGTCAGCGGGACCGGGGGGGTTTGGTGGTGAGGAGGGGGTCCTGTGTAAGTTCACCTTACAGATTTTTCTGTAAAGGTGAACTTACACTTTAAACTAAAAAATGGCCTAGACTTGAAAGTGGTGAAACAGTCTTGTCTTCAAGAGGTAATGTCTATTATATCTATAACTAATACTCTTCTAAATATTTTCACTAGATTATTTTCTCCTATTCAGCACCTGAACTCTCCAGGAAGGGGAAATATGCTGTAACATACTTTGCATGGGTTTAAGCACCAATGTGCAATAGGCCTTCTATTTCCAGAATAGGCATTTTCTAGTTCAAAGGTTGTAATTTAGTGAGTGCCTGTTAATTTGCAGTATAGCTGTCAAACATGGGTTAAATGAAAAAGATAGGACTGTGTCAACTTAAAAAATAACTGATATTTCTAGGTTAAAAAAAAGCTTGCACTTGCAAAACAGTGAAAAACTGATACTTTGTCACTGTAAATATGAGAAACATTAAACCCTCTTACAGCCCAACAATTCAGAGTGGTCTCACAATCGATGGCCCTAAAATTATGAGGATGTCTAAAGTTTAATAGGCATTTATATGATGTATATACGTGCATCCTAGCTTTTCATGTGTGCATGTATGCGTATGTAGTGAATAGTAGTTTTTAATGTTTTTATTTTTTAATTATTTTATCAAATCTTATTTTTTTATACATTTTTGCTTTACCAATGTCTTGCGGGGCTGGTAATTCTCAGATGGAAATGTAAAAAAAAATTTGAAGTAATTTTTTGCTTTGGTTTATGACATAGATGAAAACCAGACCACATTTTAGGATACTCTCATGAAATCTACAACATTTCTAAGGGTTTATAAACATTTAGGACTGCGTCGGTCTGTGAAATGCTATCCGCAGTCCTACTGTAAACTAAAGATGGCTATAGGTGATTCAAAATTTTTCCTGTTCAGCTGGGACTAGCCAAATTTTGATCCATGCATGGCCATGCTTCTTTGACAAGTCGATCGTTAGATCAACTTTTGTTGAACAGACTTGTTCAAAATTATTTCTTGATCATCAAGCTGCAGCCATTAATCAGTGTATTTTGAGAACAGAGAGTCCTACTGTCAGAATGCAATGTACCAGTGGGGAGGATTCCTTTATCTACCTAGCTTGTGTGGAGGAAGGAATCTGATTGTTATTATTCTTTCAGCCCCCTGGCTGAAGAAAAAAAACAAATCATCTGTGGCCAGTTTAAGCCTAAAGCTGGCCATACACTATCCAAAAAATTGGCCGAAATTCACTAAATTAGACAGTTCCTTTTTTCGGCCTGTTAATGGACACAAAATTGATAATTGTTGGGACGTTTTTGAGCCGAAAAAACGAAGGAAGAGTTTGGAAATTTTCTGCCAAACGAACGATAAATTGAAAGGTTAATGTGTTTCCCGTCCAAACTGTCTGCACTAGGTATATGTAAGAAAAAACTAACGAAAAATGCAATAATTTATGTCCACTGAATGATTTATCAGTCATTACATGATGGCACTATCGTTTGTGCTCATGGTCGACTGTTCGTTCTCCAAAAATGGGTTCGGACGATTTTTCATATAGGCCAGCATTCGATTGGGTTTAAATCCTTAACAGAAGTCAATGCAAGTCATATTAAAGTCACACCAAAAGTAGTGCAGGAACCTTTTTCTAGGTCGGAAAGACTTGAGTCGCACTGATTAGAAGGGTTCCATTGCATTTAATGGGGCACAACTTGTCATGCGACTTTGAACTCTCAGTGTGAACCGGGCATTAGTGTGATGGACATAATACAACAGGACTTTCTTGACTCTAGAGAGCATTCAAGCTCCTCTTTGCATAGCACATCCAGCCACGGAATTCGATGGCAGATATATGTGGTGGATGTAAGTGTCAGTATTATATTTTACTCATGCTGCATGTACCTTAGTATCTGTATAGAGCGTCTCAGCCGTATCCATACTGTACAAAGTGATAGTCAAATATACTCTGAGAAGGAGGGCCATAGGCAGGTACCAAGATGTTTAGGAGCTAGAGGCCTTTACTTGATCCAGGCAGCAGTTTGTATGCAGTCTTAATCCTGATAAATTCTGCTCAATCTTGGCTCCTTGACTTTATATTTCTTTTACTGGTGCAGGTGAAGAAATGTGCCATTAGCCCCTTTTAGCTACCTTTTCCAAGTAGAAATCATTTGTTCTCAGGATATGACCAATGTAAATAATACGCTACAGCTAAACATTGCTGCAGAGGATTTGATTAATTTATAAATGTTATATGTGGTTAGCCATTGCTATTTGTGTTGATCACGTTACATAATCATGATTCATTACGGGTTTAATCGGCAGTCTGGTAGAATGAAAGTCAACACTACTTTGGAGGTTTTAACGTCTGTGAAAAACAAACCTGTGATACTTCCATGGTAAAGGAAGTAATGTTTTAATAAAATTAATCGTGGATTGCAGTTAGCACATTTTTGCAATACATGCTGACAATGGGATCCAGGTGCCACAAACAAGCATAGGAAGATTGAGAAAACTAAAGACAGCAATAAAAATCACTTTTTTTAGAAGAGTGATAAACAATTAGAGCTTATATCTTTTTAACTTCTGTATTTGTGACCCTTGGCTAGATATCCTATTACTATACACTGATCAGCCATTTTGTTATGACCACTGATAAGGTAAAGTGATTGTAAATGGTCACCTTGTAAAACAAACCATTCAGTTTAAAATAGAAATAACGGCAAAACATTTGTGTATAAAAAACATTATAAATACCTTTTTTCCCTTGACAGTGGCCCCTTTCAGAAAGATAATGTGCCTGCCAGAAACCATGAATCAGAGACAGAAGTACAGTTAATTCACACTTGTTTAATAATAATTATAAAAAGGTAAACAGAATAAACATAGTCAGAACATAGCCAGAGTTCAGGAACCGCAACAGATAGTCAGACAAGCTAAAACGTCAGGGAGCCAGAGATGAGCGTAGTAAAACAGCAAGCAGTATCTGGAGCCAGAAGGAATGTCAGCCAAGCAAGTCTTTAACAGGAACACAGGAGAGCGTCTCTAGAGATGTGACCAAGGCGAAGGCAGAGATCATCTGGACTGGACAGCTTAAGTAGGCAGGACTGATGAGCAGGATATCATCAACAGGTGAGTCACTGTGGAGAGAAAGGAGCTGGCAATTAGCTGACAGCTGAGCGGCTAGCTTAGAGAAGGAAGGGCTGAGCCCAGCCCTGACAATACCACATTGCAAAAATGGATCAAAAAGGTTTGAAGAACACAACGAGTTTAGGTTGTTGACTTCAAAATCTCCAGATCTCAATCCAATCAGGCATCTGTGGGATATGCTGGAAAAAAGATTTGCTCCATGGAGGCCCCCCTTGCAACTTACAAGACTTAAAGGATCTGCTACTGACAGCTTGTTGTCAGATACCACAGCATACCTTCAGAGGTTTAGTGGTGTTCATGCCTCACCCGGTCAGGGCTGTTTTGGAGCCAAAAAGAGCTATTCTGGTGGCAAAAGGGGGACCTACTCAATATTAGGTGGGTGGTCATAAAGCAATCACTAATTGGTGTAGGTCTCCATAACGGGTGTCACCAAGAAAGGATATGGGGGGCATATTTCTTCAACAAGAACATACACAATAAATGCACTTTTACTGCCTCCCATTGCTCTCTAAGCAGGCCAGGCAGAGACAAGAATAATTGTTAGCATCAGAAATGCAGACTATTTGCAGCTATTATACAGTAGCAAAAGCAATCTAAACACCTCTGAATGAGCAGAATATTTTTGATTCAGACTGAAGTTTTCTTTTATACATCAGGACTGAAAAGTCATTATAATGGCTATATTTACAGTTGTATTTGAGAAATCTATATGTACATACTTCTCAACTTTCTGATATGAGAAAGAGGGACTCACAAAATATTTAGTCAAAGGACATACCCCTGCCATGCCATGCCCCTGTTAGAATGAAGAATTGATGTACATACATTATTGCTTAAATCCACAAGTACTTTTATTTGTGCTACTTCTCATTTACCTTGTTCTTTAAAATAGCAAATTCAATCATTTTGAGGTTGGATGAAAGGTTCAGTGTAGTAAAACACTTCTGATTTAAGTAATACACAAGATACAACTGGATTTGGTTCCAAAACAGAGACAGTCCCCAAATGAGGGACAGTTGGGAATCATGTATGTAACCTAAATGAGTACAGTTATGTGCTAAAGAATAATCTTTACCTGTTGCACTGTACATTTTGGGTAGCAGGAACACAAATGTAATGTTAGAAAGCTAAACAAATTGCCATATTTAAGTTCTTTACATCAGGTTGGAAAATACTAAAGCTAAGCTTCCTGTCCTGCCTAATCTAGCATGAACAATATTAGCTTCTGGCAGACTGCTCTACTCTACTAAAAAACATGGCATTGTGTGAATCAGTGTAAGTGGCACCATATCACTCTTCACTTAAGTCAGCCAAACATCTATGATATAACTAAGCCAAAGCATAATAAGACTACAGGATAACTTAAGCCATGCACAAATACATGAAAACAAAAAGAGTTTTATACCAATAAATGTAAAAAATTAAAAATAAGGTGCCGGCATTTAAGAGTAGTCATGCAAGCTGGCAAAGCATCATATTTCAGCAAAAGGTATCGGTTTTGTTTAGCAGGGAAATGGGTGTTTTCATGGGGTACTTGTAGATACACTTTTTATGCAAAAAGTGTGTAGTACAACACAGCAAAAGGGATAATGGTCAAAGCGTGGTTGTAGTTTAAATATCCTAGTTATAGCTAAACCTCAAAAAAACAGCAAAAAAACACAGTGGAAAAAGTTTTGAACTGTTTTACTTACCAGGGGATTTTTAATTATATCTGGTCAGTCTAGTACTGGGTTGAACCCAGTAGTGTATGTAGGTTTTGTGCTGTCCTAGGCCTGACTAAACTCGTGTACCCCCTAATTTAAATATGACCCACCCATTCTTTGAGTGGGGACACTAGTTCTGGGGGGGGGAGGGGAATGGATTCCCTTAATTTGCATAGATTTCCTCTCACTTCCTGTTTGGCTATGGGGCAGGAAGTGAAGGGCTATCTCTGCAATGGGACGGGACAGGGATGGTAAAAAATAAACTGACAGGGGCTATAACCCTCCCTTACTCTATCCAAAATGAAGAAATAAAAAGTATTGCCTATAGTTCTACTTTAAGCACAAATTTCTGATAATTTTATGGAGAGGACTAAGAAGATATAAATATGCCAATGGTGCAGCAGAAAACATAGCACAGTGAGGAAGATTTGTGGTCCAGGATGATGAGACAGTCAAAATTAGAAGATGCGGAATGCCGGCCACCCACATACCAGACACAGTGTGGCCGCTTTATGGGGGCGCTAGACTGATTTGCCTCCCAGTCTAGTTTGCCCCATAAGACTGGCACTACACTAACAGTGTAGCGCAAGCCATCGGGGACTCTTTCCGTGCTGCCCCCTGCAAAGTGCTGCCCTAGGCCTGGGCCTTGTCGGCCTAGGCCAAGATACAGCGTTGGTTGGACCCCCTTTTGCCTTCAGAACTGCCTTAATTCTTTGTGGCATAGATTCAACAAGATGTTGGAAATATTCCACAGAGATTTTGGTTCATATTGGAATACTAGCATTACACAGTTGTTGCAGATTTGTCGACTGCACATCTATGATGCAAATCTCTCATTCCACCACATCCCAAAGGTACTCTATTGGATTGAGATCTGGTGACTGTGGAGGCCATTGGAGTACAGTGAACTCACTATCATGTTCAAGAAACCAGTTTGAGATGATTTGAGCTTTGTGACATTATCCTGCTGGAAGTAGCCATCAGAAGATGGATGCACTGTAGTCATAAAGGGATAAAACAAGGAAAGGGGCACCTCTGAGTATATATCAAACAAGTTATTATAAAAACACTATCCACTCACATGGAAAGAAGTAAAGTTGAGTTTGGGTGCATCTCTAGGCTGAGGAGGTGGGACAACAGGTCACAGTAAGTCTGCTTCTGACTTGAAAGATGCAGCACATCAGATCCCAGGGAGGATAAGGTCCTCTTTATAGCTGACAAAGTGCAGCACATTGAAACCCAGAGGGTGAGGTGGGATCACAGAAAATATGCTTTGCAGGGTGTAGATTCCAGGGTGGATTAGGGTAATGAAGCGCCAGAGCCTGTGACAAGCCACGCTGCAGCTTCACGATTCCTGTCTGCAATGATGGGAGACGGCCGTGCAGTGAGGATCCAGAACGAGGCTTGGAAGGCAAACAGCATGGCGCCGGGATGTGATGTCACTATAATGCAACGCATTTCTGAGCGTGCGTGTGTGCTATGAATGGTATGATAGCCGTGGTCCTTTCTCAAGCATGCTTGATGGCCATCTCCCATCATTGCGGACACCGGACGGGAATCGTGAAGCTGCAGCGCAGCTTTTCACAGGCTCTGGCGCTTCACTACCCTAATCCTCCCTGGAATCTACACCCTGCAAAGCAAATTTTCTGTGATCCCACCTCACCCTCTCTGGGTTTCGATGTGCTGCACTTTGTCAGCTATAAAGAGGACTCGCTGTGACCTGTAGTTCCACTTTATCCTCCCTGGGATCTGATGTGCTGCATCTTTCAAGTCAGAAGCGGACTCACTGTGATCTGTAGTTCCACCTCCTCAGCCCAGAGATGCACCCAAACGCAACTTTACTTCTTTCCATGTGAGTAGATATTTTTTTTTATAATAAATTGTTTATGATATATACTCAGAGGCGCCCCTTTCCTTGTTTTTTCCTAGTTTTACTGAAACTTGCTTCTGGTCTCCCTCTCTCTCTCAGCCAGAAGGGTGTAGTTATCCCACATACCTCCTTAAGGGGGGTGGGGCAGGTGATCTTGGCTATGAATGTTTGAACCCACCTAAAAAAAAAGAGGCAACATCTACATTCATTGAAAGCATTTGAAAAGTTAACTGGGCAGAGACACGGAAAGAGGATCTAGTGGTTGCCCCTCTAATAGGGGTAATATGGTTATGGTGGTGACCTAGTCCCGGAGAAAGATCAAAGCTACTACCAGAAACAAACTCATGAGAGAGTGTTCCCATCTCATCCTGAAGGGTGGTATACTCCCAACAGAAAATATTGTTCCCCTATGATTCATCAGTGACCTGGTGGGTCATACTGTCAAAGGCCCGGGCCCTCTAGGTGGCAGAGAGAATCCATGTGGAAGTGGAGCACTTGGTTGTCCACAAAGTGTTCACCTGGATCAAGAGACAAGCCATGTGTGCGAGTCTGTTCCAACTGGTGGAACAAGTCGGCTGGCGCTATTTGTTCAGGGTTAAAGGGTGCAAAGGCCTGCATTTTACCTCTGATTTTTGTCCCCTTGATAGATAACCATCAACTTTATTTCAAAACTAGACAGGTGTCTAAGAGTACAGAGCTTTTTCAAAAGACCCAGCTTCTGTGGAGAGCTTCTCACCTATTCCTAAAGAGTACTTTACTTCAAGTGAGGTGGCCCTTTTTGTCCTCAGTTCCCTCTGGATGTACGCCTATGCTACCAAAGCTACCCAGGACTTTACTGAGAGGGATAATGTTTATGAAGATAATTACAAGTTGCTGTTTGTGTTCTAAACTGTCTTACTGAAAAAGTACTGTAATGGCCTGTACACACAGTCGGACATTGATCAGGCATTCCGAAAACAAAATCCATGGATTTTTTCAGACGGATGTTGGCTCATACTTGTCTTGCATACACACGGTCACACAAAGTTGTCGGAAAATCCGATCGTTCTAAACGCGGTGACGTAAAACACGTACGTCGGGACTATAAACGGGGCAGTAGCCATTAGCTTTCGTCTCCTAATTTATTCTGAGCATGCGTGGCACTTTGTGCGTCGGATTTGTGTACACACGATCGGAATTTCCGACAACGGATTTTGTTGTCGGAAAATTTTATAGCAAGCTCTCAAACTTTGTGTGTCAGAAATTCTGATGGAAAATGTGTCATGGAGCCCACACACGGTCGGAATTTCCGACAACAGGGTCCTATCACACATTTTCCGGCGGAAAATCCGACCGTGTGTACAGGGCATAATTCTCAGCTAGACTCTTTGTTGTTATAGAGTCTAATAAGAGAATATACTGTGTAGACACATTGCACTGATTAAGCCACAGAGACATTTCTGGTAAGAGACCATATCTATGCAGCTTTCTCTTTTGTTTTGGTTTATTCTGCAGTGTATGTACTGTATGTCTGGTTCCGCTCCACTTCCCCAGTGATTTGGGGGCAATCCAGCCAAATGCAGAGGGTTTCTCATCCAGGTTGAGATATACTTTGAGATGCTGCAACAGGCGTTTCCCACAGACAGAAGCAAAGTAGGTTTCGTGATATCTTTGCTTTCTGAGAGAGCCTTGGCCTGGGCAAACCCTCTATGGGAGATGCAAAAACATGTTGTCTTGAGTTACCCTGAGTTTGTGACTTCTTTAAAAGGGTATGTGACGTTCCCGCACGCTACGAGAACTGTTGCCGATTCCATACTCTGGCAGCAGAGGTTGCTTGGAACAATGAAGCCCTCGTGACTTCTTTTTCTCATGGTCGCTCAGATACCATCAAGGATGAGATAGCAGCCCAAGATATATTCACAGAACTGGAGAGGTTGATCACGTTTGCCATCCTTATTGACGCCAGACTCAGAGAAAGACTCTCTTTTAAGGAGCGCTTGCAGAAGCCTCCTGTATATTTGTCTCTGAACTTTGCAGTCCCACCCTTGCCTCCCTCACCTCCCATGCCTCCTGGTACCGAGTCAGTCTGTGAAGATGAACCCATGCACTTGGGCTTCACGTGTCTCTCTGCAGATGAGAGAACCCTTAGG
Organism: Lithobates septentrionalis; assembly: GCA_037952835.1. Taxonomy (NCBI): domain Eukaryota; kingdom Metazoa; phylum Chordata; class Amphibia; order Anura; family Ranidae; genus Lithobates; species Lithobates septentrionalis. The sequence goes on from JBBDGP010001083.1 coordinate 1,402,092, forward strand.
AGGAGGGAGAGATTGTGCCTTTGTGGCCAGGCAGGTCACTTTTTGAAGTCTTGTCCTACTCGTCCAGGGAACGCCTGAACCTTGAGGTCCTGTTATGAACAGACCTTCTTTGTTTCGTCCCCAGTTATACAGAAGGATAAGCCCCTGGTTTTGGTTACCCTTTCTTGGGCAGAGTCGTCCGTCGAGATACAGGCTCTAATCAACTCTGGGGCTGCAGGCCTGTTCATTGATGCTGCCTTTGTATCAAAGCACTCGATTCCACTGCAGCTGCGTGACACTCCACTTGCCATTGAGTCTCTGGATGGAAGACCTCTACAGCCTGCCCATGTGACTCATGAGACTGTTCCATTGTCCATGACCGTAGGGGCTCTTCACCATGAGAGAATCCAATTCCAAGTTATTTCCTCACCTAAGTTTCCACTGGTTATTGTTTATTCTTGGTTACACATGCACAACCCCTCTTTTGATTGGCTCCGTGCTGAGGTTCTCTCCTGGTCGCCACAATGCAATAAGACATGCTTCCAGAAGGTAGCCAAGGTCCTGTGCACCTCTTCACTCTCCTCCCTGCTGGAGGAGTATCGCGATCTTAGCGATGTCTTTGATAAAGGTCAAGCCGGTAGTTTGTCTCCACACTGGTCATATGATTGCGCAATTGACCTTCAACCTGGTGCCATACCCCCTCGTGGCCGGGTTTACCCTTTGTAGGTCTTGGAGGATAAGGCCATGGAGGAGTATGTTGCAGATGCACTTTCTCAAGGTTTCATCTGCAAATCCTGGTCCCCTGCTGGTGCTGGTTTCTTCTTTGATAAGAAGAAGAGTGGTGAACTGAGACCTATATTGATTATAGGGGTCTCAATCGTTTCACGATTAAGAATGGCTATCCGATTCCGTTGATTACGGAGTTATTTCACCGCCTCAAGGGAGCAACGGTTTTCACAAAGCTTGATTTGAGAGGGGCATACAATCTTGTGAGGATTAAGAATGGCGACGAGTGAAAAACTGCCTTTAATACCAGAACAGGCCTTTATGAGTACCTCGTAATGCCTTTTGGCCTTTGTAATGCCCCGGCAGTTTTCCAGGAATTTATGAACGATGTCCTCCGAGATTTGTTGCAGTTATGTGTGGTGGTTTAGCTCGACGATATCCTCATATTTTCCAAGTCCCTGGAGAGCAACCACACAGATGCCTGCCGTGTGCTTCAGAAGCTAAGAGAGAACAATCTTTATTTTAAATTGGAGAAGTGCGAATTCTATCATGAACAGGTTAAATTCCTAGGTAGGGATGAGCCAAACACCCCCCTGTTCGGTTTGCACCAGAACATGCGAACAGGCAAAAAATTTGTTCGAACACGTGAACACTGTTAAAGTCTATGGAACATGAACATGAATAATCAAAAGTGCTAATTTTAAGGGTTATATGCAAGTTATTGTCATAAAACGTTTTTGGGGACCTGGGCCCTGCCCCAGGGGACATGGATCAATGCAAAAAAAATGTTTTAAAAACTGTCGTTTTTTCGGGAGCAGTGATTTTAATAATGCTTAAAGTGAAACAATAAAAGTGTAATATCCCTTTAAATTTCATACCTGGGGGGTGTCTATAGTATGCCTGTAAAGGGGCGCATGTTTCCCATGTTTAGAACAGTCTGACAGCAAAACGATATTTCAAAGGAAAAAAAGTCATTTAAAACTACTTGTGGCTATTAATGCATTGCCGGTCCGACAATACACATAGAAGTTCATTGATAAAAAACGACATGGGAATTCCCCACAGGGGAACCCCGAACCAAAATGTAAAAAAAAAAATGACGTGGGGGGTCCCCCTAAATTCCATACCAGGCCCTTCAGGTCTGGTATGAATATTAAGGGGAACCCCAGCCAAAATTTAAAAAAAAATGACGTGGGGGGTCCCCCTAAATTCCATACCAGGCCCTTCAGGTCTGGTATGGATTTTAAGGGGAACCCCGCGCCAAAATTAAAAAAAAAACGGTGTGGGGTCCCCCCAAAAATCCATACCAGACCCTTATCCGAGCACGCAACCTGGCAGGCCGCAGGAAAAGAGGGGGGGACGAGAGAGCACCCCCCCTCCTGAACCATACCAGGCCACATGCCCTCAACATTGGGAGGGTGCTTTGGGGTAGCCCCCCAAAACACCTTGTCCCCATGTTGACGAGGACAAGGGCCTCATCCCCACAACCCTGGCCGGTGGTTATGGGGGTCTGCGGGCGGGGGGCTTATCGGAATCTGGAAGCCCCCTTTAACAAGGGGACCCCCAGATCCCGGCCCTCCCCCCTGTGTGAAATGGTAAGGGGTACCCCTACCATTTCACTAAAAAACTGTCAAAAGTGTTAAAAATGACAAGAGACAGTTTTTGACAATTCCTTTATTTAAATGCTTCTTCTTTCTTCTTTCTTCTATCTTCCTTTCGGTTTCTTCCTCCATCTTCTTCTTCTTCTGGTTCTTCTGGTTCTTCTGGTTCTTCCTCTGATGTTCTCATCCGGCATCTCCTCCGCAGCGTCAGCGTCTTCTTCCCTTCTTCTCCTCTGCCGCTCCGCATCCATGATGGCATGGAGGGAGGCTCCCGCTCTTCTCTTCATCTTCTTCTCTTCCTCTTCTTCTCTTCATCTTCTTCTCCGGGCCGCTCCGCATCCATGGTGGCATGGAGGGAGGCTCCCACTGTGTGACGCTTCTCCTCTTCTGACGGTTCTTAAATAACGGGGGGCGGGGCTACCCGGTGACCCCGCCCCCCTCTGACGCACGGCGACTTGACGGGACTTCCCTGTGGCATTTCCCGTGACGCCACAGGGAAGTCCCGTCAAGTCTCCGTGCGTCAGAGGGGGCGGGGTCACCGGGGGCCCCGCCCCCATTATTTAAGAACCGTCAGAAGAGGACAAGCGTCACACAGCGGGAGCCTCCCTCCATGCCACCATAGATGCGGAGTGATCCGGAGAAGAAGATGAAGAGAAGAAGATGAAGAGAAGAAGATGAAGAGAAGAGTGGGAGCCTCCCTCCATGCCATCATGGATGCGGAGCGGCCCGAGGAGAAGAAGGGAAGAAGATGCCGACGCCGTGGAGGAGATGCCGGACGAGAACACCGGAGGAAGAACCAGAAGAACCAGAAGAAGAAGAAGATGGAGGAAGAAACTAAAGGAAGATAGAATATAGAAGAAAGAAGAAGCATTTAAATAAAGGAATTGTCAAAAACTGTCTCTTGTAATTTTTAACATTTTTGACAGTTTTTTAGTGAAATGGTAGGGGTACTTTTGTACCCCCTTACCATTTCACACGGGGGGGAGGGCCGGGATCTGGGGGTCCCCTTGTTAAAGGGGGCTTCCAGATTCCGATAAGCCCCCCCGCCCGTAGACCCCCACAACCACCGGCCAGGTTTGTGGGGATGAGGCCCTTGTCCTCATCAACATGGGGACAAGGTGTTTTGGGGGGCTACCCCAAAGCACCCTCCCAATGTTGAGGGCATGTGGCCTGGTACGGTTCAGGAGGGGGGCCGCTCTCTCGCCCCCCCTCTTTTCCTGCGGCCTGCCAGGTTGCGTGCTCGGATAAGGGTCTGGTATGAATTTTTGGGGGGACGCGGGGTTCCCCTTAAAATCCATGCCAGACCTGAAGGTTCTGGTATAGATTTTGAGGGGGACTCCACGCCATTTTTTTAAAAAAATTTGGCCGGGGTTCCCCTTAATACCAGGGCCTGGTATGGAATTTAATGGGACCCCCCACGTCATTTTTTTTAAAAATTTTGGCCGGGGTTCCCCTAATATCCATACCAGACCTTAAGGGCCTGGTATGGAATTTAGGGGGACCCCCACGTCATTTTTTTTTTACATTTTGGTTCGGGGTTCCCATGCCGTTTTTATCAATGAACTTCTATGTGTATTGTCGGACCGGCAATGCATTAATAGCCGCGAGTAGTTTTAAATGACTTTTTTTTCTTTGAAATGTCATTTTGCTGTCAGACTGTTCTAAACACGGGAAACATGCGCGCCTTTACAGGCATACTATAGACAGCCCCCAGGTACGAAATTTAAAGGGATATTACACTTTTATTGTTTCACTTTAAGCATTATTAAAATCACTGCTCCCGAAAAAACTGACGTTTTTAAAACTTTTTTTTGCATTGATCCATGTCCCCTGGGGCAGGACCCAGGTCCCCAAACACTTTTTATGACAATACCATGAATAAAAGCCTTTAAAATTAGCACTTTTGATTTCTTCCCATAGACTTTTAAAGGGTGTTCCGCGGCATTCAAATTCGCCGCGAACACCCCAAATTGTTCGCTGTTCGGCGAACTTGCGAACAGCCGATGTTCGAGTCGAACATGAGTTCGACTCAAACTTGAAGCTCATTCCTATTCCTGGGTTATATAATTTCCACTGCTGGTTTTTCAATGGACCCAGAGAAACTTTCAGCAGTCCTACAGTGGCCCCGACCCGTGGGTTTACGTCCTCTGCAGCGTTTTTTCTTGGGTTTGCCCAGTATTATCGGAAGTTTATTCATAACTTCTCATCTCTAGTCAAGCCCTTGACTGATATGACCAGAAAGGACGGTAACCCACACAGTTGGTCTCCGGAGTCCATTAAGGCCTTTGAGAGTCTCAAGGCTGCCTTTGCTTCTGCTCCTGTGTTGGCACATCCTGATCCTACATTACCTTTTATCCTTGAGGTTGATGCTTCTGAGACTGGAGTTGGAGCCCTTCTGTCTCAACGTCCTACCTCTGAGAGCGCTATGCATCCTTGTGGCTACTTTTCCAAGAAATTGTTACCTAAGGAGTGCAATTACGAGATTGGTGACAGAGAGCTGTTAGCGATCATTTTAGCCCTGAAAGAATGGAGACATCTCCTTGAAGGTACCACTCTGCCGGTTCTCATTCTTACTGACCATAAGAATCTCACATTCTTGCCTGAGGCTAAACGCCTCTCTCTCAGAAGGGCGCGATGGGCTCTTTTCTTGTCTAGTTTCAATTACATTGTTTCATTCTTACCCGGTACTAAGAATGTAAGGGCTGACACTTTGTTACAACAATTTTCCTCCACTTCCATGATGGAGTCGGTTCCGGTTCCTGTGATTCCTCCTGATCGTATTCTGGCTACGGTTCACATCAGTCTCACTTCTTTGGATGACAAAATTCTTGCTGCTCAGGTCCATGCTCCTCCTGAGAAACAGCTGTTTTGTTCCAGAGAGTCTCTGTACTGCTGTGCACCAGACTTACCATTCTCCCAAGGCTGCTGGCCACCCTGGGAAGAATTAACTCTTTTCGGCCATTTCCCAACAATTCTGGTGGCCTAGTCTACATGCTGATGTAACCGCCTTCGTAGCTGCCTGTTCCGTGTGTGCTCAGAGTAAGACTCCAAAACACCTTCCAGTGGGCCTCCTACAACCCATACCCAATGGAGAGAGGCCCTGGACCCACCTGTCTATGGATTTCAATGTGGAGTTACCCAACTCTCAGGGCAACACAGTTATCCTTATGGTGGTTGACCAGTTCTCGAAAACGTCTCATTGTATTCCACTTAAGAAGTTGCCCACTTCTAAGGAACTGGCTTCCATTTTTGCTCGGGAGATCTTTTGTTTACATGGGTTACCCAAGGTGATTGTCTTGGACAGGGGTAGTTAGTTTGTGTCCCGGTTCTGGTGAGCCTTTTATGCACAGTTGGGAATTTGTTGTGCACAGCTTGCTTTCTCCTCTGCGTATCACCCGCAGTCTAATGGGGCCGCAGAATGAGAAAACATCAGTCCTTGGAGCAATTTCTACATTGCTATATTTCTGACCATCATAACAACTGGTCAGACCTCTTACAGTGGCCGGAGTTTGCTCACAATAGTGCCTTGAATTCTGCTTCCCGATTGTCCCCATTTATGGCAAACTATGGTTTCCAACCTTCCATGTTGCCTGACTCATTTGTTCCACAGAGTATTCCTGCATTAGAGGAGCATTCCCGTGGTCTTGTTCCACTTGGGCACAAGTCCAGGAGACTTTGCGACATGCTAATGATAGGTATAGACTCCATGCTGACTGCAGACGCCTGCCTGCGCCTTCTACCAGGTTGGGGACAGGGTCTGGCTGTCATCTCGCAACCTCCGACTTCGTGTTCCCTCTCTGAAATTCGCACCTCAGTTTATTCGGCCTTTCCGTATTCTTCACAGGATTAACCCAGTGGCTTACGCGTTAGACCTTCCTTCTAATATGCGCATTTCAAATGTATTTCATGTCTCCTTATTAAAACCTTTGGTCTGCAACTGCTTTACCACCTTGGTGCCTCGTCCTCACCCTGTACAGGTTGAGAAACATGAGGAGTATGAAGTACAGTCCATTGTTGACTTCAGTAGGTTCCGTGGGTGCATACAGTACCTGGTGCATTGGAAAGGGTACGGTCCGGAGGAACGCTCTTGGGTCTCATCCTCGGATGTACATGCCCCTGTCCTCCTCTGTGATTTCCATAGACATTTTCCCCTCAAGCCTGGTGGTCCTCTGAGGGGGAGGGGTCATTGAGGAGGGGGTACTGTCAGGGCTGGCCTCAGCCCTTTCTTCTCACAGCTGGCCGTTGAGCTGTCGGCTAATTGCCAGCTCCTATCTCTCCACAGTGACTCACCTGTTGATGATATCCTGCTCTTCAGTCCTGCCTACTTAAGCCGTTCAGTCCAGATGATCTCTGCCTTTGCCTTGGTCACATCTCTAGAGACGCTCTCCTGTGTTCCTGGTAAAGACTTGCTTGGCTGACATTCCTTCTGGCTCCAGATCCTGCTTGTTGTTCTACTACGCTCATCTCTGGCTCCCTGACGTTTTGACTTGTCTGACTATCGTTCCGGTTCCTAAACTCTGGCTATGTTTTGACTACATTTACTCTGTTTACCTTTTTTTTATTATTATTAAACAAGTGAGAATAAACTGTACTTCTGTCTCAGTCTGGTTTATGGTTTTTGACACTTGTTCCTCGACTATGCTTCTGCTTAATCCGAACATGCAACCACTTGTTACCAACCTTTGGCTTGTTTTAGAACTACACTTCTGCTTGATCCTAACCTGCCGTTACTACCACACTCGGCTTCCTCACCACCTGGTGGGAGATCCTAAGTACAGGGACCAGGTACTTCCCATTTAAGTCATGCATTTGCACTTCCTGTTTGCCAGATTATTATTATTACTTCAGCCAATATCTTGCTCCTTGAGCCCCTGCTGCCATCTGTATCTCACCACCACTTGTTACCTACCTTTTGCTTGTTTACCGTCTATGCTGCTGCTTGATCCCTGCCTGCTATATTTGCTACCACATCCCAGCTTGCTCACCTCCTGGTGGGCAATCCTGAGGACAGTGACCTGGTACTAGCATGTACTAAAACCCATCTCTGCCATTGGAAGCTCTGGTGAATACCAGCTAGTGCTTAGACTCAATGCCTCGAGTGAGCCTGAGTCATCTGCCAGGGGGACCTGCTTGTGTATTTATCCTGCTGGTTTCTGTGTGAGCCTTTTCACTGCTCAAGCTACTGGCATCCGAGTCTGACCCCTGACCATGACACAAATAGTTTCACAGGTAGCAGTGAATACTTTGTGGCAGTAGAAGCTATAGACTTCCACTAAGGTGCAGGATCTAGGTACAGTATATACAGTACTCACAACTGCCCCTTCTGCTGAGGGTTGGAACTTGGCAGTGTGGCAGCTTCAGGGTTGAGCCTTTTTAATTACTCCACATGCGGCAGCCAACAAAAAGGCAACAGGTGACCAGACAGAACTAAAACAGAAGATTAGGAGTTATGTATAAAAATAGTATACCTCCCAACCTTCTAAGATTGGAAAAAAGACATATTTTTGCACAAAGTATGTAGGCAAAAGACTGGCTCATTGTTATGCCTCTATTAACCAGACCATGTAGTATTAACATGAAATAAAAGATTTGTTAAATCCACAAGTGCTTTTTCATTACCAGCACTTTATACTAATTTCTCAATTTTTAATGCAACAATTTATAGGGTAGATTAAATGATTTGATGAAGTTTTGAATAATACTTTTGTTAGTTTAAGTACAGCTAAAGGCAGAAGATTCCCTCTGTACTCCTGTTGAGGGGACAATCCCAAATCTCACAAGTTCTTTCGCTTTCATTCTTGGTGATAATGGTAAACAGGACAAACAGAGAAAGTGAATCTCCCTGACAAGTGTTCTAATCCCTCTCCACTCTTTCCAAAATAATAAATTAAAAAAATGTTGCCTTTAGTTATACTTCAAATAATACATTTTTAAAGAGGTTGATGCATCATACCAAAAGTCACAACTTAGGAGAAACGAGGAACAGAGGGATTTAGTTTCATAAAAGGGACAGTTCCTCCAAATGAGATACTTCGAATCCAGGTAGAAGATCAGAATATGCAGCATACAAGCATAGTCAGAGACCACAAAGAAAACCATGTCAGGTAGTGAATAGGCACAGTTGGAAATCAGGTGGAAAATCAGGACAGGTGGCACACAGACAACAAAGCTGTCCTAGGGCAAGGCTGAGTCAAACCATAACAAATAAGCTCTATTAAAGGACAGAAAGTTGACATGAACCATTGCTGATTTAGTACAATAGACAGATTTTAAAGTCTGTGCCTAAGTAATATCACAGGGAAGCACTTGTGGAAGCAAGGCCAGAAACGGTACATGGGATAACAACCAGCTGGACCATGAGGCTTGATTCACACAGGGGCAACACGACTTCAGCGCGACTTTGCAAGGCGACTTCAACGCGGCTTCAACGCGACTTTAAGCAATTTACAACGCGACTTCAAGTCGCCTCCAGGACAGGCGACTTTGGCTGTGGCCAATCACAGAATAATCAGCTCTCTGGGAGGGAGGGGTTTGCCTGGGCAAACAAATTTTTTTAACTGTAAAGTCGCTTCAGTATAGATGGAGATCCGACTTGGAGGCGACTTCCATTGAATTCTATGGGTACAGGTCGCCTTGAAGTCGGATCGAAGTAGTACAAGGAGTACGCTCTGAAGTCGGAGCGACTTCAGTAGTGTCAATTAAGACGCTCCCATTCACTGTAATGTAAATCTCTTCTTGGGGCGACTTGGGGCGACTTGAGGGCTTACAAGTCGGATCCCAAGTCGTCCTAGTGTGAAGGAGTTAGTTTATTATTAGTAAGGGAATGTAGCAATGTAACCTTTTCTGTTATGCTATTTTTAACCTCTTGACGTCGTCAGCATGCAAATATGGGGCCTCTCGGCAGGTGGACCTTGATGCCGAGCAGACGCATATTTGCGTGCAACATTGCAAAACCGGCTGTGCCGAGAGTGTGCTCATTCCCGGCACAGTTACCGGCAGCTACACAAAGAAAGGAGCTTTCCAATCATGTGACTGCCGTGACAGCCAATCATGGCGATACCATGATCATAAACCCTGGCACTTTAAGGGGTTTAAGGAGATTCAAGTGCTGGCGCCAAGGGATTAACTAAAGCTTGTGCCTTTTCAAACCTAAAAGTTATGTGATGTTCATAAATAAGATGGCTGCAGCACTGATCCCAGCTGCAGCTGTCCCCCACCGGCTCTACCCCTGTGGAGGAGGTGGGAGAGGCTGGTTTAGGCTGTCAGCCGACAGCAGCTTTAGGCGTTGTCAGCTGAAAATAGGTCAAAGGAGTGCAGAACAAACTGCACTCCTGTGATCTATAGGAGAAGTAAAGCCAAAATAGCTTTGGCTATACTTCTCTCGTAAATGTATGGTTTTATAAAATTTTTAAATTGCGATATAGTTTAATTTTACAGAAAATAATTTTTGTAACAAACAGGTTTACGAAAAATATATATATTAAACAATAGGAATTATATTATTTTATTTTGCCAGTTTGCTTGTGTGCCAGTTTGTTCTTACAAAAACCTAACATGTAAAGAATTTACTGTTTCCTTTTTAATATGTTATATCTTAGAAGTTGTTGGAATTCGTTTATGTCAAATGTCCATCATTGTTTAACTCTTAATTGTTTGAATATTTATATTTGCTGGCTTCTTTCTCTATTAGTACCCTGGTGCTATTTTGGCTACTACCCACAATGCCTCCCTCCTATTCTAAACGATGCAGGCTCATAAAACAGATACGGCTAGTGCTGACTTTATAAGGACGTCACTATTCACAAACAATTCTGGTGTATGATTGCTGAACTTCCTAATGCTTTAATAATAGCTGTCTGCGTGACCACTCCTATCTCATAGTTTTACCCTTCTCATTGTTTGTTCAATGCGGTGGCACGTTCAGGTACTTTTTTCAAAAGGCAGGTTTGTGATGTCATATTAGATGCAATATTGGCAATTGACAATTTAATTGGAAGCCTCTTTTCTATAAAAAAAAATATTGTGTTTGTAGGAAAGCAATGAATGCAACTTACAAGTCAACTGAATATATCTAATCTGTATATCCATCCAGAAAATGTTAAAAGCTTTTGTATGGTATGGCCTACGGTTTTCATAATTGGCCAGTTTAAAGAGTTGAAGGTTTGATGTAAATTCTTTGTGCCCACCACTGTTGGGTGTGTCTCATTATATACTAAATATGTGTATTTGCTTGTTTATTTGGTTGAATACCTAAAAAAGGACCATACCTTTTGACAAAATGTTGTGCTATATTAATGGACTTATAAATAACAGCTCAATAAATAGCATAATTCCATAAGGTGTATTTGTGTTCCTGGGTGTATGTTCCATAGTTACATAGTTAGTCAGGTTGAAAAAAGACACAAGGCTATCTAGTTCAACCAATAAATAGGGAAAAAAATCATACAATCCCATATGCACAATCCTTTACCCACCGTTGATCCAGAGTTCCAACTAGGTTTATCCAAAAACCTAAATATTCACTGAGCATCTTAAAGATTATCTATCTATCTATCTATCTATCTATCTATCTATCTATCTATCTATCTATCTATCTATCTATCTATCTATCTATCTATCTATCCATAACATAGTATGTTATCAGCATGTGGCCAGGCATCTGATAAGTCAGCAACTGTCAGAACTCAGGGGGTCTCTAAGCTCTGACTCTTATCCTCACACAAAGTAACACTTGGCTCCTCTATCTATTGAGAAGCAACAGAGTCACCCTGGATAACAGCATTGTCTGAAGAGGGTAGCGTGGAATTGTATATTAACCACCTCAATACTGGCCACTGGTCATGAAACACTGTACCCAAATTAATTTTTAATAATTTTCTTCACACAAGTAGAGCTTTCTTTTGGTGGTGTTTAATCAATGCTGGATTTTTTATTTTTTAGTAAAAAAAGAAAAAATACTGAAAAAAAAGTTTTTCTTAATTTATGTTAGTAAATTTCGTTAATAAGTATTTTTTTCTCCTTCACTGATGTACGCTGATGAGGCTGCACTGATGGGCATCCATACGCTGCACTGAAGGGCACTGATGAGGGGCACTTATGGGCACTGATTAGGTGGCACTGATGAGGCACTAATATGCCACACTGATGGGCACTGATAGATGCCACTGATGGGCGGCACTGGTGGGCACTAATAGGTGGCACTGATAAGTAGTATGGATAGGCTGCACTGATGGGCATCACTGATGGGCACTGATGGGCGGCACTGATGGGAGGCACTGATGGGCAGCACTGATGAGCAGGCACTGATGAGCACTAAAAGGCAGCACTGACTGGCATTACTAATGAACACTGGTTGGTGTCAATGATGGGTACTGATTGGTGGCACTGACTGGTGGCACTGGGGGGGCTTTACTGTAATCAGGGCACTGATAAGTGTCATGATTACCTGTCCCGGTGTCCCCTGCGAGGAGATGCCACTGATAGGCTCTCCTCGCCACACATTCTGTCAGTGTGAGGCGATGAGAGCCGATTACCAACACTTCCGCATTTACATGTGACCGGCTGTGAGAGTAGCCGTACTGAGGCGACGTCATGTGATGTCCACCCAGAACGAGAGCCGCACCGCTCCTCCATCATTTGATGGTGGGCGGGTAGCAAGTGGTTAAGATATATTTACATAAGTGACTGTCAGAAACCATGAATCAGAGTGAGACAGAAGTACAGTTAAATCACACTTTTTAATAATAATAAAAAAAAGGTAAACAGAGTAAATGTAGTCAAAACATAGCCAGAGTTCAGGAACTGGAACGAATAGTCAGACAAGCCAAAACATTGGGGAGCCAGAGATGAGCGTAGTAGAACAGCAAGCAGGTTCTGTAGCCAGAAGGAATGTCAGCCAAGCAAGTCTTTACCAGAAACACAGGAGAGCGGCTCTAGAGATGTGACCAAGGCGAAGGCAGAGATCATTTGGACTGGATGGCTTAAGTAGGCAGGACCAACAAACAGGAAATCGTCAACAGGTGAGTCACTGTGGAGATGTGGAGAGATAGGAGCTGGCAATTAGCCGACTGCTGAGCGGCCAGCTTAGCGAAGGAAGGGCTCGAGCCCAGCCCTGACACTAACAAATTAAAACCTAAATCTAGATCAGTGGTCTCCAAACTGCGGCCCAGTGGCCAAATGTGGCCCTTTGCTTGACTTTATCCAGCCCTTGGGGCATTAATCCCCCCCATTGTTAGCAACAGTGTAGCATAGTTCCTTCCACTGACACCGACAATAGATCACTTTTGCTCCCACTGATGCCAATGATTAGGTACTATTCCTCCCAATGACACCAAAGATGGGGCACCATTCCTCCCATTGAAACCAAAGATGGGGCACTATTCCTCCTACTGACACCAATGATGGGACACTATTCCCCACGTTGATACCAACGATGGGGCACTATTACTCCCACTGACTCCATTGATGAAACACTCTTCCTCGGACTGACATCAACGATGGGACTCTATTCCTCCCACTGACACCAATGATGGGGCACAATTCCTCCCAATGATACCAATGATGGGGCATTATTACCCCCCCAATACCAATAATGGGGCATCGTTTACTCCCACTGGTGCCAGCACATTTTCTTCTACCACTGGCCACAGTTTGGCCCCTCTAAAGTTTGAAGGACAGTAAACTGGCCCTTTGCATATAAAGTTTGGAGACCCCTGATCTAGATGATACTTTTATAACAATTACAGAAACATTTTTCGCTCCTTTTATGATAAAGGTTTTAACTAAATGAATAAAAAAATGTTGAAAGCACCCCTGTCAGTGTTAAATGGTTTGTCTCAACCCTCTAAGGCAGGACATTAATTATGCAATTTTCCATCCTTCAACCATGGGTTGTAGTGACTTCGGTACAACCATCACAAATAAACAAAAATTTGCCAGCACACATCAGCTAGCCTGCAAACAAACCAAACTGACCCTGTCTAACAATTCACATTAAAAACAGAGGGTTTTGTTGCATGTATATATGGAAGCTGCAGTACCCACGTCAAGGCTCCTCTGTGTATTCTGGTCCTAACTTTATAGTTTTAAGAGTCTCCAAGTTGAAGCACATATAGCAGTGGACAAATCAAGGGCAGGTATGCCTGCCCATAGATGGATCGAAATTTGGCCAGTTCCTGCTAAAAACAGCCGAATTTCGATCTGTTTTTGGCCAGCTTAACTTCCACTTTGCTAGACAGATTAGTCTGTTAAATGAAATTGAAAAATACCAGACTTACTCTCTGGATAACCAGGTAAAGTAAAAAGAATGATATTCAGATGGGACATGATGGGTCTATTCTAAGCTAATTGTAAAACTCAAGGATTCCTGTGTTAACTGACAACCTCATTTTTGCCATCAAACTTGGTTCATATACCAACATGCTCATATCCCAGATAGCAAGCAATTGTGCTGCAAGTTTGAAAATGACTAGCTAAGCTATTGTTATGCTGTGTACACACGGGAGGACTTTTCAGCTACAAAAGTCCGACAGCCTGTCCGACAGACTTTCGACAGACTTTCAATGGACTTTCTAACGACCGGACTTGCCTACACACGATCACACCAAAGTCCGATGGCGTACACCGGACTAAAATAAGGAAGTTGATAGCCAGTAGCCAATAGCTGCCCTAGCGTTGGTTTTTGTCCGTCAAACTAGCATACAGACGGGCGGATTTCTGGATCCTGCGGAGTTACGACGTAAAGATTTGAAGCATGTTCCAAATCTAATGTCCGTCAGATTTGCAACTGGAAAAGTCCGCTGAAGGTCCAGTGAAGCCCACACACGATAGGATTGTTCGCCGGATTTTGGCGTCCGTCAGACCAGTCCGGTCGAAAAGTCCGACTGTGTGTACGCCCCATTAGACTTGCCAGGCTTCACAAGTTTGTTGCACATTTGCAGCAAGTCTGCATTGCATGACTCCAGATCAACTTTCTTTGCAAACATTCTGCAAGCCTGCTGCAAGTTCTGGTTCAGTTATGTTGTGCAATAGTCATTCCATCACAGGGGGCACTGTGGCTGAATTTGCATGCTGTAGGCTTGCAGAGCTCTTGCTGTACACTCACAACTGTAACTTTGCTCTTGCTAGAGACCTGCCACGCAAATTTGCTACAAATTGGAAAAATGTCGACTAGAACTTGTGCTTCAAGTGCTCTGCAAGTGTACAACTTGCCAGAGAAAATGTGCAGCAAGTTAATAGACTTACAATTCAACACTGTCACAAATTTGTGGCAAGTTATCCTTAATATTTGGGTAATTAGTAGGGTTGCAACAATACCGATACTAGTATCAGTATCGGTGCAGATACCAAGCATTTGCGCGAGTATCGTGCTCGTGCAAATCAGATCCTAGACTCGCGCCTAGGCAGATCCCTTTGACAATGTGCTTGAGCTCGAAACTTGTCAAGAAAAGTCCTTCGCACTAATGTTTTCATTGCCGTAGCCTCATAGTAAGTGCAGCGTTTTTTTGCACGTGTTTTTATGCTTGTTTTTACTGGCCATATTGTACATGTACTACTATTGCAATCCAATAAATACTACACCATATTAGCTTCTCCTCCGCTCCTATTGAGCTTTTTTCACACAGTACTCACCCCACTAGGGGTATTGAGGATGGATTAATTTCCTAATTCCATGTCCACCTGGATGCTGACTAAAGGTTTTTCACATCTATTGAGCACCATCGTTTGGACACAGGATACCCATGCAAGGCTGGTTCATATCCAGTTTCCAGTGAGTGCACTGTATACTGGTGGCGGGCATTCACTGCAAAGTTTTACTACATTGCACAGAGTGGTGGATTATTTTCCCTTAAAGAGGAGGTTTAAGTTCTACTGTGGGTCACCATATGTCCTGACTCCTTCTATATCTGGATAAAGAACTATCCAGTGATTCACCCAACGTATCCACAAGAAATCTCTTTTCACCAAATGCTGACTGCTTTTTTGTATTTTGTCTTTTGATTTTTGGACATTCACTTATTATAACTTATTTAGCGTTGCACTGTTACATCTTTTACATTATGTCTGAGGATTGTATATTCACCTTTTTGGTGCTAGCGGCCTAATTATCAGTATTGGTTTTGCACTGAGCGCTCACTTGTCACTTTTGAATTTATTTGCACAGTCTCTCAGTGTAGCGGGGCGGCCGGGCAGCTTCACAGGTAATTGGTGTGGCGGTGGGGGGAGTTACAAGCACCGATCCTCCTGTATAGCCTTTCAATAAAGCAGCTGATAGCTGCTTCACCTCCTCTCCCTCTGGTGGCTGTAAGCTGCTTTATTGAAGAGCTAGACGGAGGGGATCAGTGCTTGTAACTGCTCCCACCGCTGCACAGATTACCCCTGACTGCCCCCCTCCTCTGGCTTCAGGTGTTCTCCCTCTCTCCGGTGTCCTCCTCACTCTTTTCATGTCCTTCTCCGGTCTCCGTCCTCCTCCGGGTCCCCCTCTGTGCTGCGCAGGTCCTCCACAGGTCCCCATCCTCCACAGGTCCTCCGCCGGTCTCCGTCCTCATCTGGGTCCCCCTCTGTGCTCTGCAGGTCCTCCTCAGTCCCTGTTCTCCTTCGTGTCTCCCTCTGTGCTCCACAGGTCCTCCTCCGCCCCCCAGATCTGTCAGGATGGAGAGCGGAGGAAGGAGCCGGTATATATGTCATTTACCGGCTGCTTCCTTTTCTGAATGCACAGTCAGTGATCACTGACTCTGTCCATTCATAACTGAGCATTGTAAACAATTTTTACGATGCTTCAGTTTATGAATGAACAGGAGCCTCTGTCTCCTGTCCATTCATTTTCAGTGCAGCAGCTGCTGCAGAGAAAGGAACTAGGGAATCTGTGTCCTTAGTCCCTTTCCCTGTCTCAAAGGGGAGATGTCAGGGGTCTGTTTAGACCCCTGAAAACTCACCAAAGCCCCCCCCCCCCCCCCAACAAGGCTGATAAATAAAAAAAAATAACAAAAAGAGAGAATAATAAATAAAGGTAACATTGTAAAAAGAAAAGAAAATTAAAAAAAAAAAAACACTGATACCATCCACTCCCCCCCCCCCCCCAAAAAAAAGAAAGCATTGTAAAAAAAAAAAAAAATAACAAAAATATATAAATTGTAAAAAATAATAAAAAAATAAAATTGTAAAAAAAATAAAGAACTACTGACAGTCCGTGCCTCATCAGTGCCTATCAATGCCACCCATCAGTGCTGCATATTAGTGGCACTTTCACATGACATTAAAAAAAGTATCGGTAATCGGTATTGGAGAGTACTTGAAAAAAGTATCGGCACTTGTACTCGGTCTTAAAAAAGTGGTATTGGTGCAACCCTAGTAATTAGGAAGTAATACAATTTACCTGGCTGCAATTTCTATGTTTCTCTAGGACATTATTACCTTCAGTGATTTCAACAAGAGCTTGAACATATGGGGTTAGCCCTGTTATTAACAGGTCCTTGGAGCTAACACACTCAGAAATATACTACTTGTGTTCATTGTTGTACTGTGATACTGTGCAGTTAAAGCGTTTGTTACCCCAACATTTCATCTTCCTGATATGTGCCTGTTGTACCATGCACTTGTATGAGAAAGCATCCTGTTCTCTTTGTATTGGTTCCTCTGTGTGAAATCCCTGGCATTCCAGCTAGTCCTCTTGCTTTCCTATTAAAAATGGATCACACTAAGCTGGAGAATACACCGTGGTCAGTTTTCCAGCTATGCTTCGTTCATTCATTCTTCATTCATAGAAAGGTGACCTGTTGAGCCCATAATTCAGGTAGTTCTGTGGATGGTTTGATTGTTTATACTGGGAGGGGGAGCTCCATACCACCATATACCTATAGAAATATTTTATATAGTGAAAAGGAATTTCCTTAGACTTAGTTCACAAAAATGCGCACATTTCTGCAAAGCAGTATGCAACAGAGGATGCTGCTAAAGTAAAGGGAAAAAAATGCTCTCCTCACGGGGTGAAATGTCAATGCATTTAAATTGTAGGACATTTGTCTTTAAAAATGTTCTTTTTTGGGATCTCGAGACGGTTCTTCCTGCTTTCTTAGAAAAAAGTAATCCTACCAATAAAACACTTCCTGTTCTAGGGTGTCAGCCATACTAAGCATTGTTGTCATCAGGGGCGTTGCTAGGGGGTGGCTTTTGAGGCTATAGCCCCGAATCTGGGGCCAATAGCCCCGAGTCTCTGCAGGGGTCCCCAAAGGGGAGGGGAGGCTCTCTGGGGACCCTTATGTAAGTGGGGGGCTCTCTGGGGACCCTGATGCAAGGGAGAGGCTCTCTGGGGTCCCTGATTTTAAGGCAGAGGCTCTCTAAGGACCCAGATTTAAGGGGGAGGCTCTCTGGGGACCCTAATGTAAAAGGGGCTCTCTGGGGACCCTGATGTAAGGGGGGACTCTCTGGGGACCCTGATGTAAGGGGGCTCTCTGTGGACCCTGATGTAAGCGGGGGGCTCTCTGGGGATATATATACACACACACATATATTACTGTATATACATGTGTATGCCCGCCCAAGCGTATGACTTTATTTACTACGCTGCTATGGGCTTTAGCTCCAGATCTTTTGTAGACCTAGCAACGCCCCTGGTTGTCATCCTAGGAAAGGGAATTTGTTAGAGCTGTATAAAACCTCCCTCTCTTCTCCCTAACATGGGGGGAGTTTTGTAATGCACATAGATAGCAGACAACAATACTTACTGATAACAGTGTAGATGTAGAGTATATAGGAAGTTAGCAGCTCATAAGGTTTCTGACTGGATAAACAGATAATTTTTGCACTTGTCAAACAGATATTGTAAACCACTTTCGATGGTATGTTTTACAAACCCAATGGAAGCAAATAAGAGAAATGTATTTTTGTGAGTTCACATGCACTGTACTCCAAATAACTTTACACTTGACCATTCATGGCAGGGCCTTATCAGAAGTATTCTGGTTCCTTCTAGCTTCAACTGTGTTTTATCAAATGTGTCACCATCCATGAATGCCCAGCACAGGCAGGAGATATTGATCTGTCTTGGTACTGACTTGTAAATTTTGGAGAAAGTGAGACTGACATTATGTTCAGTATCACTTTCTCATTCTCTCCACACAGTTTGGGGTTCATAAGTCATCACTATGAACACATCCCCTTTTTGATCTCCAGTCATTATTTTGACCCCTTGCATAGTTTCATCAACCCTTGGGAGTCAATATTGATCCACCTAAACCCCATTTTTTTAAAAACATTGTATTGTGACTCTCTGAATGTTGCTTTTGGCATCACCACACATCTGATTATTCCTTTGTTAATATAAAATGATTTCATAAGATTCTGTTAGATCTGTTAGGTAAAAATGTGATTTAGTGGATTTTATGTGATTAAAAAAGCAAGTCATGAACAGAAGAAAAAAAAATGACGTGTTTTGTGTGTTTAAGATAATAACTTACCAATATCTTTTGCAACCAGTGATTAATAGCCTGTCCCTTTAAATTCTATGGAGTATAATTTGCAACAAAAGTGCACTAAATGAGATTAAACAGTAATACTGCATTATAGTTGGGTCAATTTATTTTCAACTTCTGATGTTATCTGAGCTAGGTCATTCTTTACTATCTATTTTTATTTGAAAGTGTATGCCAGGGCAATATATAAAAGCACATCTCTGCAATACATGTCAATTTCACTACTTTTTAAAAGCAAATGCCTATCTCAAATGCTCCAAAACACCCCCCCGCAAAAAAAAAAAAAAAAGCATGTGGGAATGCGAGTTCCTGCTATGCAGAGATGAGAACGGGGCTTGACAGCTGAGTGTTTCTGTCCACTCCCTTCTATGTACTTGCATAAAGATGGCCATACAATATGCAATCTGATTGTATATTGTGTATTTAGTAAAGGGGTGATCACTGATTGATTGCATTTCATTTAAAAAAAGTGCAGCTGGGAATGGACAGGTAGGTAGGAGGGTGGATGATGCACGGTGTATGCTAATGAGGTCATTTGGTCAACTCCTTCCTGTGTCATGATCTACAGTCTGACCAGGAAGTAAGACATTACTAATGGATATATTTGGAAACATTATTGAGGACAAGTGAAGTAAGTGTCTGTAGATTTAATGGAAAGCTTTGATATTTTTGAAAAATAAGTACATTAATGCTATATTGGTACATAAGGGAGCTGGAATTTAGAAAGAAAAAAAAAAAAAAACGTGAACAAAGGTGAACTTAGCCTTTAAATAAACATCCATACTCACCTCTACGCTACAACTGTCCCACGTTTGCTCTAAGACTGAGAGCTGAATGACCACATGAACACTGAACGCCTAGTTCTCGGTCTGCTCTGTGACTGTCAGTCACCATTCTCTGCTCCTCTATTGCTCACTGGAGTGCTGGGCTGAGGAGAGGGTGGGCACAGCTGGCTCTGGGCTTGATTTGTGTGCTCAGGCAGAGCCAGCTGTCTATCAGGCAGCTGGGTGGATCCCAACAACATTGTGGGGATCCTTCCTGCCTGGCACGGCTCTGCCACATCAGCTGACAATAGCTAACTCTGGATCACAGGAGAACAAAATTAAGTGCACTCCTGTGACTCACAAGAGAAGTATGGCCAAAAAAGCTTTGGTCATATTTCTTTTTTAAACCAGTGTGCTTTAGTCATAAGGAGAATGGAAAAAAAGAGCTAGGTTCAATTGGGAATTTTTCTTTCCCTTTGGAAACTAAGGTAGCTTATACGGTAGCTTATAAATCCTTAAAAGATATGTTGTTGGTGCAACACATAGGTAATAATGCATATTTGTTAACATTTATGGAAGAACTCTATTCAACCGTATAAAACCCAGCCACATAACATAACGCCATTTCAATTCAGAAAACAACAACCCTTCTGTAAAAAATAAGCCCCTGAACTGCTTATAACAATTCTCATTTTCTGAGCAAGACCGATGCAGTAACCAAACAAAGCTGTGTTGCCATGAGCCAGTAACCACTTCATCTGTCAGCCATGTTGATGTAGTGACAGGGATGGGCATAGGATTCTTAATGATTATAAGCAGAACAGACTTCTTATGTATTTATGCTCAGAGTCTGATTACAGTGCAGCTAACGTGCGGATTTGCAGCCATTCCAGCTTCAGAAAATGTGACAAAACCGTTTATAGGTTTCCTGAAAGAGGCAAGCACCTGTTTCATTGAAACTATAAAAAAAAGTTTAACAGATAAAGGAGAGCCGGTGTTCTGACAAAATAAGCAACCTGGCAGAATGTACAACCCGAGTTACATCCTGTGACGTTGAATCAGCTGGAGCTCCAAACCGCGCGCACTGCGCAGGCGCAACGTGTCATGCATCCCTTCAGTGGCTGACATCAGTGGACGGAGAAAATTGTCTGACAAAATGCTCGACCGACTACTGTGTATGCGCACGGCCATTGTGCTCCACTTTACCGAAACCTCATTGCACCTACAGTAAGCACTGCCCCGCCTGCTTACTGTAGGTGTGATGAGGTTGAGTGTAAGGTGTAGCAAGATGTCTTTAAGAACATAAATTTTGTCAGTGTTGGTTGACTCCCGCCATGCGCAGTACTCGATCGAGCATTTTTTCAGACAAATTCCTCGGTGCACTGACGTCAGCCGCACACGTTTTGGAATTCCAGCTGAAACAGGTTGCACATTCTGCCAGGTTGGTCATTTTGTCACAACACCAGCAACACTGTAGTCCATATTGCAAAATGTATTGACTACATCAGAGCGACATTAAAATGAAGAACTAACGCGTTTCAGCGAGAGCCTGACACCTTAGCGCTTCATTTTGATGTCGCTCTGGTGTGACCAATACATTTAGCAATGCGGACTACAGTGTTGCCGGCTCTCCTTAATCTGTTTATCTTATCTAGCGTGGGAGGACACACTGAGCCCAGGCACTTGTTTGTAGATTTTACACAAAGATTGGGTAATTCCCCATATCTTACCATATTACAGCCTTGTACACACAATCGGATTTTCCAATGGGAATTGTGTGATGAAAGGCTGTTGGCAGAAAATCCGACCATTTGTATACTCCATCAGACAATTTTTGTTGGATTTTCCGCGGACAAATGTTGCATGGCAGGCTTTAAAATTTTCCACGGACAAATGTCTGTTGTTGGATTTTCCAAGCGTGTGTACACAAGTCCATTGGACAAAAGTACAAAGTACAAACACGCATGCTCGGAAGCAAGGACAAGCCAGAAGAAGTCAGTCTTTTAAACTAGCGTTCGTAATGGAGAATTACCATTTGTGACGCAGCAAATTATGAAATCTCGAAATGCAGCGCACATTCTCTTCTTTTTTAATGGGTTAATAATGAAGCTGCTTTGCTGGTGATACTGATGGAGTTATTGCAAACAAATTTTCAAAGGCTTTTTTTTCTAGTGATATCAAGAATAATATTATTATGCTTGTTTAAGGATGAGTCGAACACCCCCCCGGTTCGGTTCGCACCAGAACATCCGAACATGCTAAAAAGTTTGTTCGAACACGTGAACACCATTAAAGTCTATGGGACACGAACGTGAAAAATCTAAAGTGCTAATTTTAAAGGCCTATATGCAAGTTTTTTTTCCCTAAAAAGTGTTTGGGGACCCGGGTCCTGCCCCAGAGGACATGTATCAATGCAAAAAAAAGTTTTAAAAACTACTGTTTTTTCGGGAGAAGTGATTTTAAGAATGCTTACAGTGAAACAATAAAAATGAAATATTCCTTTAAACATGGTTCCTGGGGGGTGTCTATAGTATGCCTTTAAAGTGGCGCAGTTTTCCCATGTTTAGAACAATACCACAGCAAAATGACATTTCTAAAGGAAAAAAGTCATTTAAAACTGCTTGCGGCTGTAATGTATTGTCGGGTCCTGGCAATATACATGAAAATCATTGAGAAAAACGGCATGGGTCCCCCCAGCCCATTACAAGGATCTTTGGGACTGGTATGGATATTAAGGGGAACCCCGCACCCAAATTTAAAAAAAAATGGTGTGGGGGGGGCTACTAGGCACTATATACTCTGAACAGAAGTATATATACTGTACGGTCTGCCCTAAATACTCTGCAGAAAATTGGGCCTTAGGTGTTGGAGGTGCCAGAACACTGTAACACCTGACAGTTACACTTGTTGGGTGCAGGAACGGGCCCTGCTATGAAATATTATATCAAGAATTGTAATTAAATGCCCCTGTTAAACAGGGGCAGAAAAATTGGGCCTTGGTGGTGGTGGTGCCACAACACTGTAAGCCCTCACAGCTACTCTTGGTGGGCGCAGGAACAGGCCCTGCTGTGAAATATTATATCAAGTAGTGTAATTATATGCCCCTGTTAAACAGGGGCAGAAAAATTGGGCCTTAGGCAGTGGTGGTTGTGGTGGTGCCACAACACTGTAACCCCTCACAGATACTCTTGTTGGGCGCAGGAATGGTCCCTGCTGTGAAATGTTTGATCAAAAATTGTAATTACATACCCCTGTTAAACAGGGGCAGAAAAATTCGGCCTTAGGCAGTGGTGGTGGTGCCACAACACTTTAACCCCTCACAGTTACGCTTGTTGGGCACAGGAATGGGCCCTGCTATGAAATATTATATCAAGAATTGTAATTACATGTGCCTGTTAAACAGGGGCAGAAAAATTGGGCCTTAGGCAGTGGTGGTGCCACAACACTATAACCCCTCACAGATGCTCTTGTTGGGCACAGGAACGGGCCCTGCTGTGAAATATTTGATCAAAAATAGGCAGTGGTGGTGGTGCCCTAAACCAAAAATATTGTTGAAAGCTAGCATCATCAAGATTGAGGAGGAATAGGATAGTCACTCAGCATACTCAGTCTTCAAGGGATCCCACATCCATAGAAAAATCAATCAGTTACATCAGCATCAGGTGCTTAATAGCTGCTGCTGATCCAAGACTGATTAATTTTTATGAATGTGAGCCTATCAACGGAGTCTGTGGACAGGCACACTCTATGATCCGTTACAAACCCTCCAGCAGTACTGAATGTGAGTTCAGAAAGAACGCTGGATGCAAGACAGGCCAGTAGCTCAATTGCATATTGAGCAAGTTCTGGCCAGTGGTCCATCCTCAAGACCCAGTAACCCAGTGGATGGTCTGTTGGAAAGGTCTCCAAGCCTGCTCTTGCCCCAAGATATTCCTGGACCATGTAATTCAGATGCTGGCGATGGTTGCTTGAACCCATCAGACCTTGATGCTGAGGACTAAAAAATTGTTTAAAGGCATTGGTCAGCTGGCCACCTTCTCCACCTTTCTTCCTCTGACTGACCGAAGGCTCAGCAACACGTTGTCCAGCACCAGGAAATTGTAGCCTCCCAGGGTCTGGAAACGTATTGCACAAGCCTTTTTTCATGGCCTCCTGAAGATGTTTCATCCTCTGCTCCCTTTGCGAAGGCAGGATGAATTCTGCAATCTTACCCTTGTAACGTGGATCAAGAAGAGTTGCCAGCCAGTAATGATCCCTCTCCTTGATACAGTACCACGAATCCTAGGGTCCTTTCACAGGCTTTGTAGAATCAGGGAGGCCATGCAGCGTAAGTTTGCAGATGCATTCGATTGTGAGTCCTCTGGGTCACTAAGGATGACGTTGTCAGCAATTACCTCCTCCCAACCACGTACAACTCCTTGAGTTTCTGGGGACTGAAAACCACCCCTTGGAGACTGCTGCTGAGTGTTATCCTCTATATCCACGCTAACACAATCCTCCTCCTCCTCTTCTTCCTGTGTGTTTGGCAGGCCCACAGGAATGCTATCTGGATAAAGGGGGCCTTGAGAGGTAAGGAAGTCCTTCTCTTCCTCCCGCTGTTCTGCCTCAAGTGCCCTGTCCATTATTCCACAAAGCCTTTGCTCCAACAGGAAGACAAGAGGGACAGTATCACTGATGCATGCATTGTCGCTGCTCACCTTCCTCGTGGCCTCCTCAGATGGTGACAGGACAGTGCATGCATCCTTGATCAGTAGCCACTGGCTGGGCGAAGAAAAGCCAAGCTCCCCTGACCCTGTCCTGGTGCCATACTCCCACAGGTACTCATTGATGGCCCTCTGCTGCGAGTGCAGCCACTGCAGCTTTGCCAACATTGAGTTCCACCTGGTGGGCATGTCACAAATGAGGCGGTTGGTGAGCAGGTTGCATTCCCTTTTGAATTGCAGCCAGCCGAGCACTGGCATTGTATGACCGGCGGAAATTACCACAAACTTTTCTGGCCTGCCTCAGGAGATCCTGTAATCGTGGGTACCTGCTCAAGAACCGCTGCACCACCAAATTCAGGTCGTGTGCCAAACATGGGACATGGGTCAAGTGTCCCTGTCGGAGGGCATAGAGAAGGATGGTGCCATTGTCGCATGCAACCATTCCTGGCTAAGGCTGGCGTGGCGTCAACCACCTCTGAGCCTGCCCCTGTAGAACTGACAGAATCTCTGCCCCAGTGTGGCTCCTGTACGCTAAGCAGATCAACTCAAGCACCGCATGGCATCTTTTTGCCTGAGTGCTTGCATAGGCCCTCGACCGCTTCAGTAGAAGAAGAGGCCATAGAGGAAGAAGAAGAGGATGGGATGGAGGAGAGAGCTGTGGCAGAAGGACCACTAGCATTTTGGAGGCGTGGTGGCAGAACAAGCTCCAACAATACTGAACCCTGTCCTGCATCCTTCCCAGCTGCCAGCAGAGTTACCCAGTGCACCGTGAAGGAAAGGTAACGTCCCTGCCCATGCCTGAGTCAGCGGTAATATGCACCTTACTGCTGACCGCCCTGTCCAACAAGGCCAAAATATTGCCTTCCACATGCCTGTAGAGATCCAGAATGGCTTTCTGTGAAAAGAAATGGCATTTTGGAACCTGCCACTGAGGTACAGCACATTCCACAAATTCACGAAAGGGGGCAGAGTCTACCAGCTGAAAAGGCAGCAGTTGCAGTGCTAGCAATTTGGCCAAGCTAGCATTCAGATGCTGAGCATGTGGATGGCTGGGACCGAATTTCTTTTTCTGGTTTAGCAACTGGGGTAGGGAAATTTGCCTGCTAAAATCAGATGGAGGTGTACTGATACTGATGGCTGCAAGTACTTGGGACACCTATTGCTATACCTTCATTGCACTTCAGTGCAGGTTTTTGAGAGGACTGGAGGTATAGTGGGGTTGGAGATCCCAGATGAGGAGCAGGGAGAAGTCCGCCTTTCTCTTTGATGTGGGTCTTTCAAGTGCTGTTGCCAATGGACTGCATGGGAAGTTGTCATATGTCTGGTCAAGCATGTGGTGCCCAAACAGCTGCTGTTCTGGCCATGCTTGATCTGCTTCAGACATAGGTTGCAAACAGCAACGGTGCAATGTGCTGCACACGTGTCCAAAAAGGCCCACACCAGGGAACTTTTCAAAATCAGCGGGGAGTCAGCAGCGCCCTGCACCTGCAGAGCTCTTCGGTGTGATGCAGTAGGGTGGCTGCCCTTAAGCTGCCCCCTAGTGGACATCCTGCCTCGTTGGAGTTGTGCCTCCTTCTCCTTTTTTCTATCAGGCACCCAAGTAGAGTCAGTGACCTCATCATCCCCTCCCTCCTCATCACTGGAGCAAACTTGGCATTATGCTGTGGAACATGACTGCCAGTTTCTAGTCCTTCCTGGGCACCCCCTATCTCTAGGCTCACGTTACTCCTTTCAACCGCTGGGAAACAACATCAGAGCCTTCCAATCACTGCGCATCCTCAATCAGCATGTAACCGACACTGTGGTCAAATAGTTCGGGGGACTCCTCCGTTCATGATGGTGGGGCTATGGAAGGAGTGACTGTGGACAAGGAGCTGGTGGAATAGGCTGCTTTGGCAGCTGCATTGGAAGGCAAACTACTCTGAGCCCAGGCGACAGAGGATGAGGAGGATGAGAACGGCTTTGTTATCCACTCCACCAACTCTTCTGCATGTTCTGGCTCAATAACACGGCCAGAAGCAGAAAAAAAGGACAAGCGTGCCCCACGGCCACCTGCAGAGGATGCACCATGTCCGCGACCAGCATTGTTGACTGTAGACACAGAGCTTGCTTGCCCTCTTTTAGTGGCCTGTGAGCGTCTGCCTCTCCTTGGTGGCCTTCCGGACATGATGTATATTTTGTTTGGCAACACCACACTGCAGTGTATTGTGTGCTGTGTAGGGATGAGCTTCGTGTTCGAGTCGAACCCATGTTCGACTCGAACATCGGCTGTTCGGTCGTTCGCCGAATTGCGAACGATATGGGCCGTTCGCGCCAAATTCGTGTGGCGCGTCACGGCCCATAATTCACTGCGGCATCGCAGTGCATTGCTGGCTGATGATTGGCCAAGCATGCACTATGACCCGCATGCTTGGCCAATCACAGCGCCGTCAGTAGAGAGAGCTGTAATTGGCCAAAGCCAGGGTGGCTTTGGCCAATTATGGCTCAGGGGATTTAGTACACACCCCACACTATATAAGGCCGCCTGCACGGCGGCCCTGTGTAGTGTGTGTTCCGGTGTGCTGAGAGATAGAGAGAGAGAGAGAGAGACAGTGTCATTTGATTTGAGTTAGATAGATTAGGCAGAACAGTCAGTCAGTTAGCTGCACTTACAGTGTATTGTGTATATATATGCATCCCAGGTGTTGCATATATATATATACACTGTATTCAGTTTAGCTAGATCCGTTCCTGTTATCTTCTATCTAGACTATTTACATTTAGTGCAGTGTGTCCTGCTCACAGTGTTCAGCTAGATCCGTTCCTGCTATTTACATTCAGTGCAGTGCGTCCTGCTCACAGTGTTCAGCTAGATCCGTTCCTGGTATTTACATTTAGTGCAGTGCGTCCTGCTCACAGTGTTCAGCTAGATCCGTTCCTGCTATTTACATTCAGTGCAGTGCGTCCTGCTCACAGTGTTCAGCTAGATCCGTTCCTGCTATTTACATTCAGTGCAGTGCGTCCTGCTCACAGTGTTCAGCTAGATCCGTTCCTGCTATTTACATTCAGTGCAGTGCGTCCTGCTCACAGTGTTCAGCTAGATCCGTTCCTGGTATTTACATTTAGTGCAGTGCGTCCTGCTCACAGTGTTCAGCTACATCCGTTCCTGCTATTTACATTCAGTGCAGTGCGTCCTGCTCACAGTGTTCAGCTAGATCCGTTCCTGCTATTTACATTCAGTGCAGTGCGTCCTGCTCACAGTGTTCAGCTAGATCCGTTCCTGCTATTTACATTCAGTGCAGTGCGTCCTGCTCACAGTGTTCAGCTAGATCCGTTCCTGGTATTTACATTTAGTGCAGTGCGTCCTGCTCACAGTGTTCAGCTAGATCCGTTCCTGCTATTTACATTCAGTGCAGTGCGTCCTGCTCACAGTGTTCAGCTAGATCCGTTCCTGCTATATACATTTAGTGCAGTACGTCCTGCTCACAGTGTTCAGCTAGATCCGTTCCTGCTATTTACATTCAGTGCAGTGCGTCCTGCTCACAGTGTTCAGCTAGATCCATTCCTGCTATTTACATTCAGTGCAGTGCGTCCTGCTCACAGTGTTCAGCTAGATCCGTTCCTGCTATTTACATTCAGTGCAGTGCGTCCTGCTCACAGTGTTCAGCTAGATCCGTTCCTGCTATTTACATTTAGTGCAGTGCGTCCTGCTCACAGTGTTCAGCTACATCCGTTCCTGCTATTTACATTCAGTGCAGTGCGTCCTGCTCACAGTGTTCAGCTAGATCCGTTCCTGCTATTTACATTCAGTGCAGTGCGTCCTGCTCACAGTGTTCAGCTAGATCCGTTCCTGCTATTTACATTCAGTGCAGTGCGTCCTGCTCACAGTGTTCAGCTAGATCCGTTCCTGGTATTTACATTTAGTGCAGTGCGTCCTGCTCACAGTGTTCAGCTACATCCGTTCCTGCTATTTACATTCAGTGCAGTGCGTCCTGCTCACAGTGTTCAGCTAGATCCGTTCCTGCTATATACATTTAGTGCAGTACGTCCTGCTCACAGTGTTCAGCTAGATCCGTTCCTGTTATCTTCCTACTGACAGGCAGGCTTGTCTGGTTACAGTATATAAAGCTACCTGAAGAAAATTACAGGTGTTCTTTTTGATCCTATTAGTACCACGGTCAGGCAGCTAGACTATTTACATTTAGTACAGTGTGTCCTGCTCACAGTGTTCAGCTAGATCCGTTCCTGTTATCTTCCTACTGACAGGCAGGCTTGTCTGGTTACAGTATATAAAGCTACCTTAAGAAAATTACAGGTGTTCTTTTTGATCCTATTAGTACCACGGTCAGGCAGCTAGACTATTTACATTTAGTACAGTGCGTCCTGCTCACAGTGTTCAGCTAGATCCGTTCCTGTTATCTTCCTACTGACAGGCAGGCTTGTCTGGTTACAGTATATAAAGCTACCTGAAGAAAATTACAGGTGTTCTTTTTGATCCTATTAGTACCACGGTCAGGCAGCTAGACTATTTACATTTAGTACAGTGTGTCCTGCTCACAGTGTTCAGCTAGATCCGTTCCTGTTATCTTCCTACTGACAGGCAGGCTTGTCTGGTTACAGTATATAAAGCTACCTGAAGAAAATTACAGGTGTTCTTTTTGATCCTATTAGTACCACGGTCAGGCAGCTAGACTATTTACATTTAGTACAGTGTGTCCTGCTCACAGTGTTCAGCTAGATCCGTTCCTGTTATCTTCCTACTGACAGGCAGGCTTGTCTGGTTACAGTATATAAAGCTACCTTAAGAAAATTACAGGTGTTCTTTTTGATCCTATTAGTACCACGGTCAGGCAGCTAGACTATTTACATTTAGTACAGTGTGTCCTGCTCACAGTGTTCAGCTAGATCCGTTCCTGTTATCTTCCTACTGACAGGCAGGCTTGTCTGGTTACAGTATATAAAGCTACCTTAAGAAAATTACAGGTGTTCTTTTTGATCCTATTAGTACCACGGTCAGGCAGCTAGACTATTTACATTTAGTACAGTGTGTCCTGCTCACAGTGTTCAGCTAGATCCGTTCCTGTTATCTTCCTACTGACAGGCAGGCTTGTCTGGTTACAGTATATAAAGCTACCTTAAGAAAATTACAGGTGTTCTTTTTGATCCTATTAGTACCACGGTCAGGCAGCTAGACTATTTACATTTAGTACAGTGCGTCCTGCTCACAGTGTTCAGCTAGATCCGTTCCTGTTATCTTCCTACTGACAGGCAGGCTTGTCTGGTTACAGTATATAAAGCTACCTGAAGAAAATTACAGGTGTTCTTTTTGATCCTATTAGTACCACGGTCAGGCAGCTAGACTATTTACATTTAGTACAGTGTGTCCTGCTCACAGTGTTCAGCTAGATCCGTTCCTGTTATCTTCCTACTGACAGGCAGGCTTGTCTGGTTACAGTATATAAAGCTACCTTAAGAAAATTACAGGTGTTCTTTTTGATCCTATTAGTACCACGGTCAGGCAGCTAGACTATTTACATTTAGTACAGTGTGTCCTGCTCACAGTGTTCAGCTAGATCCGTTCCTGTTATCTTCCTACTGACAGGCAGGCTTGTCTGGTTACAGTATATAAAGCTACCTTAAGAAAATTACAGGTGTTCTTTTTGATCCTATTAGTACCACGGTCAGGCAGCTAGACTATTTACATTTAGTACAGTGTGTCCTGCTCACAGTGTTCAGCTAGATCCGTTCCTGTTATCTTCCTACTGACAGGCAGGCTTGTCTGGTTACAGTATATAAAGCTACCTTAAGAAAATTACAGGTGTTCTTTTTGATCCTATTAGTACCACGGTCAGGCAGCTAGACTATTTACATTTAGTACAGTGCGTCCTGCTCACAGTGTTCAGCTAGATCCGTTCCTGCTATATACATTTAGTGCAGTACGTCCTGCTCACAGTGTTCAGCTAGATCCGTTCCTGTTATCTTCCTACTGACAGGCAGGCTTGTCTGGTTACAGTATATAAAGCTACCTGAAGAAAATTACAGGTGTTCTATCCCAGCTTAGTGCAGCTACAGGCCATTAGTATGTCTGGAAGGCCAAGAAGGAGAGGCAGACAGTCACAAGCCAATAAGAGAGGGCAAGCAGGCTCTGTGTCTAGTGCTGGTCGTGGAGACGGTGCATCCTCATCAGCACGTGGCCATGGGACACGCTTGGCCTTTTTTTCGGCAGCTGGCCGTGTTGAGCCGCAACATGCGGAAGACTTGGTCGAGTGGATGACCAAGCCGTCCTCATCCTCCTCATCCTCTCTCACCCATGCCCAGGGTGCTTTGTCTGGCAAAGCAGCGGCATCTTCCCTCAGCTCAATGTCATCAGTGACTCCTTCCCTAGCTCCACCATGTCCTCATGAGGATTCCCTCGAACTGTTTGACCACAGTGTTGGGTACATGCTCCAGGAGGATGCCCAGCGTTTGGAAGGCTCTGATGATGATACTGAGCTCAATGAAGGCAGTAACATGAGCACGGACAGAGGGGGTGCCCAAGAAGGACAGCAATCTGGCAGTCATGCTCCCCCTGCTGCAGCATACTGCCAGGTTTGCTCCAGTGATGAGGAGGGAGGGGATGATGAGGTCACTGACTCAACGTGGGTGCCTGATAGGAGAGAGGAGGAGGAGGAGGAGGAGGAGGAGGTGGCACATCACCAACTAGGCAGGATGCCCTCCAGGGGCCAGCCTAAGGGCAGCACATTGACTGCATCACACCCCAAAGCTCCACATGTGCAGGGCGCTGCAGTCTCTGCGCGTTATTCAAAAAGTTCTTTGGTGTGGGCCTTTTTTGAGACGAGTGCATCAGATCGCACCGCTGCTATTTGCAACATATGTCTCAAGCGTATCTCGCGTGGCCAAAACATCTCCCGCTTGGGTACCACATGCTTGACCAGACATATGTTGACCTGCCATGCAGTTCGTTGGCAAGCGTATCTGAAAGACCCACACCAAAGAACAAAGACGATCTCTCCTTGCTCCTCATCAGCTGAGATTTCCAACCCCACTAGACCTTCAGTCCTCTCTGAGACCTGCAGTGAGAGGAATGAAGGTGTAGAATTAGGTGTGTCACAGCCAAGTACTTGTGGGCAATCTGCTTTTGGTACACCGACGTCAGATTGTACCAGGCAAATTTCCCTGCCCCAGCTGCTGCACCGCCGAAAGAAGTTTGCTCCCAGCCATCCACATGCCCAGCGGTTGAATGCTAGCTTGGCAAAATTGCTAGCACTTCAACTGCTGCCTTTTCAGTTGGTAGACTCTGCCCCCTTCCGTGAGTTTGTGGAATGTGCGGTTCCTCAGTGGCAGGTACCCAAACGCCACTTTTTCTCACGGAAGGCGATTCCGGCTCTCTACCGGCATGTGGAAGGCAATGTCCATGCCTCGCTGGACAGGGCGGTCAGCGGTAAGGTGCATATTACCGCTGACTCATGGTCCAGCAGGCATGGACAGGGACGTTACTTAAGTTTCACGGCGCATTGGGTGACTCTGCTGGCAGCTAGGAAGGATGCAGGACAAGGTGCAGTAGTGTTGGAGGTTGTTCCGCCACCACGCCTCCAAAATGCTGATTGTGACACACCTCTCTCCTCCACCCCCTCCTCTTCTTCTTCCTCCATGGCCTCTTCCTCGGAACCAGCGGTGCTCCGTAGGCGTTCAAGGGGCTACGCAAGTACGCAGGCCAAAAGATGCCATGCGGTGCTTGAGCTGGTGTGCTTGGGGGACAGGAGCCACACTGGGGCAGAGGTTCTGTCAGCTCTGCAGGGGCAGGTTCAGAGGTGGTTGACGCCACGCCAACTTAAGGCAGGAATGGTGGTTTGCGACAATGGCACCAACCTCCTCTCTGCCCTCCGACAGGGACAACTGACCCATGTGCCCTGTTTGGCTCACGTCCTTAACTTGGTGGTGCAGCGGTTCTTGGGCAGGTACCCGGGCTTACAGGATGTCCTGAGGCAGGCCAGGAAAGTCTCTGTGCATTTCCGCCGGTCATATAATGCCAGTGCTCGGCTGACGGACCTCCAAAAGGAGTTTAACCTGCCCAAGAACCGCCTAATCTGTGACATGCCCACCAGGTGGAACTCGACGTTGGCCATGCTGCAGCGGCTGCACACGCAGCAGAGGGCCATCAATGAGTACCTGTGCGACTATGGCACCAGGACAGGGTCAGGGGACCTTGGTTTTTTTTCCCCACGCCAGTGGGCCATGATCAGGGATGCATGCACTGTCCTGTCACCATTCGAGGAGGCCACGAGGATGGTGAGCACTGACAGTGCATGCATCAGTGACACTGTCCCCCTTGTCCACCTGTTGGAGCACACGCTGCGTGGAATAATGGACAGGGCACTTGAGGCAGAACAGAGGCAGGAAGAGGAGGACTTCCTTAGCTCTCAAGGCCCCCTTTATCCAGACAGTGTTCCTGCGTGCCCGCCGATCACACAGGAAGAGGACGAGGAGGAGGAGGAGGAAGATTGTGTCAGTATGGAGGTGGAGCCTGGCACTCAGCATCAGCAGTCTTTAAGGGATCAGTCCCAAGGAACACATGGACTTGTACGTGGCTGGGAGGAGGTGGCTGCGGACGTTGTTGTCCTTAGTGACCCAGAGGACTCCGGACCGAATGCCTCAGCAAACCTACGCTGCATGGCCTCCCTGATCCTGCAAAGCCTGCGTAAGGATCCTCGTATTCGTGGTATCAAGGAGAAGGACCAATACTGGCTGGCAACCCTCCTTGATCCACGTTACAAGGGTAAGGTTGCGGACCTTATCTTGCCATCGCAGAGGGAGCAGAGGATGAAACATCTTCGGGAGGCCTTGCAGAAAGGTCTGTGCAACGCGTTCCCAGAGACTGGGAGGTTACAAACTCCTGTTTCTGGACAACGTGTTGCTGAGGCTTCGGTCAGTCAAAGAAGGAGCGGTGGAGAAGGTGGCCGTCTGACCGATGCGTTCAGACAATTTTTTGGTCCGCAGCCCCAAGGTATGATCGGTTCCAGCAACCATCGCCAGCGTCTGTTTTACATGGTGCAGGAATACCTAGGGGCAAGATCAGACTTGGACACCTTTCCCACCGAAAATCCTCTGGGTTACTGGGTCTTGAGGATGGATCACTGGCCAGAGCTTGCACAGTATGCAATTGAGCTACTGGCCTGTCCTGCATCCAGCGTTCTTTCGGAACGCACATTCAGTGCTGCTGGAGGCGTGGTAACCGATCACAGGGTGCGTCTGTCCACCGACTCGGTCGATCGGCTGACCTTCATAAAAATGAATCAGTCTTGGATCACCACCAGCTACCAAGCACCTGATGCAGATGTAACCGAATAATTTTTTTTGAAATCTCAGATCCCTTCAAAGACTGCCTATGCTGATGCTGAGTGACTATCCCTGAGTAATTATCCTCTTCCTCCTCAATCATCACGCTGATAGCTTGTAAGAACATTTTTGGTTCTGGGCGCCACCACCAGTGCCTAAGGCACAATTTTTCAGCCCCTGTTTAACAGGGGCGTGTAATTACAATTTTTGATGCAATACTTTGCAGCAGGGCTCGTTCCTGCGTTTCAACTAGAGTGTCTGTGAGGGGTTGCAGTGTTGTGGCACCAGCACCAGTGCCTAAGACCCAATTTTTCTGCCCCTGTCTAACAGGGGCGTGTAATTACAATTTTTGATGCAATACTTTGCAGCAGGGCTCGTTCCTGCGTTCCAACTAGAGTGTCTGTGAGGGGTTGCAGTGTTGTGGCACCAGCACCAGTGCCTAAGGCCTAATTTTTCAGCTCCTGTTCAACAGGGGCATGTAATTACAATTCTTGATCTAATATTTCACAGCAGGGCCCTGTGAGGGCTTACAGTGTTTTGGCCACAGCAACACCTAAGGCCCAAATTTCTGCTGAGTATATAGGGCAGGACCCTACCTTCAAACATCTAACTTACAAACGACTCCTACTTGCAAACGGTAGGAGACAACAGGAAGTGAGATGAAATCTACCCCTAAGGAAGGGAAATTCTCTCCTGTAAGAGTTAATATGGGAAAACAATTTCTCCTTTCCACTGATGCTTTCCAATCCTTGTTCCACAAAAAAACCCAAATTTTCAAAAAACATTTTTCATTGGGACAAAAAAGTGAGGTGAAATCTTCTGAAGAGGAGGAAAGACGCAAAACAAATGTCACAGGGGTGATAACCCTTCCCTATGTTTTCCAAAAAGCTTAGAAAAGATTTTTTGGCTGGAGCTAAACACATTAAAAATGTTCAAAATTACAAACAGATTCTACTTAACAACAAACCTACAGTCCCTGTCTTGTTTGCACCGCCTGTATACTGCTGTTCAGAGTATATAGGGCCTGGTGGCCCCACACCTTTCCTTATTTTAATTTGGGTGTGGGGTTCCCCTTAATATCCATACAAGACCCAAAGGGCCTGGTAATGGACTGGGGGGTACCCATGCCGTTTGTCTCACTGATTTTCATCCATATTGCCATGACCCGACATGACATTAAACCCGCAAGCAGTTTTAAATGAGATTTTTTCCTTTAAAAATGACATTTGGTGCAGGGACTGTTCTAAACATGGGAAACACGCGTCACTTTACAGGCATACTATAGACACCCCCCAGGTACGATATTTAAAGGAATATTTCACTTTTTTTTTTTTACTTTAAGCATCATTAAAATCACTGCTCCCGAAAAAACGGCCGTTTTTAAAAGTTTTTTTTGCATTGATACATGTCCCCTGGTGTAGGACCCGGGTCCCCAAACCCTTTTTAGGACAATACCATGCAAATTAGCCTTTAAAATGAGCACTTTTGATTTCGAACGTTCGAGTCCCATAGACGTCAATGGGGTTCTAACGTTCGTGCGAACTTTCGGTCCGTTCGCGGGTTCTGGTGCGAACCGAACCGGGGGGTGTTCGGCTCATCCCTAGTGCTGTGTACACCACCAGAAAAGTAGTAGCAACTGCACTACGGTTGTACTGTATTGTGTAATGTGTACACCACCAGAATATAGTAGCAACTGCACTACGGCTGCACTGTAGATATACGCTACACTGGATGCTGTAGAGTTTATATATATATATATATATATATATATATATATATATATATATATATATATATATACAGTCAGGTCCATAAAAATTGGGACATCGACACAATTCTAATCTTTTTGGCTCTATAGATCACCACATTGGATTTGAAATGAAATGAACAAGATGTGCTTTAACTGAAGACTTTCAGCTTTAATTTGAGAGTATTTACATCCAAATCAGGTGAACGATGTAGGAATTACAACAGTTTATATGTGTGCCTCCCACTTTTTAATGGACCAAAAGTAATGGGACAGATTAACAATCATCCATCAAACTTTTACTTTTTAATACTTGGTTGCAAATCCTTTGCAGTCAATTACAGCCTGAAGTCTAGAACGCATAGACATCACCAGATGCTGGGTTTCATCCCTGGTGATGCTCTGCCAGGCCTCTACTGCAACTGTCTTCAGTTCCTGCTTGTTCTTGGGGCATTTTCCCTTCAGTTTTGTCTTCAGCAAGTGAAATGCATGCTCAATCAGATTCAGGTCAGGTGATTGACTTGGCCATTGGCCACTTCTTTCCCTTAAAAAAGTCTTTGGTTGCTTTCGCAGTATGCTTCGGGTCATTGTCCATCTGCACTGTGAAGCGCCGTCCAATGAGTTCTGAAGCATTTTGCTGAATATGAGCAGATAATATTGCCCAAAACACTTCAGAATTCATCCTGCTGCTTTTGTCAGCAGTCACATCATCAATAAATACAAGAGAAGCAGTTCCATTGGCAGCCATTCATGCCTACGCCATGACACTACCACCACCATGCTTCACTGATGAGGTGGTATGCTTTGGATCATGAGCAGTTCCTTTCCTTCTCCATGCTCTTCTCTTCCCATCACTCTGGTACAAGTTGATCTTGGTCTTATCTGTCCAAAGGATGTTGTTCCAGAACTGTGAAGGCTTTTTTAGATGTTGTTTGGCAAACTCTAATCTGGCCTTCCTGTTTTTGAGGCTCACCAATGGTTTACATCTTGTGATAAACCCTCTATATTTACTCTGGTGAGGTCTTCTCTTGATTGTTGACTTTGACACACATACACCTACCTCCTGGAGAGTGTTCTTGATCTGGCCAACTGTTAGGAAGGGTGTTTTCTTCAGTTTTCTTCACCACAAAAATAATTCTTCGGTCATCCACCACAGTTGTTTTCCGTGGTCTTCCGGGTCTTTTGGTGTTGCTGAGCTCACCAGTGCGTTCTTTCTTTTTAAGGATGTTCCAAACAGTTGATTTGGCCACACCTAATGTTTTTTGCTATCTCTCTGATGAGTTTGTTTTGTTTTTTCAGGCTAATGGTGGCTTGGTTCACTGATAGTGACAGCTCTTTGGATCTCATATTGAGAGTTGACAGCAATAGATTCCAAATGCAAATAGCACACTTGAAATGAACTCTGGACTCTTTTATTTGCTCCTTGTAAATGGGATAATGAGGGAATAACACACACCTGGCCATGAAACAGCTGAGCAGCCAATTGTCCCATTACTTTTGGTCCCTTAAAAAGTGGGAGGCAAATATACAAACTGTTGTAATTCCTACACCGTTCACCTTATTTGGATGTAAATACCCTCAAATTAAACCTGAAAGTCTGCAGTTAAAGCACATCTTGTTCGTTTCATTTCAAATCCATTGTGATGGTGTATAGAGCCAAAAAGATTGGAATTGTGTCGATGTCCCAATATTTATGGACCTGACTGTATATATATATATTAAATACACTGCCTGAAGTTGATTAAAAATAGTACATCACGGAATGCACTGTAGAATGTAGATCTCTAGGCTACACTGACTGGATGCAGAGTATATATATATATATATATATATATATATATATATATATATATATATTGGACTGACTGTATATACAGTATCTCACAAAAGTGAGTACACCCCTCACATTTTTGTAAATATTTTATTATATCTTTTCATGTAACAACACTGAAGAAATTACACTTTGTTACAATGTTAAGTAGTGAGTGCACAACTTGTATAACAGTGTAAATTTGCTGTCCCCTCTAAATAATTCAACACACAGCCATTAATGTGTAAACCGCTGGCAACAAAAGTGAGTACAACCCTAAGTGAAAATGTCCAAATTTGGCTCAAAGTGTCAATATTTTATGTGGCCATCATTATTTTCCAGCACTGCCTTAACCCTCTTGGGCATGGAGTTCACCAGAGCTTCACAAGTTGCCACTGGAGTCCTCTTCCACTCCTCCATGATGACATCAAGGAGCTGGTGGATGTTAGAGACCTTGCACTCCTCCACCTTCTGTTTGAAGATGCCCCACAAATGCTCAATATGGTTTAGGTCTGGAGACATGCTTGGCCAGACCATCACCTTTACCCTCAGCTTCTTTAGCTAGGCAGTGATCAGCATGGAGGTGTGTTTGGGGTCGTTATCATGTTGGAATATTGCCCTGTAGCCCAGTCTCTGAAGGGAAGGGATAATGCTCTGCTTCAGTATGTCACAGTACATGTTGGTATTCATGGTTCCCTCAATGAACTGTAGATCCCCAGTGCCGCCAGCACTCATGCAGCCCCAGACCATGACAATCCCACCACCATGCTTGACTGTACGCAAGACAGACTTGTCTTTGTACTCCGCACCTGGTTGCCGCCCACACACATTTGACACCATCTGAACCAAATAAGTTTATCTTGGTCTCATCAGATCACAGGACATGGTTCCAGTAATCCATGCCCTTAGTCTGCTTGTTTTCAGCAAACTGTTTGCAGGCTTTCTTGTGCATCATCTTTAGAAGAGGCTTCCTTCTGGGACGACAGCCATGCAGACCAATTTGATTCAGTGTGGGGCGTATGGTCTGAGCACTGACAGGCTGACCCCCCACCCCTTCAACCTCTGCAGCAATGCCGCCAGCACTCATATGTCTATTTCCCAAAGACAACCTCTGGATATGACGCTGAGCATGTGCACTCAACTTCTTTGGTCGACCATGGTGAGGCCTGTTCTGAGTGCAACCAGTCCTGGTAAACCGCTGTATGGTCTCTTGGCCACAGTGCTGCAGTTCAGTTTTAGGGTCTTGGTCTTCTTATAGCCTAGGCCATCTTTATGTAGAGCAACAATTCTTTTTTCAGATCCTCAAAGAGTTCTTTGCCATGAGGTGCCATGTTGAACTTCCAGTGTCCAGTATGTGAGAGTGAGAGCGATAACACCAAATTTATCACACCTGCTCCCCATTCACACCTGAGACCTAATGAGTCACATGACACCGGGGAAGGAAAATGGTTAATAGGGCCCAATTTGGACATTACTCATTTTTGTTGCAAGCGGTTTAGACATTAATGGCTGTGTGTTGAGCTATTTTGAGGGGACAGCAAATGTACACTGTTGTACAAGCTGTACACTTACTACTTTACATTGTAGCAAAGTGTCATTTCTTCAGTGTTGTCACATGAAAAGATAGAATAAAATATTTACAAAAATGTTAGGGGTGTACTTACTTTTATGAGATATTGTATATATTAAATACACTGCCACTAACTGAATAACCTGCCTATCCTGCTTCTTTCTGCTGCCCTCCCTGGGCTCTCCACCCCACCCATACTCTTTCCCTCTTCGTGTTCGCCACCTCCCTCATGCTCTCTGCCGCCCCTCTGGGCTCTCCACCTCCAACCACGCTCTCTGCCACCCCCCCAGTGCTGTTCACCTCCCCCCATGCTCTTTGCCTCCCCTCCAGTGCTCTCCACCTCCCCCAATGCTCTCCACCTCCCCCATGCTCTCTGCCACCCCCCTGTGCTCTCCACATCACCCCCATGCTCTCCGCTGCCCCCCGTGCTCTCCACATCACCCCCATG
Organism: Lithobates septentrionalis; assembly: GCA_037952835.1. NCBI lineage: Eukaryota > Metazoa > Chordata > Amphibia > Anura > Ranidae > Lithobates > Lithobates septentrionalis. Next base: position 1,441,224 of record JBBDGP010001083.1, read on the forward strand.
CTCTCTGCTTCCCCCCCCCGCGCTCTCCACATCCCCCCATGCTCTCCGCTGCCCCCCATGTTCTCCACTGCCCCCCACTGTGCTCTACACCTCCCCCCATGCTATCCACCACCCTCCCTGTGCTCTCCACCTCCCCCCAAGCTCTCTGCCACCCTCCCTGTGCTCTCCACCTCACCCCATGCACTCTGCTGCCCCCTGTGCTCTCCACCTCCCCCCATGCTCTCCTCTTCCTCCCTGTGTTCTCTGCCCCTCCCCTGTGCTCTTGCCCCACCTCATGTTCTCAAGGTTCTTCCCTGTGCTCTCCATCACCCCATGCTCTTTCCTGGTCTCACCCCCCCCCCACACCTCTGCTGGGTTCCCCGCTCCCCTCTCTCAGGGTATCTGTCAGGGTGGAGAGTGGGGAAGGGGCCAGTTAACATGTCATGGGCTGCTCAATCCAAAATGACCGGGCCTATTTTTTGTCCCAGTCCGGGCCTGCTGATAGGTGGCAAGGATAGGCGGCACTGATGGGCACTGATTGGTGGTACTGATGAGCAGGCACTGAAAGGCAGCACTGACTGGCATCACTGATTGGTGGCACTGATGGGCACCATTCATCTGGGGCGCTAATGATCATCAGGGCCCTGATTACCTGTCCGGTGTCCCCAGCGAGGAGATGCCGCTGATCAGCTCTCCTCGCCACACGCTGTCAGTGTGGGGCGATAAAAGCCGGTTACCGGCACTTCCGCATTTACTTGGGACCGGCTGTGAGACCCCTTTCACACTGCTTTGCAGGCTCTACAGCGCTAAAAATAGCGCCTGCAAAGCATCGTGAAAGAGCCGCTCCTGTCTCTCCAATGTGAAAGCCTGAGGGCTTTCACACTGGAGCGATGCGCTGGCAGGACGCTAAAAAAAGTCCTGCTAGCAGCATCTTTGGAGCGGTGAAGGAGTGGTGTGTATACCACTCCTCCACCGCTCCTGCCCATTGAAATCAATGGGCAGCTCAGCTATACCACCAGCAAAGCGCTGCTGCAGCAGCGCTTTGGGGGTGGTTTCAACCCTTTCTCGGCTGCTAGCGGGGGGTAAAAGCGCCCCACTAGTTAACGAATAGCGCTGCCAAATTGACAGTAAAGCGCTGTTAAAAATAGCGGCGCTTTACCGCTGACGCACCCACCGCCCCAGTGTGAAAGGGGCCTTAATGGACACAGTCAATCATATGGTTTAGGAGCGGCATCATCAGGTCTTTACAGAGATCGGGGTTGTGCCGTGTCCTAGGAACACGGCGCGGCTGCAATTGCGGCACTGCACAGCCCTGCAGGCGTATGAGAGCAGCTGTTCTGGGGCGTCCACCCAGAACAAGAGCCGCACCGCTCCTCCATCATTTGACGGTAGGCGGGCGGCAAGTGGTTAAAGTGAAAGTAAACCCATTGATTTAACAGTTTAAAAAAAAACAGTTACTTTCCCAGCACATGCCGGAAATGTAACTGTCACATTGGTTGTGCTCTTAACCAAACTGTCAAACCATCCAATGACTGGTGTCATAACTGATCACGTGTGCAGCATCATGGCAGTTCCAGATCAGAGGCCAAAATGGCAGCTTCCTTAGCTGAAAACGATAGGAGGGTTTGCTTACACCTTAAGACAGGCAGAGATACAAACTCATTGAGAGATATTGCTGTGTTATCCCTTAAGAGAGATATAAATCGAAAGACAGGGTTTGGGACTTTGAATGAGAAATGCATGAAAAGACCCAGGGATAAGACAATGTAGTACGGATGTGTTTATTAGTATAAAACACCCAGCAGAGCGTGCATTTGAACATACATACATAATACCCTGTTTCCCCGAATATAAGACCTAGCGTGATTGTCGGTGATGGCTGCAATATAAGCCCTACCCCCCAAATAAGCCCTAGTTAAAGTCCTTGTAGGTCTTCTTTTCAGGGTAGGGCTTATTTTCGGGGAAACAGGGTAGGGCTTATTTGGGTGGTAGGGCTTATATTGCAGCCATCACCGACAATCACGCTAGGTCTTATTTTCGGGGAAACAGGGTAGTAGGCATACATCATAATAGACATATATAACAAAGCATGATGCAGGAGACCATAAAACACAGTAGAGCGGTTACTCAATCGCATTGCTATACAATCCTTTCATTAGTGAGGACATTAAAACCAAGGTGAGTCCTAGAATAAAATCATGTTGCATCTGTGTGTGCCCGACACGTTTCCTGGCGTACCAGCCAATCTTCAGGGGCAGATGCATGATTGAATAAAATCTGCAAAAGGACATAAATATATTGTGTAGAGAAGAGAGATATAAGATGCCGGTAGGTAGGAGGTAGGAGGTATATGTGCTGAGGAGGGAGGTTAATTTTACACCCTGCCACTGACCAACATTGCTGAAAGGGGTTGTAGGTTCTACCACTGACCACCAACCCGCTGGGTTGAACAGAAAAAAACGAATAGTGTGTACCAGGCTTAAGTCACAACAATAGACAAACACAATGTGCTTAAGCTGATAACACACAAAAATTTCAAATTTCTTGTGTCCTTATTGAACACACCCATTAAACATTCACGGTGCTGGAGTAAAACGTAAGGGAACCCTTGGAGTTAATAGCTGGTTCAACCTCCTTTGGCAGCAATGACTTCAAGCAAGCACCTTTTGGTAGCTCTAGATCAGACCTGCACAAGGTCTGCACAACAACATCTATGTGGTTAAGGTCTGGGCACTGACTGGGCCACTCCAAAAGGCACATTTTTTTCTGAAGCCAGTCTGTTGTGAATTTACTTTGATGCTTAGGGTCCTTGTCTTGCTGCATTATCCAACATCTAAGCTTCAGTTGGCTTACAGCCACCCTGACATTATCCTGTTGGATATTTTGCTGAATATGGGAATTTATTTTCTCCTTGATGATGGCAAGTAGTTCAGGCCCTGTGGCAGCAAAGCAAGCCCAAATCATGAAATGTACCATACCTTACAGTTGGGATGATGTTTTGATGCTGGAAAGCTGTGGCCTTTTGCTCCATACACAGTGCTGAGAATTCTTCCCAAAGAATTCAACTTTTGTTTCATCAGTCCACAAAACATTTTCCCAGTGGCACTGCAGTTTGCTAAAGTGTTCTTTGACAAACTACTGGCATGCAGCAATGTTTTTTAGGAGAGCAGCAGCTTGCTCCATAGTGTTCTGTCATGGACACCCTGCCTGTTCAAAGACTTATGTATGGTAGACTCATAAACAGGGAGGTTTGCAAGTTCCAGTGATGTCTTCAAGCCTTTAGCTGTTACTTGTGAGTTCTTCTTTACCTCATCGAGGATTCAGCATTGTGGATTGGGAGTCATTTTGGCTGGGTGCTCACTTCTAGGAAGAGTAGCCAGAGTACTAAACTGTTTCCATTTATAAACAATTTGTCTAACTGTTGACTGATGGATTCCCAAACACTTTAAAGTGGATGTAAACCTTACATATACCCAGTGAAGTGTACAGCCCCTGATGATACACAGGGATGAAACAAATCCCCCTACATAAGTTTTACATATATACGTATATCTGCTGTCTTCAGCTTTATATATTCTTTAGAATGTTTACATTGTGTTACAGATATTCTCTCTCTGTTCAACACTGAGTGTGAAGTCTGGGCATACAGCCAAAACAGCTGATTGGAGGAAAGGCACATACCCCCACTCCACATTGGCAAAGGAAGGAAAGAATGTGCAGAGCTGTGCTCTGACAAGTCAAGCTCTCTAGTCTAATCTATTTAGAGCAACCTCCCACAACACAAATTTCAGGCTGTTTTTATCTCATGTGTCAGAGAACTTGTCAGAAGTTATCAGGCTGATACAGAGCTACAGAGCAGGAGAAAGCCACGGGACTCAGTGCTTTGAAGAGAGATAAGAAAACACTGCAGATATATGTGCCCAGCTCGAATTTCATGAATCAGGTTTATATTCATTTTAAGATTACTCTGTATCCCTTTCCAGCCCTATGTAGATCAACTACTCTTGATCATATGTCTTCAGAGAGCTCCTTTTTTCTAGGCATTGTTCACAACAACTGAGGCTTCTTATGAACAATGATCTTAAATGTTTAAGTGTCTTTTGTCATTCAAAGTAGCTCTATACCACACCTCCAAACTAATTTCAATAATTGGACTGCAGGTCTGCAAACTATTGACTCCAATGAGCTTTCTTTGAAGTCTATGGGTTCTCTTATTTTCAGCATCCAGCACTGTGAATCTTTAATGGATGTGTTCAAAAAAGAAATGAGAAATTAGAATTGTTTCAAAGGGATTCACATGGTTTTTCTTGCCACTGTATGTAGAGGTTGTGTTGGGAAAAATTACAGTTAAATGCATTTTCCAATATTTCATTATTTTTCTCCACTACAAACCTAGGAAATACAAATAAAAAAAATGTGTTACCAAGCCCCTATCTGTCCTGAAAAGGTATATAATACAACATACTTTAGGGTAGACTATGAATGCTAAAAGGTATAAGATAAGGAACTGAGACCTGTCCAAAATAGAGAAACGCTAATAGGACTCAGATGGCAACGCTGTTTTTTTCTCCACAATTAACATGATACCCTATGGAACACAAAGGGGTTTATTTACTAAAGCAGGAGAGTGCAAAATCAGGCTCACTTCTACATAGAAACCAGCTTCCAGGTTTTATTGCCAAAGCTTAACAAGTTGAGGTTAGCAGCTGATTGGTTTCTATGCAGAAGTCAGCCTGATTTTGACCACTCCAGCTGTAGTAAATAAACCTCAAAGTTACCAGATTTAGTACCTCCCGCTTTCACAAAATGTAACAATTTTGTAGCTATATTTACTTTTTCTCATAAGATGACCATATAGTTTGTTACTTTCCTATACAATTAGGATTCTGGATTTTAGCAAGCACTACAGTACTATGTAAATGTTGCTATCTATAGCCTTCTCAGACTCTTCAATTCTACGTTTTTCAATGTTGTACTGTTTGCAGTCTGATTATCGATTTCACTAAATATGGCTTTATCTGTGGTGCTAGAAGTTTTTCTGTCAACATGACAGTATATGCACTACTTTCGTATTTTGTCAACTATGTGTACAGTAGGAAATGTACACACAGGTGGTTGTAGAGCCAACCAAACTGTCAGTTCAGAGTCACTGGAGTACAGAATAGTGGCCAGAAGATTTCTGTGAAAATCAAACTGTCTTTGAGGCTTTACTGCTTTTGGTCCAGGGTAGGTCTTCCTTAAAGTGAAATTGTCCATATTTAAAGCGAAACTTTCCACCATCCGATTTTAACCATAGTGTACATTCAGTTGGTTTAAAGAAACAGCAAAAAAAGGCAGAAAAGAGTAAAGTGAAAAGAAAATTGAAATACAGTAATACCAGTCTTGTTGTTGGTGACCATTATGTTTGCGCTCCTGCAGAGCTACACTGGCCTAAGAAACATCAGCATTCCAGGCGTGAGAATGTCTTGTGTCCCCTACACTTATTTTTTTCTGCTGGTTCTTACTGCTTGTGGAACCCCTAGCAAGTTCAAAAGGGACCATGGATAGGAAACACTGGTCTAAAACCCAACATGCGCACAGGATTCATATGTGATTTTCAGATGCACATTCATGCCACCAGTTGGCTGCAGTATATAAAGCTGGCCATACACGACTGTACTAGATTCCTCCATCCATACAAATGAGATGGATGGAGGAATCCCTCCTCCCGATAATTTCAGTCTGACAGCGGCACCTGCCACTTTTAGAATAAACAGGCTGCAGCTGCTGATCAATGGAAAATTTTCCAACAAGTCCTTTTGATAGAAGTCAGTCTATCGACTTATGTTGAGTGGGGATGGCCTCACACTTGACAAAATCTGTCTGGTCCCTAATGAAACAAAGACATTTTAATCAGTGTATGGCAAGCTTTACTATCTGTCACTCCAAATGCACCCTGTTTACTTGTGTTCTGATTACTGTTACAGCAATTTTTAAATGAGCACGCAATGTCACATATGTGTTTCATCAATCACATGATAATTGCAGGATTACACAGGTGTTCAATCATCTAGTATTGTGATATATTTTACAATTAGAAAGTTGTTTCTTCTAAAGGCTAAATCATATAGCCAATTTGTAGATATGTACAGGAGTAGGAATCTCCAGTCTTTGAATGCTGGCTAATTTGACAGATGAGTTTCCCAGCATTCTCCCCAGTTAATTGTATGTCCAGTGAATGATTACACTCATTAGCAGCATTGTGCCACCATATGTGATCACTGGTGGATGGTCAGTGGCAATTGCTGCAACACACCATTGTCTAGTGTTGTGATTCCGTGTGGTACATGTTGGAACAGTTATTTACAGATGAATACTGATTGCACAAAATCACCTAAAAGTTCCTGTGAAGTTTGGACTTTTCTTTGATCCTCTGTATGTGCATGCTTCTAAAAGCTAGTTCACAGTTGATTGACAAAAGTCACATGGGGTGCAATGCTGCGGTGCCGCACAGGATGTCTTGCTTCTTCATGAATCATTTTAGTTATTTTCATTTTAATTATTTTAAGAATCAATCCAATAAGAGGAAATTAATATTTAGGCTGGTTGTAACTCCTTTAGAAATTGATAGCACAGTTTGCACCCATCTTATACTCAATAATAAATAAACTATGCTGCACTTATATTACAATATACAGTATATAAAATGTGTGTATAAATAAGTAATCAACTGTGTATATATTACCCACAATAAGTGTATGACTTATATAGTGTAAATAGTGTATACTGTATAACCACAAAATAATATGTTCGATATATATCACCACAAAATAATATGTTTGGTATATATCACCACAATTGAACAACAAAACATCCAAATACAGCAATTAGTGAAAAATGTCCATCTATGATAACCCATCCATCCAATTGCAATGCTTCCAATACAGGCAAGGAAAAGAAATGAACCTCCACAGATACCCCAAAAGATGTCCCCTCACCTAAGTTTGACCTGAATTAAAACTGTTTACAGTTCAGCAAATAGGCCAAAAAACTGACCATATATGGCCAGTTCGCTCATATGAACCCACTAAAAACAAAAAACCGCATGGGGTCCCCCTTAAAATCCAGAAAATTACCTTATCCAGGCATACAGCCAGGGTAGCCAGTAAAGGGGGGGCAGCAAGTGTACACTCGCTCCTCCTCCTCCCCTACCCCCATCTTGTCTCCCATAAGGGATATCAGGAGGGGCTTAACATAACCTGGAAGCCCCCTTTAGAATACCTAGGTGAAGGATTACAAGGTACAGATTCCCAAAATACAAAGAGAAAAAGTATATTAAAATAACCATGAAAAAGACTTTCATGGAAAAAAAAACAGATGTCCTCCAATGTAAACCCAACATCAATTATGTCATCCAGCAATGTAGATGCATGTCAATCACAATGATCCGCTAACACAACAACCTGCTGTGCCCAACGCTACTTCCATTGCAAAAAATGAAGGGCTAAGGTTGTCATCTACACATCCTGCCCCCTAAAAGGGATGTGGGAGTTTGTGGGGGTCTCTTATCGAAATCTAGAAGAATCTTTTGGAATAAGTGGGGCCCCAGACATGAGCCCCCCCAGGTGAATGATAACTGGGTAAAAAAGGACCCTGTTACTTATTCACAAAATAAGTGAAAAAGTAAATAAAAACCCCTACATCATGAAAAAGTCCTTAAAAAAAAACAATGTCCCACAATGTAAATCAAACAGCAAGTACATCATCCAGCTATGTAAATCCTGCCTGCTTTGTTGAGAGAGCAAAGATTAGTAGTGTGTGCGGTATTACAGCTTTTCTTTACAGGCTTGGCTTTTTTTCAGGTTTTTATTCTAGCGTTAGAGCCGCTTTAAATCGCAACAAATGTTTTTTTTTTTTCATACTATATAGGCACTATACTCCCATGATTACAAACAGGTAATGAAAGGTTTTAATATGTCCTATCTAAACCTTATGCACATTTTTTAATTACAAGAACTTTATCCATCTTTCTTCAGATACGTTCAGGTACATCATGCACTGAACTCAGAATTTCAGAACAATAGAGCATCAATTCCTGATTTTTTAAACCATCAGGATCACAAGGTCCACCCTCCAAACTGCATATACATTTATTACAAGTTAAAATGTTTAATACTCTTTCCTCTGCTCAACTAAAGTTTAATACATACACTAGACAGAGATGACCTCCTAGACATAACATCAGCTTCATTGTCTATGTATTCTGTTCAATAAATAAAAAAATGACAAAATTATATATAATTCATCAGTCAAACCTTCCTCCAACTTGGTTAATATAAAACATACCTGTATTGAGGAGAAACATAATAAAGTAAAAGTAAGGGCCTGTATCAACAAGCTTTTGCTTACTTCAGAATTGCTTTCTCCACCTGTCTACAATCAATGGTAATGCAAAAGCAGCTTGGACCAGGCTGATACATCCCAGAAAAAGGTCAAATGCAGGACCAATGACCTATCAATGAACACTGAATGATCCCAAAGTGATACTAAATGCAAGATAAATACAGTACTGTATATAAAAGCAACCTACATTTGCCCAATGACGCAAGACCTAAGGATCTAAAACAGGTACCAATATTGTGCATACTGCCCCAGTAAAGCCCTCTCCTGCCTCCCACAATGTAAAGCTTGGTACCTGAGCAGCCAGTAGCTGTTACATTAGAAACACTGAGGCCTGTATAAAGGGAAAGTACTAGAAACATTTTGTTTGCTTAGAATTTTCAGGAGTCTCTGAGATTGGTGGAAGCAGAGAAATTTTCCTATTGGTGCCAGCTATGTATTCTCATTGTGATACAGGCTCGCTTTGAGATAAGTAAATTCACTCCAATACATTAGATGTTCCCAGGATATATTAATTTTTGCCATGTGATATGGGACTGTCAATGTTGATTTAATTTCTGCAAAGAATGGCAACTTTACTGGGCAACATAACCTTTACAGCAAAGCCTTTAAGACCTGAAGCATGTATTTTTGTTCTTTTAGATGAAGAATTATGAACATGCTACACACAAAATTTATTTTGCAGAAAATTAAAACTATTTCTGGACAGAAAAGTAATTGATTTAAAGGGAAAGCATATAGTAACATTTCAATGACACTGTTCATGGAATGGGTGTAAGTATCAAGCCCTCTTACCTCTTTAATCTCTAAAGCATAAGTAATTCCTCTAGCTTTAGAAATATGCTAACTGAAGTAGAAATAAGGACCAAGAAGCACACTTGCTATTCAAATGGATACAGGGATCCCAATTTATTTTCGTTTAATAGAAACAGTTTTTTCAAAGCTAAATAAAGCATCTTTGCATCCATTTGAATGGCCAGTTGAGCTCCTTGATCCTAATTTCTACTACAATTTTTCAGACTTTTTCAAGAAGATTGTCGACTAGAGATTGTGTGTGTGTGTGGGGGGGGGGGGGGGTTATCGGAGGGAGGTGCTGTGAGTGGGGATGGGGGAGTTAGGTGGGAGGGATGAAGTTGTAGCTAGACATGGCTGAGTAAGCCTGTACTTTACATAAAAGTCACATGTTCTGCTATGGCTACAGAGACCCATTTACACATATATTGGTTGGTTAGGATATTTATGCTGAGCTATTTAAGTGTTAAATAAATTAAAATACATTTAAAAAAGGGAAATAATGTCTTACAAACGTTATATCTGTGGTTGGGATAAAGTTGCTGCTGGGTGTATTTTTATTCATATTTTAATAACATTGTCAGTGTCTACTGCAAGTTTTATATTTGAGTTGGGTAGGTATCCAAGAGATCTGTGGTGCCAGCCACTCATAAAACTTTCAACTAAGATTAAATTAGACTGCCTACAGTTTTAACTTTATTTGACTGATGTTTACTATTAGAGTTATTTAATTGGTGTAAATTAGGATTTAAAGCTTGTAAAAGCGAAGGTGACCTGTGAGAGACCCACTTCAACCTTCAACATGCATAAAACTCTTGTCCACGCATTTATTGTGTGGTAAAGAGGTGGGTGTGCACAGATCGACTGGTAATAGTTTTTGCACTGATGTTTTTTACCTTTTTATATAAAGGACTTAAGCTCGCCACAGAATGCCAGTTAGTCTTGTTGGTAATAAAAGCAGTAATTATAACTGTACTAAAGCATTCCATATCATCTTTCATTAAGGTGGTCACCCAGAAGGTATTTCACCAGCCTAACATGTAAAAACTCATGTGAAAATAGAATAATTAAGAGTCCTTACCATGTTGGTAAGTCCACAGTCTGTCCTATATCACCACCACATCAGCTAGTATGTTTCTTAGCACATAGCCATAATGTTGCTACAAACTGACAAGCCATTTCCTCCATGTCCTTTTCTGCATTCCTTCCTAGTTGCATCAAGCTACATGCACAACTGTCAGTCCACAACCTGGACCATATAAAACAACAACTTCGGGTCTGAGCTGACTATCTGAGCATGAGGTGAGCAGAGGGGTCAAGTGGCCAATTGTTCAATGAACTAAAGCAACAAAGCTCTTACTTTTGAACACGTCTTCATGGACTGTCTTTATGCGTTTTGTGTGAATTCTGTAAATAGTAGTAAAACTATTGTATATAATTCTTTAATTAATACCATTTGTCCTTGCACCCTAAATTGTATAACATGCCGCCACCAGTAAGACAGCAGCATTCTGGTAACAATCCTGAGCATCTGTTTTTGACCAGTTGCAGGCACAGTAATTTTAATTGATTACTACCATCTCTCTTACACAACTATAGCAAAACGTTAAAGTGTATGGCTAGCCCAAAATATTTTTTTAGTCGTGGAAAGCTTAGGGAACAGAAAACAATGATGTCTGTTTTTTGTTTGTTGTGTTTGTCTTTATGGGGAGGTTTCCCTTCAATTTCTTGCATCAGAAAGTGAAAGGAAATCTCCCTAAAGTAATGGGAAATCCCCTCTTAGACAGTTAGACTCTGGAAAATTAGATTTCCCCTCACTTCCTGTCATATCAACCATAAGATGTTGGATTTACGTTCAGTTCATGGCAATGATCACCAGTACACATAAAGAGGGTGAATTTCCTCAGTGGAGACACAGACAGCAATAAAATATTTTGTTTTAACCCTTTTGCAATCTATCAAAACATAAAAAAGTTTGGACTAAAGATACACTTTAAAGCTTTATGACAAACAAACCACAACCACTCATTTTTCTTGCCATGGCAGAATTCTGGCTGTGGCTGGTGTTATGTTCCAAGAATGGTGATGACCAAGATGTCATGTAGGATGTAACAAGCACCCAGTGCACAGCCAAGCCTAAAGTAAGAAGTATGATTTTAGTGCCTTTTTGTGCTAATATAACAAGGAAGGTGCCAGGCTCCTTGTCACTGTGCCCAGTTCCAAAGCAATATTTCCTCAGAAGTGCCAAGCTAGGAATTTCTGTGCCTGTTTCAATAGGTGTTTATTTCTAGAGGCGCCTTTCTTTGTATCTCTAAGCCACGATGTATCACTGGGGACCATTAAGACCCGTTCAACTGAGGCTATAGTAGTGAGACATAATAGTATCTGTTTTTTTGAACATGTTACATGACTTACATTTTTCTTTTCCATACAAATGAATGATATATTCTTCTTGCAAAGAATGTCTCCAGATATTTTGAGGCAAAAAACAATTACATGTCTTGTAGAGGGATGTAAGTTTTCCATGTTTTTATAAAACAGTTTGCCATACACTGGTAAAATACCTTAGAGTTCTACAAATTTAGAATCCTAAATAATACATATGCTGTAGATACTATAAAAAGGATGGGTAGCTGAGGCAAGGATGGTTGCTTAGAAAAATTCAGTCAACATCCTATCCACCAAAGCTGTAAGCTTCAACTTATTTGCAGACTATTTAAAGATTTTACAAAATATAGAAACAACAGTAACAAGAATACATGTAATTGGAAATACAAAAACACATATTGCCACAATGGCTTCACATAAGTGAAATAGTATTGCTAGTAGAAGAAATAAAATCCTATGAATTTTTAAATGGCCTTTTAATAGGGTTAGACCGGGAATACCTCTATATTCAACTTGTGACTAATTTGTTGCTTAAAGTGATTGTAAAGGTAAATAAAAAAAAACAAAAAAAAACAACAAACATGTCTATACTTGCCTGTTCTGTGCAATGGAATTGCACAGAGTGGTCGCGAAACTCCTCTTCTGTACCCTCCTCTCTGTTCAGTGCCCCGATGGGAAGCTGCTTCTCATGGGGGTTCTCATGCATGCTCACTCCCGAGCTCCGCTGCTGCGTCCATTAACAAAGACAGCGAGACTGCCCCACCCCCCGCTCTCTTGTCACTGGCTTTGCTTGACAGCAAATCCAGCGAGAAGTGAGGAGAGAGACGAGCTGCAGACATGCACAGCGCTGGATCGAATGAAGGCTCAGGTAAGTAAAAGGGGGGGTTGAGGAAGGATGCTGATGCCTAAACATTTTTTACCTTAAAGTGGTTCTAAAGCCTAAACATTTCTTACCTTAAAATAGGAAAGATTCAGACAGCGCTATCCGAGACTTAATGGGGATCTGGAGCCGCCAGTCAAAACAATGCCAAGCCAATGTGAAAGATAAACCGTTTATTAATACACTTGTGAAGTACATATGATACCAGGCTGGTATGGGAGGCAGAAGAAAGGAGATCCTCCGCCGTATAGCTACAGCATACCGATGGTGTGGAGCCATGGACGCTGGGATCCGAGCCGGAGGCCACTGATGCTCCTGTGTGACGTCACCACAATGTCAGGGCGGAAGGGCCGTGGCCAAGGGACCTGCCAATAGAACCAGCATGGAACGCAGGAGTAGCTCATTGCCGTGAGGGCGAGTTTCGCACGCATTCGGATGTGACGGCAACTAAAACATTTAAAGCCCTTGCAGGTGAGGATGAAGAGTGAGCGGGGCAGTACCTGAACACAGGCAGAGATTAACCCATCTTTAGCCCTCAGTCAAAAGGCTATTGAACTTATGTGGTACAACATTAAATATATGTAAAAGCCTTTAAAGTTCATTTTAAATTCATTTTAAAACTGATAATATGTTAGTAATACCAATTAGAAAACATACACACAAAATACCAAAAAATTGGAATAGGTTCAAGAAATAAAAAGGATATAATAAAAAAATGAAATTAAATTAAATTAGATTAAAGGAGCTTCTCCTGCGTTCCACGCTGGTTTGATTGGTAGGTCCCTTAGTTCTGGCCCTTCCGCCCTGACATCGCAGTGACGTCACACGGGAGCGCCGTTGGCCTGTGGCTCGGCTCCCAGCATTCACAGCTCCACACCATTGTTGTGCTGTAGGTATATGGCGGATGATCTTCTTTCTTCTGCCTACCGGACCAAGCAGACATTAACCCATCTTCACCCTTCCATACCAGCCTGGTATCGTATGTACTTCACAAATGTAATAATAAACTGTTTAGCCTTCACATCGGCTTGGCATTTGTTTTGGCTGCCGGCTCCAGATCCCCATTGAGTCTCGGATAGCACTGTCTGTATCTTTCCTATTTTAAGGTAAGAAATGTTTAGGCTTTAGAACCACTTTAACATCCCAATTATATACGTTTTTTTACTTTTTTCTCTGGACTTATATGTCTCAACTTGCTTACTTCTTTCAAATTTGCAATGCTGTTTTAATTCTCTGAAAGCAATTTATACTCGTTGTTAAGTGTATTTTTAGCATTTACAGGCTCTACTTTATACTTAAGTTTTGTTCCCCTCTTTTTTATGATGAAAATCTTTATAAAAATATACTATTTAAATAAAATGGCCCTTTAATATATATTAGAATGCTTCTTATTACAATTTTGTGTTAAATAAATGCCAATTACTCTTTAAAAAGAAAAAAAATGTTTGTGCGCTGCCACCTAACCAAAAAATCTAACTATTGGCTGCTGCTATCACAATATGTGTTCCCACATACAATAAAGATTACAAAATAAACAGTAGGTGATTGCACTGCCCAAATGATACAAAAATATGTTAACCATCAATCAATAATGCACAGTTAACATCAAACATGGTAGGTAAATATCTTGGTGAAAAAAAATCATATAAAATTCCAAATCAAAAACAAAAGGAATAAAATAAAGAAAAGAAGAGTCTCAAAAATACAAAAGAAAGTGTTCCAATATTGTTTCTTCACAAGAACAAAAAAAAATGTAATTTAGGACATTTTAATGCACTGGGTTTTTTTCTGTGAAGAAGCAATATTGGAGAACTTTCTTTTGAATTTTTGGGACTCTTTTTCTTTTTAATTTTTTTTCCTTTTTATTTTTTAATTTGGACTTTTATATGTTTTTTTCACCAATATTTCATTTATTTACCTAGCACGTTTGATATTTATTGGTTAGCAACAGTCATATTATTGTATTATTTGGGCAGCCCATCAACACTTGATGATGTTGAGATCAAGGCTCTGTGGAGACCAAACCATCACTTCCAGGACTCCTTGTTCTTCTTTACGTTGAAGATAGTTCTTAATGACATTGGCTGTATGTTTGGGGTTGTTGTCCTGCTGCAGAATAAATTTAGGACAATTACCTGCCTCCCTGAAGGTATGGCAGTATGGATAAATATCTGTGTGTATTTCTCAGCATTGAGGACACTGTTGATCCTGACCAAATCTCCAACTCCATTTGCAGAAATGCAGCCCCAAACTTGCAAGGAACTATACTTCACTGTTGTCTGCAGATATTCATTATTGTACCTCTCTTCAGCCCTTCAGTGAACAAACTGCCTCCTGGTAAAGCCAAATATTTAACATGTTGACTCATTTTCGGCACCTCGGTTCTGTTTTCAACAATTCTTCCATGAAGACCACTTCTGGCCAGGTGTCACTGGTCAGAAGATGGATGTACCTGGATCCCACCATTTCTGTGCTGAGGGCACTTTTGGACATCTTCCTATGTCGAAGGGAAGTAAGCATGATATGTCTTCCATCTTCTGCATTAAGTTTTCTTGGCTGACCACTGCGCCTACAGTCCACAATGCTGATTGTTTCTTTGCGCTTCTTAGAAAGAGCTTGAAAAGCACATGTTGAAACCCCAGTCTGCTTTGAAATCTTCACCTGGTAGAGACCTTGCTGATGCAGTATAAACTACCTTGTGTCTTGTGGCTGAGCTCAGTCTTGCCATGGTGTATTACATGTGACATAAAATTGTCTTCCACTACCTCACCTTAGTAGCAGAGTTTGGCTGTTCCCCACTCAAATTTAAATCTCTTAAACAGCTGTTTGTTTAAGGTAATGACTGTTTCAACCTACCTATAAAATTGATGATCATTAGCCCCTGCTTGATATTATTGGTTAATCATACACCTGACACTTATCCTACAAAATCCCTGACTTTGTGCACGTTGAAAGTGTGCAGGTGTAAGAAATGATGCTGGTCTGAAGCCAAAGGATAACCACACCAAATATTGATTTAGATTTTTCTTCTGTTCGCTCTCTTTGCATTTTGTACATTGATAAAAATAAAAAATGTAAATATATATTTGTAAAAGCATTCTTACTTTAGAGCATGTTCTGTTGGATATCTGTCACAAAAAATAAGGAGCAATTTTCCACAGAGAAACAGGGAAACAGACAACAGATTGAGGTCCTTGTTGCAGGTTAAAAATAATTAACTATTATGAGCAGGATTTGTACTTTAAATGTGACATACAGACTAATATCCCAAATGGTAAAGTCTTATGAGCTTGGCAAGGGTATAGCACACAATACAAGAATTTAAATTGTTAGTTTAAACTTCTAGCTGAGTTGACAGAACAGTTGAATACCTTTTAGAATGGTCTCCTCGGTCAGAGCTGCTACATCCTGATGACATGCAATTTTTCTAGTTTCCCTGTACTAATCAATGTCTAATGCAGATAAAACTTCTATCAATTTCTAGGTGATTAAGAGGATTACCACCTTATCGTAAGCTCCAGTTCCCAAATACTTGGCAATTTTGTAACAATTCTGTAGGTTTTCTTTCAGCTTTAGAAAAAATATCACATGCAGTTGAAATATCCACAGCAATTTTCCAGTGTCATTTCCCATAGTAATCTATAGAAACTGCAGTGAAAGACCATCTAAACTACTGCATTTAAAAGGCATTTTGATTTCCACCCCAAATGTATTCTTTTAAAACTGGAAAATGATCAAAGTAGACTACGGAGGTCCTCAACAGCTAATGGAAAGCTTCCAAAACTGCAACAAATTTTTCAAGTGTATAAGCAGCATAAGTGTATAAGCATCCATAAGCATGAAACATTAGTTACCTATTTAGCAATTTTTCCCCATTCCTCTGTGTTGTAAGCTCAACAGAGCCAAGCTTACATGTTAACAGAGCACTCTGTAGTGCTCTGATGATATCTTGCCCTAAGCAAGTTTGATTGTGCTGCATGATCAATCACCCTCTCATGTCTCTGGGCAGCTTAAAGAGGAAATAAATGAAACTGCAAACCCAAATAATCAGCATAATGCTTATCTCTGTAAATGATTGTGGATTGTATATACATACAACTAATTGTTTTCTATATTTAAACAAATTGCTTTGCATGGTTCAATCAGCTAATGACTAACAACCAGTGTAGGTAACTGATGGTTAATGGCTTTTAATGCTTTGACTTTTATGTTAAATAGAACTTTAGCAAAATTGCATCAATGAAGATTTATGAGCACCTGTAACTAAAGGTACATGGCCGTTAGAAAGTTGTCATCCTATCCTGCTGATTGCTCACAGATCAAGTGAAAATAGTTACATTTATGGTCATCTTCAGTGTTTGGCTTGAGTGGTAACTTCTATTAAACAGCTCTCGGGGGAAAATTCATTGGCAAGGTGGAATCTTCTATCCAATAATTATCCTTCAGCTGAGATAATGCTCTAGGTGTCTGCTGAGTATATAGACAAGTATTCTCATAGGATACAGATGTACATGTCTTTGCATTTCAGAAACAAAAAATTACAGACGTCTGACAAGTTAAACGAATACTGTTTGATCAGCTTTAGAAACATGGATGTCCGCCCTTGGGACTTTAATTGAGGTGTGTACAACTGGCGATAAAATTGACAAATGTAAATGCAGTAAAATATTTATTACAGAAATAGTCACATGAAAAAGTAAAATAAACAAAGACAAAGCCAATACAATATTACACATGGCTAAAGATCGCATTGCATTTAAAGTACATGAGTATACATGACATCTATAGCACCCGACCTGTTTTGCGAGATGTGGCTCGCTCTTCAGGGGTGGATGAATGTGGGATATATCTGGAAATGAATGATCAAAAAGTAATGTATCACATGAATAAATTATAGACAAATGGTAAGAGGGGCCTCACAGAAAAAAAGAAAGACCCCATACTCACCAATTGGCAAAGCCTAGGTGCCTGTGGCTATATGCCCTGAGGATGGCAGCAATGTGTGCTTGGGAAGGGAGCTGAGGAAGCGGTGCCAATCAAATAACTCCCGGCCAAGGAACAATGAGAAGGCAGATATGGCATGGATAAAAATGAGTGACCTTGGAGATCCTAAATAATCAGTTCAAGTGTCAGCTGAAATATAATGTGATATGTATATAATCAAACATTGCTAAATTAGCAAAATAGTAACAGAGTATATGATAGAATGCATGTATAAACAAACCTGTTGAGATGGTAAAATGGACAAGTCCAAGGAGAAATCTGTGCAATACAGCAGATATGTGAAAAGGGATGTCAGAAAAGGCAATACCTAAAAAGTAAAAAAGGAAACATGAAATATAAGAAACATAGAAAACATTTCCAAGCACAGAGAAGTGCTCAATGTGGAGGATAAAGATTTGTACCTGTGTAGGATCAATAGCTTGCAGTAGCAGAATGAGCTGTCCCATGTGAGGTGAAAGAGTCAAATGAAAAATCCCAGTCATGTGTGCTCTCCCATTAAAGCCCCACAGGGGCTCCAGTGGACTCCGCCCCTAGATAAGGTGTCAACTATAGTATAATAAGTGTATGAACAAATATTGCTGAATTAGCAAAATGATCATGGAGTATATAATGGAATGCATAAAAGCAAGTATAAACCAACCTGTTGCGATGGTAAGGCAGATAGTAAGGCCAGGGAAGAGTGTGTACAAGACTGCAGATATGTGAACAGGGATGTCAAAGAAGCAATCAATAGAGGAAAAGTGAAAATGTGAAAAAGTGAATATTAAAAACTTAGCCAGGCACATTGGAGTGCTTTGTGTGAAGAGTACCTGTGTAGGATCAGTAGCTTGCAGCAGCAAAATGAGCTGTCCCATGTAAAGTAAAAACAATAAAAAAAAAATAATGGCAGCCATGTGTGCTCTCCCATTGATATCCCTGCAGAGGGTCCAGCAGGCTCCACCCCCAAGGCCATGTATTAGGTGGCAGGACACACTGGCGCTGAAACGCCAGCCGCCGAATGGGTACGCATTTGTATAGCTACCCCCAGCCATCCTAGATGACAGACCATACCCATACACATTGATGCTGCTGACACAAACGTCGGGCATGGAAACATAGCACTGATGTGGCGGTGGCCCCACCCATCCCGAGGGGCAAGGGAGGAAAGCAGGAGGTATGAATAACCTCCCTTGGTGCACATCGCAGCTCCCCACACAAAACAGGCCACCGCCGCCAGCTGTGGGGAACAGAAAAAGGCCAAGGCATGAACCAGGAAGGAATTGGCCTATGTGTATGAGTATGCTGGACTAAAACATGTGGTATAAAATGTATATCTATCCGGCTGAGGGTGGCAGCAGACCAGGTTGGGCTAAACGGGTGTCTTCCACCCAGGGACAATATAAATAATAGAAAGTTCTGGTGTCACCAGTAACACACTTCAATCCCTAATACTACAATAGAAAGATGGATGTCGCCTTGGGACTTTAAATGAGGTGTGCACAATTGGCCAATAAAATTGACAAATGTAAATGCAGTAAAATATTTATTACAGAAATAGTCACATGAAAAAGTAACATAAACAAAGGCAAAGCCAATACAATATTGCACATGGTTAAAGATTGCATTGCATTTAAAGTAAATGAGTATACTTGACATCTATAGCACCCGACGCATTTCACGAGATGTGGCTCGCTGTTCAGGGGTGGATGCATGTGGGATATATCTGGAAATGAATGATCAAAAAGTAATGTAACACATGAGTAAATGATGGACAAATGGTAAGAGGGGCCTTACAGAAAAAAGTCCTTCCACCTCATACATGGCGTTGGGGGCAGAGCCTGCTGGAGCCCCTGCGGAGATGTCAATGGGAGAGCACACATGGCTGGCATTTTTTATTTTTTGTAAAAGGAAGAAATAAGAGTGGTGCGCTTATTCAGTAACGTGTCATGGATTAATATACTTAAAGAATGAACATGATAAGTATCCAAAACATACAAATAGATAAATGTGAATAAAAGTCCAACTAAAGCCCAATGGTAGGAGTCAGTTCATATAAAAGGTAAAAATCTCATAGGGGTAACTTGATAGAAGAAAAAACAGACAACACATCAATCCAAACATCGACTGTTATATTTATGAATTGGCCGCTCACCTCCAGCAATGACCCAAAGGTCAAACAAGGCTCATCAGACAGTCAGGTAAGGAATCCTGCTGATGGATCTGTAAAGATATCCAGGTCCCAAGTGAAGACGAAGAACTACGTGCAGATCTTGGTATCAAAACATTAGTACAGGAGTACAGGAGTTTCCCAAGATGTTTTTGATATCAAGAACTGGACATATGATGAGCCTTGTTTGACCTTTGGGTTATTGCTGGAGGTGAGCAGCCAATTCATAAATATAACAGTTGATATTTGGATTGATGGGTTGTCTGTTTTTTCTTCTATCAAGTTACCCCTATGAGATTTTTACTTTTATATGAACTGACTCCTACCATTGGGCTTTAGTTGGACTTTTATTCACATTCATCTATTTGTATGTTTTGGATACTTATCATGTTCATTCTTTAAGTATATTAATCCATGACACATTACTGAATAAGCGCACCACTCTTATTTCTTCCTTTTACATTTGATTACACAGTGTTTTTTGAGTACACTACTAAGTGGTTGCAGCTAAATCACGATCACTATTGATTTATTATATATTTTTTCTTTTCTGAGTTTATTTTTATATTCACCGTAGGTTGATGGCTTATATTTTCTTAAAAAATTACACATAGTAGCGTGCAAGTTTCTTCCTTTATAGCACATTTTTTATTTTTTATTTTACTGTTTTTACTTCACATGGGACAGCTCATTTTGCTGCTGCAAGCTACTGTAATAAATATTTTACTGCATTTACATTTGTCAATTTTATCGGCCAATTGTGCACACCTCGTTTAAAGTCCCAAGGGCGACATCCATGTTTCTATTGTACTATTAGGGATGGGGGTGTGTTACTGGTGACACCAGACCTTTTTTTTATTCCTATTTATGCTTGATCAGCCTTAAACTTTTTGGATTGGATGTAAGGAAGGGGACAGCTTTGTTTCAAACTTACATACAGTGGGGATGTAAAGTATTCAGACCCCCTTAAATTTTTCACTCTTTGTTATATTGCAGCCATTTGCTAAAATCATTTAAGTTCATTTTTTTTCCTCATTATTGTACACACAGCACCCCATGTTGACAGAAAAACACAGAATTGTTGACATTTTTGCAGAGTTATTAAAAAAAAATTGAAATATCACATGGTCCTAAGTATTCAGACCCTTTGCTGTGACATTCATATATTTAACTCAGGTGCTGTCCATTTCTTCTGATCATCTTTGAGATGGTTCTACATCTTCATTTGAGTCCAGCTGTGTTTGATTATACTGATTGGACTTGATTAGGAAAGCCACACACCTGTCTATATAAGACCTTACAGCTCACAGTGCATGTCAGAGCAAATGAGAATCATGAGGTCAAAGGAACTGCCTGAAGAGCTCAGAGACAGAATAGTGGCAAGGCACAGATCTGGCCAAGGTTACAAAAAATTTCTGCTGCACTTAAGGTTCCTAAGAGCACAGTGGCCTCCATAATCCTTAAATGAAAGACGTTTGGGATGACCAGAACCCTTCCTAGAGCTGGCTGTCCAGCCAAACTGAGCTATCGGGGGAGAAGAGCCTTGGTGAGAGAGGTAAAGAAGAACCCAAAGATCACTGTGACTGAGCTCCAGAGATGCAGTCGGGAGATGGGAGAAAGTTGTAGAAAGTCAACAATCACTGCAGCCTCCACCAGTCGGGGCTTTATGGCAGAGTGGCCCGACGGAAGCCTCTCCTCAGTGCAAGACACATGAAAGCCCGCATGGAGTTTGCTAAAAAAACACCTGAAGGACTCCAAGATGGTGAGAAATAAGATTCTCTGGTCTGATGAGATCAAGATAGAACTTTTTGGCCTTAATTCTAAGCGGTATGTGTGGAGAAAACCAGGCACTGCTCATCATCTGTCCAATACAGTCCCAACAGTGAAGCATTGTGGTGGCAGCATCATGCTGTGGGGGTGTTTTTCAGCTGCATGGACAGGACGACTGGTTGCAATCGAGGGAAAGATGAATGCAGGGATATCCTGGACGAAAACCTTCTCCAGAGTTCTCAGGACCTCAGACTGGGCCAAAGGTTTACCTTCCAACAAGACAATGACCCTAAGCACAAAGCTAAAATAATGAAAGAGTGGCTTCACAACAACTCAATGACTGTTCTTGAATGGCCCAGCCAGAGCCCTGACTTAAACCCAATTTAGCATCTCTGGAGAGACCTAAAAATGGCTGTCCACCAACGTTTACCACCCAACTGGCAGAACTGGAATGGTCTGCAAGGAGGAATGGCAGAGGATCCCCAAATCCAGGTGTGAAAAACTTGTTGCATCTTTCCCAAAAAGACTCATGGCTGTATTAGATCAAAAGGGTGCTTCTACTAAATACTGAGCAAAGGGTCTGAATACTTAGGACCATGTGATATTTCAGTTTTTCTTTTTTAATAAATCTGCAAAAATGTCAACAATTCTGTGTTTTTCTGTCAATACGGGGTGCTGTGTGTACATTAATGAGGAAAAAAATTAACTTAAATGATTTTAGCAAATGGCTGCAATATAACAAAGAGTGAAAAATTTAAGGGGGTCTGAATACTTTCCGTCCCCACTGTATAAGCAAGAACAGAACTGATTCTGTCAGAATATTTAAGTGAAAAAGTCTGTGTCAGATCTACCAGCTAAATGTATTTTGTCCTCACCAATAATTTGCAGATTTGACCCATCATAGTTAAACACCTCAAAGCTAAATTGTACCTGCAATTATTAACATATGTTTTCTTTCACTGTACTCATTAGTGAACAAAGTTTATCCAATAAACTGGATAAAATAGATTTTATTCACTCTATACACAGATTTTTATACAATCTGCATGAATCGTGATCCTTGGATTCCTTAAATTAAATCTATCATCTGTTAAAGTATTTCTAAAGGTATGAGAATGTCAATAAAGACAAGATAAGGAGTATAGTTTAATGGCTTTCAGCTACTAAGAAAATTAGGGGAACCCAATGTCAAGTTTGGATTGCTTTCACAGTTAAGCCTCGTACACACGATCAGATTTTCCGATGGGAAATGTGTGATGACAGGCTGTTGGCGGAAAATCTCACCATTTGTATGCTCCATCGGACAATTGTTGTCAGATTTTCCGTGGACAAATGTTGGATAGCAGGTTTCAGAATTTTCCGCGGACAAATGTCTGTTGTCGGATTTTTCAAGCGTCCAAAAAGTCCAAAGTACAAACACGCATGCTCGGAAGCAAGGGCAAGCTAGAAGCGGTCGGTCTTGTAAACTAGCGTTTGTAATAGAGAATTACCAATCGCGATGTGGCAAATTCTGAAATATCGAAATGCAGCGCACAATTCTCTTTTTCTTTAATGGGATAATAAATGAAGCTGCTTTGCTGGTGATACTGATGGAGTTATTACAAACAAATTTTCAAAGGATTTTTTTTCTAGTGATATCAAGAATAATATTATTATGTTTTTTTTTTTATTTGGGCAAGTTACCACAACACCATTATCCCGTATTTTTTAAGATTAAAGATACAACTATGTTGGTCTCCCTTGTTAATTTTACATTGTATTTTTTTAAATGTAACTGCCTACTCCCAAAATGTCATTTGAAGTAAAACACATAGCCAAGTATTATTCTTCACAATTTTTTTTATTGTGCATTAAAAAAAGAAAACAAATAAAATTAGACTATCTGTCTATTGCTATCTGCCAATAGAACTTAAACAAAAATCGCCTTCTATGCATCCAAAAATATAGAAAATATACCAAATCAAATCATTATTACTCAACCAAAAAATAAAATAAAAGTCTCATGCATGTGTCCTGCTTCTTAATATAGGGGGTCAACAATGCCAAGAGTTGGTGTAAGCAGGGGCCCGTCATCCGGAGATAATTCCGAAAAACATCTGGATTATTCTCCTGGAGCTCCCGCAGCAAAGGCATATGACATAGTTGGTCACGATTAATAAAGCAACCAATTTTTGGTCCAAGAACTCCTCCTCCTTCTGTTCCTGGACTGAACTTGGGTCAAAGCAATAACGCTAAGGCCAATAATAAATAACACGTTATCTCCTCCGATTCCGCAACATGGCTGGTTGATGAACGGCCATTCAGAAACGAACTGAAAAGCGTGAAATGAAAAGTGCAAAATGAAAAGCACGAATGAACACTCACCAAACTTCTACTAACACGAAATTAGCAGAAGGAGCTCAAAGGGTGGCGCTAAAGAGCTGAAAAACAACGTAGTACATCACTACGTTCGTATTTATTGGCCGTGTGTATGCAAGACAAGTTTGGGCCACTTTCCCTTCAGACAAAAGTCCACAGTTTTGTTGGCCAACAATCCAAATGTGTGTATGAGGCTTTAGGGAAAACTAGGCGTTTAAAGTAGAACATGGTGTGCAAATAAAAGCCAGAAGCCAGGACTATGTGTAAATGCTGTGGACATGAGGTTTTTGGTCATAGTAAGAGGATTAAAATGCATATAGGACTCAAAAACAACAATGTAATATATTGAGGCTTACCAGTTCTTGGCTGCATTCATTTTAATTTTTTATGCTAAAAACATTTCTAGAAAATACAGAAAACACTGTTCTGTTGCCAGAAATAAAACATATTTAGAGTCCAACCTGTGTGGCAACCATGGTTCCCTCTTGGGCTTAGTTAACACTTGCAGTTGGGGGAGCTACATTGTTCTGCCCACCAACTGCCCTCCTTAAGCTGCAAAGGCAGCCGGACCAGGTTGTACACATTGTTTTGCTTCACGGTGCGGCAAAAAATATCCCCTTGTCACACTCAGTTGGCAGTACCGCCTTTGAACAAGACCCATTCAAGTGAATAGGGCTGCACTGCAACCAGAAGCCAAACGCTAGCCTCATGGTTGCAGGGTGGTATTCCCATTCAAAATGCCCATTCAGCTGTCACAAAAGAGGCATTCAGGAGACTGCAGCATCGCCTCCTGATGCCTTTCAGTTGCACCTGCTTTGCTCTCTGAAAAGAAATCCACCACGAACCGCTATTCAAAGAGCCAAGCAAGTGTAATCAAGCCCTTATAGAAGAAGTGGAGAAATGTGTAGATATGAAGGGACAGAAAATATGCCTTATTTGAAAAATGACCAATTAAAAATAAAGAGAACAAAAAAAACACAGAATAGTAAATAAACATAGCTACCACATGCTTCAATATATTATAATTGTGTTTTAAGTTATAGATATGTCTTAAGTGTGATTGAAAATGTGGCCCAAGAATTTAAAAGTGAAAGTGACATTAAACATTTTTTTTTGGCAGGGTTAGCAGCCCTCAGAAACTTGACTCTCAGCATCCTTGGTGGTTGTGATGTCAAAAGAAAGCTGAGCTGCCAAGTGTAACAGCTTTTTTTGTCCCTTGAGAGGGTGTTGTGCAGAATTAACTCCATCCAATCAAAGGGTCTGAGTGGTGTGCTGTAGGTCTGCTAAAGTATTTTATTTGTTCAGCAAACACACCCTTAGGCTGGCCATACATTATACAATTTTCTTTTAGATGTACCAAAACCATATAATATAAGGTCAAACCTAAACACTTAATTTGTATGCAATCAGGTAGGCCCTTGTACTACATAGTTGAAGGTAAATCTAAAGGAAATTGAATACGAAAATTGTATAATGTAGGGCCAGCCCTAATGTCAACTATTCTGGACACATCTAAATTTCCATATGACAATTTGTTAGATACCGAGTATGATATGTTTGATGTATATTTCTCTTAGGAGGACTAATGTGTATTTTTTTTAGCTTTCTAGACCTTGTAAATTAGGCGTGCTTGGTGTCTGATTGGTATCTTATTATACATTAGTGTAGTCTGTTTTTAGAGAGGTATCTCTGTTACAGTAAGAATAATGGACATTGCATTAAACGTATCTCTAGCACCATAGATGTGTATTCCCGTGCTACAGCCAAATTATTAATAACTTGGCCGATAATGACAGGGCTTCATTATATGGCCTTTAACCTCCCTGATGGTATTCCTGAGTGTGGTTCGGGGTGGATTTTCAGCACCAAAAGCGGTAACCCCGAGCCACACTCAGGATCGCATCGCAGGATCCAGGTACAGCAAACTTACCTTGTCTCCAGGATCCTGCAAAGTCCTCCCCGCTCTGTGTGCGAGCCGTCTTCCGCTCGATCTATCACAGAGCCAAGCTCTGTTCCCTGCGAATGTTGCGACGCACGGGGACAGAGAACGGCACTAAATTCAAAAAGTAAAAAACACAATACATATACAGTACACTGTAATCTTACAGATTACATTACTGTATGAAATTATTTCACATCCCTTTTGTCCCTAGTGGTTTGTCCAGTGCCCTGCATGCAGTTTTATATTATAAATACTGTTCTTTCTGCCTGGAAACTGGAGATTGTCCATAGCAACCAAAACCGTCCCTTTACATCAAAAGTGGTTTTAGACCAGCTAGAAAACAGCTATAATAAATTAGAATCACTTGCAGAATTGAGCGATAGTGATTTGTGGGGAAATCCGTCATCAAACACTGAAAGTAATGACAGCGACAAATCTGCAACTGAGCAAATTTTAGTGTTTTTGATATTACATTATTGAATAATTTTTATTATTATTATATTATTATTTGTTATAATTATTTATAATGCTTATAAAGTGATCTCGCGCAGAAATAATTAAACAAGTAAAGTGCAATGTGCAAACAATGGAAATGATGAAAGTCTCAAAGGATATGTAGGTGGCTCCAGCAAGGAGCATCAAAAAATCATAATAAAAGTGGTAACAAATGTCCAATACATTTACAAAAAAATGGTAACCAGTGTCCAAAGCATAAGTAAAGTGCTTGGGAGTGGCTGGAGTCAGACGTGCACCGGAAGTGACGTAAGGAGGTGCTGAGAGTGCCGGTTTTAACTGTTCTTGCCTGATTTTATCTATTTACATGTAAGAGTCCCCCCTTATGTTACCAATAAATGTACCCCTTCTTTTAAAAACCTTACTACGCTATTGGAGGCACTTTGTTCTTCTCTACCCCCCATTATTGTGGTACTGATGCACCAGAGTGCATTGGGGCGCCTAGTGGAGGATAATACAGCTGGAGAAGCTATTCCTGGCCCCAATACCAGTGTATGTTGGAGTTGGAGAACGACCTAAAGGGAATCGGTGGAGAGCTATACCCTTCCAAACATACGTTTTATTACATTATATGAGGTGAGAGTTCTGGGAGACTGGTGGTGTGAGAAATACTATATGAAGCTATATATGGATACTGAGGAGTACTGAGTGGGTCATCTATTATTACACCACCCCGGTTTACCACCCTATGAACATCCATTTCTCCCACATTTACCAATTTGTTTGGACACTTTCACCATTGACTTTTTGACCTTTTCTTTTTCTTTTCTTTTTGTGTGGCTTACTATTTAAAATATATGCTGTATTTTTGCAGCACTTTACTTATGCTTTGGACACTGGTTACCACTTTTTTGTAAATGTATTTGACATTTGTTACCACTTTTTTATGATTTTTTGATGCTCCTTGCTGGAGCCACCTACATATCCTTTGAGACTTTCATTATTTCTATTGTTTGCACATTGCACTTTTTTTTTTATTTCTTGTTTATTTCTTTCTTATTTCTTGTTTATTTCTTATCACTTGTTTAATTATTTCTGCGCGAGATCACTTTATAAGCATTATCCTCATTTTTGTGTACTGTGGACACTCATAGGTTTTGCTGCAGATTAATTTATTCACTTTGTGTTAATATACATTTATCTATTACTCAGAGCAGCGCAAGGGACACTTTCACATTCTATATAATTATTTATAGTTATTTATTATATTATAATTAATGATTTAATGTTTCAACTTTATCATACCGGGGATGTCTACTAGACTCTTGTTTGGACAGATTTAAATGAGTTATTCCTAAGAATTACAGGCCCACAATATAAAATGGCAAATTTTCATGCAAAATTATTGTACCGCTTTCAACATCAAAAATCTGAAATAATCATACCGCCAGGGAGGTTAGGCAAGACCCTTGCCTAATTTCTCGGAATTCAGTTACCGTAACTTCCCTGCTGTTAAATGTGTCTTAAACTGCCTTAAAGGTGTTGTAAATGCTTGTGATTGTTTCACCGTAATGCATCCTATGCATTAAGGTGAAAAACACCTGGCTGTGAACAGCCCCCCATTTTACTTACCTGAGCCCAGGAACTTCACCCGGTGGGGACACGCTGTCCTTCTGCCCGGGGTTCTCGGCTCTTGATTGGATAGATTGATAGCAGTGCAGCTATTGGCTCTCTGGGGATGCGGGCGCAGAGGGTCGGGGCCAAGTCATACATTCGTCAGCTATGGACGCTGAATGATGGACTCGGTAGCGCCCCCGCAAGGTAACCCCCCAGGGGAACACTTCTCCTAGGGGGTTATCTGATGTGGGGAGGAGCTGTGAGAGCCGCCGAGAGACCCCAGAAGAGCAGGTTCGAGGCCACTCTGTGCAAAACAAGCTGCACAGTGGAGACAAGTATGACATGTTTGTTATTTTTTTGTTTTAAATAATCAAAACTTTACAATCACTTTAAGTATAGCTGTGAAGCATAAACTTAATATTTAAATCTTATTGTTTGTATTACTGACTTGTGCCTTTTGGGGAAAATGAGGTGATATCATGTTCAGTACTGCTTCTCCGCACAATTTGGGTTTTGTTAGACCTCATTATCAACACAACTGCACTTTATGTTCAAGAATATTAGAAAGGTTCACCCCTTAAAGTGGAGGACCACCCTGGAAAAAAAAAATTCACCAAAAATCCTAAATAAAGATAAAAAAAAAAACATTTGAAAAAAAACATTTTTTAACTTACCTAAACCCTTGTTGCTAGGCAGTCTTCCTAATCTGCCTCTTTCTATTCCGCGGCGTGTTCTGCTCCTCGGTGAGCGTCCCTGTTGTCTTCTGGGAACTGTGTGTGTTCCCAGAACACCTGGGGGCCATTCACAGAGCGCCGCACCTCTTACGCGTGCGCAGTAGGAAACTGGCAGTGAAGCCGCAAGGCTCCACTGCCTGTTTCCCTTACCTAGGATGGCGGTGCCGGGACCCGAGAGCCGAGGGACGGGTCGGTCTCGGGCGGCCGACATCGCGGGCACCCAGGACAGGTAAGTACTTATTTAAAGTCAGCAGCTACAGTGTTTGTAGCTGCTGACTTTTAATTTTTTTTTTACGGCCGGAATCCTGCTTTAATATCCATGAAGGGGTGAACTTGGTCAACAATGTTTAGGGAGGTGGTACATGTCAAGTAACATTTAAGTGAATGGTAGTACCCAAGGTTGCCCCAAGCATCACACTGCTTCCACTGGCTTGCCTTCTTCCCATACTGCATCCTGGTGCCATCTCTTTCCCAGGTAAGCAACGCATGTGCACTCTGACATCCAATGTTGCCAACCCCCCGAAGTGAAATTTACTGGCAGAACGTCAAAATTTACAAATGGTGCCAATTTTTTACTGGCAAAAAACCCCATGAAATTTACTGGCAGATCCACATTTTTTACTGACACTGCAAAAAAGTACCTAAAATTACTGTTTTTAGTGCTAAACATTGCAAATATTAATATTTGAACTATAAACACATAGCTATTGCTATTAGCAATGTGTTTAAGTTAAACAAAAGTCAAAAAACATATTTCTCAATTTACATAAAGGTTACTATAACCCCACCAGCAGAGAGTTCTCCCTTACATCAGAGTCTGCAGGATGGTGACCAGAGACCAACTTCCGCAGAGTGAATACACTAAGGTAAGGGGGGATTACTAATATAGGGGGAACCTTTATATCAGTGCCCCCTTACATTATTGTATTCACTCCCCCCTTACATCAGTGACCCCCCCCAGACTGGCCTGGCGGCGCTGTTACAGACCTCCTCTCAGGTGCACCCAGCAGGGCTCAGTCAGATGGCTCCAGCTTGGCGGCTATTCTATAGTCTCCTCTCCACAGTCCACACGTGTCTGTCTCTTCCTGTAACCCCCATCCCAGCAGCGCTCCCACTCTTGAATCCTTTCTAGGATCCCCTCAGAGACTGCAGACATGATAAGAGACAAGAGATGGTCAGAGACTGCGGACATACTACAGGAGAAGGACAGAGGCTGCAGACATGCTACAGGAGGTGGACAGAGGCTGCGGGCATACTACAGGAGGTGGACAGAGGCTGCGGACATACTACAAGAGGTGGACAGAGGCTGCGGACATACTACAAGAGGTGGACAGAGGCTGCGGACATACTACAAGAGGTGGACAGAGGCTGCGGACATACTACAAGAGGTGGACAGAGGCTGCGGACATACTACAAGAGGTGGACAGAGGCTGCGGACATACTACAAGAGGTGGACAGAGGCTGCGGACATACTACAAGAGGTGGACAGAGGCTGCAGACATACTACAAGAGGTGGACAGAGGCTGCGGACATACTACAAGAGGTGGACAGAGGCTGCGGACATACTACAAGAGGTGGACAGAGGATGCGGACATACTACAAGAGGTGGACAGAGGCTGCGGGCATACTACAAGAGGTGGACAGAGGCTGCGGACATACTACAAGAGGTGGACAGAGGCTGCGGACATACTACAAGAGGTGGACAGAGACTGCGGACATGATACAGGAGGTGGACAAAGACTGCGGACATGATACATCCTCACAGCAGCCTCCTCCCCTGTCCATCATCATATTACTTCTCCAGTCCACATCAGATTCATCAGTGTGCTGTGTCCTCCTCCTGTACCCCTTTCACCTCTGCCCTGACCTGTGGAGAGGTGAAAGGGGCACAGGAGGAGGACACAGCACACTGATGAATCTGATGTGAACTGGAAAAGTAATATGATGGTGAATAGAGCACATCAGTCTCTTTCGGCTGCATATGCCATGCAGCCAGGACAGATACTGATGTGCTCTATTCACCATCATATTACTTCTCCCGACTCCAGTCCCAGTAATGTCCTCCTTTTACTATGAAGATCCCCCCCACAGCTTCACTCTCCGTACCTCCGCCTGGCGCCTGTGTGTGCAGCCAGCCAAGTCATGCACTGCATGACAGGACAGAGTCGCCTCGTCGCCTGGCTCAGCTGTCAGCTTGCCGCCGTGCTCGATCGATTCGAAAATGGCGCCGGGTGGCGCTATTACGTTACTGCGCATGCGCTGCCCGGCCGAGCGTGTAGAGCTTTCCCGAGCCCGGCCGGCTTCTGTACGGCGCATGCGCAGTTGCGTGGCCGGCTCACGGCCATCATTTTTATGGGCACCAGTGCCCATAACGGGCATTCACGGGTGCCCCAAAAAACGCGTTAAATTTACGGGCTGCCCGTAAATCTACGGGCGGTTGGCAACACTGCATCCACATGATGTAAAAGAAAATGTGCTTCATCAGATCAGGGCACCTTCTTCCATTGCTCCGTGGTCAGATTCTGATGCTCACATGCCTATTGTAAGCCCTTTTGACTATGGACACGCACAAGCACGGGCACCCTAACCGGTCTGCGGCTACGCAGCCACATACACAAAAAACTGCGATGCCCATTTTTTCTGCTTTCAACACATCAACTTTAGGAACATCATGTTTACTTGCTGCCTAATACTGTATATCCCACTTCCCACTTAACCTGTCAGTGGTCATGAAGTTATGGCTGATCGGTGTATATTTATCAGAGATGCACTTGGTCTTCCACTGTAATTTTGGACATTAAAACAGACTATAGAATTTTTCTTTAGTCTGATTCAAACAACTCTATGAATATGACATCCAAGCATCTTATTGGCTAGGGACTGCTGCATTGGGCTTATCTGGAGAACAGGCAGTCAATCAAAACTTTCAGCTCTCTCAAATTACTTTTCATCTGACAGCAAACCACAGCTGGACATAACTATATCTCTTGTAATTGAAGCACAGCAAAAATAAAAATAGAAACAGCTTTTTGCCTCATAAACTATTTAAATTTACATTTACATTTTGATGTGTCTTTGATGACATGAAGAACCTAGTACAATCTATTTCGGGCCACAGATTCAATGTTATCTTGATTGGCAGCTCGAGGTATTATTATGAAATAGAATGTTACTGCACAGTAAAGAATCAAACACTGTAGGCAATATGTTTAGAAAGATATAATCCTTACTAATTCGATAATTTTTTTTTTATATAAAAACACCAGTTTTTCTTTCTAAATTAGACATTTGGGAAGTTTTAGTTTGCAAAGGAATTTTCCCCAGAGATTAGTGAGTGGTGTGAAGCTCTGCTGACTTCCATCATACAATTATGTGCAAGCAAAAATTATGTTTTTATTTTCCTTGCACGTGATTGGGTATTCTTTGCAAAGTGCAATTGCACCACATTCACTAAGCTCTGGGATAAACTCCCTTGCACAGTGCAACTTCCCTTACAAAGTGAACAGCCTATTTGCCTTTAGTAAATCAAATTCTCGGTCTCTCTCTGAAGAGTTCATAAATCACAGTCATGTAACGTAGTGCTTACAATAACCAGACTAAGGTTGCTGTTTATCTGAAAATGATCAGGTCTTTCTCTCACCCAGTATGAGCATCTAAGAAGTTGTTACTAGCTGTCAGCTGCCACCACATTGTCAGCATATCCCTGCAAAAACACATAACAGTGTAGGTTCAACAGAAAATCTCTGTGGTCCTTATGAGCTTGTGCAAGCCATAGACGGTGCGAATTCGGTGCACGATTCCCCCAGTCATTGTTGACAGGGGAATCCCTCCTGCCGAGCAAATGGGCTAAGCCGACCCTGAAAGAAGAAGAAGAGCCGCTAGTGATAATTGTGAGTGAAACCGGCAGGCTTGTTGTACCCAAGTCGATCGATCAACATTCAGCCTGCCCACACACGATTCGGTCTTGCCTGGCTCCTGGACCGTGTGATAATGCTGCTGTTTTCAGATGTTATATGCTAAGCAAAAACTTAACACACTTCCCAGCACTCCTTTAGAGCACTCGGCCATGCAACAGCTACACTGACATCCTAATGTTTTTTTTCATTATTCAAGGCCAAGCAAGCCGGAGCAATGCTTTTACAAATAACCATATCGTTTTGTGTGTGTGTCTGGGGGGATTAAATGCAGATGCAACGGTACTGTGCAAAATTTAATGTGAAACTGGTAGTATATACTATACGTGGCATTCATATTCTTAATTTAATGGACATGCAAAGCCATCTTTAGTACAATTATACTTTTGTATGACAAAAGTGATGCTTTTATTTGAGATACAGTGTATGATGCTCTGGAAAAGATTAACAATGTTGGCAGCTGTAAGTTTCTCTGCACTGGTGTAGGCACGGCAAGCGATCCCTCTGCGGCTCAGTCCTCAGGCTCTTTTGGACACAGCAAGAGCACCCAGTCTTTCTACAGGCTCAGCAAAGGCAACATGTCCATGCAGCTTAGCTTCATCTCAGTAAGAGACCCTCACATTCTCTAGATTAATCTGGGAAAGCTTTTTTCTCTCTTTCTCTTGTGTGCGAGGAATCTTGGCTCCTGTAGTTCTTTCTTGGCTCCTGTAGTCATTCAATTCCATTATACAGTGCCTCTTTAAGACTACATTTCTCATGATGCTCTGCACAGCAAGTCCCCCTCTTTAATGTTCCCATTGCCTCTGACTCCACTACCCTCTGACTGGCTCTTCATTGCCAAGAAGGGAGAAATCCTGCTCCTGGCAGCTGCAGTAAGATAAAGGAGAGACGCTGGCTGCATTCTTCTCCCTCTGTATGCAAACCTGCTTAGTACTGCCGCTAGCAGAGAAGGGGGTGAGCAGGGGATCTGCACACAGCCCCCTCATCCAGCAGCACAGACAGAGAGCCGTTTACTGTTTATAGTGGGGGGAGGGGGCAAGTAGGTAGGCAGGAGATCACACATCCAGCGGCACCCGGCTACAACTGCATTAGCGCCTCAGTCTGTTGTTACTCTGTTATTGTCTAATTATCAGGGGGTAGGGAGGCAGCTTGGTTGTATTGCTTAAAACTGCCCATAGATGGATCGAAATTCAGCCAGTTCAGCAGGGACCAGCCGAATTTCAAACAATCTATGGCTGTTCCTGCTCTAATGTTCAATTTATGTCAAACAGGGCTATTAGAGCCCTTTCACACTGACAGCGCGGCCGCGTTAGCAGTAAAGCGCCGCTATTTTTAGCGGCACTTTACTGTCATTTTAGAGGCACTTTTCAGTCGCTAGCAGGGCGCTTTTAACCCCCACTAGCGGCTGAATAAAGGGTTAAAAGCGCAAACAAAGCACCGCTGCCGAGGGGCTTTGCAGGTGCTTTGGCGTCGATGCCCATTGATTTCAATGGACAGGGGCGCTTTAGGAGCAGTGTATACACCGCTCCTAAAGTGACTCAAAGTTGCTGCTTGCGGGACTTTTATTTAACATCCTGCCAGCGCACCGCCCCAGTGTGAAAGCACTCGGGCTTTCAAACTGGGACTGCAGGGGAGGCATTTTTCAGGTGCTATTTTTAGTGCTAAAGCGCCTGAAAAACGCGAAAAGGGTCTTAGAAATTTTTTCTTGATCAGCCAGCTGCAGCCAATTGGCTGTAGCCACTGATTAATGAGCAGTTGTATGTTGTTGTTTGCCTGGAGTTCAGCTTTAAACAGGACACAATATAAGTTGGGCTTAATTTTATGCGGTTGAGGAAACCGCAAAACAGGCGCTAATACTTTCTTATGTTCATTCAGATATACTGTCAGCAGATTTGCTGCAAATCAGTTTAAGAAAGGGGCATTAGCCACTTAAATACTGCTAAAAAGATTATTTGATGAATGAGTACAGAACATAACACTCTATACAAAGAGCATCAGCTTCATAGAATTTTAGAATTTCCCATTCAAAACCAGGAAATATAATTTTTGTGAGCTGAAATCAAATCTTTTCCAGAGCATCATACACTGTATATCAAATAAAAGGATCACTTTTGTCATGCAAAAGTACAATTGTACCAAAGGTGGCTTTGCATGTCCATTAAATAAAGAATATGAATGCCACGTATATACTACCAGTTTGACATAAAATGTTGTTATTTTGCACTGTACCCTTGCATTTGCATTTAATACCACCCTCCTCACACACACAAACACAAACACACACACACACACACACACAACAGTATTGGTTATTTGTAAAAGCATTGCTCCGGCTTGCTTGGTCTTGAATAATGAAAAAACCATTAGGATGTCAGTGTAGCTGTTGCATGGCCGAGTGCTCTAAAGGAGTGCTGGGAAGTGTGTTAAGTCTCTGCTTAGCATATAACATCTGAAAAGAACAGCATTATTACACGGTGCAGCTGAGCGAAGGCTGATATGAACTGAAATCTTCATTAATAAGTTATAGATAGAGTTTGTGTGGCAAGAGAAATGGATTAACCCCTTTGGCACAGGCTGAGGACACCACAATATTGAGATATGCAGAACAGAAAGTCAGGAATGTGACTTTCGCATGGCAGGGTTACTGACACTAGTTCTTCCCGCAACAGGGCATCACAGACAGAAGGTGGTGATGGCTGGAAATCTGGTGATGCTCTGATTCTGAATGACAGTGACACAGTAAATAGGTAACTAGGTCCTTTCCAACAGTCATAAGGAGCTGAGAAAATTCCTCCCTCTATTGGGTGACAGAGTGACTGTCCCTCTCCCTGGCTTTGCGTCTTATTGTAGCTGACATGGGTTGTCATGTAAAACAAGATATGCTCTGGCAGAACTGTGTCATTGTGTGAAACAGAGCATTACTTAACCCTTGCTTATTTAACCCTTTGTCAGACTGGGCTGTCTGGAGCACCAGGTTATCTTTTCAGCCAGCAGGTTGAAAAGAGCCCTATAGTTTGTGCTCAGGGTTTATGAGTCTTAGCCCACCAAGTTCCAAAGGCATTTACACCTTTTCCTCTGCATGGTTGCTGCAGATCATTCACTTTCTTTGTGCAGAATATCCTGTAACCCTTTCTGATCCCAAACATCAGTGACTTTCATTTAAACGTTCCTTCAAAGAGTGAATTTAACTCTCATACGGCCACTGATTTTCAAATATTCAGCTGGAAACAAATGACCCTATTTCTCTGATGGTAAACAATGAATAATTCAACCAGTTATGCCTCTCAGAAGTTTTCCAGCTCATGAAAAGAACGGATTAAAGAGGTGGACTATAATGCAGCAAATGATCGTTTTTGCTGTTTTTCATCTCTCATTCTCCGCTCATTCATCTGTTGGGCCATTTGCCCTAGTTACAAGGAACGTTCACTGCCCAAAGGTTTGACTCCAATTTGCCGCCATTTAATGAACATCTGGGGCTTCCATTTTTTAACTTGACATTTAGGTTTAAACAAAGGTTCATGGCACTCCCTGGCAGCAACAGGCTCGCTTTAGAGAACACTCATGTGTTTCTATACCATCCATCCCTCACTAGCTGGAACAAATACAAAATCTCACTTACCAATGGGGTAGCAGCAATGAAGTGACACCTTGTTGGTTCGGCCAAGGTTTTCTCTGCTTTCTTAGCAGTCCTGTCATTAATGGCAATTTTCAACAGTCAATGATTCACCATCTATGGAGGACACAGTGGGGTTGATTTACTAAAGGTAAATAGGCTGTTCATCTTGCAAGGAAAGTTTCACTTTGCGAGGGAGTTTTCCCCAGAGCTTAGTGAATGAAGTGAAGCTGACTTCCATCATCCAATCAATGGCGAGCAAAAATGCTGTTTTTTTTATTTGTAAAGCGCTGCGTAAACTGTTGGCGCTATATAAATCCTTTATAATAAAAATAATTTGCCTTGCATGTGATTAGGTATTCATTGTGACATTTCCCACATTTACTAAGCTCTAGGGAAACTTCCCTTGCAAACTGAATACCCGATTTGCCTTCAGTAAATCAACTCCACTGTGCTTATAAAGGAGGATTTGGGTCAATGAATATTTTTAAATTGTTCTGAGATTTATATAA
This sequence comes from Lithobates septentrionalis, assembly GCA_037952835.1. Classification (NCBI taxonomy): domain Eukaryota; kingdom Metazoa; phylum Chordata; class Amphibia; order Anura; family Ranidae; genus Lithobates; species Lithobates septentrionalis. The sequence continues at coordinate 1,477,705 of JBBDGP010001083.1, forward strand.
ATAGAGAGAGGGCAACAGGCATAGTAGACACTCAAAGGACTTTCACAAATGAAAAAAAGGGCATTATATTAGCTTTCTCTGATTCAGCACAATATTAACTTGTTGCCACCCATGTAACACATATGGGGAGTGGCAAAAGAATGGGGTTTAACACCCATATGCTGCACATATGCGTGACCAGTGTTTCTGTGCTGAGAATGCAGTTACTGCACGCTCCCAGCACAGAGACCGAGCTGTCAAAAACAGCTTTCGGCCCTCACTAGTGGTCAGTAACCAGCAGAACCAGTCATGTGACCACTGTGACAGTCAATCACAGTGGTCACATGATCACCAATCCTTCCTGTCCCCCGTGCATACAAACCCTATTAACCCCCCTGGCGGTATTCCCGAGTCTGGTTCGGGGTGGATTTTCAGTACCAAAAGCGGTAACCCCGAGCCAGCTCGGGATCGCATCGCAGGATCCATGTAGAGGTTACTTACCTTGTCCCCTGGATCCTGCGATGTCTCCCCACAGTGATCTGCGAGCCGCCGTGTCTCGCTCGATTCACAGTGCCGAGCTCCGTTCCCTGCGAGCGTTGCGACGCACGGGGACGGATTTCTGCGCCGAATTCAAAAAGTAAAACACACAGTATAGATACAGTATACTGTAATCTTACAGATTACATTACTGTATCAAATAATTACACATCCCCTTTGTCCCTAGTGGTTTGTCCAGTGTCCTGCATGCAGTTTTATATTATAAAAGCTGTTCTTTCTGCCTGAAAACTGGAGATTGTCCATAGCAACCAACACCATCCCTTTACATCAAAAGTGGTTTTAGACTAGCTAGAAAACAGTGATAATAAATTAGAATCACTCGCAGAATTGAGCGATAGTGATTTGTGGGGAGATCCGTCATCAAACACTGAAAAGTAATGACAGTGACAATTCTGCAACTGAGCAAATTTCAGTGTTTTTGATCTGATTACATTATTGAATATTTTTTTTTATTATTATATTATTATTTGGTATAATTATTTATAGTTATTTATTATATTATAATTTATGATTTCGTTTTTCAAACTTTATAATACCCGGGATGTCTACTAGACTCTGGTTTGGACAGATTTAAGTGAATTATTCCTAAGAATTACAGGCCTACAATATAAAATGCCACATTTCCATGCAAAATAATTGTACCGCTTTCAGCACCTAAAATCTGAAATAAACATACCGCCAGGGGAGTTAAAAGGGGCTGGTTTAGAAGGGGTCAAAGGAAAGTTGTACTAACAGAAATATGGAAGTTGTCAGTAATGGCCTTCTGAAATGGTAGCTGGCACTAGAATGTATACTTTTTGAGTCACATGTATGTGGCTAGTAAAATCATTCTAGTCAGAATACTATTCTGCATACTTGCTCTGGGTCAGTGATTTAGGAAGTACCAAAGTCATTGGATTAACAGGCACAGGCAACTAGCATTTATAAAAGGAAAGTTCAACAATGGCAGCCCATGTGTTTTTTTCACTTTGTTTTTTCAACTTTTTTTAAAGTGTGTCAACTACTGGCACTTTATTAATGTCACTGCACTGCAGTACAGTGCATGGTGCTGCTGGGCAGTGACATGCAGTGCCAGCACATGCTGCATTTTTCTGCACTGCAATGCACTGCACATGACACCAGCGTTGTGGTGTAAACAGGGCACTACACGGCTACTACAGAGATAGCAGCAGTTTTCTGGGTCCAGTGTCAAGTGGCTTCCCTTTATGAATGGTAATCACAGGGGGTTGATTTCTCATCACTGCCACCATACAGAGAAAGCCTTGCATTTTTTACGGGATACAAGGCATTCTCTGATTGGACAAGGTAGAGAAGTGGGTGGGGACCAATTAGAAAATGCCTTGCATGCTATGAAAAAATTCATATCTTTCTCTGAATGGTGACAGTGCTGAGCAAGTGCCCCCTGTGGTTACCATACAGAGGAGCAGCCACTCGGCACTGGACCTGGAAGACTTCTGCTATCACTGTAGAAGCGGTGTCTACTACAGTGATTTGCATTTTCCACAGGGATCAGTGAGATATGAGATGTGCATTGGTCACAGCTAGGGTTGCACCGATACCCACAGGGCCGGTGCTACCACTAGGCGAACCAGGCAGCCGCCAAGGGCGCACTGCAACCTAGGGCACAGCCAGGACCACTGCTGGGAGCCTGGGAGCTTGTCAGTGCCTAGTTCTTCATGGTCCAGGATGCGGAGGGCATGCACAGTGACAGCACATTACCACCACCTCAGCTCTACTCACACACACACAGAGTGGTGTGTTCATTAGTGCTCTGCTCCGCCCCCACTTCCTGGGCCATTTGTCACAGTTTACTGAAAGGGAGGAGCGAGGGAAGTGTAGGAATCTCTTCCCAACCTGGGAGGTGGCCATCCCGCCCCGGGGCAGGGAACACTAGACAGATGACCACACTGCTTATACACATGTACTTTGGCCTCCTGCCTCTACTCTGCGCTAACTTGAGCCCAACACACAGGCAGCCATTAGCCCCGCCTTCCACCACAGGGAACGCCAACCCCTGCTTTTGATCGGCCGCGGAACAACAAGCACACGACTCCGTGATTGGCAGCTCTGACGGGCTGCTTATTGCTGACATAGGATTCCATGCAACGTGCCGGACTCAGCTCTCTCCTTATTCTCTCCTAACGGCCAACACAGTGAGTGAAGTTCTGGCACCTGTCACACTGGCCCCCCCACCTGTCACACTGGCCCCCATCTGTCACACTGCCCACCACCTGTCACACTGCCCCCCCCATCTGTCACACTGGCCCCGTCACACTGGCCGCCCACCTGTCACACTGGCCCCTCACCTGTCATACTGGCCCGGTCACACTGGCCACCCACCTGTCACACTGACCCCCCACCTGTCATACTGGCCACCCACCTGTCACACTGGCCCCCCCACCTGTCACACTGGCCCCGTCACACTGCCCACCACCTGTCACACTGGCCCCCCCACCTGTCACACTGGCCCCGTCACACTGGCCACCCACCTGTCACACTGGCCCCCCACCTGTCATACTGGCCCCCCACCGGCCCCCACCACCTATCACACTGGCCCCCACCTGTCACACTGCCCCTAAACCTGTCACAGTCTCCTTCACCTGTCATACTCTCCCTTGCCTGTCACACTCTCCCTCGCCTGTCACACTCCCCCCCTGCCTGTCACACTCCCCCCCACCTGTCACACTCTCCCCCCGCCTGTCGCACTGCCCCTCCCCATCTGTCACACTCCCCCAGCCTGTCACATTGCCCCTCTCCACCTGTCACACTGCTGGATTGGGCTGTCTCTTTGCTGGATTTGGTTGTCTTTGTTATATAGGGGTGTCTCCTTGCTGGACTTGGCTGTCTCTTTGCTATATGTGAATGTTTAATCGCTGGATTGGGCCGTTCTTTTTTTTTTTTTTTTTTTGCTGGATTGGGTTGTCTCTTCTGCATCTTATGGCATGTATTTTTGCAAATTCAAAAGAAATTTAGCAGTTTCATTTATTTAGTAGTTTTAATATTGTCTACTGTTTTAAAATGGTAGAAGTTTTAATTTTTTTTTTTTTTTGAGGGGGGGGGGGGGGGGGGCAAGTAGCTGGACTTGCCTAGGGTGCAAAATAGTCTAGCAATGGCCCTGGATACCAATACTAGTATCAGTGCAGATACCGAGCATTTGCAGGAGTAGTGGTACTTGTGCAAAGGCTATTATGCGTCATCCGATACCTGGGCAGTCAAGGGTGATCGGTGCGGCGGTGGGGGGAGTTACAAGCATCGATCTCCCTGTATAGATTTCAATAAAGCAGCTGACAGCGGCTTCTACCCCCCCCATCCCCCCCCCCTCCGCGAGGCTTTCAGCTGCTTTTTTTAAATCTATACAAGGAGATTGGTACTTGTAACTCCCCCCCCACCGCCGCACCGATCACCCCCAACTGTCCCCATGTTACCTCCGACGTGTCCTCCTCTCTGTGCTCCTCCTGTCCTCCGCCATGTCCTTCCTGCTCCTCCAGTCCCCTGCCATGTCCTCCCTGCTCCTCCGGTCCCCCTCTGTCCGCCTCCGGTCCCCCCCCTGTCCCGGATTAGTCAGGATGGAGAGCAGAGGAATGAGCCGGTAAATCTGTAATTTACCGGCTTCTTCCTTTTCGGAATGCACAGAGTCAGTGATCACTGACTGTCCATTCATAACTGAATTTACATCTGTATTTATGATGTCTCAGTCTATGAATGGAAGGAGCCGCTGTCTCCTGTCCATTAATTTTCAGTGCAGCTGAGGCTGCAGAGAAAGGGACTGGGGAATCTGTGCCCTCAGTTCCTTTCTCTGTCTCAAAGGGGAGATGCTAGGGGTCTGTTCAGACTCCTGATATCTCACCAAAGCCCCCCCCCCCCCCCCAACAGGGCTGATTAAAAAAAATGAATAATAATGATAAAAAAATTGTAATAAATATTTAAAAGGTAAAAAAATAGAATAAAAAAAAACACCTGACACCGTCCACTACCACTCCCCCCCCCCCCCCCCCCAAAAAAAGCATTGTAAAACAAAAAATATATAAAATTTAAAGAATAATAAAAATAAAAGTGTAAAAGAAATTAAATAAAAAACTACTGACATAGTCCACTGTCACATGACATTAAAAAAAAGTATTGGTAATCAGTATTGGCGAGTACTTGAAAAAAGGTATCAGTACTTGTACTCGGTCCTTAAAAAGGGGTTTCTGTGCAACTCTAGTCACAGCTGTACCAATGTAACTATGCTATAAAAATCATACAGAAACTTTAGCTTTAAATGAAGAGTGTTATAGTTAAAACGACATGCGTATAAAATAACGAAAACTACAGCTATGAAAGGCAAGATTAATTTACAAGGTATAACTTGTGTATTAACTAGTCAAACTCAGGGACATTAGGGAAAGTAAAGGTTAATGGAATGTCTCCAGGACTTTGGCATAATAAAGGTTAAGCGATGCAACGCTCTATAGATTTCAGTGTTGTAGTTACTAGCTGTTTGCGTGCCTGTCCTGTGTACACCTGTCTCCTATCGCTGTTTGCCCCAAGATCACCTGTTTACCTACACTGGTAAAGGGGGAGGGGAGTAGAGAGAGTAAACCAGAACTCCACAGAGCCAGAACACTTCGTAACCTCTTGTTTGCCTAGGAGACCTGGGAATATAATACACTATTCACCTTAACTAGCTTATTTCTGAGGAAAAGTTGTTTGATTAATGTTCTTAGAACAATAAAAGGAAGCTGATATCTACCATTCTGACGCGAAATTGTGACCTTATGCATAGCAGCAGAAAGTTTTGACATAATGAGTATGCCTTGGAAGTCATTATACATTGCTACTCACTTTCCAGGGAAGAACGAAGCAGAAATATGTACTCATCGATGGCTACTACGTTGAAAATTTGTCGGCAGATTGGTACAGTATTTGAGGGCAGGAAAGAATTATGAAAGTTTCAGAGAGGCTCTAATGTAGTCCTGGAATCAGGGCCAGATTAGGAGCATCATGGGCCTGGTGCAAATGATTTTGGTGGGCCCTTTTATGAAAATAAATAAAATGAAAAACGCAAACATTTTTTTGTTGAATTAAATTAAAGAGAGAGAGGGGTGTGAGAGAGTGGTAGAGAGAGAGAGGGGGGGGGGGGGGGGGGTGATAGCGAGATAGGGGGCTGAAAGAGAGGGATGAGAGGGAGGGGAAAAGAGAGAGAAATGGGGTTGAATGAGAAAGAGATGGGGTGAGAGAGAGGGGGTGAGAAAAAGGGGAATAGAGAGAGGGGGAAAGAGAGAGAGGGTGGTAGGAAAGAGGGGGTTGAAGGGGGCGAGAGAGAGAGAATGGGGGATGAAGGGGGTGAGAGAGATAACAGGGTGAAAGAGAGGGGATGAGAGAGAGGGGGTGAAAGAGAGAGGGGGGGTGAGACTGTGGGGGGCACAGCATAGTACATTACACGGGGGGGGGGGGGGAATAACACAGTACATTACATGGTTGGCACTACACATTACATGGTGGATACATGGATACAGCACATTTAATGGTGGGCGAAGCACAGCACATTACATGGCGGGCACAGCACATTACACGGTTGGCACTGCCCAATACAGCACATTACAAGGTAGGCACAGTACATTATATGGTGGGCACAGCACATGACATGGTTGGTACTGCACAACACAGCACATTGCATGGTGGGCACAACACAGCACATGCACACGGTGGGCACAGGACCTTATATGGTGGGCACAGCACATGACATGGTGGGCACAGCTGAGCACATTACATGGTGGGCACTGCACATTACAAGTGGGCACTGCACATTATATGGTTGGCACAGCATATTATATGGTGGGTACTGCACATGGCATGGTGGGCACTGCACATTACCTGACAAGGTGGGCACTGCATGACACCACATGATATGGTGGGCACTGCATGACACAGCACAGCACATTACATTGTGAGCACAGCACATTAATTGGTGGACACCGCACATGACATGGTGAGCCCTGCACAGCACATTCCATTTTGGGTACTGCATGGCACATGCCATGGTGGACAAAGTACAGCACATTACATGGTGGATACAGCACATTACATGGTAAGCACTGCATGGCGCAGCACATGACATGGTGGGCACAACACAGCACATGACATGGTGGGCACTGCACAGCAATTTACATGGTCGGCACTGCACAGGACACGGTTGGCACTGCATGGCACAGCACATTACATGGTGGGTACAGCGCATTACATGGTGGGCACTGCATGGCACAGCACATGACATGGTGGGCACTGCAAGGCACAGCACGACATGGTGGGCACTACACATTACATGGTGGGCACTGCAAGGCACAGCACGACATAGTGGGCACTGCACATCACAAGAAGAGCAATGCAATGCACAGCACATGACATGGAAGGCACAGCAATGTACAGCACATGACATGGAAGGCACAGCAATGTACAGCACATGACATGGTGGGCACTGCACATTACATAGTGAGCACTGCAATGCACAGCAAATTACATACTGGCCCCAGCACATTACATGGGGGGCACTGCAATGTCATGTCATGTCATGTGCTGTACATTGCTGTGCCTTCCATGTCATGTGCTGTGCATTGCATTGCTCTTCTTGTGATGTGCAGTGCCCACTATGTCGTGCTGTGCCTTGCAGTGCCCACCATGTAATGTGCAGTGCCCACCATGTCGTGCTGTGCCTTGCAGTGCCCACCATGTCATGTGCTGTGCCATGCAGTGCCCACCATGTAATGCGCTGTACCCACCATGTAATGTGCTGTGCCATGCAGTGCCAACCGTGTCCTGTGCAGTGCCGACCATGTAAATTGCTGTGCAGTGCCCACCATGTCATGTGCTGTGTTGTGCCCACCATGTCATGTGCTGCGCCATGCAGTGCTTACCATGTAATATGCTGTATCCACCATGTAATGTGCTGTACTTTGTCCACCATGGCATGTGCCATGCAGTACCCAAAATGGAATGTGCTGTGCAGGGCTCACCATGTCATGTGCGGTGTCCACCAATTAATGTGCTGTGCTCACAATGTAATGTGCTGTGCTGTGTCATGCAGTGCCCACCATATCATGTGGTGTCATGCAGTGCCCACCTTGTCAGGTAATGTGCAGTGCCCACCATGCCATGTGCAGTACCCACCATATAATATGCTGTGCCAACCATATAATGTGCAGTGCCCACTTGTAATGTGCAGTGCCCACCATGTAATGTGCTCAGCTGTGCCCACCATGTCATGTGCTGTGCCCACCATGTCATGTGCTGTGCCCACCGTGTGCATGTGCTGTGTTGTGCCCACCATGCAATGTGCTGTGTTGTGCAGTACCAACCATGTCATGTGCTGTGCCCACCATATAATGTACTGTACCTACCTTGTAATGTGCTGTATTGGGCAGTGCCAACCGTGTAATGTGCTGTGCCCGCCATGTAATGTGCTGTGCTTCGCCCACCATTAAATGTGCTGTATCCATGTATCCACCATGTAATGTGTAGTGCCAACCATGTAATGTACTGTGCTATTCCCCCCCCCCCCCCCCCCCGTGTAATGTACTATGCTGTGCCCCCCACAGTCTCACCCCCCTCTCTCTTTCACCCCCTCTCTCTCATCCCCTCTCTTTCACCCTGTTATCTCTCTCACCCCCTTCATCCCCCATTCTCTCTCTCTCGCCCCCTTCAACCCCCTCTTTCCTACCACCCTCTCTCTCTTTCAACCTCTCTCTATTCCCCTTTTTCTCACCCCCTCTCTCTCACCCCATCTCTTTCTCATTCAACCCCATTTCTCTCTCTTTTCCCCTCCCTCTCATCCCCTCTCTTTCAGCCCCCTATCTCGCTATCACCCCCCCCCCCCCTCTCTCTCTCTACCACTCTCTCACACCCCTCTCTCTCTTTAATTTAATTCAACAAAAAAATTTTGCGTTTTTCATTTTATTTATTTTCATAAAAGGGCCCACCAAAATCATTAGCACCAGGCCCATGATGCTCCTAATCTGGCCCTGAGCACATGACATGGAAGGCACAGCAATGTACAGCACATGACATGGAAGGCACAGCAATGTACAGCACATGACATGGTGGGCACTGCACATTACATAGTGAGCACTGCAATGCACAGCAAATTACATACTGGCCCCAGCACATTACATGGGGGGCACTGCAATGCACAGCACATGACATAGTGGGCACAGTACATTACATGGGGGCACTGCAATGCACAGCACATGACATAGTGGGCACAGTACATTACATGGGGGCACTGCAATGCACAGCACATGACATAGTGGGCACAGCACATTACATGGGGGCACTGCAATGCACAGCACATGACATAGTGGGCACAGCACATTACATGGGGGCACTGCCATGCACATGACATGGTGGGCACAGCACATGACATGGTGGGCACTGCAATGCACAGCAAATTACATACTGGGCACAGCACATTACATGGGGGGCACTAACCTTATCTCAACAGCATGTAAGATGTCCTTCCTCCCGGGCTCCTGCTGGTTATAACGACATCAGCGCCCCTCCCCCAGACAGCTCCCAGACACTGAGGATCTGTGTAAGTGTAACAGATCCTGTGATAGGAGTCAGACATCGGCAGAGACAGGACTCGGCTGCACTGACTAAAACTTGTCTCCTCTATGTATGCAGTGCACAGAGGGCTCCTCTTCCTTCAGGAAGGCACACAGATATTGATAAGCCACTGGCATGGGCCTATATTGAGGAAGGGGCCTGGAGCTGCAGCTCCACTAGCCCCTATGTTAATCCGGCCCTGCCTGGAATTGAAATGTATTTTTATGTAACACTTTCCCAGTATGCTCTTATTTTGGCAGAACAGTCTAGATCAGGGGTAGGCAACCTTTGAGAGACGGAGATGTACCTGAACAACATGAAAGAGATCGAAGATCACTGAGGTTCGGTGCCATTTTTTAAAAGAAATTACCTTGCAAGGCCTAATCAAATAGTAAGGAAAACATAGAAAAATATAATAAAACAAATGTCACTGTAAAAATACAAACTTAGCCTACCTTAAAAGTGGATGGTGACAGTCAGTACGGCAGTGGATGGTGTCAGGCAGTAGATCAGTGGACAGTGTCAGTAGGGCAGTGGACAGTGTCAGTAGGGCAGTGGACAATGTCAGTAGGGCAGTGGACAATGTCAGTAGGGCAGTGGATGATGTCAGTAGTTTTTATTTTTTACAATTCTATTTTTTATTATTTTTTACAATATTTTTAGGAGCCCTGTTGGTTGTTGTCCTTGCTGAAAGGAGAGCACACAGAGGGCCGGGAAGCAGAAAAAAAGGGGAACAAGGACAGGAGGGGCAGTGGGGGAGGCATTTCCTGGAACTAATCCCCTGGATTTTCCTCCTGCAGCAGCTGAACGTTGGTGGGAGGGAGAGGAGGAGAAGCTGGCTATCAGGAGGAAAATAAAGGGGATCATCGGAAGGCAAGTATTTAAAAAATCTGAATTCCCAGCAAGTTGCTTTTACCGCTCACCCCCCTACCTTGGCGCCCTAAGGCGGATGCTTAAGCAGACTTATGCTGAGAGCCAGCATAAGGCTGCTTAGGCAACCACCTTAGGGCACCAGGGTAGGGGGGATGGTATAATCCAAATCCCCAGCCACTTGCTGGGAATTCAGATTTTTTAAATACCTGTCTATGGGAGGGAAGAGGGGGCGGAGCACACTGCTAAGAGGGGGGAATGGGGGTGAGAGGTTACTGCTATGGGGAAAAGGGGGGCAGAGGACACTACTGTGGGGGGTTGATGTGCAGGGTGGTAGAGGACACTGCTAAGGGGTGGTCCTGCCAATTGCAGTGTCCTCTGCCCCCTTCACATCACCTCCGCCCACAGTAGTGTCCTCTTCCCCCCATAGCATTGTCCTCTACCACCCAGCACATCTCCCCCCCCAACACACACAGTAGGGTCCTCTGCCCCCCCTCTTTCGCCCATAGCAATGTCCTCTGCCCCCCCTTCCTTCCCATAGCAGTGTCCCATAGCAGTGTCCTCTGCTTACTTAACATTACCCTGTGTACACAGAGGAGAGAGTGGAAGGCAGCACAGCTCTGGATGGAAGGTGGGAGCGGGAGCTGCCAGAATGACCTTTCATATTAACAAGTTGACGATTGGTTGTTTAGAACCGCCCTGTGTTCTAGCAACCAATCACCTGCAGGTAACTTGAAAAGTTAATTTGGCCAGCTCCTCCTCTCGCCCTCCCTCCTGAGCTATGCTGCCTCCCACTCTCCACTGTGCATTGATGACAACAGAGGAGGCATGGTGGAGTAGTCGGGGGGAGCAGCACCTAGAAGGCAGGGACCTGTTTACGTCTACCTGTCACCTGCCTATTGTCAATAGGTAGACCAAAATTGATGAGTTGGTGGCCCCCCGGTCATGATTTTTGGAACCCTTAAAGTGAATCTAGCTGGTCTATGGGCACTTAATTCAAGTATTTACAAATCTTACAAATTAGCAAATAAGCTTTAAAAACAACTTTTCACTGACCTCTGATCCTACATAGATCAGTGAGTGCTTGCTTTAAAACTGAATTCCAAGATTTCAGCCACTTTGTAAAAAGTGAAGGCACACTATGAGTTAAGTCCAAGTAAGTGCATGCCACCTCATGGGCTTATCTCTATTATTTAGATCTGGCATGTTTATGGCTCCCCTGGAAGATACACTGTGGGCTGTGAGAAGAGAGAAGCACACAGAGCAGCTCTCGCCCCCAACCCTCCCCACTGCTGCCCATTCACGGAAGTCTTTGTATTTTGTGAATGAGTTCACATAATACAAAATATTCTGTGATTGGGCAGGAGGAGGAGAGGGGCAGGCATAGCAGCTGCAGCGACTCTACTGTTGAAGATGCCAGAAACCAGAGGGTTCTGCATCAGGCTTCCGAAGCTACAGCATTAGCTGTCTTCTGGGAGTGCAATAAGCCTGTCAGATGTAAATAATAGAGATAAGTCCAGGAGGTGTCATGCACCCCATTGGACTTATTTCATAGTGTGCCTTCACTTTTTACAAAGGAGCTGAATTCCTGGAGTTTAGCTTTAATATGTAAGCACTTGAATGTCCATATCTGGCCACAAGTTCCCTAAGCCCTCGTTCACACTGAACATGGCTTTGAAATCGTGCAAATTCATCTGAACTCGCACGATTTCAAAGCCGCATTTCAGGCTGACTTCAGGGGCTACTTGAAAGACACCTGTGCAGGTTTATGCACATACGTCTATTGAAATCGCTCCTGAAGTTGCCAAAAGTAGTGCAGGAACTACATTTGGAAATCGGTGCGGTGCCACAAAGTCAGTGATGATTGGGACACTCTTATTGCTGGTAATAGGCCCAAAATGACATGTCAAATCATGCCGATGTGAATGGGGCCTGAAGTATAACTAAAGGCAAAATGTTTTTTGGGGTTTTTTTGGACACAGTGAATAGGGATCAGAACACCTGTGAGTTTTTTACTTTCTGTGCCCTTACCCTCTTGTTTTGTTCTGTTTACCATTATCAGGGCCATCTTTAAGGCAGGGCAAAAGGGGCAGCTGCCCTGGGCCCTGTCATTGTTGTGGGGCCCAAAGCAACTGCCTCATACTTGCCAACTATCCCAGTTTAAATTCCCTTGTCCCTTGAAGTTTTAGTCCTGTGCTGTGTCCCGATATCTCAGTGTGAAGTGCTGGTACTAATGCTGCCCAGCTCTGCTCTATTGTTGTGTACAGATGACTCACCTGCAGACCCTGTGTTTACATGTAAATAACCAGAATTCATATGTAAATAGCGGCGGTACTCATAAGTAAATAGCTGCAGCCGGCAGCATTGATATGTAAATAAAGGTGGCATTCATATGTATATTGTGCCCCCCTGCAGTGAGGAGATGATGTGCTTTAACCTCTAGCAACAAGTACGTGAGCAGTATTACTGTACAGCAATCTCTAGCAACCAATTAACAAGCAGAAATCATATGCTGTAACCTCTAGCAACTAAACAGTGAGCCACAATGTGTGCTGTAACCTCTGGCAACCAGTCAGTAAGCAGTAATGATATGCTGTATCCACTGGCAACCAATCGCTATTGCTGCCTGATCTGATACAGTAAACTGATTCTAGCTGCTATTTATTGTTTGCCTGAGCAGATGGAGAGTGTAATTGCATGGGGGGGGGGCCCTAGAAAATTTTTGCCCAGGTTCCAATCAATATTAAAGATGGCCCTGACAATTATCATCAAGAGTGAAAGTGAAAGAAAGTCCCACATCTTGGGCTGTCCCCAGAACAATATTAGAGGAGCAATTCTCCAATGGGGACACTAGTTCTAGTGACCCTGGTGACAACCAAGAATTCCCTGATTTTGGAGGGATTTCTTCTCACTTCCTGCTTTGGCTATTAGACAGGAAGTGAATGGAAGCTCCCTAAAGGAACGCAGATGGCAAAAACTGTGGTTATCACCCTCCCTTAAAGTGGGGTTCCACCCAAAAAACAAAACTACCTGTAAAAATTCTAAAAAAAACAAAAAAAAAAAAACATTTGGATATTTTTTTTTTTCACTTACCTCTAAATGCCTGTTGCTAGGTGGTCCCTCGTAGTCTGCCTGTCCCTTAGCCTGGGCTGGTGACATCACTTCCTCCTCGGCACAGGAAGGGCTCCGCTCTGCTCCCTCCCTCCTGTCAATCATCTGGGACCCATTACAGGTCCCAGGTGATTGAGCGGCCAATCACGGCGCACGGCGCCGCTCGCGCATGCGCAGTGGGTGCCAGGCTGTGAAGCCACAGCCCGGCGCCCACAGTTGAAATGCCGGCGCCGACGAGCGGAGGGGGGAGACGAGTGGGGCTTCGATCCCCCGCACCGCTGGACCCAGGGACAGGTGAGTGTCCAATTAAAAGTCAGCAGCTGCAGTATTTGTAGCTGCTGACTTTTAATTTTTTTTTTTTTTTGGACGGCCCCCCTGGGTGGAACTCCTCTTTAAGCTATCCAAAATGAAAAAAAAGAACCAACAGAATATTTTCTTAGTTTATTTGAAGAGAACCAGACAATTTTCCAGGGATCTCTGGACCAGGTACATCAAATCGGTGAATTTTGGGCTACTTGAATCCCTTTTTATCATTTCTTTAATGCCTCAGTGTTTTAACAATTTAGATTTAATGAGGGCCCAGATATTTCAAGTTGATAAGGGCTACACTGTTTTAGATGATTTTGCAGCTGATTTCCACAGGCTGCAATATTTGCTATAATGTTTTTCTGTCATGAAAGCCTAACTCCCCCTTTCACGTCCCTATAGTGATTTTCCAGAATTGGGCTTTAAGTAGCTGTGTCCCATAGTAAATAAAATGTCATTCACTCAAGGCTTAATTCCATTCAGTTCAGCTTACTGTGATTTAAGTTTAACATGCCCTAGGCCCGCAGCAGGTGTATGTGATGTGAGGTTAAAGTCTGTTCTTTCCACAGTAAGCTAATAAGAGGGAAAACAGCCCCATTATGTGATTACAGACTTTAATAGTGTCCCCGTAAAATTTTACACAGGCCTACAAAATTAAAAACTCTCCTCCAAATGAATAATATGACTACAGCCAGTTACCCATAAGGCTCAGTCATTGCTGAGGTCCAGTCTGAGCACAGATGTGGCCTCTTTCAATTCCACGAGTGTACAAAGTGTACTATAGCAGAAGCTCTCAGTGATCAGTTGATCACCCATCACCAGTATAGATGCAGAACAGATCAAATGCAGATATGTGTACTGCTCTAAAGCATCAGTCTTTTAACTGGTTGATTGCTACTTCTGGGTGTGAGCATCGACTTAAGGTACAGCAAAACATAGTATGAGGCATACAACCTACCAGAGTTCTATTTGTAGAATTATTTGAAAATGCAAGGTCATTCCCTTGTGTAATGCCTGTGTATTGCCTGTGTGAGCCATACTCTAGATGCCAGGAACTTGTAATCAAACTTTGATTCTTTAGACCAGGGATTCCTCAATTTTTTCCCGCAGACACTTATTAAGCTAGGCCATGGCCCAACTAATTGAAATAACCCAAAGGTCTTTCAAAGGTAAATTATTCATGTTCTTGCCCTATCTCCTCTGCAATCTACACAACATAGTGTGTGTAGATAGGTCAGTTATCAGTGTGGGAAATTGAAAATGGCAAAATGGATAGTAAGAACCTGCAAAATGTCAAATGTATATATATAAATATAGGTAATGTAACTTACGTAGAGTTTTTGACTTTATATTATCTCCAGTACATTTCAATCTATGAAGCCCTGCAAATATTCAGAATTAGTTAAAGTTAGGTAAAATCATGTTTCATTTTATGGAACAAGGGAATTGTTAAAATGTAATGAACTGTTGTCTTGATGTCTGTGGTTTATTTACCTTTTATAAGGTTAGGTTGTTGGTAGTTTACTTGGTTTTAGCTAGATTACTATACCTCATTCCAGGTAAAAATGCCACACAGACATTGACCTGAAAATGCAGCTCAAAGCTAAGTAATGCTTACAATAAATTCAGAAAAATAACCCAATGTTACTTGTAATACTTAGGTAAAATATGAATTCATGAACAAAGAAAATTGAATATTATATAGTATGGAATATCATAGCCCCAGTAACAGAAATTTTGCAGCAAGCTAGAGAGTGCATGCAATACACATTCAGAAGAGTAGTATTCAGATGCAAGCATAATACACCTGGAGTAAATTTCATTGAAATCCATACAGGAATAAGTAGTTCTTAAACTTTTTGAAACAATTATGAAAATTGACTGAAGATATTAAGGGCAAATCTCCCATGACTAGGAAGGATGGGAAGAGCCCTTCCCATCCTAACTCAAACAGCATGCCCTTCATTCCCTTTTCTATGAAACTGTCAGCAATAAACTTCAGGGATTTGCCAGTGTAACAGAACACATTTCTTTATGGTACAAGTACAGTACTTTTAAGTGCTATTGATTTGTGGTCAACTGGTCAAGTTGCTGTGAGAGATGCCCAGATTGCTGCCATGGCTTACATTTGTCAGCTTATTTATTAATATCCTTAACTTAAAGGATAGGCTGTTGTATAGATACTTGGAGGTTGCAGAGTAAATTCTGTGCAATAATCTGAATCTAAAATTTGCAGAAGATATTGGGATATAAGAAAAAAATTTGCACCAACAGAAGATAGGAGGAGCCATAAAAAGATACACAGGTAGGAAAGATTAAATGGTAGGAGGAGTTTTCAGGAAGTGGCTGCCAAGGAAAGGAGGTCTATCGGTAACATATGGTTTGCGTACTACATACAGTATTAACTACATCGGTTTTTTTTTTCCCTCTTTCTTTTGCTTCCGCCTTCTTTGATTGTTTTTCTTGTTAAAAGTAAACCTGTTTAACCACTTCTGTCTCCCCTACTTTCCTGGTACAAGGGGTGGAGGTGATTCCTTCAGCAACACAACTCCTTCCTCCAACACTCAAACAACAGAGATCATAAATGCGGCTTTGTTTAGTTACAGATTACAGGGACACAGGTAGCAGAAAAAGAGGCGGGTGAGAAGCACAGAATGAAGTAATGAGATAGACATACAGCCAAAGTTGTAAAGATGAGAGTAAGATGCAGGTGAAATACAGCAAAACTCTATAGAGTTAAACTACACATATGAAAGTGAACATAGTAGGTTATTAGGTTTCTTCAGTATGCTTCCCTGTAATGTGTATACCTTGTGCTCCTCATAGAAGCCTACAGTTTACTGACAACTCCCATGTTCTTTCTAAAAGGTTTTACAGCTTTACGATTCATAATCCATGTCCCTGTATCATCCTGACTTCTGTTTTTATTCTTTTTGCAGGATTTCACTGCTGTGGTGTGGATTTAAAAGGCTGGGATAAAAGTGGACCTCAACCAAGCTTATTTGGAAGATGTCATGTTAGCCTTTCATCAGAATGCTGGGCAAGAATCGGTGACTACCTGGCTTCTAATCATGAACAATACTACTATTGACCCACTGACCACAAATTCTACAGAGCCACCATACCATAACCCATTTGGAGCACATGCCATCTGGGAGGTGGTGCTAATTGTCATTACAACAGGAATCCTTTCATTCATCACAGTGGTTGGAAATGTACTGGTTTTCCTGGCTTTCAAAGTGAACAGTGACCTAAAAACTGTCAACAACTACTTCATTCTTAGTTTAGCGTGTGCTGATGTCATCATTGGTGCAATATCAATGAATTTATATACCACCTACATTATAATGGGACGCTGGGCGCTTGGCAATGTTTCATGTGATCTGTGGCTGGCACTAGATTATGTTGCAAGCAATGCTTCTGTAATGAACTTGCTCATTATTAGCTTTGACCGTTATTTTTCTATAACTCGGCCCCTAACATACAGGGCTAAGAGAACACCAAGACGAGCTGCCATCATGATTGGATTAGCATGGATTATCTCTTTCATCTTGTGGGCACCTGCTATATTATGCTGGCAGTATATTGTGGGGGAGAGGACAGTGGAGCCTGATGCATGTTACATTCAGTTCTTGTCAGAACCCACTATTACATTTGGCACTGCCATCGCTGCCTTCTATCTACCAGTTACTATCATGATTATACTGTATTGGAGGATTTATAGAGAGACAGAGAACAGAAGCAGGGAACTGGCAGGCCTACAGGGTTCTGAGACAGAAAACATTGTCCGGCCCGTGGGTAGTGTCAGAAGTGGCAGTAGCAGTGGCATGGGAGAATCGGAACGGTTACCAAGATCACAGACATCTGTGCCAAGGGTGAGGAGAACTTGCTGTTTTCCTAATAGACTTGCTGCCAGCCCATCGCTCAGAAGCTATCCTCAGCATAAAAGTAATGGAAGCTGGAATACTATGGAAGATGCTGCTTCTGCAGATTCTGTGTCCTCTTCCTCTGATGGAGATGAAAACCCCTATGAGATGAAAAGCATTTGCTCTGCTGTTATGCGATTACCTATGGTCAGCTCTGTAGTTGGGACACCCACAGGTTCTCGTGGTTCTAATGATACTCTTGGAAGAGGGGACACTGAAAATGAAGCCAATGGAGGAAAGCAGGAGGTATCTAGGAAACCATCCAAGTCCCAGGCCTTAGCTTTACCATCAACTATTATTAAAGCCAAGATTGACAAAACCCGACACGGAAAGAGGAAAAGTAATTCACTCATTAAAGAAAAGAAGGCAGCAAGGACTCTAAGTGCTATATTGTTGGCATTTATTTTGACATGGACTCCTTATAATATTATGGTGCTAGTCTCCACATTCTGCAAGGACTGCATTCCAACTAAACTATGGGAGTTGGGTTACTGGCTATGCTATGTGAACAGTACTGTCAACCCAATGTGTTATGCACTCTGCAATCGCTCCTTCAGGCGTACCTTCAAAATGCTCCTACTTTGCCGCTGGGACAAACGCAAATGGAGAACTCACAGACACCAAGCAGCTTTTTTCAGGACCCCATCACAGTGATTGGGTGGGTGGCAATCTACAGTTAAAGTTGTTGGATTTACCATGTAGTAATACTTGTGAATATACTGCTGTAAGTGCTTGTGGCCCACAGCTTGTATACATTTTAGCTGTAGCGATATCAGTCTGTGTGCTTTCAAACATTACAGTTTTTTTATTAAATGAGTAAAACACAGGAATATTTTTAAAGGACACTGAACTTTTGGTATACCTCCCCCCCTTCCCGCACACACACCCCCTGAGTGCTGCTGACCCTGTCTAACACTTACCTTGGTCCCCAATACAGAAATCTTTACAATGCCGCTCTGCCTAAGCCTGCACAAACTTTCTCCTTTTCCTGAGCATGTGCATCCTTTCATTCCTATGGACAGAGAGGTACTTTGAAGGGCCACTCCCGGCAGCCATGAGTATGAAATGGAGTGAAAGGAGCCATTGCTTGCATGCACAGAAAGCAGAGGACCCAGCAGGGATAATTTCTGCAGAAAGTCTGTGTGGCTGCAGGCACAGCAGCACAATGAAAATCACTGGAATGCGGGCCAAGGTAAGTGTTAGATTATGTAAACAAGATGAGAAAATTGTAGCAGCTTCCTATGGGGGCACTCGCAGAAGAGGAGGAGCGGGGGACCCCAGAAGAAGAGGCTCAGGGCTGCTTTATGCAAAACCATTGCACAGAACAGGTAAGTATGACGTGTTTATTATTATATTTTAAAAAAAGCAACCTTTAATATTGCTTTAAAAGTTTAAAGTGAAACAGTCAGCATAGAAATATGGTAGATGCAATTGCTTACCTCTCCTTTTGAGAATGTTATTCCCTACCTGTCATACTGTTGCACTGGATTTAAAGGAACATGTATAGAGATAGGAAATTCTGACACTTGCATACATTATGGATGTTACAGGTATTGAATGAAAAAGACCTGAGGCCACAGACAGCTGCCCATACTTCTCTTTTGATAGATACAGTATCTCACAAAAGTGAGTACATCCCTCACATTTTTGTAAATATTTTATTGTCTTTTCATGTGACAAAACTGAAGAAATGACAATTTGCTACAACGTAAAGTAGTCAGTGTACAGCTTGTATAACAGTGTAAATTTTCTGTCCCCTCAAAATAACTCAACACACAGCCACTAATGTCTAAATCACTGGCAACAAAAGTGAGTACACCCCTAAGTGAAAATGTCCAAATTGGGCCCAATTGGCCATTTTCCCTCCCTGGTGTCATGTAGCTCATTAGTGTTACAAGGTCTCAGGTGTGAATGCGGAGCAGGTGTGTTAAATTTGGTGTTATCGCTCTCACTCTCTCATACTGGTCACTGGAAGTTCAACATGGCACCTCATGGCAAAAAACTCTCTGAGGATCTGAAAAAAGAATTGTTGCTCTACATAAAGATGGCCTAGGCTATAAGAAGATTGCCAAGACCCTGAAACTAAGCTACAGCACAGTGGCCAAGACCATACAGTGGTTTAACAGGACAGGTGCCACTCAGAACAGGCCTCGCCATGGTCGACCAAAGAAGTTGAGTGCATGTGCTCAGCATCATATCCAGAGGTGTCTTTGGGAAATAGACGTATGAGTGCTGCCAGCATTGCTGCAGTGGTTGAAGGGGTGGGGGGGTCAGCCTGTCAGTGCTCAAACCATGCGCCGCACACTACATCAAATTGGTCGGCATGGCTGTCATCCCAGAAGGAAGCCTCTTCTAAAGATGATGGAAAGCCTGCAAACAGTTTGCTGAAGACAAGCAGACTAAAGACATGGATTACTGGAACCATGTCGTGTGGTCTGATGAGAGCAAGATAAACTTATTTGGTTCAGATGGTGTCAAGCGGCAACCAAGTGAGAAGTACAAAGACAAGTGTGTCTTGCCTACAGTCAAGCATGGTGGTGGGAGCATCATGGTCTAGGGCTGCATGAGTGCTGCTGGCACTGGGGAGCTACAGTTCATTGAGGGAACCATGAATGCCAGCATGTACTGTGAAATACTGAAGCAAAGCAGGATGCCCTCCCTTCGGAGACTGGGCCGCAGGGCACTATGCCAACATTATAACAACCCCAAATACAGCTCCAAGACGACCACTGCCTTGCTAAAGAAGCTGAGGGTAAAGGTGATGGACTGGCCAAGCATGTCTCCAGACCTAAACCCTATGGAGCATCTGTGGGGCATGCTCAAACGGAAGGTGGAGGAGCGCAAGTTCTCTAATATCCTCCAGCTCCGTGATGTCGTCATGGAGGAGTGGAAGAGGACTCCAGTGGCAACCTGTGAAGCTCTGGTGAACTCCATGCCCAAGGGGGTTAAGGCAGTGCTGGAAAATAATGGTGGCCACACAAAATATTGACACTTTGGGCCCAATTTGGACATTTTCACTTAGGGGTGTACTCACTTTTGTTGCCAGCGCTTTAGACATTAATGGTTGTGAGTTGCGTTATTTTGAGGGGACAGCAAATTTACACTGTTATACAAGCTGTACACTCACTACTTTACATTGTAGCAAAGTGTCATTTCTTCAGTGCCATCACATGAAAAGATATAATAAAATATTTACAAAAATGTACGGTGTACTCACTTTTGTGAGATACTGTACTTTCAAAGCTTGCCTAAACTTTGTAATTTAAAATCTTACAGCCTCCTCCAGTGTTTATACTCTGTTCCACAAAAATCCCAACTCTTGATTTATAGGCTATACAAGTCAATGGGAACTAAGAAGATTTTTGTGGGGCAGGCAATAAACACAAAGGGTGCCACCTCCTGATCCGCAATAGAGGTAAGTAAGCAGTTTGGGTGGGGGAGTCGGATGCGGTTTAGCTTGGTAGGGGGGGGGGGGGGTTAGTGGGTTAGCTAAAGTGTAGTCATACATAAACCTGTATTTTAACGCAAGGCTACATTTGAATAACCTGGTAAACAACAATTCCTCTTTTTGTAGGAAATTTAAACGGCAGCCAAATTATACCACCAAATAATTTTATGTAAAAAGTATAAACTTTTAATCATCACATTTAAAAATAACCTCCACGAGGCTCAACTTCGTTTAACCACTTGCCTACCAGGCACTTATACCCCCTTCCTGCCCAGGCCATATTTCAGCTTTCGGCGCTGTCGCACTTTGAATTACAAAGGGAAGGTTTGCTCGGGCCTGCAGCACACCGCTCAGCGCCAAATGGATAGATCAATGTCCAAAAATAAGAGAGCAGAACTAGAGAATGGGGGAGGTAAAAACACTCAGTTTCTACACTAAGTGATCCAAGAGACAGCAGCCGTTTAAAGAATCATAAAATTGCAAAATAATAGTATATATAAACAATTCAAGTAAACATACACTACAAACAGCGCTATTGTTGAGCAAAAACATATAAATAAAAATCATGCGGCCAACTACGCACAAAAGTAATCAAACAGAGAGGTAAAGAGTCTGTGAAGTGATCAGAAAAATGTCCATAAGTGATAATACAGCTGTATCACAGTGTGTGCCTTCCACCGGTCAGTAGGATTTCACCCTGTGTTAACACTCTCCCCCTAGGGGATCAAACTCACCAAATCTGCAAGTTAAATAAGCCTCCAAGAGAAAAAGATCTCCTCAACACCTCTCTCTCAGTACCACTCCAGGGGTTTCAGGGGGGGTCACAACTCCAAAAAGATAGATAACAGAAAGAAAAAAAGTGTGCACATAGCGTAATTCTGTTTATTAAGATGAACCCCACAATCTTCACAAAACACCCCTCAACCAATATACGTACAAAATAAAAGCAGTCAATCAAGCAAATAGAAGTGTTGCGTATCACCGTTCCGAAGATCAGCCCGTTCGGTATCCAGGGGAACAAATCACTTCCTGGTTGTGGATCAGGCTGTGGTGGAACGCATACCTCACTTCCGGCGTCGTGTAAGCCACGCCCTGAGAGAGAGGTGTTGAGGAGATCTTTTTCTCTTGGAGGCTTATTTAACTTGCAGATTTGGTGAGTTTGATCCCCTAGGGGGAGAGTGTCAACACAGGGTGAAATCCTACTGACCGGTGGAAGGCGCACACTGTGATACAGCTGTATTATCACTTATGGACATTTTTCTGATCACTTCACAGACTCTTTACCTCTCTGTTTGATTACTTTTGTGCGTAGTTGGCCGCATGATTTTTATTTATATGTTTTTGCTCAACAATAGCGCTGTTTGTAGTGTATGTTTACTTGAATTGTTTATATATACTATTATTTTGCACTTTGAATTACAATTGCGCGGTCATGCTACACTGTACCCAAACACATCTTTTATCATTTTCTTCACACAAATAGAGCTTTGGTATTTTGGTGGTATTTAATCGTTGCTGGGTTTTTTATTTTTTACAAAAAAAAAAGACCAAAAAATTTTGAAAAAAAATGTTTTTTACTTTTTTACTGTCAGTAAATTTTGTAACTAAGTAATTTTTCGCCTTCACTGATGTGCGCTGATGAGGCATCACTGATGGGCACTGATAGGCTGAACTGGTGGTTATTGATGAGGTGGCACTTATGGGCACTGATGAGGCGGCACTTATGGGCACTGATGAGGTGGCACTGATAAGCAGGACTAATATGCCGCACTTATGGGCACTGATAGGTGGTACTGATATGTGGCACTGATGAGCACTGATAGGCGGCACTGATGGGCACTAATAGGCGGCACTGGTGGGCACTGATAGGCGGCACTGGTGGGCACGGATAGGCGGCACTGGTGGGCACTGATAGGCGGCATGGATAGGCGGTACAGATGAGCATTGATGGGCATTGATGGGTGGCACTGATAGGTGGCACTGATTGCCAGCACTGACTGGCATTGCTAATGGACACTGATTGTTGGCACTTGTGCACTTGTGGGAAGTGGTGGGCACTGATTGCTGCCACTGGTGGGCACTGTATGCTGGCATTGGTGGTCAATGGTGGGCACTGTTTTTTGACACTGTATTTATTTATTGTAATCCGGGCATTGATGATCAGTGCCCTGATTACATCCCTAGATGTCTCCCTGTGAGGAGATGCCGCTAACCTGTGATCGGCTGTGATTGGACACAGCTGATCACATGGTTAAAGAGCCGCTGACGTAGCTCTTTACAGAGATCGGGGCGTGCCGTGTCCTAGCAACGCGGCCGCGATCGCCACACTGCGCCCCCGCGGGCGCGTGAGAGTAGCCGTTCTCGGACGCCATCATGTGACATCGTCCCAAGAGGAGAGCTGCACCTCCACGCCGTCATTTGATGGTGGGCGGGCAGCAAGCAGTTAAAGAAAACATGAATTTAAGGACAATACAGGCGTACCCCATTTTTAGGTACACAATGGGGTTTATTTACTAAAGCTGGAAAGTGCAAAATCAGGCTCACTTCTGCATAGAAACCAATCAGTTTCTAACCGCAGCTTGTTCAATTAAGCTTTGGTAATAAAACCTGGAAGCTCATTGCTTTCTATGCAGAAGTTAGCCTGATTTTGGACTTTCCAACTTTAGTAAATAAACCCCATTGTGTACTTAAAAGTGGGGTATGCCTGTACTGCATAATAGCACACATTGATTCAACAGTGGTGATACCCATTACCATATAACACTGCACAACACGTGAGTTTCAATGACAGTTTAAATATGGAATGGGACATCCAACGCATTTCGAAAATATCTTTATCAGGGTCCAAAAGTTTGCATTCTTAATAATTTGGGTTGGCCAATAAGAGGTATCACTTAAACTACACATATTCTAGTTGTGTGCAAAAAATAAATTTAATCATTTTTAAGGAATATACAACTATTTTAAATTCTGATAGCCTCCGTTTCAAAATATTTTAAACTACATTAGAGGATAACCTATATTATTTGCTAACAGTCTAAAAATGCACTAGATCATTTGATAAGTGATAGCGTTGCTCATCTTACATTGCAGTGAACCAAGGTATGAGTAGCAGTATAACATATGGAGGCTTCAGATGTACACACGTGAGGAGCCATTGCTGTGCTACTCTAAGGCCTCATACACAATCTGAAAATTGGACAGTAGATCGTCTGACTTTCACTTGCTAGTCGCATTTTGAAACTGAATAGGTTAGTTCCGAAATTTCACGTATGACAGGATAAAAAAAATCGGAAGTGATATAATGTGTTGTATTGTATTTTCAGACAAAAACTGTGCTGCTTAAACGAAAGTCGTACAATATGGTATCGTAAGAAACATTTTCGGGTTTGTCCCCTTGGATAATATTGAATGAACTGTCATGATCGGCTTCTGAAAACTGTGTACTAATGATCAGATTATCGTATGATCGCTTTCTCAAGCGCTATTTGTTGTCCGATTTTTGGATCGGGTGTACGGGCCTTAAAGGGTTTGTTACCCTAAAAAAAAAAAAGAATCCTGTCCCTTTAAAGCAAGTTATACAGCACAGTGCTTGTGCTGTGTAATTTGGCTACAACTATCACCTAAAATACCTGGCTGATCCTGCCTTGTTCTGCCCTCCCCTTGTAAACTGACCATGGCTGCTGAGCCCTGACACCGTGGTCAGTTTACGTGCCTCCATCATTCACAGCTCTCCTCTGTCCTCCTCTCCCCAATCCTCTCCCCCCTCCCCTCCCTGCCTGTCAGCTCCTGTGTGTGAGCCCTCTCTTCCCTCACCTTCCAGAACTGTTCTGAGCAGTATAAAAATTACTACTCACAATTACTGTCAGCCCCTCTGCTATGGTAACTTGTACTATAGAGTGTATGTCGTTTTGTAAAATTCTTTCTAAATACATTATTTCTCCTCATGGATCAGCGGTCACACCTTCTGTAATACATACATTGGAGGAAGAGAGCAACAGGCTGTTACCCAACTGTTGATCGGTGAGGAGAAATAAGGTATTTAGAAGAAGAACTTTACAAAATGACATACACTGTATAGTACATGTTATCCTGGAAGAGGGGCTGGCAGTGATTGTGAGCACTGCCTTTAAAACCCCTTTAACTGAGATTACATTATATGCATCCTTATTACAAAACAAGTCTCACATCTATATATTTATCTAAAACAATGGCAATACATATTCTAATAGATGTTTTAATTGCATAAGGTTAATATGCAACATTGAGAGTTTAGAAGATCTTCAACAATGATAGGAGCAACATTATTATCAGATATTTACTTTTGCTGAAATATAGTATCAAGATCATTCTTTTAATAATTACCTTTTCTTCCTTAGGACAGATATTATACTGATGGACACGAGTTCTGCTGTCCAAACCTAAGAAGACGTGAAGTCCCCTGTATGTGTGGCTGAATGGACTATGAGGAACGCACTATTCCTAAAAACAAAATGGGGACAAGAAGGAAAGAGCAACAATTTCTGCCCTCTTACTGGGACATTATCAAATATCCAGTTGACATTTTCCTTGATGAAGTCTGACTGTCTTGGGCTTTAACACGTCTTGTATATGTTATTTCGAACTATGGGAAGGAAGAGAGTCTAGGGAAGGCTGGTCTAACCCTTTCAGGAAAGATATTCCCTTTTCATGTTAGGGTGTATCGCCTGATGTGCCAAACCAAACAAAGGCAGTCCAAAGAGCATGATATGGTTTTTTTATTGTTTACAAAAAAAAAGTTTGTGGGAAGGGCTGTGTATTTATTATAAACTCAACTAAATAAAAACAGATTCCGCATTAGCACATAAGATGGCCTTTCCCATTTATTGCATCTGCTGTTACCAAGGTGAATTGCTGGCATGCCATTTTCAATGTGACTTTTGGAAAAGAGGACCTATGCTTACAGTATGTGTTTAGTAAAATTTTCAGTGTTTTTTATAGTACTAGTTACATGTGCCAGTACAAGGTCTTACAATCGTATGCAACTTAGCCATCACTTTCACACAGCTCACTGCCAACTGGAAATACTGAAATAATGGTAGTGTTGGCTCGCATTAGCATTTTAGTATTTGCCAAAAAGGAAATTAGCTACTATATTTTTCACAGCAGTTCCATAGTGCATTTTAGAGGTCACGTCTTCTTGCTAAGTACACCGGCAGTCCTTCTTTGTAAAAGTTTGGGAAGTGTTAAAGTGGCTTTGGCATTAATAAACTGCTAGGACAATGTCTTGGTCTAAGGAGGGCTTCCCTACTGTTTGCAACAGTCACAATTTATGTGTCTTGTTCTACCATAGAAAAATCAAATAGTCACTGCTTTGCCTCTGGCAGATTAAACCAGTCTTTTTTTCATCAGGGTTCAGTGGAACCAAAGAGTTCTTGCAGAGGTTGCTAGAGGCTCCGTGAGCAATTTTAGCATATCAGATAAGTAACTGCTGGGAACAATATTCCTGAGGAAACTTTGAGGCAGCATACTTCCCAAAGACCACAAATGTAAGGAGCAATCTTCCCAGTGACAATCACTCAACTACTGTGACCTGCAGATGTAGTAATTACTAGCAGGGGTTCCTTGAGACTGGTAAGGCATTTTCCATACCCTAAGTAACCACTGGCAACAACATTCTTTTAGCTATCTTTAAGGGGGAATTCTTACCAATGACCACAAACGTAAAGAGCTTTCTTTCCAGTGACCATCACGCTAATGTACCATAACCTGCAGATGTAGTAATATTTAACAGGGGTTCTCTGAGATTTCAAAGGTATTTCAAGGGTACCTCCATGAAAAAAGGTTGAGAAACACTGGATTAAACTACTAGCCCTTAGTGATTTCTTTCTTACAGGACACAGGATTTAGAAATAACCCACAGGGTCATCACTTTATTCAAGTACTTGCAATCAAAAATAGAATGATTTTATTAAATATCAATTATGAAAAACGGTGCTTTGTCAATTATATAGTTAAATACTTGAACTAAATAATGTTAAAAGATAATCTATACATTTGGGCATATAAAAATAGTTTACAATGCAGCATTTTATCCTGGGTCTGATGGTGCCCTGATACAAGTCAGTGGAGGGAACTTGTCAATAATGGCTGAGAATATAGGGGAAAATCTGCAACCATTTAAATGTTAATTATCCTGTTATTTGACTTGCATTTGTCGGTTTATGTATTTATCATACATTTTCCCATTAGTCCTGTGGGATCTAAAAAAATTTAGCCTAAAGTTTAAAATTCACATTTTTAAGTTTTCAACATGGATACAAAACCTATGAAAATCAGCTAACCAAAGTCACACCAGAGCCATAGTTTCAAGATAATTCTGAGCATAGGTGGATTTTTAACAAGCGCAAGCAATTCAAACATCATTTGTGACACTCAGACCTTGTATTTATTAGCCCCTTGCAGAGTGATAAAGAGTAACTTTAAAAGGTTATCACTCTTAATTTTATCCAGTTAGCAGGGTTGCCAACCATCTGTAAATTTACAGACAGTTTGTAAATATCAGCTGATTTACAAGCTGTACATAAATGTCAATTATGGACAGTGGCTGCATGTAAAAAAATCAGCTTTAGGGTGAATTTTGGAACTGCGCATGTGCATTTCCGAAGCTGGCCAGGCTTGGGCAATGGTGACATCATGACGCCACTTGGCGTTCTTCATGGATCACAGCAGCCAAGACTAAAGGGGGAGGCAGGATAGCCCAGGAGTCTTGGGTCTGTCACTGGAGAAGGACTCTGGAGAAGAAGAGGAGACAAACCAAAAATGCACAGAGCTCCTTAGGTCCAATAGAAATTGAGGAAAAAAGTGTCAGAAACTGGCTAAGACAAATATAATAAATTAGATTTGAGAGGAATTATATCCAAAAATGTAACCCCTCAGAAGCTGCAATTCTCATGTAAACATTATTACAAGAATGAAAATCTGGAAAAGTAGAATCGCGCTAATCTTAAACTATTGACCAAAAATCAAAAACTGATCTCATAAGTGCATCTAATAGTAATAATCATAAAGATTCACTGAAGTCAAAACTATTCCCAAAAAAAATGTGCATATGCACATTAATGATTAAACCAAGCATTGATGAATCCGTGGTTAATAAATTGGAAAAATAATATACATCAATATAAACATATATAAATTATGGGTCCATAATACATTCAGATAGTGACAGTGAAAAAAACAATCTTGTGAACGAATATATATAAAAAATAGAATAATGAGAAAAGAGCAAAAGACCACCCGTGCAAAAAATAAAATAAAAAGTCCATATAATGCAGGCAAGGCTTCCTCAAAAGCGTTGATTGGGAATTGTGTTGAATCCACCACCAAATCAGCAGAAATTAAACCAGAGTTCAATGTTATGGGGGGTCATGGAACTCGGTAAGAGTTCATTTCTGCTGATTTGGTGGTGGATTCAACACAATTCTCAATCAACGCTTTTGAGGAAGCCTTGCCTGCATTATATGGACTTTTTATTTTATTTTTTGCACGGGTGGTCTTTTGCTCTTTTCTCATTATTCTATTTTTTATATATATTCGTTCACAAGATTGTTTTTTTCACAGTCACTATCTGAATGTATTATGAACACATAATTTATATATGTTTATATTGATGTATATTATTTTTCCAATTTATTAACCACGGATTCATCAATGCTTGGTTTAATCATTAATGTGCATATGCACATTTTTTTAGGGAATAGTTTTGACTTCAATGAATCTTTATGATTATTACTATTAGATGCACTTATGAGATCAGTTTTTGATTTTTTGTCAATAGTTTAAGATAGTTAAAGTTTAAGTTTAAGATTAGCGCGATTCTACTTTTCCAATAGAAATTGAGCTGACTGTTCTTCGTCCACCTTTGGTACTAATATAATATGATAAAATCGTAGGAGCTAAAGTCCATGGAGCAGCATCAGGTTTATTGTGCATTCAATTGTAAACACAAATTAGTTAGTAGTAGTCAGAAGCAAAAAACTTAATGCTCTCATGTTATTCATGGGACTCCTGCAGCAGGAGTTCCAGGAATAGCCTGTGAGCATTAAGTTTTTTGCTTCTGACTACTACTAACTAATTTGTGTTTACAATATAGTGGAGATTTCCAATAAACGCGATGCTACTCTGCAGACTTTCTATCATTACAAAGGTTTATGGGCACCATAACCAAGTGGCAGAGGGGTTTAGCTCCTATGATTTAATCATATTATATTAGTAGCAAAGGTGGGCGAAGAACATATCTACTGGGCCAAAAAAACTCTGTGCGCTTTGGTGTTCAGTTTGTCTCCTAAAGACTATCACATCCAGTGGTTCACTTACAGGGCATCCACAAAGTATTCACAGCGCTTCACTTTTTTCCACATTGTTAGATGAGAAGAAAGAAAAAAAGAGCGCACCAGCCTAGTGCATTATCCTTTACAGATTTATTAATTAAAGGCAAGATAAAATCTACTCACAAAGGTTGAAGAAAAAATCGCATTGTATATGGCACAGAGGCGATTAGTCCAGTGGTAGCAGTTTTCCAGGTTCCAGGAAGGAGGCGTACGGACTACTGCTGGCTAACGCGTTTCGAAGGTTACCCTTCTTCATCAGAGCCTTAGTAGTGTTAGTCTCCTGCTGGTTTTTATACATGTGTCCATCCAAACAAGACTCCACATTGTTAGGTTACAGCCTTATTCCAAAATTGATTAAATTCATTCTTTTCCTCAAAATTCTACAAAGAATACCCCATAATGACAACGTGAAAGAAGTTTGTTTGAAGCAAGTTTATAAAAAAAGAAAAAAACCCTTGTACATAAGTATTCACAGCTTTTGCTCAATACTTTGTTGAAGCCCTTTGGCACCAATTACAGCCTCAAGTCTTTTTTGAGTATGATGCTGCAAGCTTGGCACACTTATTTTTCGGCAGTTTCTCCCATTCTTCTTTGCAGGACCTCTCAAGCTCCATCAGGTTGGATGGTGCACAGCGGTGCACAGCCATTTTCAGATCTCCATTTTCAGCCATTTTCAGACACAGTCTCCTCCTCTCCCGTATTACCACCTAAAGTGTCTGTGAGCTGCTGGGGCACTACAAGTCCCAGCATGCCAGGAGATAGGGGCAGCAGTGGGTTTCTTTTAGGCTGATTTTTGGGTGAAAAGTGCTGGTGTGTGTGTGTGTGCGTGTGTATGTATGGTGTGTGTCTGTGTGTATATATGTATACTGTGTGTCTATGTTTATATATGTATACTGTGTGTCTATGTGTATACTGTGTGTCTATGTGTATATATGTATACAGTGTGTCTATGTCTATGTGTATATGTATACTGTGTGTCTATCAATGGCGGTGAGTCCATAAGGGGCGCATGGGCGCTGCCCCCTCTCCTGGCACCTCTCTATCACCATAGATAGATTCATGCATTGCATGAATCTATCTATGGTCGCCGCTGACACCCCCTATTCAGGTGCCCGTCCCCTTTTCGGGCACTGGGCACCTGAATTACAGCGGTGGGGGTGTTTTTGGGAATCACCTGATTAGAGCCGTAGGCTCTAATAGGTGTCCAAAAAGGTGGGCACCATGCTGGGCGTTTGTGTTCACAGCTGTGTGTTAGCAAAGAGAAGGAATTCACTTTGCTAACACTGAACCGCCTCTCAGCCAATCAGGTGCTTGGGCCTGTTACCTGTCACCTGATTGGCTGAAGCGTCAGGCGCTGTGATTGGATGCCTGATAGAGAGGACGGAAGAAGACATTGAGGAGCGTGCAGGACACCGCCGCTGACCTGCTGCGAGACAGGTAAGTGTCGGGTGATGCACACTGGCAGCATTTGTTGGGGCACAGTAGCGGCAATTGATGGGCACACTGGCAGCATTTGATGGGCACACTGGCAGCATTTGATGGGGCACAGTGGTGGCAATTGATGGGCACACTGGCAGCAGTTGATGGGACACAGTAACGGCAATTGATGGGCACACTGGCAGCATTTGATGGGGCACAGTAGAGGCAATTGATGGGCACACTGGCAGAATTTGATGGGGCACAGTAGCAGCAATTGATGGGCACACTGGCAGCATTTGATGGGGCACAGTAGCGGCAATTGATGGGCACACTGGCAGCATTTGATGGGGCACAGTAGCAGCAATTGATGGGCACACTGGCAGCAATTGTTGGGCACACTGGCAGCAACTGATGGGCACTAAGCAGCAATTGATGGGCACACTGGCAGCAATTGTTGGGCACAGTAGCGGCAATTGATGGGCATACTGGCAGCAATTAATGGGCACAGTGGCTGCGTTTGATGGGCACAGTGGCTGCGTTTGATGGGCACAGTGGTGGCAATTTTATGGGTACAGTGGCTGCGTTTGATGGCACAGTGGCTGTGTTTGATGGGCACAGTAGCTGCGTTTGATGGGTACAGTGGCAGCAGTTTATGGGTACAGTGGTGGCAATTTATGGGTACAGTGGCTGGGTTTGATGGCACAGTGGCTGCGTTTGATGGCACAGTGGCTGTGTTTGATGGGCACAGTGGCTGCATTTGATGGGCACAGTGGCTGCGCTTGATGAGCACAGTGGCAGCAATTGATGGGCACACTGGCAGCATTTGATGGGGCACAGTAGCAGCAATTGATGGGCACACTGGCAGCATTTGATGGGGCACAGTAGCGGCAATTGATGGGCACATTGGCAGCATTTGATGGGGCACAGTAGCAGCAATGGATGGGCACACTGGCAGCATTTGATGGGGCACAGTAGCGGCAATTGATGGGCACACTGGCAGCATTTGATGGGGCACAGTAGCAGCAATTGATGGGCACACTGGCAGCAATTGTTGGGCACACTGGCAGCAACTGATGGGCACTAAGCAGCAATTGATGGGCACACTGGCAGCAATTGTTGGGCACAGTAGCGGCAATTGATGGGCATACTGGCAGCAATTAATGGGCACAGTGGCTGCGTTTGATGGGCACAGTGGCTGCGTTTGATGGGCACAGTGGTGGCAATTTTATGGGTACAGTGGCTGCGTTTGATGGCACAGTGGCTGTGTTTGATGGGCACAGTGGTTGCATTTCATGGCACAGTGGCTGCGTTTGATGGGCACAGTAGCTGCGTTTGATGGGTACAGTGGCAGCAGTTTATGGGTACAGTGGTGGCAATTTATGGGTACAGTGGCTGGGTTTGATGGCACAGTGGCTGCGTTTGATGGCACAGTGGCTGCGTTTGATGGGCACACTGGCTGCATTTGATGGGCACAGTGGCTGCGCTTGATGAGCACAGTGGCAGCAATTGATGGGCACACTGGCAGCATTTGATGGGGCACAGTAGCAGCAATTGATGGGCACACTGGCAGCATTTGATGGGGCACAGTAGCGGCAATTGATGGGCACACTGGCAGCATTTGATGGGGCACAGTAGCAGCAATTGATGGGCACACTGGCAGCATTTGATGGGGCACAGTAGCGGCAATTGATGGGCACACTGGCAGCATTTGATGGGGCACAGTAGCAGCAATTGATGGGCACACTGGCAGCAATTGTTGGGCACACTGGCAGCAACTGATGGGCACTAAGCAGCAATTGATGGGCACACTGGCAGCAATTGTTGGGCACAGTAGCGGCAATTGATGGGCATACTGGCAGCAATTAATGGGCACAGTGGCTGCGTTTGATGGGCACAGTGGCTGCGTTTGATGGGCACAGTGGTGGCAATTTTATGGGTACAGTGGCTGCGTTTGATGGCACAGTGGCTGTGTTTGATGGGCACAGTGGTTGCATTTCATGGCACAGTGGCTGGGTTTGATGGGCACAGTAGCTGCGTTTGATGGGTACAGTGGCAGCAATTTATGGGTACAGTGGTGGCAATTTATGGGTACAGTGGCTGGGTTTGATGGCACAGTGGCCGCGTTTGATGGCACAGTGGCTGCGTTTGATGGGCACAGTGGCTGCATTTGATGGGCACAGTGGCTGCGCTT
Source organism: Lithobates septentrionalis (assembly GCA_037952835.1). Lineage (NCBI taxonomy): Eukaryota > Metazoa > Chordata > Amphibia > Anura > Ranidae > Lithobates > Lithobates septentrionalis. Next base: position 1,510,465 of record JBBDGP010001083.1, read on the forward strand.
GATGGGCACAGTGGCAGCAATTGATAGGCACAGTGGCAGCAATTGATGGGCACAGTAGCTGCATTTGATGGGCACAGTGGCTGCAATTGCTGTTTTTTTTTTCAGTTTGCACCCCCTCCAAAAATTTTGAGCACCAGCCGCCACTGGTGTCTTTGTGTATATATGTATAATGTGTGTGTGTCTATGTGTATGTATACTGTACGTTTCATTTGTGCCTACTGCCGCTAAACAGAAGTCGATCTAACAATCCTATGCCCGTGAAAAATCCACTTGTTGCCATTCGGAGGCAGCTGAATAGTGAACTGCTGAGCCCGGCCTCGGATCAGACAGCAGGGCAGGTCTGGGTGCGTGCCTGTGCGGTGATATGGCACACATCAAGCATGGCTTTTATTTACACGCCCCACTGCCAGATCTGAGGCCAACCACAGCAGTTCACTATTTCGCTGGCTCTAAGACTCTAACTTGCGCAGTTCAGAGCCTGCAACAAGTGATTTTTTTTTCTAATTTAAAGGCTTTTTCCTGCCAGTTGCCTGCCACACCAAGCACTAAGGTGCAAAGGTGTGTGTAAGGGGACACTGATAAAAGGTGACACACTGGGGGGGCTCTGCCATAAGGTAGGACTCTGTGGACTGTGATGTATAGGGAGAATGTTGGGACTTAGGTGTAAGGGAGGACTCTGATGTGAGTGTGGCACTCATCCTGACTGCTGTACTCTATATGTTGTTTTGTTTGTTACTTACTCCTGGCATGGCGGCCACCTGTAAGCCTGGGGGGCCCATAATCTTCTATTGCCCAGGGGCCCCATGAGTTGTCAGTCCGCCCCTTGCTGTAACATAACAAAATGTGGAAAAAGTTAAGCGCTGTAAGTACTTTCCAGATGCACTGTAAAGAGTAGCAGGAGTTTGGAATCACTCATCTAAGAGTACAGGGTGTTATCCTTCTAAGACAGCAGTGCCAGACTTTGTTCTTTGGAGGAGAAGAGGCCAAACTCAGAGGTGGTGATACTGAGCCGCCTGGAATGTCTGAACTATATCTGACTGCATGCCCCATTTGCACCTGAGCGGGCAATGGAGTAGTCTGTAGAAGGTCAGGTCAGTGACAGCTCCCAACCAGTCACGCCCCACAAAGTTTTTTTGGGGGGGTAACTGATGTAAGGGTGGAGTGACTAACATACTAAGCTAAAGGGAGATACTGATATAGAGATTCCCCCTTACATCAGTAACACCCCACTACCTTAGTGTATTCACTCTGTGGAAGGTGGCCAATGGTCACCAGACTCACCCCCCCCCCCCTCAGAATTCCTAGCTTTTCCTCTTAAATCAGTGTCCCCCTTCACATGAGAGTCTGCACGATTCCCCCCTTACAGTGCACAGGGGAACTCTGCGGACCCTGGTGTAAAGGGGAACACTGATGTAAAGGGCAATGCTGCAGGCCCTGATGTAAGTGGGAACTCTGATATAAAGGGGAACACTGCAGACTCTGGTGTAAGTGGGGGCTCTGGTGACCAGAGACCACCTTACTTCAGAGTTCCTCTTTACACCAGCATTTGCAGCATCCCCCTTTACATCATGGTCCACAGTATTCTCCTTTACATCAGGTTCCCCTTTACATCAGGATCTGCAGAGATCCCCCTTGCACGGTAAGGGTAAATCCTGCAGACTCTGATATAAGGGGAAACTCTGTGGACTCTTTTGTAAAGGGGGAAGGGGGGCTCTGGTGATCAAAGACCATTTTACATCTGTTTTCCTTTATACAAGAGTCCACAGTATTCCCCCTCACATCAGAGTCCTCAGAGTTCTTCTTTACAATAGAGTCCACAGTGTTCCCTTTTACATCAGAGTCTGCAGAGTTCTCCCTTGCACTGTAGAGGGGAACTCTGCAAGCTCTGATGTAAGGGGGAACTCTGTGCTAGGTTATATTAACCTGACTTTCATGTAAAAGAAGAAATATGTTTTTGCCTTTTGTTATACCATAAGCACTAGCTACATGTTTGTAGCTTAAATATTAATATTTGCACTGAAAACGATCATTTTGGATACCTTTTTGAACTGTCAGTAAGCAAATTTTATATGTCATGGCAGTAAAAAAATGGCTCTGCCAGTAAATTTTTGGTGTTGTGTCAGTAAATGTCACTTCGGGAGGTTGGCAACCCTGCTAGGTAATAAATCACAGAGATTGTTCAAGATCTGAAAAAGTGTTGATCTCTGCATCCCAAGGGAGAATAAATCAGGAATAAACACTGAATTACCTGGACCAGAAAGTCTAGCCTTTGACTATACTTTAGTTTAGACCCAGATTTACCACTAATAGTGCAGGGCAAAGCAGCAGGTTCACTAGTGCCAGCCCCCACAGCTTATACATACCTTCATTAATGCTCCATTTGCTCACACAAGCATACATGGGGGCATGGGAACTCATGCCTCTTCCTCCCACATGACATCACTGGTACATGGTGATTGGCAGCTCAGGCACATAGGTATGAGACATGATTCTTTAGCTCTGCATAAGCTATGACTAGGCCAAACTGAAGCTTACATAAAGCCTCTTTTCTTCACTCATGCATGAAAATGGAGCAACAAGGAGGCAAAAGACAGCTGTTAGGGTTGGCATTAAGGTGAATTTGTTGCTTTGCTGTGTGTTGGCAAAGCACAGGTGTACTTTAAGTTATCTTTTGAGCTCATCCAGTGTTGGGTTTCATTTGAGCATCCTGTTTACACTCATTGATATAAATTCGCATCCTCTGTTTTTTAGTCATCTTTGTCTATCACAGGTATAAAAAAAAAAGCCGCATAGGCATTGTGAATGCTGTACTTTGTTATAATGCCATTAGATATGAATGCAAGGTCATATCTTCATGTAGAAAATTACAAATTTTTTTGCTATTATTGTATTTGAGATTAAGATTGTACAGATTGCAAAGAATGTGTTCTCTTGTATTCTGTATATCTTTGTGTAATAAAACATAGTTTAATGTTAAAAAGTAAAAAAAAACAAAAAACTTTAGCCTACGAGGTGGGGATGCCTTACTGTACTTGAGAGGGCGAGAACAGTCTTGTGCCAGAACTGCTCAAGATAGGATACAAGACTGTAAAATTCTTATACTGTACAGCAATTTTAAAGACAAAAGACAACTTTTGTTAAAAAAACAATATCCTCCTGGTCAACTAAATTGCAAGGATCTTAGCAAACTTTTTTCTCCATGTTCACACTTTTCTCTATTTACTGAAAAAGATGTTTGCTTTACAATGCCCTTTCTCAACAGGCTTCTGAATGGGAGAGTCAGGCTTCATTAGCATAACCTGAGCAGTTTCTGTGATTTAGCTGTAAAGCCGTGTACACACGAGCGGAATGTCCGACAGAAAAAGTCAGACGGAAGCTAATCATCATCTATTCCGATCGTGTGAATGCCTCATCTGACTTTTTTTTCAAAAATTCTGATGGACCTAGAAATAGAACATGTTCTAAATATTTCCGACGGAACCCATTCCTATCGGGAAAACCACTCGTCTGTATGCTGTTCCGACGGACCAAAAACGACGCTTGCTCTGAAGCAAGTACGACACAGAAGCTATTGGCTACTGGCTTTTTCTAGTCCCGTTGTACGTGTTGTATGTCACCGCGTTCTGGACGGTCAGACTTTGGTCGGACTTTAGATTGACCGTGTGTAGGCAAGACCTCTTGAATGGAATTCCATAGGAGTTCCATCGGAGAAACCTTCAGAGTTTATTCCAGCGGCTAAACCGGTTGTGTGTACACGGCATTAGTGTAACAGGTAGATTTATGGTCAGGTTGGCTAAAAGGAACCATAAAGCCTACCAACCATTACACTACTGCAAAGCATGGTAGGCCCTTCTTACAATATATATTATCTGTATGTCTTATTTCCATCACAAGGAATATTAATATTCCAATGATGACAGCTAATATATTTTTTTATTTTTTTACATAAGGTGGACCTTGCATCTTAAGGTAAGGTGTGCTTATTAGTTAGATCCCCCCCCCCCCCCTCCACCATGAAAAAAACACAGGAGAAAACGTCAAAGTGTTGTGTGTGGTCCCTATGCAAGTATAGCACTCCGGAGATCATTTGAATTGTCTTTGACTTCATCCTTGCTTAGCCATTGTGGGAGGAGCTGAGATGTAGGACAAGTATATTTTTCAGGTTTCTTCCAAAAAGGTATTAAATTAAAATAAGTGATGGAATAAACTGCAGGTTACCAATTCTTATATGTGGTAGCTGCTTTAGTTTTCTTTCTTTGTTTTTTTTCCTTTATTTTCTCTTGGTAATCCAGCCAGTAAGTCTGTTATTTTTCAACTTCCTTTAAGAAACCAAGCTGTCCAGTAAAAGTGGCAATTAGAGGGTTGAGAAATACCGTTTAACACTAACATAGGTGCTTGCAATAGTCAGCTTTTATTCAATCATGTAAAATCTTTATCCCAAAAATAAAAAAATACTGTTGCTGTAACTGCTTAAAGCGGAACTAAAACTATTGCTTTAAGTATTTCCTAAATAACTGTCATGGCTGCTTCTGCTCTCAACCAAACCGTCAAGCCATCAAATTGCTGGGAGCATAACTGATCACATGTGCAGCACCATGTCAACGAACAGTGGCTAAGATGGCAGTTCATTGGCTGTACAGGATAGAAGAGTTTAGTTCTGGTCTAAAACATGTTAGCTGGAGTTTGATTTAATTTGTTAGGCTGGCCATAGATGATTCGAATCTCGGCCAGTTCAGCAGGAACCGGCCGGGAATCAAACCATGTATGGGCAGGCTGAATGTACCAAGTTGATCGATCGAACAACTTGGGTACAACCAGGCTGCAGGATTTTACATGACATTTTCGCTAGCGGTTGGTATAGCTGCTAGCAATAATCACTGTCTTCTCCCAGCAGGGACAGCTTTCCCTGCCCCCATGGTGGGAGAATACAATGGCTTGGCTGGAGGGATTCCCCTGTCACACTGTCTGTGTTGATCGGGGAATCAAGCTAATTTCTTAACCTCCCTGGCGGTATGATTATTTCGGATTTTAGGTGCTGAAAGTGGTACAATTACTTTGCATGGAAATTTGGCGTTTTATATTGTAGGTCTGTAATTCTTAACAATGACACACTTAGATCTGTCCAAACAAGAGTCTAGTAGATATCCCGGGTATGATAAAGTTTGAAACACAAAAACATAAATTATAATATAATAAATAAAAATAAATAATTAAAAAAAATAAAAATAAATAGTAATAAAATACATTTCCCCACGATTCACTATCGCTCAATTCTGCAAGTGTTCTAATTTACTATCACTGTTTTCTAGCTGGTCTAAAGCCACTTTTGACGTAAAGGGACACTTTTTGGTTGCTATGGACAATCTCCAGTTTCCAGGCAGAAAGAACAGTATATATCACATAAAACTGCATGCAGGGCATGGGCCAAAGCACTGGGGACAAAAGGGATGTGAAATGATTTCATACAGTACTGTAATCTGTAAGATTACAGTACTGTATGTGTTATGATTTTTACTTTTTTTTTAATTTGCCGCCAGGCTCTGCCCCCGTGCGTCGCGACGCTCGCAGGGAACGGAGCCTGGCAAGGAGAGGCTTCGGAGGAGGACGGAGCCCACGGACACAGCGGGGGACATCACAGGATCCCGGGGACAAGGTAAGTAAAGCCACACCAGGATCCTGCGATGTAATCCCGAGTGTGGCTCGGGGTTACCGCTAATGGCCCTGAATTTTAACCCCGAGCCACACTCGGGAAAACCGCCAGGGAGGTTAAAGGAATTCACTTAGTGTATGGCCTGCATTAGTTAAATAAATCTGCTAGCGCATCCAATACTACTCTCTCCCCAGTTTGACAATGCTGCTTTCCAAGGGTGACTCCATTGCTCTTCCATCCAGAGCGAAGAAACCCTAAGACAGGAAATGTGTTATGACAGGATCACCATGTGAAAATAAAGGGGTAGATCCCTAAAACAACATGCAGCTACCACATTTAAGCATTGGTAATAACATATTACATTTTTGGTTTTAGGTTTAATAACAGTTTTAAAAAAATGTTTATTTCGTTTCATTCAGTGTTTGGGAGTTAATTAATAGGCAGACTTTGATTTTTGATGCAAGGCCTGCTTTAATCCACATTTATGATCAGAGATAAATTAAGAGCCAAAGGAAAAATATTGCATGTCAATGCAATCATTTTTTGCCCAGCAGGTACAACACCCTCTGGTAACCCAAGTGGTAAGGTTTTGGGAAATGGTGAGGTATATCTCCCACAGTACACACAACATCGAAATGCCTTTTTTTTAGTAAATATAAACTGATAAATACCTTTTCTCATCAGCAGTATATAGCAGTCTTGTGACTTCTATCAGTGTCTGGTTAAAGCTTGTAGGAGGAGTTTTCATTCTCCCCTGATTGCTCTATGAGGTTGCAGGACCCCTGACCCTCTGTCTGGACAGTGCTGATTGGCCCTGTGCTGATCACATGCACCCTAATGGTGGATAAAGCACCTGGACCAGATGGCATCTACCCACGGATCCTAAAAGAATTGAGCTCTGCCACTTCAAGGCCATTGTTTCTAATATTTAGGGACTCGTTAAAGTGGGGTTCCACCCAAAAAAAAAAACTACATGAAAAATCCTAAAATTAAATACAAAAAAAATTTGGATATTTTTTTTTTTTACTTACCTCTAAATGCCTGTTGCTAGGGGGTCCCTCGTAGTCTGCCTCTTCCAGTGCCTGGGCTGGTGACATCACTTCCCCCTCGGCACAGGAAGGGCTCAGCTCTCCTCCCTCCCTCCTGTCAATCATCTGGTACCCATTACAGGTCCCAGGTGACTGAGCGGCCAATCACGGCGTGCGGCGCCGCTCGCGCATGCGCAGTGGGTGCCAGGCTGTGAAGCCACAGCCCGGCACCCACAGTTGCAATGCCGGCGCTGCTGAGCGGAGGGGGGGACGAGCGGGGCTTCGATCCCCCGCATCGCTGGACCCTGGGACAGGTAAGTGTCCAATTAAAAGTCAGCAGCTGCAGTATTTGTAGCTGCTGACTTTTAAATTTATTTATTTTTGACTGGAACTCCTCTTTAATGACTGGAATGGCACCACTGGGTTGGTGCAGAGCCAATGTGGTGCCCATATTTAAAAAGGGATCAAAGTCTTTGCCAAGTAATTATAGACCTGTTAGTTTAACTTCTATAGTCGGGAAGATACCGGAGAGTTTAATAAAAGACCACATAGACGAGTTATTGCTGGAAAAAAATATTTTAAGCAACAGACAGCATGGATTTAAGGAAGACAGAAGTTGTCAAACAAACCGGATTTCTTTTTATGAGGCAAGTAAAACTTTGGACAGAGGTGGACGTTTGACACAGTTCCCCATACACGGCTAATGTGTAAGGTAAAGATCAATTTGTAAATGGATAGAAAACTGGCTATGCAGTGGAATAATGTCCTTACAGGATGTCTCCAATTTACAAGCCGACCTCAATGCTCTGTCTAATTGGGCAACGAAGTGGCAAATGAGGATTAATGTTGATAAATGTAAAGTTATGCACTTGGGGCAAAGAATATGAATGCATCATACATACTAGAGGGAGTACAACAGGGAGAATCAATAGTGAAGAAGGATCTGGGGGTTTTAGTAGATCATAAGCTCAATAAAAACATGCAATGCCAAGCTGCGGTTTCCAAAGCGAGCAAAGTTCTTTCTTGTATTAGGAGCCCTTCCACACTGGCACCACTCCGCGTTAGCGGTAAAGCGCTGCTAAAACCACTTAACCACAGTTTTTGGCCGCTAACGGCGCACTTTTAACTCCCGCTAGCAGCTGAAGAAAGGGTTAAATGCGCCCGAAAAGTTGCCCATTCATTTTTAATGGGTAGGGGCAGTGGAGGCTGCTCCAAAGATGCTGCTTGCAGGACTTTTTCTAACGTTCTGCAAGCGTACCGCTCCAGTGTGAAAGCACTCGGGCTTTCACACTGGGGCTGCAGGGGAGGCGTTTTTCAGGCGCTTTACAGGCGCTATTTTTAGCCCTTTAGCGCCTGAAAAACACCTCAGTGTGAAAGGGCTCTAAGAGAGCTATGGACTCTAGAGAGAGAGAGAGAGAGAGAGAGAGAGATATCATTTAGCCCCTGTACAAATCATTAGCAAGACCTCATCTTGAATATGCAGTTCAGTTTTGGGCACCAGTTCTCAAACAGGATATCGGGGAACTGGAGAAAGTGCAAAGAAGAGCAACCAGACTGATAAGAGGCATGGAGGAACTCAGCTTTGAGGAAAGATTAGAGGAGATTAAAGGGGGATATGATCAACTAGACATGTGCGGTTTGTTTCATTCTGAAATAAAATTCGAACAAATTTTCATTATTCGCAAATTCGGATGTATCCGAATTTCCAAATTAGAATAGTACCGAATTTAAACGAATCCGAAATAACGAAATTTTAATTTAGATGAAACTCGAATACTTTTCAAATAGTTTTCGAATTTGAATAGTTTTCCAATTTCCAAAGAGAAATAATTGGAATAGAAAATAAAGGAATAGAATAGAAAAAATATTTATATTGCTTTATTTTCTATTCTATTTTATTCTTTTTGGAAATTGGAAAACTTTTCAAATTCGAAAACTACTCGAAATGAATTCGATTTTTTAGTTCTGCACGTCTATGATCAACATGTACAAATACATAATTGGCCCATATAGTTAACTTGGTGTTGAGTTATTCACTTTAAGGTCCTCACAGAAGACAAGGGCACTCTATGTCTAGAGGAAAAGAGATTTCATCTCCAAATACGGAAAGGTTTCTTCACAGTAAGAGCTGTGAATATGTGGAATAGACTCCCTCCAGAGGTGGTTATGGCCAGCTCAGTAGATTGCTTTAAGCTGGATTCTTTCCTAAATGTACATAATATAACTGGGTACTAACATTTATAGGTAAAGTTGATCTGGGAAAATTCAATTGCCTCTTGGGGGATCAGGAAGGAATTTTTTCCTCTGCTGGAGCAAATTGGATCATGCTTTGCTGGGGTTTTTCGCCTTCCTCTGGATCAACTGTGGGAATAGGATTGTGTATATGGGATTGTATTTTTTTTTTTTTTTTTTTGAACTGGATGGACTTTTTTCAACCTGACTATGTAACTATGTAACCCTACCAAGGGAAAAAAAGCCTCTAGCAATACACACCAAATTGAGCATGTGCAGAGTGCCCCCAAGGCTCTGTTCTATCAGGAGATGGTTTGGGGACAGTAAAAGGGGAGGATCAGAGAAAACAGGATCAAACAGCCTTTTTACACAATGCAGAGGATTAGCCCCTTAGGTTCCACAGTGAGTATAACAAGCATGCTTTACTGCATATACAGACTGATTTTACTGTTATGGGTTTAGTAGTACTAAAGCAGAACCAAACTCTCTCAATCAACATTAACTATTTTAATCCCTTTGCTGTTAGCATTAGTAAACAGATAGGAAGATATATTATATTTACATATAGATTATAATACATATAGACTACATTGACTACATTGGCTGCCTGAACAGGGACCAACTAACCAGAAACTACATTCATTGGCTCTTGACTATGAAAATGAGACCCCGACTGTCCAGTGACTTGATCGCAAGCCAATACTTGAAAGCAAAAAAAAATAAAATAGACATGGATGTTTTCACAAGACTTGTTTCTGTTGTGGACAGTATTGAAGTGGAAAATAAATATGTTACCCCAACATTTCATATTACTGCTGTGCTTGCTGTACCATGTCCTTGTATGAAAAAGTATCATGTTCTCTTTGTATTGCTTCCTTTGTGTGAAATCCCTGGTGTTCCTGTCAGTCCCTGTGCTTTCCTATTAAAAACTGACCACACTGGGCATGAAATCACAGCATCGTCAATTTTCTGGCTGTGCTGGTAACTCAGTCTGCTCTTCTCCAATGATTAGACATCTGCTGACGTGCCCCCTGCACAGCCTTTCATTTGGAAGACCAGTGTGCTGCTGTTTCTCCTCCCTTAGCTCTCTGAGCTCCTTGTGCACCTGAGGGGTATGTGATCACTTATAAAAAAAAGGGGGAAAAAGGTATTTACCGTGAGGGGAAAATGTATTTGATCCCCTGCTGACTTTGTAAATTTGCCCACTGGCAAAGAAATGATCAGTATATAATTTGAACCCCTTCCCGACCAGCCGCCGCAATTATACTGTGGCAGGTTGGATCCCCTGCGCGAGCTGTCGTAGCTGTACGTCAGCTCTTTAAGATGCCGTAGCAGGCATGCACGTGCGCCCGAAGCGTGATGACCACCGGGCACCTACGATCGCTGGTGACAGAGCGAGAACTGGGATCTGTGTGTGTAAACACACAAATCCCGGTTCTCTCAGGGGAGAGGAAACAGATCGTATGCTCTTACTAAGTAGGAACACTGATCGGTCTCCTCCCCTAGTCAGTCCCATCCCCCCCTCCAAGTTAGAACACACCTAGGGAACACAGTTAACCCCTTGATCGCCCCCTAGTACTAACCCCTTCCCTGCCAATGACATTTATACAGTAATCAGTGGCTATTTTTAGCTCTGATCGCTGTATAAATGTCACCGGTCAAAAAAAAGTGTCAAAAGTGTCCGATCTGCCTGCCGCAATGTCGCAGTCACGATAAAAATTGCTGATCACCGCCATTACTAGTAAAGAAAAATAAAATGCCATAAGTCTATCCCCCATTTTGTAGGAGCTATAACTTTTGCGCAAACCAATCAATATACGCTTATTGCGATTTTTTTTTTACCAAAAATATGTACCAAGAATACATATCGGCCTAAACTGATAAAGAAGTTTCTTTGTTTTTTTTTAATTTGGATATTTATAATAGCAAAAAGTACAAAATATTGTGTTTTTTTCAAAATTGTCGCACTTTTTTGTTTATAGCGCAAAAAATAAAAACCGCAGAGGTGATCAAATACCAGCAAAAGAAAGCTCTATTTGTGGGGGGAAAAGGACAATTTTGTTTGGGTACAACATCGCACGGCCGCGCAATTGTCAGTTAAAGTGACGCAGTGCCGTATCGCAAAAAATGGCCTGGTCAGTAAAGGGGCAAATCCATGTTTAATGGTAGGTTTATTTTAACAGTGAGAAATAGAACAACTAAAATATCCAGAAAAACGCATTTCAAAAAATGTATATATTGATTTGCATTTTAATAAGTGAAATAAGTATTTGATCCCCTATCAATCAGCAAGTTTTCTGGCCCCCAGGTATCTTCTATAAGGGTAAAGAGCTAAGATTAGAAGCACTCTCTTAAATGGAGTGATCCTAATCTCAGCTTGTTACCTGTATAAAAGACACCTGTCCAAAGAAGCAATTAATCAATCAGATTCCTGTCTCTCCACCATAGGCAAGACCAAAGAGCTGTCCAAGTTTGTCAGGGACAAGATTGTAGACCTACACAAAGCTGGAATGGGCTACAAGACCATCGCCAAGCAGCTTGGTGAGAGGGTGACAACAGTTGGTGCGATTTTTTGCAAATGGAAGAAACTCAAAATAACTGTCAATCTCCCTTGGTCTGGGGCTCCATGCAAGATCTCACCTCGTGGAGTGTCAATGATCATGGGTACAGTGAGGAATCAGCCCACAACTACACAGGAGAATCTTGCCAATGATCTCAAGGCAGCTGGGACCGTAGTTACCAAGAAAACAATTGGTAACACACTATGCCGTGAAGGACTGAAATCCTGCAGCGCCCACAAGGTCCCCCTGCTCAAGAAAGCACATGTACAGGCATGTCTGAAGTTTACTAATGAACATCAGAATGATTCAGAGGAGAACTGGGTGAAAGTGTTGGTCAGATGAGACCAAAACCAAGCACTTTGGCATCAACTCAACTCACCGTCTTTGGAGGAGGAAGAATGCTGCCTATGACCCTAAGAACACCATCCCACCGTCAAACACCGAGGTGGAAACATTATGCTTTGGGGGGGTATAAAAAGTGGGGTGCTTGTGCACTACTCAAAGTGTATAAAGATTAAAATATGTGAGAGAGTGTAAATCAATATGTATAAAGCTGCTGAACTTCTGATGTGTCACCAACACCAAATGATAAATTATTAAACAGTTAAGTGAAGCAGCGCTATATAAAACACTAAAAAAATACCAATATATGCAACAAAATATAGAAGTGCTAAATTATCATAATATAAGGTGCTAATAATAATATATTATGACTAATATAAAGTCAAAGTGCAACTGTGCAGTAAAGGGTAGTTCAAAAACTGTGCATAAAATTTCATAAATAATTCATAGTCTCTTCAACTGTGCAAACTAGTGGGGTGTGGCCGAGTGAGGTATATAGAAGGACGTGCAGCCGTTAGCTCCGCTGAAAATCCTGAGGAATCCGTGTCGCTGCACTGCCATCCTGTACCCTACAGCCTGTACCCTACAGCCTGTACCCTACAGCCCCGGGACTGACACTGCTGGGTGCCGCTGATCCTGCTTCTCGTCTGGCTGGTAATATTTCTGTGCCCCATCATGGCTAGGCGAGGACAAGGTCCTCGAGTCCTGCTAGATGCTCTCGTCCAAGATGCTAAATCAGCTAAAGAGGCTGCCCAACGCCACTTCTCTAAGTGGGGAAAAGACCCCCCATCATCCCCAGTGCCTAGCGGACATAATTAGGAGGAGGAGCTTGGGGACCTGGATGACAACCCTCTGATCCTGGCTGATCTGCCTGCTCTGTCCCCTGTGACACTAGGCTTCGCACAGTCACAGGCATCTGACATGGCGGCGACTAGCCAGCATGTTGGCACCGATCCTGAGCCAACCCTTAGGGATATCTTAGCTGCTGTCACTGTCTGTAACTCCTCAATTGCAGATCTTGCAGGGGTGGTGAAACGTATGAAGATGGAACTGTCTTTCTTGAGGCAAGATATGCAGAAGTTGCGGGAGCGTACATCTGCTGTGGAGGGGCGTATTAGCACGGTTGAGGATGACTGGCAGCCATTGCAGAGAAATGTTAAATCTGTTCATTCTGTGGCCTCTGCTAACACAGCTAGGTTGGAGGACATGGAAAACCGCCTTCGCTGAAACAATGCACGTGCGGTGGGCATCCCTGAGAGGGCGGAAGGCAAGGACCCTGTGGCGTTCATAGAAGCGGGGCTAGCTGACACCTTTGGCCTATGTTTGCGATTGAGAGAGCCCATAGAGTCCCAACGCATCCCCCACCACAGGGACCCTTCTTGTTCCGTCTCCTCAATTACAGAGACAGGGATACCATACTGACTAAGGCCAGAACAGCTGCCTCTCTCAAAGTGGATAACACAAAAATCTCTCTGTTTTCTGACTTCTCAGCAGAGGTGCAAAGGCGAAGGGTGAAATTTCTGGATATCAAGAAACCGCTCCGGGCCCTGAATGTTCAATATTTTATGCTGTACCCAGGAAAGTCAGCATGCACTGGTCTGGACAGGGAGGAACGAAATCTGGTGCAGCGTCTGCCTGAAGGTTAACAAAAGAAGTCTAAATTCTTCTCTTAGATGCATTAAGTTTGATATGGGCATGTGGTGGGGTAGGTTATAAATGGTTGTTTCTCTTTCCCATGGCCTGTTGTTCCCTTCTTGAACTGCTCTGCTGATACACCACGTTATGGGGCATTCTTCAAGTGGTCATGCTTGACACCAGCTGTATGGATTGTATGCCCCCTGGGCTACGTTACTGCCCCCCCTGCAAAATGGTCCCGAGTGGACTTTTCTCCCCTCATATTGAGGGGTATGCTGTGACTCCATGGGTCCTGTTGACCTGGAACTATGTAAACTGTATTTTTTCCTAGTTTCCTTCCCCTTTTTTCTCTACAGTATTTTTTTTATTATTTATTTTATTATTTTTTTCTGCTACTGGGTCTGGACTGGATTATTCAACAACTGTCATGCAATCTGACACTAGAGGGCGCTTTAACCGTGTCTTTTTCTCTGGGAGACAGGAAGTCCCAAAGTATATATTTGGCAATACTACTGCTTAGGCTGCTAATTTACAATGTATGTAATGCTTTACAAGAGGAGGGAAGGGCTCATAGTGTTCCCCCATTTTTTACTCACCAGTATTATGCCTGATGACCCTGAAAAAGGATTGCTTGTCCTCTCCTGGAATATGAGGGGATTGAGCGATAGAACTAAGCATGGTGCAATATTTCTGTTTCTGTCTAGAATGAAGCCACACATCGTGTGTCTTTGGGAGACGCACTTACAACCTGACTCTATCCGCCTGCTCCGCTCACGGAAATTTCCAGTGTAGAGCCATTCCACCTCCTCCTCTTTTTCTAGGGGAGTGAGCGTGCTGATTGCTAATAATATCTCTTTCAATTGTATGGAGAAGCAGGTTGACAGAGAGGGTAAATTTATATTTTTACTATGCACCCTTGGGGGTTATCGATGTATTGTTTCTGCTATGTATATCCCTCCACGCTTCTCCTCAGACCCTCTGAAGAAACTGGCGCAATTCGGGGGCGTGGCCTGACCAGGGTCTGGATAGGACGTGTTGCCACAGAGCTCCTGCCATCCTGCTGCACAATCCTCGCCATCCGTTCTCCAGCACAGCAATCCTGCTCCCCACACAGCACCCAACGCCCACCAGACGGTCGGCGAGCTGATCAGAGAGGATATTGCGGCAATTCACAGTGCCTGAGGCCGCCAGGGAGACAGGCCAAGGCTCCGGCCTAGCGGTGGCCATCTTGCTACACCTGGCCACGGAGCCAGCGCTTAATCCCGGCCTCCCAGACCGCCCTCCACACAGTCTTTCCTCTATACAATAACTGGAGCACATCGGCCACCTGTGGCATTCGTTGATGCCCCTCCACAGCGGCTGGCCGGTGGAATAGCAGCTCCGGCCCAGTGAATGGCTGCCATCTTGCTGCACCCAGCCAAGGTACCAGCGCTCAATCCTGGCCTCTCAGACCACCCTCCACACGGCCTTTCTTCTACACAACCTCCGGAGCCCATCCGCCACCTGTGTCATTCATTTGCACCCCTCCTTGGCGGCTTGTAAGTAGAATAACAGCTCCGGGCCTGTGAACGGCGGCCATCTTGCTGCACCCAGCGGCCATCTTGCTTCACCATTCTAACTCCTCTGCGGCCGGTAAGCCACCCCTGGAGGCTGGAGCACTCTGGCCAGCCAGGCCGTGACCCCCAAGGATGGACAGACTGTGTTTACCCTGTGACAAGTGTTGAAATTGCAGCCCCAGGGGGCGCATGCATGTGAGTGGGGAAGATGGCTGCCTGAATCCCCTGCTCCGCGCCAACGGAATGACTGCACAGCTCAGCCCGCACGCCGGCACACACTGAAAGCTTCCCACAGCTTCGGAACACATCAGGCATCCGGCGGTTATGTACCGCTCGACAAAGAACCGTCAAAAATATAATACACCCAAATCAGCTTCGGTATCAGGGAAGGGGAGGAGGGCAATGGCACCAGACCCTCCGGAGCCTGACTACTCCTCACAACACTCGGCAGCGGACCCTGCATCCCCAGCTGACAGCCTACATCAGTTCACCCTGGACTTGGTAAGTCCCCTGCATGCTGACACTGATGCCCTGCTGAACAGATTTCTCTCCATTGTGAGAGACGAAATCATGCAGGCCTCACGCAAGCTCTCCTCTGACCTTGTAAAAGGACTGAAAGAGATAGGCCACTGCACTAACCAGCTAGAGCAAAGAATGGACTTAGCAACCACTGTGCTTGAAGGCCATGAAGAAGAGGTGGATAAAATGTCTGCAGAGCTGGAGTCCCTGCCAGACAAGCTAGAGGATGCTGAAAATAGGGCCCGCAGAGATAATTTACGTATCCACGGAATCCCGGAAAAAATTACTGATTTTCAGGGTACAGCAATTGCCTTTTTCCAGGAACTGGCACCTGAGATACCCCTGGAGAGACTGGAATTTGACCGTATACACAAATCCCTAGCACCCAAACCATCAGAAGGCCCTCCAAGAGATGTCATCATCAAGTTCCATTTTTACGGCACCAAGGAGCGGCTCCTCCAAGCTGCACGGGAACAGCAGGACCTCTCTTTCCAGGGTAACCCCCTTCAGCTCTTTGCGGATCTCTTTCCAGTAACCATTGCTAGGAGAAGGCCCTAGCCCTACCTCCAGATCCTGCAGACCCAAGGGATCAAATATAGATGGGGGTTCCCTTTTAAGCTTTCATTTTCACATCTTGGCCGTCAATTCCACGCATCCTCCCCCTCTGACCTGAAGCGCCATTTCCAGGAACTGCAGCTGGACATGCCACCTTCTCAGGGAGATGTACCTTCTTCTTCCTCCTGGCCCAGATCCTCTCAGCCTCCTCATCAGACCCCCCAGCCCCTCCGAAGGTCTCAATCCAGCTCGCAGGCTTTGCGTGACCTGCAAGCCCAAAGGTTCATAGCGGGCCCTAAGGGCTGATGGCATGTCAACTCTCGCGTTGACGGTTCTATACAGGAAAGTTATGAATGACTCTGTGAAACCCCCCTTCTACTGCCTTTGGTCCTACACTATGTGTGGCACCCGTTGATACCCAGCATGCGGTTATTGTGTCAGTAATAGACAGAACTGATCTCACAGATGCTAGTGTTTTTTGTTTTTTTTTTTTGTTTTTTTTCCGTTCAATTGAACCTAAACTGACACTCAACTTCTTGCAAGAACTTCACAGAACTGGGCCCCCCTGAGGCGCCCCAATTGCGTGATGGTGCCTCCGGGATATGTCGGCCTTATTGATGCAAGACATTGAGCCCCTAATTTGGCATGTCATTTTGGCCCCCCTTTGCAGGGGTCCTACGTGGCGGCCACAGACTGTTTAGCAGGCTGCTTATTACCGCCTCTGTGGACTCCCACCCTGTTAAATAGCGGAATAACAGTACTCTGACAGGTTCTACTTTGTTATATCTTGCTCTGTCGAGCTTTGTTTTTACCTGATACAAACATGCTGGTTCTCTCAGCTCTCCGGCGGCCGTCAGTGCGCATCGGACTGCTGACAGTAGTCCCTCATCCCTGCTGGGAGATGGGTGGGTTTCAAAATATGTTGCCATTTCTTCACCCTGTTTGTGTTGGGATTTACATTTTTATTTAGATTGATTGCCTCTCTCTCTCTATAGGTTTGGTGGCCTTATGGGACTACCTCATTTTGGTCTCTCGCTCGCCATGGGCCCCCTCGACAGTGGAGGGGGGGCCCATGGCGACAGAGGGACCCATGATAAAGGCAATCACATATCTTAGAATGTTTGTGTTCCTCTTTAGTGCCTTAAGCCGTGCACCGGGTTTTGCGCTTAAAGATTTACAGTTAATTTTCTTATGACAAAGATGAGTGGTTCCGTTGGATCACTGCTCCCCCCCATGTGTTGGCACTTGGCTGGGATATTAGTTCCGACCAACATCCAACCCCTTTGTGGGCCTACAGCCCCACAACCAGTTGCACTCATACTTTTTCAGTACTATATACTACAATTTTTTACTGGCTATTATGTGTACTATAGCATGCCCTTCTACCTTGTTCTTTTCTTTGTTTCACTCCCTCTCTACCTCCCTTTTTCTTTTTTCAGGTCCTCGCGGTGGGTGATTAAAGTTGTTTTATGGTTAACTTCCCATGTACCATGACACTTAACTGGCTATCCCTGAATGTGCAGGGAATGAACTCCCCCCAAAAAAGGTTAAAGTTTTTAAATATCTTAAAGGGGTTGTAAAGGTAATTTTTTTATTTGCTGAATAGCTTCCTTTAAGCTAATTCAGTGCTAGTTCACTTACCTGTTCCTTCTAGTTCTCTGCTAAATGTCACCAATCCTTCTTTGAAATCTTCACTTCCTGTTGGTCTTCATGGAGCTTGCCACCGTCATTCGAGCCGTTGTTCCTGGTGGTTAGTGATCGTGCTCGCCCCCTCCCTAGGACTACAGCCCTGCGTGGAGATGCTCTCTACGTATCAGAGAGACACAGGGGCTGGGGGTTAGTGGGCGTGTCTACGACGCTGCAGCACTGATCTTCACTGCGCCGCCTTAACTCCGCCCCCTTGCAGTCCTCAGACTTGGATTCCGTGTGAACGAGAATGTTGCTCGCTCTCGTTAGAAGAAATGTACTAAAAGGGCACTGCGCATGCGCGGTGCCGCTAAGCACAATGGGAAATGTAGTTCCGTGGATGCCGTGACGCTGCTTTAATGCACGCGCACCGCAAACCAGGAAGGAGAAGAAAGAATCACTGTGGCATAGCCAGAGGACGATTTTTACATACACATTCAACTGGTAAGATTTTGGGAGGAAATCATACAATTATTATAATTCCGTATGTAATAGACAGTGGTAATAGGTGAAAAAAAATTTATGTTTACAACCCCTTTAAGCAACAGAAAGTGAACATAGCATGCCTACAGGAGACCCATTTCTCATCTTCTTCTTGTCCTAAATACTTTGATGCCCAGTACCCTCAAGTTTTTTTGGCTAATGGCCCGACTAAACAGAGTAGCGTTTTGATTGCCATACACAAGTCGGTCCCCTTCAGTTGCGGTGGAGAGATTGCAGACCCAGATGGTAGGTACCTTTTACTGCAGGGCACTATTCAGGACACGGAGGTCACTATCCTGACATATTATGCTCCAAATAATAATCCGGGACCTTTCCTCTCCCATATCTGCTCCCTGTTGCAGTCTCACCAGAGAGGCACTCTCCTCTTAGCGGGAGACTCTAATGTTGCGTTAAACCCTGCTTTGGATGAGTATCCCTCGGAACACAAAGCTCCTTCGCCCGATGCAAAAAAATGTATGCATTCTCTACGAAGTCATGATCTGGTAGAAATCTGGAGGGAGCTACATCCCATTGGAAGGGACTATACCCATTATTCCCATCCCCATCATTCCCATTCCAGAATTGACCATATGTTTGTTCTGAGGTAACATCTCCCCCTGGTTGTGTCTGCTTCCATTTTAGCAGCCCCTTGGACAGACCATGACCCTGTTTTGGTCATATGCCACTCGCTACTCAGCAAACCGCAATATTCCCCTTGGACTATGAATGACTCGCTCTTATCTTTTAAAGAAGTCCTCACTGATATTACTCAAGCCTCAGTGGAATATTTCAGGCTTAACGCTGGGTCAGTTTCCTCAGAGGTGACTCTCTGGGAAGCATACAAAGCAGTACTCAGGGGGCATATAATGCAACTGGCATCAAAACGCAAACGAGAACGAATAGCAATGCGGCACTCCTTAGAAGCGCGCCTAGACTCCCTATCCACTATTTTTAAACAGTCACCTACTCCGGCTAATCGTAAATTGTTAGATGGGGCGCGTATAGAACTCGATCTATGCCTCACTGAAGAGGCAGAATGTACATTACGCTGGGCCCGCCACAAATGGTATGCCAAAGCCAACAGACCCAACTCAATGCTGGCCAACAGGCTGCGCACCTTTACCCCAAAACACAACCCTATCACTCTTCGCACTAGACATAATGTCCTCACAGTTAACCCATTGAAAGTTTTGGAAGAATTTAGGCACCGCCTCACCAACCTCTATAAGGCCCCTACTCAGCCTTCTACCCAAGACCTGACATCCTTCCTGACAGGACTGACATTGCCTAAACTGTCCAATACACACACTTCATTGATGGACCGAGACATTCAGTTAACGGAAGTATTACAGGGCATAAAAGAACTGAAAGTAGGCAAACGTCCAGGCCCGTATGGCTTCACGGCCCTTTATTATAGGAAGTTAGCAGACGTTTTAGCCCCTCATTTAACGACTATGTTCAATGCAGTAAAAGATGGCCATGCACTCACCCCTAACCTCTTAACCGCCAATATTGTTATGATTCCAAAACCCGACCGTGACCACTCGTCTTGGACCAATTTCAGGCCCATCTCACTTATTAATGTGCACATTAAAATATTGACCAAGATCTTGGCCAATCGCTTAAACTCCTTCTTACCACGCCTGGTCAAAAAGGACCAGGTGGGGTTCATTCCGGGGCGACAAGCAGGAGACACTATTAGACGTATAATACAACTTCAGCACATAGCCCATAGCAGGTCTATAGCAACTATGTTACTGTCTCTTGACATGAACAAGGCCTTCAACACTCTGTCCTGGCCTTACCTGATGACGGTACTCCGCCACTATGGCTTCGGAACGTCATTCTTGCAATGGGTAATGGCACTATATGACTCCTCCCAGGCTAAGGTCAAATGCTATGGTTTCGAATCAGCCCCCTTTTCCATCAGGAGGGGAACCCGGCAAGGCTGCCCACTCTCCCCACTCCTATTTATTTTGGCCATGGAACCGTTGGCAGAGGCGATCTGATCTCACCCAGACATAACTGGTGTTGAAATAGCAGGCACATCCCATAAGATATCACTGTTCGCAGACAATATCCTTATAACCCTGACAAACCCCAGAATCACCCTACCTAACCTGTTTTCTCTGCTAGACTCCTTTGCCTCCCTCTCTGGCTTGACCGTTAACCCCACCAAATCAAACGCCATGTCAATCAACCTTCGACCCTCGGACTTGATAACCTTACAAAACACCTTCCCGTTCCAATGGCTGACCTCATTACCCTACCTGGGGATCCGGCTCACCCCAACCTACGCGGGACTCTATAAGGCGAACTTTCCTCCTATACTTAAGAAGCTGACGGACATGTTGTCCTCCTGGTCTCATCTCCCATTATCCTGGTTCGGTAGGATTGTGGCAATTCGCATGACATACCTGCCAAAACTATTTTTACTTCTTTAGAGTCCTACTGGTCCCGATTCCGCCGCATATCTTACGAATACATCATCGTAGAATCCTGAAATTTGTGTGGGGTTCTACCCGTCCCAGGATCAATAAGCAAATATTATATGCCCGCAGAATCAATGGAGGACTCTCAGTCCCTAACCTACAAACCTACTATATAGCTGCCAACATTGCACCGTTATCTCAACTCCATGCGCAACACCAAATGCTGCTATGGGCCACCATAGACCTAGTAGACTTGCACCCAACACCCATCTCCTCGTTGCCCTGGCTCCCCCCCCACACATCGCCCTCTCGTGACGGGGCCGTGTCTTTCCCATTCCCTTCGCATATGGAATTCGGTCAAGTATTCGGCCGGCCTGATTTCTCCTCATCTACCCTTACTTCAACTTTTCCAGTGCCCATTGTTCCCACCAGGCTGCGAAAATCCCCAGCAGTTCTCCTGGTGGAAGACAAATGGTTTCACAGACATCCACTCTTTTTTTACCCCCACTAGGATAATATCATTTGAGGCTCTACGCTCCTCTCATGATATCCCGTTACGCGAACACTACAGCTACCTACAGATTCGCCATTTTCTCCAGGGGCTTATAAAATTTAGACCGACCCCTTATACTTTGACCCCTTTTGAGAACTTCTGCAGAGCAAGACCCCAAACCTCGGGTTTAATATCACTGATCTATTCCTCTATTATTACCTCTAAAAAACCACCGACACGGCCCTATCACCTTCAATGGGAAAAGGAACAGCTAGATCCGGAGGACTGGCAGGTCATGACTTTAACAATATCTAAATGCTCCAAGAACGTTATCTTTTTAGAAAATGCTTATAAGGTACTTTATAGGTGGTACTACACACCGGCTAGACTGGCCCGTTTCATTCCAGCCTACTCCCCCCTGTGTTTCCGAGGGTGCTCCCAGGAGGGCACAATGATGCACATCTGGTGGACCTGTCTGAGGGTGCGCAGGTTATGGATCAGAGTTTACTCCCTCCTCCGAAACATACTCCATGCTGACCTCAAAAAGGATCCATACGAACCACTTCTCTGCAACCCAATAGCAGAGCTGCTTCGCCCGGAGCGCCAGCTGGCTCTGCATCTCTTTACTGCAACCAAACTAACGATAGCTAGGGCATGGAAGACACAGACACCGAGTTTTGAGGTGGTTAAAAATCGCATGGACGATATAATGGTTAACAAAAAGCTGACTGCTGTCCTTTCAGACACTCATGAAAAGTTCCTGAAGGTATGGAGGCCATGGGTTGAATATACTAAACGCTCCAGATTTGATACCACCCTTCTTTGGATTTAATGCACTCTTGCTCCCCATCGCGAGGACCCCCCCTACCTTTTTTTTTCTTTTTCTTCTTCTTTTCTCTCCCCCCCCCCCATTCTTAACTCCCCCTTTCCTAGCTAATCTCAACCCCTAGTTCTTCTTTAACCTCCCTCTCAATGCTTTTACTTCTCAGTTGCACTTAAAAATCCATCTGGCCACCGGGCATAGCCTCGGTTGAGATGGTTACATGGATAGATATTCAGGATTATTTACAGTTTGGCCCCTGTTGAGACAAACTTTTCAAGTATTTGTTAAAAATCAGACGCAGTTCTACGAGCATTCCTGAAACCTTAGTACGTCCAACCACTTTCATGTTTCCAATGTACAACTGTTTTCAATCTCTGTTATATTTTTATTGTTTTGTTTTCTTTTGATTTACTAGCACACTTATTTTACTTATAAGATGCTAAATTTTATGTTATGTTTATTCATGATGCATTCTCTACACTGTTAGACTGTGAAATTGCTATGACTATCAATAAAACCTTTTGTAAAAGAAACTGGGGCAATTCATGGCATTGCATCCAGTATTAGCTCTAGGGGATTTTAATAATGTTATTGACCCACATCTGGACAGATTGTCCACCCATCCTGGAGCGAAACAGGTGATGTTCCGTGCAACCCCTTTTGCTGCCTTGCTCTCAGGGATGGGTCTGCGAGATGTCTGGAGGGGGCATGATAGGGCTGTACAATGCTACTCTTGTTATTCTGCCTCCCATGGAGGCCTCTTTAAGAATTGACATGGGTATAGGAAATGATATTCTGCTCCCACATGTTATAGATATAAAAAAGAAAACCTAGTGCACAATGCATGGTATGACCCCTCGGGACTTTAATTAACAGACCAAATGTAATAGAAAAAGTCAATGTTTATTAGACAAAATTGGTGTCATGCCTTCGGCCTATAAAGGAAAAAAAAGGAAAAATAATATCTTCTGGACTTGCAATATCAACATTGCCCACTAGATGCCACTCTCAACAAAGGACTATTGATGGGTAGTGTACTATGGTAATAGACATTTCCTGTCATAATACTAAGAACTAGCCCACTTCCTATTGCAACTCTTTCATCTTTACCATGAGGAGGGCAGACTGCAATGGAGCCAGCTAAGCCTGTACTACATGTTCACAGGAATTCCCAGTCCTTCTAGGGCAGCATCGCTGGTATGCTAAAGACTGTTTATTTGTATACCTAGTAGACATTTGTTATGTTCATGTAATTCTTATATATTTTCATTGTCTGTTTATTCCTAGTTTCACCGTGTGTACCGCGTGTGTAAATCCTATTCTTATATGACCACCACCTGTTCATCGTAATAAAGATCCAAAGTTACAGACAGTCTGGTTTTTGTAGGATTCAAGGTTTAAACTGTATTTGAAGAAACATACATGCCAGGGGCAAACGTTTAGCGAGAATAGAACAGTGAATCAGCGGCTATCCAGCAAGTGGGATTTAGGACAGTGACTACACAGAGGCCTGCTACCCTGTCAGCGCAGTCACCTGCATACGGCAATACAGCAGTCTCTACACAGTCAAGC
The DNA here is from genome assembly GCA_037952835.1 of Lithobates septentrionalis. Classification (NCBI taxonomy): domain Eukaryota; kingdom Metazoa; phylum Chordata; class Amphibia; order Anura; family Ranidae; genus Lithobates; species Lithobates septentrionalis. The sequence goes on from JBBDGP010001083.1 coordinate 1,534,032, forward strand.
ATTCCTACAAGCAACATGTCACATAGCCAGGCATCCTCACTCAAGACAAGGTCCCAAGTTTTCAGCTCCTCTAGATCTTCCTCCAGAAGCAATGCACTCGCTATCGCATGTGCAAAAGCTGAAGCCGCCAAGGCCCGAGCAGCCTTTGCTGAACAAGAAAAGCAGATTAAAAAGGAGAAAGTGAGGTTAAAGTCCAAGAAAGCGCAGCAACAGTTAGAGGCACAGTTAGAGGCCAAGGAAGCCCTCCTAGAAGTAACCCTAGAGAAACTCACTGTAGAGAAAAAAGCAGCAGCCGCCATAGCCGAGGCAGAGGCCTTAGAATTAGCTGTATACCCGAGAAGTGAATGCAGCAGACGCAGCAATATTCTCGACCCAGAAGCTGAAACTCAAGATTCTCTACAACAAACTTCAGATTACATCAATCAATCAACATTTTAAGCCAAGCAGTGACAAAGATGACGTCAAAGAGACAAGCCAAAGACACTACACGGTACTGCCGCAAGTCAGCAACAAGCCTCAAGCCTGCAAACAGGAGGAATCCATGCAAAGTGACGCCTCCTACGAAAGACTCCCTAAACGTGAGATAACAGAGCCTTCTAATCGTCCTCCAGAACCAATGTCCAAGCCAGAACGGTACGACAGAGGTCGACTTGACACCCTCAAAAGGTATGACTACACACAGCCATCTCACCATGGCAACACACAGCAGGCTAACCAAGCCACCATAGACTTTGCAAGGTTCTTTGCACAACGTGAGTTAGTCACCAAAGGACTTGAATGACTGCCCTGAAAGCTACAGAGCCTGGCAGTCTTCCTTTCAAAATGCCATCAGAGACTTAGATCTGTCTTGCAGTGAAGAGATAGACCTTCTGATCAAATGGCTTGGAAACGAGTCTGCCGAGCACGCTAGGCAAATCAGGACAATAAATATAAACTACCCAGACACTGGTCTTAAAACAATCTGGGATAGACTTGATGAGTGTTATGGTTCAGCAGAAGCAGTAGAAAGCGCACTGTTAAAAAGACTTGATGACTTCCCCTGAATACCTAACAAAGCCTACCAGAAACTTAGGGAGCTAAGTGACTTGCTAATGGAACTTCAAGTAGCTAAATCCGAGGGGGACTTACAAGGACTTGCATTCCTTGACACAGCCAGAGGTGTCAACCCCATTGTACAAAAGCTACCCTCTAAATTGCAAGAGCAGTGGATTACACATGGATCCCGATTTAAAAGACAGTATGATGTTCTATTCCCTCCTTTTTCTGTTTTTGTGGACTTTTTGTGTCAGCAAGCTAAAACAAGAAATGATCCAAGTTTTGATTTTACATTGTCATGTGCTGCTCCTTCAGGACTTAACCCTCACAATCCTCCAGTAGCAGTACACAAAACTAACGTGACTCCTCCAGATTCTTTTCACAGGTCTGCCAGCTTCTCTAACTCAGAGACAAAGGTCAAAGATCCTGGTAAGCAGTGTCCCTTTCATTGGAAGCCACATCCTCTCCTAAAATGCAGAGCCTTCAGAGAGAAAACCCTGCAGGACCGCAAGGCCTTCCTCAAGAAGAACCACATCTGCTACAGGTGCTGCTCTTCCACATCTCACCTCGCCAAGGACTGTAAAGTCAGTTTAAAATGCACAGAATGTGACAGCTCAGATCACAACACAGGTTTACATCCTTGGCCAGCTCCATGGACTTTACAACACACTTTCAGCACTAGTGAGCATGGCGGTGAGGAAGAGCACACCATTACAACTACACCAGAGATCACTTCACAATGTACAGAGGTCTGCAATGGAGTCATAGGTGGCAGGTCCTGCTCCAAAATCTGCCTAGAAAGAGTCTACCCAGCAGGCCAAAAAGACAAAGCTATTAAGCTTTACGCAATTCTGGATGACCAAAGTAATAAGTCATTAGCCAGCTCAACCTTCTTTGGCATTAAAGGCCCCAGCATCCCCTACTCCTTAAAAACTTGTGCAGGAATAGTGGAGAAGGCGGGGAGGAGAGCATCCGGCTACCAAGTCAAGTCCTTGACAGACAATCATGCTTATCTTTGCCAACTCTTATCGAATGCAACCAGATCCCCGACCATAGATCTGAAATTCCTACACCAGATGTGGCTGCTCATCACCCACACTTGAAACGCATAGCGCATCTGATACCAGAACTTGATCCTCAGGCTCAGATAATCCTACTTCTTGGGAGAGATATCTTACGAGTCCACAAATCAAGAGCTCAAATTAATGGTCCCAACAACGCTCCTTATGCTCAGAGGTTAGACCTTGGATGGGTCATCATAGGAGATGTCTGTCTAGGAAGCGTGCACAAACCTAACTCCGTTAGCAGCATGCTCACAAATACCCTAGAGAATGGGCGTCCCTCTCTTTTCTAGCCATGCCACAACCACTTCCTTGTTAAGGAATCGCCCTACACCACCCACTTGTCTTGTCCCTTCACAAGCCCCACTAGTGACAACTTTGCCTGTGACAGTGACCGAGACCATTTAGGGTGCACAGTCTTCCAATGAACTAAAGCTGACAATCGTGTAGCAATGTCTATTGAGGACAAATGCTTCTTAGAAGTAATAGAGCAAGGACTAATCAAAGATAGCACAAACAGCTGGGTCGCACCTCTTCCCTTCAGACCACAGAGACAACGCTTACCCAATAACCGAGAACAAGTGCTACAACGTTTCACTTCCCTTAGACGTAATTTGCAAAGAAAGCCAGAGATGAGAGAACATTTCTTTTCTTTTATTGGGAAGATCTTTGAGAATAGTAACACCAAGATAGCTCCCACCCTTAAAGACTCTGAAGAGTGTTGGTACCTCCCTATATTCGCAGTGTACCATCCTAAAAAGCCAGGACAAATCAGAGTAGTGTTTGACTCTAGTGCCAAATTCAAGGGTGTCTCCTTGAATGATGTCCTCTTGACAGGTCCAGACCTCAACAACAAACTCCTGGGAGTGCTCTTACGCTTCCAAAAAGATTATATTGCCTTCATAGCTGACATTCAACAGATGTTCCGATGCTTCCTGGTCAGAGAGGAAAACAGAAACTTCTTAAGGTTCCTTTGGTTCAGAGACAATGAACCTTCCAAAGGCATCTCAGAGTATCGCATGAGCGAACACATCTTTGGTAATAGCCCTTCACCTGCAGTCGCTATCTACGGACTCAGACAATCCGCCCAAGAAGCTGAACTTGAGTATGGCTCAGATGTAAAGCAATTTGTAGAGAAAGACTTTTATGTAGATGACTGCTTGAAATCCTTACCTTCCAGTGAGTCTGCAATCTGTCTTTTTAAAAGAGCACAGGAAATGCTCGCTTGTTCTAATCTCAGGCTTCACAAAATTGCTTCCAACAGCAAAGAGGTAATGGAAGCTTTCCCTGCTCAAGACCATTCTAACAATCTAAGAGACTTAGATCTAGGTACAGACTCTTTACCTGTACAGCGCAGTCTAGGTCTACTTTGGGACTTGAAATCTGATTCCTTTACCTTCCAAATAAATGGAGAAGAAAAGCCTTTCACTCGCAGAGGTGTTTTGTCCACAATCAGTAGCCTATAGGACCCATTAGGATTTGCGGCACCTGTTACAATTCAAGGTAAAGCCCTACTTAGAGACTTGATTCGTGAAACATCTGACTGGGATGACCCACTACCCCCTGATAAGAGGAACTCTTTGGTAGAGTGGAAGAACTCTCTATCAGTCTTATCTGATCTCCATGTTTCACGCCCATATGCTCCCATACCTTCTACACAGACACAGAGCCAAAACCTTTGCATATTCTGTGATGCTTCTATCAGGGCAATAACTGCTGTGGCCTACTTAAGAACTGTCGACACTACAGCAGGATGTCACGTAGGATTCGTCATGGGCAAGGCAAAGCTAGCTCCACACCCTGAGCACACTGTACCTAGGCTAAAACTTTGTGCTGCAGTACTAGCTGTTGAACTAGCAGATCTAATAACCTCAGAGATGGACATTGACCTGAAGGATATCCAGCTCTACACTGACAGCAAGGTAGTGCTAGGCTGCATCAACAATGAGACCAGACGTTTCTATGTTTACGTCAACAAAAGAGTGTTGAGGATTAAGAGATCCACTCGTCCAACACAATGGCGCTACGTACCTACTGACCATAATCCTGCAGACCATGCTACAAGAGCTGTTGATGCATGTAACCTTAAAGACACAACATGGCTTACAGGACCTGCATTCTTGTACAATGCAGAATAGACTGTTCCTAAGAGTGACACTACTGACCTAGTAGATCCAGACTCAGATGCTAACATCCGTCCTGAGATCTCAGACATTTCAGACTGCAACTTCAGACTGCCAGCTTAAATCTAACAGATTTACCAGATTCTCAAAATGGAAGACGCTTGTTCGAGCTATTTCTTGTCTTATCCAAATAGCTAATTTTGTTGTTGTCATCTGAGGAATAAATAGTGGTATCTGATGATACCAGACGTGGATTGTCAAGCCTTTGGCCTATAAAGGAAAAATAATATCTTCTGGACTTGCCCACTAGATGCCATTCTCAACAAAGGACTATTGATGGGTAGTGTTCTATGGTTAATAGACATTTCCTGTCATAATACTAAGAACTAGCCCACTTCCTATTGCAACTCTTTCATCTTTACCATGAGGAGGGCAGACTGCAATGGAGCCAGCTAAGCCTGTACTACATGTTCACAGGAATTCCCAGTCCTTATAGGGCAGCATCGCTGGTATGCTAAAGACTGTTCATTTGTATACCTAGTAGATATTTGTTATGTTCATGTAATTCTTATATGTGTTCATTGTGTGTTTATTCCTAGTTTCACCGTGTGTACCGCGTGTATACATCCTATTCTTATATGACCACCACCTGTTCATCGTAATAAAGATCCAAATTTACAGACAGTCTGGTTTTTGTAGGATTCAAGGTTTAAACTGTATGTTGAGCTACATACACGCCAGGGGAAAACGTTTAGTGAGAAAAGAACAATTGGAAAAAGGTAAATACAAAGACATGTAAATATCAAAATATATAATGTTGAACAAGATTAAAATACATGAAAAGCATGAAAAGCATGAGACTTAGCTGCCCCGAGACAAATGCCATATATGACGCCTGACATGTTTCGGACGGGATTGTCCTTCTTCAAAGTCTTTGTGTCACATACAAAGTAGTTTTTCTATAATATAGACAAATCGCATATTAGTACAAAAAGTCAATAATGTATGCATAATTATACCTTGCTGTTAAAGTCGCATATGCAACCCCAGAAAAAATATATTTGCATTAAACCAACATATGTGAATTCAAAAAGATGCACCAAATGTACTTACAATAGCGGTTGGCCAACGATGAGCACAAGTAGAGATCAAAAGGCATATATAGACAGATGGAACCAGCTCAGGGAGGGGCCAAAAAGATGGAAAGTAGGCAACTATGTTGCAATGCTGTCGCAAAAAACAAGAGGGGGATCTAATGCTGCAAGGTCACCCAGTCAGTGCAGGACATATATCAGCACTGATAATTAGGCCGTATAATATATACTCCACAACTGCACAAGATGTAGATCTGTAAATATAAACATAATATAATGGTAGCTAATTGCAATAATAGCAATAATTGTGATCAGCAAAAGAATATAAAGTCGATCAATGTGCTTGTTTAGAGATTAACCCGTCAAAGTTTAATAATAAAAGCACTGATAATATATCTGTAAAGGTCATATCTATAAGTGCTGAACATAGGAGATGCCCCACTCTCTGCAACATGAGAATTTAATCATCAGTATTGATATGCAACTATAAAAAGAGCACAAGAGATACCAGATAGAGTAAATGTACCAGAGAAAGTGAACTTGGTTTAACATCACAGTTTTTATCTGTAAATATAAAGATGCATCTTTTTGAATTCACATATGTTGGTTTAATGTAAATATATTTTTTTGGGGGCCGTATATGCGACTTTAACAGCAAGGTATAATTATGCATACATTATTGACTTTTTGTACTAATATGTGATTTGTCTATATTATAGAAAAACTACATATTTTTGTATGTGACACAAAGCCTTTGAAGAAGGACAATCCCATCCGAAACATGTCAAGCGTCATATATGGCATTTGTCTATGCTAGCCCACAATATGCACTCAGGGCAGCTAAGTCTCATGCTTTTCATGTGTTTTAATCTTGTTCAACATTACATATTTTGATATTTACATGTCTTTGTATTTACCTTTTTCCAATTTTGTCTAATAAACATTGACTTTTTCTATTACATTTGGTCTGTCAATTAAAGTCCCGAGGGGTCATACCGTGCCTTGTGCACTAGGTTTTCTTTTGTATATTTAATGGAATGGACCGACCAAATGTTTTTGCACTGACTGCCAACCCCCCTTTATATTTATACATGTTGTAGATACTGCATACGAACCTCGCCTCCTTTTGATTCACTCTCCATTCTGGGGACGTGTGACCACTGCAACCTCAACAGTCAGACCATTGTGGAGAGTTAATCCATTTTGGTTAACACTGTTCCCTGTTTCTGACTCCATCCCTGGAGCACTGATGTAATTCCTCCTTTTTAATAAACAGTCTGCTAGTGGAGGGGGGGGGGGTAGTATGGGACTCCACCAAGGCATTTTTGCGGGGTCTCCTCACAAGGGTCTAGAGAATGGGAGGATACGGTCCGGCTTGAATTGCAACGCAGGAAGGTGGCGCTGGTGGCTGATCCCACCCCAGCCAACAGCAAGGTATAATTATGCATACATTACTGACTTTTTGTACTAATATGTGATTTGTCTATATTATAGAAAAACTACATATTTTTGTATGTGACACAAAGCCTTTGAAGAAGGACAATCCCATCCGAAACATGTCAGGCGTCATATATGGCATTTGTCTATGCTAGCCCACAATATGCACTCAGGGCAGCTAAGTCTCATGTTTTTCATGTGTTTTAATCTTGTTCAACATTACATATTTTGATATTTACATGTCTTTGTATTTACCTTTTTCCAATTTTGTCTAATAAACATTGACTTTTTCTATTACATTTGGTCTGTCAATTAAAGTCCCGAGGGGTCATACCGTGCCTTGTGCACTAGGTTTTCTTTTGTATATTTAATGGAATGGACCGACCAAATGTTTTTGCACTGACTGCCAACCCCGCCTTTATATTTATACATGTTGTAGATACTGCATACGAACCTCGCCTCCTTTCGATTCACTCTCCATTCTGGGGACGTGTGACCACTGCAACCTCAACAGTCAGACCATTGTGGAGAGTTAATCCATTTTGGTTAACACTGTTCCCTGCTTCTGACCCCATCCCTGGAGCACTGATGTAATTCCTCCTTTTTAATAAGCAGTCTGCTAGTGGGGGGGGGGGGGGTAGTATGGGACTCCACCAAGACATTTTTGCGGGGTCTCCTCACAAGGGTCTAGAGAATGGGAGGATACGGTCCGGCTTGAATTGCAACGCAGGAAGGTGGCGCTGGTGGCTGATCCCACCCCAGCCAATCACAGTACCTGGACTGAGGCCCAATCCCTATATAACATAACTTTCTACAACAAAACTGTTTTGAGTAGGGAGAGAACACGGGCCATTTGTTGGCTATGGTTGCTAGGGCACAACAAGAATCTACCTCCATTACTGAGATTAGGATGTTGAATGGTGACGTTTGTACCTCTACCACTGACATTTTGGATACATTTCAGTGATTCTATGCAGATTTATACACCTCTAAGACTCAGGCTACCCCTTCTGACTTGGCTTTGTTTTTGCAGGACTGCACCTTTCCCCAGGTCTCTGTGGATGAAAAAGCCGCCTTAGATTCTCCAGTAACCATGGAAGAACTGACCGAGGTGCTGGCAGACGCACCAAACCACAAATCCCCGGGTTCAGATGGAATACCTGCTCCAGGTATAGGTTGATCCCTCTACCTCCGCTGTTGCAGGCCTTACATGAGGTGGCTAGAACGGGTCATTTAACCTGATTCGATGAAGGAGGCCATTATTGTAGTCCTCCCAAAGCCAGGCAAGAATAGCCAGGTACCGGATTCATAGCGCCCTATATCTTTGCTTAACACAGATGTCAAGCTGCTCGCTAGGGTCCTTGCTAATAGGCTTTCGGTGGTTGTTGGTCGGCTGGTTCACCGTGACCAGTCTGGATTTATCCCGACGCGGTCCATGGCGGATAACATCCGGCGTTAATTCCGGTGGATAATCCCGGAGGTAGGGCCATTCTAACCTTAGACGCTGCCAAGGCTTTTGACAGCGTCAAGTGGCCCTATCTCTGGGAGATTCTATCTGGATTTGGCTTGGGGAACACTTTTATCAACTGGGTGCGGGTTCTCTATTCTGCTCCTTGAGCCAGGATCAGAATCAATAACTCCCTTTCTTCACCTTTCTAGTTACGTTATACCGGAGCACTCATCAGGGATGCCCGTTATCCCCCCTTTTATTTGCATTGGCAGTGGAGCCACTTGCCATGTTAATTTGTAACATCCAGGAATTTGTGGGCTTCTGTAGGGGCCAGCTGGAAGACAAATTATCCCTCTATGCTGATGACGCTCTAATATATCTGGGGGATACCGGTGAATCATTGCAAACCCTGATGGCAACTATCATCAAATTCTGTGAATTGTCTGGATTCACTATCAATTGGTCCAAATTTGTAATTATGCCCCTTGATCCACTTGAAACTCTCCTCCCTGCAGAGGCATCCCAAATTGCCATTGTTAGCACCTTTAAATACCTGGGAGTAGCGGTATCGCTGGACCCAACTGAATACCTGAAACTTAATCTAACTCCCTTATTGAACAAGCAACATACTAAATGTCAGGGTTGGTGTAGGCTCCCGCTGTCGTGGTGGGGCGGGTTAACCTGATCAAGATGATCTGGGCACCCCAGATCCTGTATATTTTCTATAGCTCTCCTATGTGGATTTCCAACAAATGGTTCAGACGGATTGACTCAATTCCGAGATCTTATTTGGAAAAAGGGCCAAGCCTGTATCAGCTTGACTACACTACAATATAGCAGAGATGGGGGACCTGGCAATTCCACACTCCAAGATGTACTTTTTAGCATCACAACTGCAACAACTTACAGGATGGGATCTCCATGACTCTGACAATCCTATAGTCCAATTGGTGTCCCGCACTAACCCTGTGTTAACAGCTGGCTCCCATCTGGAGATGGGTCTGCCGGGTGTCCCTCCGTCTTTTCCGGCAGCATTATTGCTCCAGAGGGTCTGGAAGGCAGTAAGAAGGACATTAGCTAATGTTAGCCCATTGGAGTTTACCCCCCTTTGGAACAATCCCAACTATACAGAACCGATTAAACTGCGAGGTTTCTCCCTTTGGACACGACAAGGGATCTGTTTTTTTAAGCAATTATATGATGGTAGTGTACTCAAGTCATTTGATCATCTGTGCAGGGAGTCCTCCTTAACAAGTAAACAATTTTATCAATACTTCCAACTCAGACACGCGCTACAAACCCAGGCACAGACTGTTAGTTTATCTGTCGCTAAATCTTTACTTCTTCAGGAGGTTTTGCAGGCAACTAACCATAGGAGTGTAATATCACAAGCTTACTTGACACTAGTTTCCTCAATTCAGAACCCTGCTCTTCTCAAATGTAGAACTCATTGGTCCACTGATGTGGGAGGTATAGATAGGTGACCAATGGGATATGGCCTTAGAATCAATCCCGGTGGTGTAAGCATCTCATAAACTTTCACAATTATTCATACTACATAGGTCCTACCGCAGACCCGTTCAATTGTATGATTGGGGAAGAAGAAATTCTCCCTTATGCCCAAAGTGTACCATCCATAGGGGAGACTTCATACATATGATCTGGCGCTGTCCAAAGCTTACCAGATATTGGACGGAAATCACGCAGACTATCTCCACTTTGGCCCAAACGCCCATACCATCTACCCCATTAGTGTGCCTCTTAGGAGCGATTGACGCTGAAATGTATCCAAATGGTATTTACATTATGGTAACCAGACTGCTATACCTGGCTAGGAAACTTATAGCACGCTTCTGGCTGGCATCTGCTGTGCTACTAGGGCCAAAAGGATTACTTATGTTAACTCTCTTCTCCTCAGGGAACAGTTGGCATATCGACATCGCAATGCGGTTAAAAAGTTTAACCTTATATGGCAGAACTGGTTGGATAACCCTAACCTTGCTCCTCCACAGTTAGGGATGGATAGATTGCTACGGTTCTAGACCCCTTTGTTTCTTGAGTTTCCTCCCAAGCTTGGCGCTTCTCCTACATTATATATGACTGGTAGATGAAATATTATTCAATGCATTTGCCTACAAACAAGCTCGAAGAAAGGTTTTTTTTTTCTGTTCATTTTAAGTTTTACCAGTAAAAATATTATATGAGCTTGGTACCAGGTAACTGCGTACTCTGCATTTGGGTATATACACTATGTATACGTTTCTGTTGTTACTTTCTATGTACATATTTTTACTGTACTTTACAATTACCTATTATCCTTGTCAATAAAAAAAGTTTTGAGTCAAAAAGCTGTGCAAACTAGTGTAAAAACGAGTGCAGTTGTTCCCTGTCAAGCTGGAAGATCCACAACAGAGAGGAAGGAGTCACAGCTTACCACAAGTGATTGCTTTGATGCTTGACTAGACCCATCGGGGTCTATTTTGGAGGTGAGCAGCTAGAAGCACACTGGGTGTGGATTGCTATAAGGGATCTGTAAGTCATTGTCACATTCAATCCCGTTTTTGCACATGGACACTTTTTTTCTTCCACTCCCCCCCTTTTTGCACTAGTTTGCACAGTTGAAGAGACTATGAATTTATGAAATTTTATGCACAGTTTTTGAACTGCTGTTTCCTGCACAGTTGCACTTTGACTTTATATTAGTATGACAGCATGACAATGACCCGAAATACACGGCCAAGGCAACAAAGGAGCGGCTCAAGAAGAAGTACATTAAGGTCCTGGAGTGACCGGGCCAGTCTCCAGACCTTAATCCGATGGAAAATATGTGGAGGGAGCTGAAGGTTTGATTTACCGAACATCAGCCTCGAAACCTTAAGGACTTGGAGAGGATCTGCAAAGAGGATTGGGTGGGGGGGGTGGATGGTATGTGGCAGTGGACTGTGTCAGTAGTTTTTTTAATTTTCATAATTGTTTTTTTTACAATTTAATTTGTTTTTAATTTCTTTTCACAATGCTTTTTTGGGGGGGGGGGGTTGGGGCAATTGACAGTGTTGGTAGGGCAGGGGAGAGTGGTGTCAGTAGTTAATTTGATTTTTTTTACACTTTTTCATGTTTTTAGAATTATTTTACAATCATTTTTTTTTTGGAGGCTTTGGTGAGATGTCAGGGGTCAGACCCCTGAGATCTCCCCTTTGAGACAAATAAAGGGACTGAGGACACAGATTCCCCAGTCCCTTTCTCAGCACTAAAGATGAATGAACAGGAGACAGAGGCTCCTGTTCATTCATAAACTGAGCAGAGTAAACACAGTTTACTCTGCTCAGTTATCACAGGACACAGATGCGATCTCGCTAACTGTGTCCAATTCCTGACAGTCCCCCCCCCCCACAACCGGCGGGAGAGGAGAGGAGGGAAGCTGGCTGCGGGGGACGAGGGGAGGCGGAGGAGGACAGGAGGGGCAGAAGAGAACACGGGCGCTGGAGGAGAACAGGAGGGGGGCGGAGAAGGACACGGAGGGGGCCAGGGGAGGAGCACACAGAACAGCTGGGAATGCTCCATGCGGCGGGAGGGACAGCTGTGAACCCCGATCTCCTTTGTATAGATTTTTAGTTGACAGCCGTGGGAGGGAGAGAAGGAGAAGCAGTTGTCAGCTAAAAATCTATACAAAGGAGATCGGTGTTCACAGCTGTTTCCCGCTGCACCGATTAGTCCCAGGAGATTGCGAGGCACTTGCGGGTGTGTGGGAGCCGCCGCAGAAATGCGGGAGACTCCCGCACCTCGCGGGAGACTTGGGATGTCTGTTGTCTTTAAGTGACAATACTGACAGCTTACACTGCTTGTCCATGTAGAATTAGGCTTTTTTTACTTGTTAAAAATTCAGACTACCTAATTTACTGCATTATATAAATCACATAATCCCATCCGGGTTCATTCACAAAGAAACCTTTGCTGAGCTTAGACTCTCTTCTAACTAGGTTGGTTCCACCAGACTGACTTACTGCTATTGTCATTCTTTGAGATGGGTAAAAAAGCTAGATCCAGGAAACTTTAAATCAGTTGCCCTGACTTCTTTTGTGTTAAATTATTTAAGGATGTTCTTATATATGCTATATTATAATATATTTGAAAGAATAAAAACAGAGTTTAATGAAAAATTGGTGTCTAACTAATATGATCACTTTTATAAGTAGGGATGAGTGAATCTGCCTGGGTTTGAGTCACTGGGAGTTTGTCAATGCCTACCTAAAGTCTGAGAAACCTGAAGACGGGGGCTGGAATTTGTGGGGGGGAGCAAATCTTGATACTGAATTATGCCCATTTTTAAAAGGGTTGTAAAGTCAGAAGGATTTTTTTATCTTAATTAATTCTATGTATTAAGATAAAAAGCCTTCTGTGTGCAACAGCCCCCCTCGCCCCCCCTAATACTTACCTGGGCCCATCTCTGTCCAGTGATGTCCACGAGTGTCTCAGCCTCCTGGGACTCTCCCTCTTGATGGAGTATCTGGGCTGCTCTGTGCAAATCCACTGCAACAGAGCAGATAAATGTAACATGTTTGTTATTTTTATAGAAAAAAAAAGACTTTACAATCACTTTTATGCCCCGTACACACGATCGGACATTGATCGGACATTCCAGCAACAAAATCCATGGATTTTTTCCGATGGATGTTGGCTCAAACTTGTTTTGCATACACACGGTCGCACAAAGTTGTCGGAATTTCCGATCGCCAAGAACGCGGTCACGTACACCACGTACGATGAGACTAGAAAAGGGCAGGTCCGAACCAAGCGCGGCACCCTTTGGGCTCCTTTTGCTAATCTCGTGTTAGTAAAAGTTTGATGATAGACGATTCGCGCTTTTTCAGACTCGTGGTTTTCAGATCGTTTTCTGCTGTTCAGTTTGTGCTTGTGGGTTTGTATCTGCTCTTCAGTGCGTGCAGCGAGTTACGCGTGACTCTGTCATTGTGTTCTTGTTCATTCGTTACTGTTTTTCAGTTCGCTCTTCACAGGCCTTGCTGTTCTTCAGTGCGCTCTGTTACTTCGTTCTGAGCAGCCGACCGTTTTCTAGCCATGTTGCGTATACGTACTCCTCGTAGAGTTCGTGCTGTGCGGGGGCTTGGTGTTGGGGTCCTTACCTTGACAAAAGTCCAGTCCATGAACAGGGTGGGGAGGAGTTCATGGACCAAGAATTGGTTGCTCCAGCGTGACCAGTTCTGTCACATGCCTTTGCTCCGTGAGATCCGTGAGAATAATCCTGATGATTTCAGGAACTTTCTCCGGATGACGGACCCCGTATTTCACCATTTGTTGGCTTTGCTGACCCCTTATATTAGCTGGCAGGATACCTGCATGAGGCAAGCCATCACTTTGGAGCAGAGGCTAGTCGCCACCCTGTGGTACTTGGCGACGGGGAGAAGCCTGCAGGACCTCAAGTTCTTGACAGGCATCTCCCCCCAGGCTCTGGGGATCATTATCCCGGAGACCTGTTCTGCCATCATTCAGGTCCTGCAGAAGGAGTATATTAAGGTAAGATTTATCGTTTAACATCACATTTTATTGTATATAATGTTTGTTAATATATTGTATTTCTTTCCTCATTCCCTAATGACCATGATTGTAATATGCTGTGAATGTCCCCTTTGTCCTCATGCCTGCTGGATTTTTATCTAATTTTTTTGTCCTTCATACATATTTGCCTTCACTTACCTCCCCAGCATGCTCTCCTGGCCCTATATTCACCTCATGTAGTCACTTAACAATGTATTTTATCAGCTCCATAGAAGTGCTTTACCCTAAATACCCCCAAAAATGTTTTAAAATGTGATTGGTGCTTAAACTTCATGCAGAGTGCCAGAGGCTTTTTTGGGGGGGTCCCCAAATCATTTGGAACCCTTCCTCCCCCCAACTGCTAAGTCATCTGATACCAATTCTCTATCTATCCTCAATCATCTATCTGCTGACTTTGCCAAACCCATACACACTATACCCACCTCTTTTGTGGTCAGACTTATGGATGAATTCCCCAAAGCATGTAGTGCAAGGGCCTGCCTGTATACTTTCAAATGGTACTGTTTCAAGTTTTTGTATCCTATTATTATCTTGATAGGTAATAGCAGAACTTCCAAATGTGCTCAAAGTGTGTATTTATCTCTTTGTATTATGACACTTCTTACCTGTCCAGTAGGCTGTCAATAGTGTAACTAAGGAGGGGCTGGCCAAAGTAACACACATTATTTAGGCATTCATCTCTCAATGAAGTGGAGAGGGTTACCTGTCCAAGAGCTCCCCCCTATAATGTTATAAATGGCCCATGAGAGGGGGGGTGGGGGAATCTGATAGGTGTACCTTATACTTTGGTCTTGTTGTTTGACTCCACAGTTCCCTTCCAACCCACAGGAATGGCAGACTGTGGCCTCCCACTTTGCCCAGTGGTGGGACTTTCCTAACTGCGGAGAGGCAATTGATGGGAAACATGTCCACATTGTCCCACCACCCAACTCGGGGTCATACTATTTCAACTATAAGGGGTTCAATAGTATTGTGATGTTGGCGGTGGTGTCGGCTACTTACGAGTTCCTGTATGTGGACGTGGGGAAGAATGGCCAGATGTCCGACGGTGGAGTCATCGCCCAGACGGAGTTCTACAGGCATCTCCAGAATTGCAGCTTGGACTTGCCACCTCCAGAAGACAATGTGGAAGGACTCCCATTCATCTTCGTTGCGGATGAAGCATTTGCATTGGGGGACCATCTTATGCGGCCATTCCCGATGAGGACCCACACCCCGGACCAGAGGGTTTTTAATTACCGGCTGGCCATTGCCAGCAGAGTGGTGGAGAACACGTTTGGAATCATGGCCAGCTGGTTCCGCCTATTTCTTACACCCATACACATGGCGGAGTATAAACTGAATCATATTATCCTGCCGTGCTGTGTTCTACACAACTTTTTACGGCAACATTCTGCCAACTATGCTGGCTCAGTTGGGCCTGAGGCCGGAATTCCAAATGAACCAACCCTGACGGCGCTTGAAAGTGGCCGCCCTGGCTTGCCCCCCCTGAGTGCCTGTGAGGTCCGTCTAAGATACCTTGAATACTTTGCGGGTAGGGGGGCCATCAATATGCCAGACAATGTCTGAAACCTTTTTCAAATAAACAAAACATTTTAACTACTAAAATCTTTGGTGACATTTACTGCTTGTGTTTCTTTTAGCTGACCCTGACAGAAATGTGGTGAGTCCTGAAAATGGCGTGATTGTGTAACAATACAAAGCATTGTTGGGTGTTATTTACTGAAGGCAAAGACACTTTGCACTACAAGTGCACTTGAAACTGCACTTGTAGTGCAAAGTGGCTTTTCCCTTAGGAAATAACCCCCATTGTCACAGAAAACACCAATTAGAGCACAACCAAAGTTTTGGAGCGTTGAAACAATAATCCACACATTCTTGATTATCAATCTTTTTAATACCAGCACAATCACATGTGCATTTGTAAAAGGTTTTTTAAAACAAAGCAACATGTTTGTTGTATAACAATTTTTGGGGTCACATTAGAAAAAGAAGAAATGTCCATTTAAGATAAAACAGGCATGTTTAAAACCAACAAGAAAGACACAAATCTTGAACTTACAAAATTAACATTTGGTAGAACTTGAAGGCAATATCAGACATGAGTATTTACAAATTGTGTTTGATATTGCTTTCAGATGGGGTGAAGTCACCCCAGGAAAAGCCAAATTTTGAAGATGCACACAAATTGCCGAATGTCAACATGTGCTAGCTGCCATCACGGGGGGATCAAGGGACGTGTTTTGTGGGGGCAACCCCTTCCTCATAGCTACTTTATTATTGAGGAAGGGGTTGCACCCCCAAAACGCCTACATTGATCTCCCGTGATGGCAGATAGCACATGTTGACACACTGTGTGCATCTTCAAAATTTGGCTTTTCACAAATATGTCAAAAAATGTTAGAAATTTTTAGATCACAAAAAGCACAAAAAACAAAGGGATTTTGAGGGGTTTTAAACTCTCCCTAAAACATCAATGATGTTCTTCTTTTTTTTTTTGAACATCATTGATGTTTTTCTGCATGTTTTCCAAGTCCCTATTACACCCCATGATCTCCCCGATCAGGATCTGTGCACTTTCAGAGGTGAAATGTCCTGCATCCACAACATCACGATCACCTAAAAAGATAGAAACAAAAACACACCATGTATTATAAATATGCCGGCATCCATCTCTTACCTGAGCCTGTGGTCGCAGACACTCACTGTTGTGGTGACTAGTTCCACCACGTTTCCTTCCTCCTCCTGTTGACTTTGTGGGATTTCCCCTTCTTCCAGAGGTGGGGGGTCTGTGGTCTCCTCGGATGAGGTGTGTCCTCTGAGTCTTTTATCCCCTATGTTAAAAAAATAGGTATACTTAGCACACAAATATTTACTGGCAGAAATAGAAATATGAAACATTGCTTGGAAGTTGGGTACAATTGTTTCTTTTGACAGAGTTCCAAGATGAAGAAATATTTTTGTCCTTTGTCTAGCTTGAATACTTACCTGTTTTGTACAAGCTTTACAGATGGAGACACCACTATAGTATACACTGGAGCACCTGTGTGGGGCCCCCTAATAAAAAGGGTGTTCTTGTGTCCCACACTAGTGCTCCAGCGTCCAGATGTGAAAACTACTGCTGAGTGTCCTCTCCTTACACAGAATCTAGTTTGCATTACATTCTAGTTACAAACCCATATACACAACCAAATTATTTTAAGACAAGTAGGCCATAAAAAATGTATTCAAATGCATATGGCCAAAACAATGGTGTTTTCTAGACCGAATGAACAATGTTTCATACGAACGAATAATGTGCCCATGAACATGAAAGTTTCCATTTTAAACTGGACAACAGCTAAGAAAAGCACATGGAGCAGCACGAACGTAATAAACATAAAGAATAGGAACACAGGACAACTACTTACTTTTTTGCAGCACTCTCCGGATCCTTATGTACTGCTCGTGCTCCCTTAATTTCAGGTCCGACCACCGCTTCCTAAGCTGATCTTTCGATCGTCGTACCCCGAAATTCCGGTGCAGACTTTTGACCACTTTCCCCATGACCTTGGCCTTTCGGAGATTGGGGTTGGGGTAAGGTCCATACTTCCCGTCATAGTCGGCCTTCTTCAGGATGTCGACCAACTCCACCATATCCACAAAGGACATATTTGATGCCTTAAATCGTCTCCTTCTGGATCAGGACATTTCAGGCTCCGGGCTTTCCTCCTCCTCCTCGTTGCTGTGATTAACAGACACCTGCTCTGTCTCCGCCATGTGCTCTTCCCCCACTGCGTCGAACGAGAAGGGGCGGGGAATAGACTAGAAAGAACGTCATTGGCGAGCGGAGTTTCACGCATGTTCAGTGTCTATAAAGCGTAACACGTATGCGTGGTACGTACGATCTGTGAGCAGAGGAAGGAGTAACGGAGGCGCCGATCGTGATAGCGAAGGTAAGATTTAACATTGGGCCTATACTGCTTCTAGATTGAGGCCTGTATTTGCACAAGTTTAGAAGACTTTAGGCTGACATTAGGGTTTGTCTTGTGTTGTGTCTTGCAGTTAAAATGGATATCTTGAAGGATCATGACTTATTGCCAATCCTCATAGATATGTTCAGGGAGCTGCCTTGTCTGTGGCAGATAAACCACCCTGATTATAAGAATCAAACAAAGAGGAAGGCAGCGCTGGATAGGTTGATGCAATTTGTGAACTTGGTGATCCCCACGGCAGACATCACCTATTTGAAGATCCTAATTGGTGGCCTGAGGAGCACTTATCTAAGGGAGCACAAGAAGGTCCAGGATTTCCAGAGATCAGGAGCTGCAGATGACATTTATGTCCCCAGGCTGTGGTACTATGACAGGCTGCATTTTCTGGCAGGTCAGACTGAACCCAGGCCAGCACTCTCCACTCTTCCTTCCACGCTTACTTCCCCCCCAGCTGAGGCTTCTGACGCCAAACCTGGGCCTTCCAGGCAGCAACATGAGGTGCCCAGCTTGAGCCAGGTATAGCATTCTTCTAAATATTTCTGGTTGTCAAATTAATTATGTTAAATCTATGTTAGTTTGGAGTACTAATTTATGATTGTGATTGATGAAGCAAAAACTAAAACCATGTCCCTTTTTCATACACAGAGGTGGCTGGGCCAAGCATGCTGCCTGATACCCAGATCCCTCCCCTCTGTCTTCAAAGATAAAGTGGCAGGAAGAGGAGTAACCTGCAGGAGGCTGCCATAGGCCTATATTGGAAAGCTACTGAGACCCTTAGAACACCCCACAGTGTGGAGGAGGACTTTGCTGGCATAACTGCAGGCAAAATGATACAGATGGAGGAGGGCCAATGACTCCTATGTGAGTTTTTAATTTTGGAAGCTCTAAATAAGGGGTTGAGGGGCCAACTCACATGTGCAACCCACATTTGTCACCTCACCCATAGTCCTCCTCCTCCTCCTCCTCCTCCAAGTCCTACTCCTCCTCCTGCCACATCTCCAACACCAGAGCCACAGCCGGGAAGGAAGCGTGGAAGGAAGACCAGAGAGTGATGACCTGGGTTCAGTCTGGTCTGGCAAAATATGCAGCCTCTTGTAGTACCACAGCGTGGGGACACAGATGTCATCTGCTGCTTTCATGATCTCTGGGACTTCTGGACCAGACTGCACTCCCTTATATATGGACTCCTCAGGCCACCAATTTTGCAGGAAATGAATTGATGTCTGCCCTGGGGGCCAATTTATGATGTTTATCCAGCGTTGCCTCCCTCTTTGTTTGGTTCTGAGCCCTTAGTAAAGGAATTTTTGGTTCAATTATACTCGCCTATGTGTGTTTTCCTTTAAAAAGGACAGTTTGTTTGTGAGGAGACAGGTACATTTGTAAACTACAATGTGAAATTAACAAGAGACACCAACACCAAGCAACCTCCTTGAGATTAAAAGAATAAAAATCAATTGTTCCGTGCTTAGGAGCAGAAAAAGAACTGCAGCCCCCCCGACACAGAATATCGCCTGAGTGAAATTCAAAACAAACAGAATTCTATAATGGGGGAATTGGCGCTGTTCAACCACGTATGCAATGGATATTGATCATAAATATAAAGATAAATAAAAAGTAATAAAAACTATATATAAGTGAAAATATCCCAAAAAGATGCACTATACAATAAAGTGCAAAGTGCTAAACAATATGTAGCTTAACATATATCAATAAATAATAATCCACAAACATATGATATAAAACAACATGTAGCAAAAATCATCTATAACCACTCTGAACCACTACGATAGAGTGTCCAACAGTGGTGTGCAAAGTGTCCAATTGGTGTGCAAAGTGATGATGAAAAAACCAGTGTCCTAAAAAACTCAATATAGTCTGAAAAAACTGTGATGTATCAATCCAATGAAATAACAAGATTCTTGATGTGGCAAGTGCTCCCCGTCTTCCACTGCACCCCCAATCACTCACCAGAGTGCCCAACCCCTGCAGGGGTAACAGGCGTATAGGTTAGGATCCAGCAATGATGTTCCTTGGCGATAATCCTCAGCCCGGTTGCCGTCCTTCCCTTCTCCAATGCAGCGATGTCCTCTTGTCTGCAGTCTCGGTGGTCTGGACGGCTCTGTGGCGGCGCTGAGTCTTCCCAGGGTCCGATCATCCTCTCCGCTCCTTCATCTCCCCGCAGCAGTACTGCATTACCTGGGGGAGCCCCTCTTCTCCGGACACACTGTCCGCCCCGGGAGGAGGAAAACAATCCAGCCGGAGTATCACGGAGTAAATCCGACAGGGGAGAAGTCCGGGGACACACAACCCGAACCCTCCGAGCAGATCACTGTCACCAGACTACAGGAATTTTTGTTTCGATTATAATCGCTTATGTGTGTTTTCCTTCAAAAAGGACAGTTTGTTTGTGAGGATTCAGGTACATTTCAAAAATACAATGTGAAATTAACAAGAGACACCAACACCAAGCAACCTCCTAGAGATTAAATAATACAAGATAATGATGGTGTTGTGGTAACTTGACACACAAAACACATACAAAAATATTCTGGAGTAAAAAAATAAAAAAAAATCAGCCTTGAAAAAAATACAAAACCAAAAAAAAAAGATTTTTGGTCAGATGTGACAAATCAAAATATATTGAGGGAATCATGATAAATAATAAAGAAATAAGTTTGTGAGAAGTCTGTGTGAATATGAGCAGCAAAACTACTTCATTCTTCTAGAATTAGAAAGAAGAAGAGAGTGCGCTGTATTAAACAATTTTAAAGATTGCAGCCTGACGAAAGTGCTCTATCCATTCCGAATGCTAATTTTACCAGACCGAGCCACTCCGTCTCGGAATTTCTTCTGAGCATGCGTGGCACTTTGTGCGTCGGAATTGTCCACACACAGTCGGAATTGACGCGATCGGATTTTGTTGCCGGAAAATTTTATAGCCTGTTCTCAAACTTTGTGTGTCGGAAAATCTGATGGAAAAAGTCAGATGGAGCCCACACACGGTTGGAATTTCCGACAACACGCTCCAATCGCACATTTTCCGTCAGTAAATCCGACCGTGTGTACGAGGCATTAGGCTAATTAGCAAGCGTCAGCTATAGTAGAAAAAAAGGGCATGGGGGCAGGAACTGTCATTGGGAAAGGCATGTCATGGGGGATATTTATCAAAGCAAAATGAAAATCAAAAAATACCATACAACAGGGGGTGGATCTTTTTAATGCAATTTAGAGGGTGACATGGAAAAAAGCATCAATCCTTATAATACATGCATAATAGATGCCATTACTTTGTAAGTGGCATTAGGAACAGTACAATTTTCATCGAAAGCGTCAGCAAACCATATGCTGGCATTACATATTTTGGTTGTGTAATTAACTTTAACCTGTTGGCGCCGAGCGCATGCAAATATGCAGCCTCTTGGTGCCGAACGGCCACATATTTGCGTGCAATAGTGCCAACGGTGCTGTGCTGAAAGCGCGCGCTTGCACGCTCCTGGCACAGTGACAGGCAGTTAACTGAATACTCCCCATCGCTCCTTCCAATCGTGAGTTTTCCGATCATGTGACTGCCGTGACTGCCAATCACGGTGGTCACGTGGCCATAAGTAAAAATAAAATAATGTGACGCTCAAATTGGTGACAAAAATTGTTAGTGACAAAAAATATAAACGTGAAAAAAGATAAACCAGAAGCAACAATATCATATAAATAAATATAACAATATATGTTGTGTATGAACAAAATAAACCCAAGGTGAATGTTTCAAAAGTGAATGAATCAAAAACATAAAAAAGTTTTTGAATAAACACGATAATGCAGCTCAAAGGTGAATCTTGTGTAGGGAAAAGTCTCTCACACTCCTCCCGGTGAAGTCCAACTGAATCTTGTGTATAAACAAAGGATAAGGTGGCATGCTTACCAAACTTGGTGAACTTGTATACTATGCAGCATAGGAGTCAAACAGGCATACATGCGGAATAACCTCAACAGAATTCAGCATGCGAAGTTGATGATCTGCGAATGGGTCACCTCCGATATCGACAGAGGGGATCCACTGTCAGAAAATGAGCTCCATAAGGTGCAGTGATCCACATCAAAGGTGAACTTGGTGATCCATAAAGATGGGTATAAAAATATAAAAAACACACATAGTGTAACACTGTATAGTGGGTTTATTGTAAAATATCAAGTCGACAGTCCAAAAAAGTTCCATACAAGGGTGGTAACAAACAGTTATAAAAAAACAATGTGCAGTAGTTTCAGGAGCGTTATGTCCGATTGGACATCATCTGGGGTGTGAGGCTCATGTATAACCACTGCAGTATATATAGACATCTTCACTAATGAGGAATTATGTCAAAAGTTGCGATTGGGGACACCTGGATGTTCAAATCAAAGGTGTTCCAATATGGCGTTGGCCTGTGTTGCACGCCTCATTTTCAAATCACATAATGATTTGACAAGAACAGACTGATGACTCAATGCGGGCCAAGCCTCGCCTTGAGCCACTGTATAATAACAGAGCATCAGTGTGCTTGCCACACCTCGCTTTCAATTCCCATTGTAATTTGGTCAGAGCACACACATGACACAGTGTGGACCAAGCCTCATCTTGAAAAAACAGTGTGCCTGCCAAGTCTCGCTTTCAATTCCCATTGTGATTTGGTCAGAGCACACACATGACACAGTGTGGACCAAGCCTCATCTTAAGCATCAATGTGCCTGCCACACCTCGCTTTCAATACCCATTGTGATTTGGTCAGAACACACACATTACACAGTACGGTCCAAGCCACCTCTTGAGCAGTGGTATGACCGAAGCAAACAGATGACCAAATGTGGGCCAAGCCTCATTTTGAGACACCATATAGCAAGGAAGGATCAGTGTGCTGGCCAGACCTCGCTTTCAATTCCCATTGCGATTTGGTCAGAGCACACACATGACACAGTGTGGACCAAGCCTCATCTTGAACAACAGTGTACTTGCCAAGCCTCACTTTCAGTACCCATTGTGATTTGGTCAGAGCACACACATGACACAGTGTGGACCAAGGCTCATCTTAAGCATTCATGTGCCTGCCACACCTCGCTTTCAATACCCATTGTGATTTGGTCAGAACACACATATGACACAGTGGGGTCCAAGCCTCATCTTGAGCAGCTGTGTGACAGAAGCAAACAAATGACCAAATGTGGGCAAAGCCTCATTTTGAGCCACCATATGGCAATGAAGGGTCAGTGTGCCTGCCACACCTCGCTTTCAATTCCCATTATGATTTGACCAGAGTTCACACATGACACAACGCGGCTCGAGCCCCATCTTGAGCAGCGGTGTGACAACAAAGCATGCCCTCATCCTCACACATGAAGAATATAAAAAATCTTAAAAAATTTACCAGGAAAATTTGACAGCTGTGTGCGGCAAATCTCTACATATAAAAAAGGGATGATAGTGATAGTAAAAAATGGGTGAATTGAGAGCAGAGGGAAATAAAAAAAACTAACAAACCCTCACTGTACAATAGTATTGCAAACTACATATTTAAAATCAAAGGATATAGTAGTTATTAAACCAAACATGTTATATCTCACAATTGCAATGTCCCACCAATAATGATAAGAACTCTGCCACACACCATCCACCACCCACCACCATGACTGGATGGAAAAAATAATGTATGTAGATCTAAAAATGACAAAATAATGATAAAATAAATGTAGATCAAAAACATCAAAATTATTCGTCAACAAGACACGCAACATGTATCCCAGACTCAAAGCGGGCAAAATGTTACTCTAACTGGATATCTTATGGAATGCGTTCAGCTAACATGGAGTGGGCACATCAAGCCCTATTAATAAATGCATTGATGGCCCACTCCACGTTCATACCATACAGAAAATATGATTTAAGCTCATAGATACAGTATGTTTCAGGCTGTGACACTCCCCTTTTAGCAGACCCCCCCCCCCCCCCCCGCGCCAAGGCAGAACATATCTGTCAATTGCTAAAAATTGGGTGCCATTTATATCCCTATTATGGAATCGGGCATAATGTTAGATAACACTGTGTTTCTTTTATACCATTTTTTATATTTGAGATATGCTCATTAACCCTAACAGAAAAACTTTGGATAGTCCTAACTACGTAATGTTTACCACAAGGGCAGGTAATTAAATATACCACGTTGTTGGTAGCACACGTAATAAACCATTTGATAGAATAAGAGTGATTAGTAATATTTGATTTAAAAATTTCTGATTTATTTCTTTCTGCCTTGAGTGTTATGAAGGCAAACATTACAGGATTATAAACAGTCATATTGTGAAAAAACTTAAGTTTAGGAGGGTTTATGACATTGGGGGCAATTTTTTACTGAAGTGATGGAGCTCCCCTATATATACTATTAGCTTTATAAGGCAATAAGGGTCCTCTAATGCGGTCATTCTTTAAAAAATCCCAGTGCTTATTAAAAATATGTTTGATTTGACGGTGTTGGATAAAAAAAGACGTAAAAAGGGACCATCTTTGGTCACTAAAACTGTTATTTTTATTTGGGTTATTTTCAAAGCGTTTATCTCTGTCTGATACACGCACCCTATGAATTTCTAGATCTAAGTCGTTTTGACAGTAACCCTTTTCTAAAAATGTATTTTTTATTACAATTGCCTGTGCTTCAAAATCCCACAGGTTGGTACAATTCCGTCGGAGTCTGAGAAACTGACTTTGAGGGACAGAGTTAGTGTGATGACAGCTATCAACAGGAATATAAGAATTCCTGTCAGTTGGTTTGAAATAGGTACTAGTGACAAGTTTATTATACTCCACCTTGATGACTAAATCCAGAAAGTGAATCTCTGATTGGCTAGTTTCAAAGGATAACAATATGCCTCTATCATTACCATTGAGAACGGC
Organism: Lithobates septentrionalis; assembly: GCA_037952835.1. Lineage (NCBI taxonomy): Eukaryota > Metazoa > Chordata > Amphibia > Anura > Ranidae > Lithobates > Lithobates septentrionalis. The sequence goes on from JBBDGP010001083.1 coordinate 1,558,693, forward strand.
CATATATGAATGAGTCAAGGCTGCCATTCCAAAGGAGGAGGACTTTGTCTATATAACGTGCCCAAAAGAGTATCTCCGAACTTCTGTGGGCATAAATGACGTTCTCCTCCCACCTGGCCATAAATAAATTAGTCAGGCTGGGGGCAAATTTGGCCACCATGGCAACAACCTTCTTTTGGATGTAAAACTGGCTATTTAACAAAAAGTAATTATGGCTTGTGGCAAAAGTTAATAACTGCATGATGGTTTCCTTTTGGTTATATGGCATTGTTAAATCTTTGGATAAATAATACTGAACTGCCTTAAACCCTAACTGATGGGAGATGCAAGTATATAAGGATGCTACACTGGCAGTAACCAGTATACAACCCTCTGGGAGATGCATACCAGCTTAAAGTTGGATAGCATCATTGGTGTCTTTTAAATAAGAAGGCATTTGTTTAACTGTTTAACTAAGGTTGTAGGTAAAAGTCGATGTACCTACCTATCCGTGATGTCACTGAATCAATCCCGCCACAAGCCCTGCCCCACCTTCCGGCAAAGCAAACCCCTTAAAGGGGGTAATTCATTTCCACTTGAAAGAAAGGCTTTCCTAAGTAGTTTTGACTGCAACATCTGATTATTTTAGCAAGTGGTAATAATCCTGATTTGAATGCTGGAAGTAGCAGGCACAACAGATCTAAAAACTATACAAAAGTTTACTAAAAAAAAAAGCTAAAGCCCTTAACTGTGTGAAAATTGGCCAGTGGCAAAGCAGTTTAAGAGTGTAATTTGAATACTGTAGTTTCTTTTTCCTCAGTAAGAGACTGCATTGTTCTAAAAAATGTATAAAATGTGAAAACAGGGTACACACTTAAAAACCACAACCCCATATTCCTCGAACCCTCTCCCATCCCTGTAACCCAAATTATCCCCAAAAATTTCGAACTATGGACGTCAGGTATGCGTTTTATAGAAACTGGATAGCACCAGAACAGTATGTGTGTACTTGAATAGGCAGCAAATAGAAAGAAACAAGGTGGTTTCATCTCACAGTTAAAATTGTTGTGTATTATCTGAGAGACAATAGCCACAAAAATTGATCAGCGGCTGGACTGGACAGTATGTAAGCAGTCTAGTTAAGAGGGGGTAAAAGGTTAAGAGGAAGAGGGAGAAAGACTTTTTATTTTAAAATAGAAATTAAAATGTATTATTTGAGAGACAATAGTTACAAATATTGTACAGTGCAGCTCCAGATGGCAGTGGGCATCAGTTCCCATCTAGAGTTGCAAAAAAGCCACTCTGTAACCACCCCCAAGTCCAGCGGTCTCACATTGTTCAAGTTCTTTGCACTGCAACCTCTGTCACATAATCTTGTTGCAATTTTCTGCCCTGGGTTGCCCCAGAGTCGCAGATTCTTAGCACCTTTATTGTTTTACTTATACAGTGAGGAAAAAATTATTTGATCCCCTGCTGATTTTGTACGTTTGCCCACTGGCAAAGAAATTATCAGTCTATAATTTTATTGGTAGGTTTATTTTAACAGTGAGAGACAGAATAACAACAAAAAAATCCAGAAAAACGCATTTCAAAAAAGTTATAAATTGATTTGCATTAATGAGTAAAGTAAGTATTTGACCCCTTCGCAAAACATGACTTAGTACTTGGTGGAAAACCCTTGTTGGCAGTCACAGAGGTCAGACATTTCTTGTAGTTGACCACCAGGTTTGCACACATCTCACGAGGGATTTCGTCCCACTCCTCTTTGCAGATCCTCTCCAAGTCATTAAGGTTTCAAGGCTGATGTTTGGTAACTCGAACCTTCAGCTCCCTCCACATATTTTCTATGGGATTAACATCCATTTGATGCATTGAAGTTGTTCTGTCCCTTTAGCAGAAAAACATCCCCCAAAGCATAATGTTTCCACCTCCATGTTTGATGGTGGGGATGGTGTTCTTGGGGTCATAGGTAGCATTCCTCCTCCAAACACGGCAATTGAGTTGTTGCCAGGGAGCTTGATTTTGGTCTCATCTGACCACAACACTTTCACCCAGTTCTCCTCTGAATCATTCAGATGTTCATTACGGGCCTGTACATGTGCTTTCTTGAGCAGGGGGACCTTGCGGGCGCTGCAGGATTTCAGTCCTTCGTGGTGTAGTGTGTTACCAATTGTTTTTTTGGTGACTATGGTCCCAGCTGCTTTGAGATCATTGACAAGATACTCCTGTGTAGTTGTGGGCTGATTCCTCACCGTTCTCATGATCATTGAAACTCCACGAGGTGAGATCTTGCATGAAGCCCCAGACCAAGGAAGATTAACAGTTATTTTGTGTTTCTTCCATTTGCGAATAATCGCACCAACTGTAGTCACCCTCTCACCAAGCTGCTTGACGAGGGTCTTAATAAAAAAGAAAGAAGGACGGCGCCCTCTAAGTGCAGCATGTATGTTAAAAATATTTATTACAATAGATAAACACACTCACATTTGAGTTGCTAAAAACCAGCATGTAAAGTAGTTTCATCCGCGTGCTCTCGGGGGATGTGGGTGTCACGGGCCAGTGGAGGGGTTCCTGGGATGTGGGTCCTGTAACCTGGGTCCTGGTAGCTGTTCCAGTGGTGCCGAGGGTCCTCAGAGCCTCCGGGCGGCCAGGATATCGGTCATGGATCCTCCGTGGAGCGCCGTGCTGACCTGCGTCTTCACTTCCGGGAGCGTGGTGAGGCGGGCGGTGCTTTGCATTCGGAGCATGCGTGCTCCTTCATCAGGCTATGCTGGTGGCCATATTCAGTGTGGGAATTTATACCATAGGCAATGGGAGGGGTGGAGAGGTAATTGAGAGGAGGGCGGGACTATGTATAATGATTGGGCACGTAGGTAACCATGGAGATGGGGTGTACACAATGTGGAAGGGGAGTGAAGGGAGACGGGGAGTGGGCGGGGCGGGGAGTGAGGAGGGGGGAAAAAAAGGAGATATGCAAATGAGTGTGTTGTAGTAAGAACATATATGTGTGTATATGGAATGTGGGGTAAGGAGAAGGCGGTCTATAGGAAGAGGAATGTTGTATTGATCATAGTGGACGGGAACAAAATATATATACATATATATATATATACACACACATATACATACACATACATACACACATATCTATATATATATATATACATACATACATACACATCAACATATATGGGAAGGGAATACAAAAATGCAGAAAATGGTATATAATTAAATAGGTATATAATTATAGGGAGAGATTGGTGGTATATATGAGAAGAAATGACGCAATGATGGAAAAGGGATAAAACATGTACAATGTATATACGTGTGTAAACACAAAGAACCGTTTAAAAAGGATCCCTTCACACACACATACACATATATACACATTTAAATGATGCGTAAGATTGGGACAAAAGAAGGGGGGGAGTGTGTTTCCAGACGGGTATTTGGGAATGAGAGGAATGTTATGGGAAATACTGGGAAATGAATAAATAAAAGTAAAAATAATAAAAATATATGGAAATATAAATAAAAATAAAGATAAATATATATATATATGTAAAAATAAAAATACAAGTACAAATAAATAAAAAATAATAAATAAAAATAAATAAATAAATAAATAAATAAATAAATAAAAAATATATAAAAAATAATAATATAAAAATAAGGAAGTTAAAAATAAAATATTTTTTAATAAGAATAAAAATAAAAATAAATATAAATAAAAAATAAAGATAGGAATAAAAATAAAAATGGTATGTGTTGTACACTAGGGCTATGTGGATAGGGGTAATGGGTGGGAGACGGGTATACCTATACACGTGCTCCACGTAGACTGTAAGTTAATGGGGTAGTGACTAGATGATGGATAAAACAATAAATGAGACAACAGGTAGGACAATGGATGAAACAATACGTGGTGAATTGAGATGAGATGATGTGATGAGGCAGGGATATGGTTGGGGTCACAGCAAAATGTTAATTTCAATGCCTTCATTGAGGCCTCCTGGCGATAAAGTGTCCAGTGTGTATATCCAGTAGTTTTCTCTTTCACACAACCTTTTGTAGCGTTCAGCGGTAGGGAGGGTGGGTGGAATAGACTCAATAACTCACACGTGTAGCCCTGAAGATGTTTGTCCATGATGTTCTTTAAAATGTCTTGGTACACTATGCTTGTCAATGCCCTTCTCTACAAGGTTACGATGCTCACCAAACCTTTTGCGGAGCGGGCGTATAGTGCGGCCTACGTATAGTAGGCCGCAGGGGCATGTGAGGCAATAGACCACATAATCTGAACCACAATTGAAGAAGTCGGGGATGACATATAGTTTACCCTTATGGTGGAAGTCTTTTTGCCTATGTGTAACATGGGCGCATGTGAGGCAGAGGGGCTTCCTACATTGATACATGCCTTTGATGTTGAAGAAGGTTAAGGGGGCACTGGCGGTGGGGCGTGCTGTTTTCACTTTGCTTGGTGCTATTTGGGCCTTTATATTCTTAGCCCGTCTGTAGGTGACCAGTGGTTTGTCACTTATGGTGGGTTTAAGATGCGGATCCTCACGCAGAATGGACCAGTGTTTGGTGAAGATCTTTTCCATTTGCTTAAATCTGTTGTGGTATTGTGTCACAAATCTGACGGGTTGGGTAGTGTCGTCTGTACTGGTTTTTCTCTTGTCCTTCGCGTTTTCACTGAGATAGTATTGGAAGGCATCTTCTATGATGTGGTCTGGATAACCCTTGTCTTTGAATTTGGCTTTGAGTAGTAGGCCGTGTGTTTCATAGTCCTGTAGGCGCGTGCAATTGTGTTTCAGGCGGCAGAACTGGCTTTTTGGGATGTTTTTAACCCATCGTGGGTGATGGCAACTGTTAAAGTGTAGGTAAGAATTTCCTGAGGTGGATTTTGTATAATTCTGGGCGCAGATGATGTTTTCATAGTGGAAGAGTTCCAGATCCAAAAAGGCCAGTTTGTTATTGTCTGTGACTGATATGAATGATAGACCCATGGAGTTGTTGTTGCAGTGTTGGACGAAGGGTAGGATGGTGGTTTCTGGACCATCCCAGATAATGACTACGTCATCTATGTAGCGCCCGTAATATACTATGTGGGGCGCATATGGGTTATTGTTGTGTATATATTGTAGCTCCCAGTAACCCATGGTAAGGTTCGCGTAGCTGGGGGCAAAATTGGCCCCCATGGCAGTTCCCTTTGTTTGAATATAAAAGTCTCCGTGGGATTCAAAATAATTGTGGGTTAGGCAGAATTCTAATATTTCCAGTAAGAATTGGTTCTGACGTGGGTTGAGTGATGGATCATTGTTGAGGTAGTGTCGTACAGCTTGTAAACCAATGTTATGGGGAATGGACGTGTATAGCGAGAGCCAGCGGTATGTCGGTTCCCAGGAGTAGTATCGTAGCATGTTCAGAAGGTGGATGCTGTCTTTAATGTAGGGAGGTAGGTTCTGTACTATACCTTGTAGAAAATGATCAATGTAGATAGAGAAGTAGCTGGTTACGCTTTCCATGGCCGCCACTATTGGTCTACCAGGAGGGTGTGTGGGGTCTTTGTGCACCTTCGGAAGGTGGTAAAAGTAGGGCCTTTTGTAAAAGTCGTGTTTAAGAAATGAGGCTTCGGATGCAGTAACTATACCATCTGCTTGTGCTCGATCTATTAGGTTGTGAGCTTCAATAGAGAATTTGGGTAAGGGATCTCCGGAAAGTTTTTTGTATGTTGATGTGTCCGATAGGAATCTAGTTGTTTCCAGCATGTAGTCTGCACGGTTCTGGACTACGATACCACCTCCTTTATCTGCGGGCTTAATGACCAGTTGTCTGTTGTTGGTGAGTGATTTAAGAGCCGTGCGTTCTGCTGGGGTTAAGTTAGATGGTGGATTGGAACGTGAGTTGGACATTTGACACATTCGTAGTATATCAGCATATACAACCTGATAGAAGGTCTGGACGTAAGGTCCTTTGGCAAATGTGGGATAAAAGATAGATTTCGGTTTGAAATTAGTGTGTAAGATGGGTGGAGAGGTAGGTGGATGTTGAGTTAGAGATTCAATCTGGTCGTCAATGTAGAGATCTTCCAACTGGTCTAGGGCTATGAGTTCTGCGGGTCCTAGGGTGGAGGAGTCTTCTGTAGTAGTACTGCATTCAGCGTGGTCATTAGTAGTATATGGAGTAGTGTTTGGGGTAATGTTTGGGGTACCATTACCTTTCTTAGTGTCTTGAATGTTGAAATATCGTTTGATGGTGATATTTCTAATGAACCTATTGAGATCCAAGAAGAGAGTGAAAGGGTTGGGAGATGCTGTGGGGGCGAAGGTGAGCCCGCGTGCTAGTAGAGATTTTTCAGAACGCTACAAAAGGTTGTGTGAAAGAGAAAACTACTGGATATACACACTGGACACTTTATCGCCAGGAGGCCTCAATGAAGGCATTGAAATTAACATTTTGCTGTGACCCCAACCATATCCCTGCCTCATCACATCATCTCATCTCAATTCACCACGTATTGTTTCATCCATTGTCCTACCTGTTGTCTCATTTATTGTTTTATCCATCATCTAGTCACTACCCCATTAACTTACAGTCTACGTGGAGCACGTGTATAGGTATACCCGTCTCCCACCCATTACCCCTATCCACATAGCCCTAGTGTACAACACATACCATTTTTATTTTTATTCCTATCTTTATTTTTTATTTATATTTATTTTTATTTTTATTCTTATTAAAAAATATTTTATTTTTAACTTCCTTATTTTTATATTATTATTTTTTATATATTTTTTATTTATTTATTTATTTATTTTATTTATTTATTATTTTTTATTTATTTGTACTTGTATTTTTATTTTTACATATATATATATTTATATTTATCTTTATTTTTATTTATATTTCCATATATTTTTATTATTTTTACTTTTATTTATTCATTTCCCAGTATTTCCCATAACATTCCTCTCATTCCCAAATACCCGTCTGGAAACACACTCCCCCCCTTTTTTTGTCCCAATCTTACGCATCATTTAAATGTGTATATATGTGTATGTGTGTGTGAAGGGATCCTTTTTAAACGGTTCTTTGTGTTTACACACGTATATACATTGTACATGTTTTATCCCTTTTCCATCATTGCGTCATTTCTTCTCATATATACCACCAATCTCTCCCTATAATTATATACCTATTTAATTATATACCATTTTCTGCATTTTTGTATTCCCTTCCCATATATGTTGATGTGTATGTATGTATGTATATATATATATATAGATATGTATGTATGTATGTGTATGTATATGTGTGTATATATATATATATATATGTATATATATTTTGTTCCCGTCCACTATGGTCAATACAACATTCCTCTTCCTATAGACCGCCTTCTCCTTACCCCACATTCCATATACACACATATATGTTCTTACCACAACACACTCATTTGCATATCTCCTTTTCCCCCCCCCTCCTCACTCCCCGCCCCGCCCACTCCCCGTCTCCCTTCACTCCCCTTCCACATTGTGTACACCCCATCTCCATGGTTACCTACGTGCCCAATCATTATACATAGTCCCGCCCTCCTCTCAATTACCTCTCCACCCCTCCCATTGCCTATGGTATAAATTCCCACACTGAATATGGCCACTAGCATAGCCTGATGAAGGAGCACGCATGCTCCGAACGCGAAGCACCGCCCGCCTCACCCCGATCCCGGAAGTGAAGACGCAGGTCAGCACGGCGCTCCACGGAGGATCCATGACCGATATCCTGGCCGCCCGGAGGCTCTGAGGATCCTCGGCACCACTGGAACAGCTACCAGAACCCAGGTTACAGGACCCACATCCCAGGAACCCCTCCACTGGCCCGTGACACCCACATCCCCCGAGAGCACGCGGATGAAACTACTTTACATGCTGGTTTTTAGCAACTCAAATGTGAGTGTTTTTATCTATTGTAATAAATATTTTTAACATACATGCTGCACTTAGAGGGCGCCGTCCTTCTTTCTTTTTTATTTTTTCCAGAGCTTCTTCTAGCTTTTATAGACTGGCTGCCTTCCATTTATTCAGCATCATTTTATCCTCACATGGACTAATACCCGAACTTGTTGTGAAACATTAACTACCACCATCAAGTTCCCCCTCTCAGGAACCCCCAACCCACCCCCTTCGCCCCACCATTTTTAGTTATATGTACTCGGCTACCTCCATTGTGCGCCATATTAACCCCTTGATCATTTTTTTTTTTATTTCCTCTTAAGAAGTTCACATATATGCGCAGCCTCTGGATCTATGCCAATTATTATTATTGTACATTCATCTTCAGCCCCATTATGTTTATGTGATTTACTCCCCCCCCAGTTTACATACCTAATACTTCCAGCCTATGCTGTATAGTAACCATGGAAATTATACAAAAAATAGAATCAGTCAAGTACACCATATTAGATGACTTATACGCACACTTCCCAGATGGATACTTCCTCCCATCAGCAAATATCCCCCGTCTGGAATACAGATACATATGTGCGAAGTTTCGCAAAATAGAGGACACCATCAATAACATCAACCAACAATGGTGGGATAAGTTCTTCTTGGAACTGTATTTGAACTACAAAATTTCTCCCAGAGGTCTCAGAAACCAAAAGACTTGCTCATTTCTGGGTGCAGATTTAGCCGCTGAATGGTCCACCATATCCGAATTCTGCACTCAAAAATGGATGGAAATCATCATCAAGCAAAGGGATACCCTATTCAACTCATTATCGTCCAAATTAACCAATCTTATAGATGAACTGAAATCGTACATTACACCCCTACCCACCTCATGGTACAAAAAACTGAAACTTAACACTAAGTACCAAGAGGATTGCCTCATCAAATGTAAATTACAGAAGATACGCAGAGACTTTGACGATTACAACTCCAACAGGATCCACTGTTGGAAAAAACCCAGACGCAATACACACCCCCCCAAAGTTAACAACCACCCCAATCTCCACACCCCATCAGGGCAAGAGAACCACGCCCCAGTCCCCCTGATGGAATGTGTACCTAGGCCCACCACGGCCCTCTTATCCTTTCAAGGCCCCTCCACCAAGCCTTATAAACCACATAGGCCACCGGCACCTTCCAGACGGCCACAGCCCACACCCACACCAAAAGAGGACCATCATCGTCCACCACCCCCCGTGCCAGTTTCTTCCTCCAGTACACCCAAAACTTCCAAGAGTATAAAGAAGAAACACCACACTGGCATCCTTACCTCAATCCCTCCCATACCGGTTACCCTCAAAGAAACACAGACCGGCAGTGCCATATCAGATCACAGCACTTATGAGGACCCCCAGTCATCCACTCTGGATTTTGGTATTGGGAATCTACACACCGCACAGCCCAAGATCACTCATGCATCTGGGCCCACCATGGACCACCCTAGTATCCACGCCATCTCATCACCCCCCATTTACAGTCCGACCAATAAACATATATCTCCCACCCCTACCCCCTCTTTTTTAGTGATCACCCCCCAACCCTGCCCAAAAAGAAAGCTCACCGACGAGGCAGGAGAGGGGGGAGACACAGACACAAAAAGGAGGGAGAAATTGCGCAGACTGTAAAAATCTTCAACCTCTCTGATCACACCTTATCCATGCCTGAAAAATCTCTACTAGCACGCGGGCTCACCTTCGCCCCCACAGCATCTCCCAACCCTTTCACTCTCTTCTTGGATCTCAATAGGTTCATTAGAAATATCACCATCAAACGATATTTCAACATTCAAGACACTAAGAAAGGTAATGGTACCCCAAACATTACCCCAAACACTACTCCATATACTACTAATGACCACGCTGAATGCAGTACTACTACAGAAGACTCCTCCACCCTAGGACCCGCAGAACTCATAGCCCTAGACCAGTTGGAAGATCTCTACATTGACGACCAGATTGAATCTCTAACTCAACATCCACCTACCTCTCCACCCATCTTACACACTAATCTCAAACCGAAATCTATCTTTTATCCCACATTTGCCAAAGGACCTTACGTCCAGACCTTCTATCAGGTTGTATATGCTGATATACTACGAATGTGTCAAATGTCCAACTCACGTTCCAATCCACCATCTAACTTAACCCCAGCAGAACGCACGGCTCTTAAATCACTCACCAACAACAGACAACTGGTTATTAAGCCCGCAGATAAAGGAGGTGGTATCGTAGTCCAGAACCGTGCAGACTACATGCTGGAAACAACTAGACTCCTATCGGACACATCAACATACAAAAAACTTTCCGGAGATCCCTTACCCAAATTCTCTATTGAAGCTCACAACCTAATAGATCGAGCACAAGCAGATGGTATAGTTACTGCATCCGAAGCCTCATTTCTTAAACACGACTTTTACAAAAGGCCCTACTTTTACCACCTTCCGAAGGTGCACAAAGACCCCACACACCCTCCTGGTAGACCAATAGTGGCGGCCATGGAAAGCGTAACCAGCTACTTCTCTATCTACATTGATCATTTTCTACAAGGTATAGTACAGAACCTAAATAAAAAATTATTAAATTTCGCGCAATATTGAGATAGTGAAATAATGTGTAGATATGTTGTGGAACACTGTTGTCTATTGGGTGGTGGTATTGAAATCTCTCTTGTGTACTACTAAAAGAGTGAAGCTGGAATCACAGTAATTAATGAAATGATCCTTATAATTAATAGAATAATCCTTATACCACCCTCTTTTTAGCATGCATACATATATGGCGTACAAATAAGTGCATAAAAATATGTGCATAAAAATAATTTCCAGTAGTGAATCGTGTGCATTAAAATATTTCCAGTAATAAATTGTGTACGATTTACTACAAACCACAATCAAAATCTGTGCAATAAGACATATGTGCACCCTTTAAATAATATATAATAATCCAATTAGTATAAAAAAAGTCCGTTGTGTTGCTACAATTTCTGTAGATCTTCTATTGCCAAAGTGATTTAAAATGTAGATGAATAAACCAGTAAGTGAATAAATTAAAAAATGAAAAAAAAAAAAAAAAAAAAAAAAAAAAAATGTCTGTGAATAGTTCTTCTGATGTTAGAAAAAATATATTTATAGTGAAGGTCTATCTTTCTGCTGCTGGTGTTTCTCAGTATGGTCTCTCAGAACTCTCACCTTACATTGGTAGTAATCAGGCATTCAGTATAGGGTCTTTAAAGTGTGGAGTTGGTTTCTGGTGGCTTTCTCTTTTAGTTTCTCTCCTCCAGCGTTCCCTCTCTGCTGCTCCGCTCTAGTGAACTCAGTGTGGGGGAATAAAAAATGGGGAGGGGGGAGAAAAAAGAGGCCCCACTAGTGCATTAAACTTTTAAAATCAAAGGGGGAAATATTTATTAGCTAATGCTCTTACATTTCACATAAAAAAACAGGCAAAGTGAATAAAAACGATCTGGCGTTCTCAGCGCCCTCTCACTTGTGCTTCAGATTCAGTGTATTGCTCCAGCCAATCCCTACGCGTTACGACACCGTCACGTGTCTTCATCTGATGAAGATCAGATGAAGACACGTGACGGTGTCGTAACGCGTAGGGATTGGCTGGAGCAATACACTGAATCTGAAGCACAAGTGAGAGGGCGCTGAGAACGCCAGATCGTTTTTATTCACTTTGCCTGTTTTTTTATGTGAAATGTAAGAGCATTAGCTAATAAATATTTCCCCCTTTGATTTTAAAAGTTTAATGCACTAGTGGGGCCTCTTTTTTCTCCCCCCTCCCCATTTTTTATTCCCCCACACTGAGTTCACTAGAGCGGAGCAGCAGAGAGGGAACGCTGGAGGAGAGAAACTAAAAGATAAAGCCACCAGAAACCAACTCCACACTTTAAAGACCCTATACTGAATGCCTGATTACTACCAATGTAAGGTGAGAGTTCTGAGAGACCATACTGAGAAACACCAGCAGCAGAAAGATAGACCTTCACTATAAATATATTTTTTCTAACATCAGAAGAACTATTCACAGACTTTTTTTTTTTTTTTTTTTTTTTTTTTTTCATTTTTTTTTTCATTTTTTTTTTCATTTTTTTCATTTTTTAATTTATTCACTTACTGGTTTATTCATCTACATTTTAAATCACTTTGGCAATAGAAGATCTACAGAAATTGTAGCAACACAACGGACTTTTTTTATACTAATTGGATTATTATATATTATTTAAAGGGTGCACATATGTCTTATTGCACAGATTTTGATTGTGGTTTGTAGTAAATCGTACACAATTTATTACTGGAAATATTTTAATGCACACGATTCACTACTGGAAATTATTTTTATGCACATATTTTTATGCACTTATTTGTACGCCATATATGTATGCATGCTAAAAAGAGGGTGGTATAAGGATTATTCTATTAATTATAAGGATCATTTCATTAATTACTGTGATTCCAGCTTCACTCTTTTAGTAGTACACAAGAGAGATTTCAATACCACCACCCAATAGACAACAGTGTTCCACAACATATCTACACATTATTTCACTATCTCAATATTGCGCGAAATTTAATAATTTTTTATTTAGTCACTAAGTGTTTGGTGTGGACACCCATATTTTGCGGCAATATTTATTATTTATCAATTATTTTACACAGCACTTTATTTCACTTGATCACTTTACCATCGAAAATCCGCCAGCGCGAAGGACAATTTCATATTTTTATAGTACAGAACCTACCTTCCTACATTAAAGACAGCATCCACCTTCTGAACATGCTACGATACTACTCCTGGGAACCGACATACCGCTGGCTCTCGCTAGATGTGGTCTCACTATACACGTCCATTCCCCATAACATTGTTTTACAAGCTGTACGACACTACCTCAACAATGATCCATCACTCAACCCACGTCAGAACCAATTCTTACTGGAAATATTAGAATTCTGCCTAACCCACAATTATTTTGAATCCCACGGAGACTTTTATATTCAAACAAAGGGAACTGCCATGGGGGCCAATTTTGCCCCCAGCTACGCGAACCTTACCATGGGTTACTGGGAGCTACAATATATACACACAACAATAACCCATATGCGCCCCACATAGTCTATTACGGGCGCTACATAGATGACGTAGTCATTATCTGGGATGGTCCAGAAACCATCATCCTACCCTTCGTCCAACACTGCAACAACAACTCCATGGGTCTATCATTCACATCAGTCACAGACAATAACAAACTGGCCTTTTTGGATCTGGAACTCTTCCACTATGAAAACATCATCTGCGCCCAGAATTGTACAAAATCCACCTCAGGAAATTCTTACCTACACTTTAACAGTTGCCATCACCCACGATGGGTTAAAAACATCCCAAAAAGCCAGTTCTGCCGCCTGAAACACAATTGCACGCGCCTACAGGACTATGAAACACACGGCCTACTACTCAAAGCCAAATTCAAAGACAAGGGTTATCCAGACCACATCATAGAAGATGCCTTCCAATACTATCTCAGTGAAAACGCGAAGGACAAGAGAAAAACCAGTACAGACGACACTACCCAACCCGTCAGATTTGTGACACAATACCACAACAGATTTAAGCAAATGGAAAAGATCTTCACCAAACACTGGTCCATTCTGCGTGAGGATCCGCATCTTAAACCCACCATAAGTGACAAACCACTGGTCACCTACAGACGGGCTAAGAATATAAAGGCCCAAATAGCACCAAGCAAAGTGAAAACAGCACGCCCCACCGCCAGTGCCCCCTTAACCTTCTTCAACATCAAAGGCATGTATCAATGTAGGAAGCCCCTCTGCCCCACATGCGCCCATGTTACACATAGGCAAAAAGACTTCCACCATAAGGGTAAACTATATGTCATCCCCGACTTCTTCAATTGTGGTTCAGATTATGTGGTCTATTGCCTCACATGCCCCTGCGGCCTACTATACGTAGGCCACACTATACGCCCGCTCCGCAAAAGGTTTGGTGAGCATCGTAACCTTGTAGAGAAGGGCATTGACAAGCATAGTGTACCAAGACATTTTAAAGAACATCATGGACAAACATCTTCAGGGCTACGCGTGTGGGTTATTGAGTCTATTCCACCCACCCTCCCTACCGCTGAACGCTACAAAAGGTTGTGTGAAAGAGAAAACTACTGGATATACACACTGGACACTTTATCGCCAGGAGGCCTCAATGAAGGCATTGAAATTAACATTTTGCTGTGACCCCAACCATATCCCTGCCTCATCACATCATCTCATCTCAATTCACCACGTATTGTTTCATCCATTGTCCTACCTGTTGTCTCATTTATTGTTTTATCCATCATCTAGTCACTACCCCATTAACTTACAGTCTACGTGGAGCACGTGTATAGGTATACCCGTCTCCCACCCATTACCCCTATCCACATAGCCCTAGTGTACAACACATACCATTTTTATTTTTATTCCTATCTTTATTTTTTATTTATATTTATTTTTATTTTTATTCTTATTAAAAAATATTTTATTTTTAACTTCCTTATTTTTATATTATTATTTTTTATATATTTTTTATTTATTTATTTATTTATTTTTTATTTATTATTTTTTATTTATTTGTACTTGTATTTTTATTTTTACATATATATATATTTATATTTATCTTTATTTTTATTTATATTTCCATATATTTTTATTATTTTTACTTTTATTTATTCATTTCCCAGTATTTCCCATAACATTCCTCTCATTCCCAAATACCCGTCTGGAAACACACTCCCCCCCTTCTTTTGTCCCAATCTTACGCATCATTTAAATGTGTATATATGTGTATGTGTGTGTGAAGGGATCCTTTTTAAACGGTTCTTTGTGTTTACACACGTATATACATTGTACATGTTTTATCCCTTTTCCATCATTGCGTCATTTCTTCTCATATATACCACCAATCTCTCCCTATAATTATATACCTATTTAATTATATACCATTTTCTGCATTTTTGTATTCCCTTCCCATATATGTTGATGTGTATGTATGTATGTATATATATATATATAGATATGTGTGTATGTATGTGTATGTATATGTGTGTATATATATATATATATATATATATATATGTATATATATTTTGTTCCCGTCCACTATGATCAATACAACATTCCTCTTCCTATAGACCGCCTTCTCCTTACCCCACATTCCATATACACACATATATGTTCTTACCACAACACACTCATTTGCATATCTCCTTTTTTTCCCCCCCTCCTCACTCCCCGCCCCGCCCACTCCCCGTCTCCCTTCACTCCCCTTCCACATTATGTACACCCCATCTCCATGGTTACCTACGTGCCCAATCATTATACATAGTCCCGCCCTCCTCTCAATTACCTCTCCACCCCTCCCATTGCCTATGGTATAAATTCCCACACTGAATATGGCCACCAGCATAGCCTGATGAAGGAGCACGCATGCTCCGAATGCGAAGCACCGCCCGCCTCACCCCGCTCCCGGAAGTGAAGACGCAGGTCAGCACGGCGCTCCACGGAGGATCCATGACCGATATCCTGGCCGCCCGGAGGCTCTGAGGACCCTCGGCACCACTGGAACAGCTACCAGGACCCAGGTTACAGGACCCACATCCCAGGAACCCCTCCACTGGCCCGTGACACCCACATCCCCCGAGAGCACGCGGATGAAACTACTTTACATGCTGGTTTTTAGCAACTCAAATGTGAGTGTTTTTATCTATTGTAATAAATATTTTTAACATACATGCTGCACTTAGAGGGCGCCGTCCTTCTTTCTTTTTTATTTTTTCCAGAGCTTCTTCTAGCTTTTATAGACTGGCTGCCTTCCATTTATTCAGCATCATTTTATCCTCACATGGACTAATACCCGAACTTGTTGTGAAACATTAACTACCACCATCAAGTTCCCCCTCTCAGGAGCCCCCAACCCACCCCCTTCGCCCCACCATTTTTAGTTATATGTACTCGGCTACCTCCATTGTGCGCCATATTAACCCCTTGATCATTTTTTTTTTTATTTCCTCTTAAGAAGTTCACATATATGCGCAGCCTCTGGATCTATGCCAATTATTATTATTGTACATTCATCTTCAGCCCCATTATGTTTATGTGATTTACTCCCCCCCCCAGTTTACATACCTAATACTTCCAGCCTATGCTGTATAGTAACCATGGAAATTATACAAAAAATAGAATCAGTCAAGTACACCATATTAGATGACTTATACGCACACTTCCCAGATGGATACTTCCTCCCATCAGCAAATATCCCCCGTCTGGAATACAGATACATATGTGCGAAGTTTCGCAAAATAGAGGACACCATCAATAACATCAACCAACAATGGTGGGATAAGTTCTTCTTGGAACTGTATTTGAACTACAAAATTTCTCCCAGAGGTCTCAGAAACCAAAAGACTTGCTCATTTCTGGGTGCAGATTTAGCCGCTGAATGGTCCACCATATCCGAATTCTGCACTCAAAAATGGATGGAAATCATCATCAAGCAAAGGGATACCCTATTCAACTCATTATCGTCCAAATTAACCAATCTTATAGATGAACTGAAATCGTACATTACACCCCTACCCACCTCATGGTACAAAAAACTGAAACTTAACACTAAGTACCAAGAGGATTGCCTCATCAAATGTAAATTACAGAAGATACGCAGAGACTTTGACGATTACAACTCCAACAGGATCCACTGTTGGAAAAAACCCAGACGCAATACACACCCCCCCAAAGTTAACAACCACCCCAATCTCCACACCCCATCAGGGCAAGAGAACCACGCCCCAGTCCCCCTGATGGAATGTGTACCTAGGCCCACCACGGCCCTCTTATCCTTTCAAGGCCCCTCCACCAAGCCTTATAAACCACATAGGCCACCGGCACCTTCCAGACGGCCACAGCCCACACCCACACCAAAAGAGGACCATCATCGTCCACCACCCCCCGTGCCAGTTTCTTCCTCCAGTACACCCAAAACTTCCAAGAGTATAAAGAAGAAACACCACACTGGCATCCTTACCTCAATCCCTCCCATACCGGTTACCCTCAAAGAAACACAGACCGGCAGTGCCATATCAGATCACAGCACTTATGAGGACCCCCAGTCATCCACTCTGGATTTTGGTATTGGGAATCTACACACCGCACAGCCCAAGATCACTCATGCATCTGGGCCCACCATGGACCACCCTAGTATCCACGCCATCTCATCACCCCCCATTTACAGTCCGACCAATAAACATATATCTCCCACCCCTACCCCCTCTTTTTTAGTGATCACCCCCCAACCCTGCCCAAAAAGAAAGCTCACCGACGAGGCAGGAGAGGGGGGAGACACAGACACAAAAAGGAGGGAGAAATTGCGCAGACTGTAAAAATCTTCAACCTCTCTGATCACACCTTATCCATGCCTGAAAAATCTCTACTAGCACGCGGGCTCACCTTCGCCCCCACAGCATCTCCCAACCCTTTCACTCTCTTCTTGGATCTCAATAGGTTCATTAGAAATATCACCATCAAACGATATTTCAACATTCAAGACACTAAGAAAGGTAATGGTACCCCAAACATTACCCCAAACACTACTCCATATACTACTAATGACCACGCTGAATGCAGTACTACTACAGAAGACTCCTCCACCCTAGGACCCGCAGAACTCATAGCCCTAGACCAGTTGGAAGATCTCTACATTGACGACCAGATTGAATCTCTAACTCAACATCCACCTACCTCTCCACCCATCTTACACACTAATCTCAAACCGAAATCTATCTTTTATCCCACATTTGCCAAAGGACCTTACGTCCAGACCTTCTATCAGGTTGTATATGCTGATATACTACGAATGTGTCAAATGTCCAACTCACGTTCCAATCCACCATCTAACTTAACCCCAGCAGAACGCACTGCTCTTAAATCACTCACCAACAACAGACAACTGGTTATTAAGCCCGCAGATAAAGGAGGTGGTATCGTAGTCCAGAACCGTGCAGACTACATGCTGGAAACAACTAGACTCCTATCGGACACATCAACATACAAAAAACTTTCCGGAGATCCCTTACCCAAATTCTCTATTGAAGCTCACAACCTAATAGATCGAGCACAAGCAGATGGTATAGTTACTGCATCCGAAGCCTCATTTCTTAAACACGACTTTTACAAAAGGCCCTACTTTTACCACCTTCCGAAGGTGCACAAAGACCCCACACACCCTCCTGGTAGACCAATAGTGGCGGCCATGGAAAGCGTAACCAGCTACTTCTCTATCTACATTGATCATTTTCTACAAGGTATAGTACAGAACCTACCTTCCTACATTAAAGACAGCATCCACCTTCTGAACATGCTACGATACTACTCCTGGGAACCGACATACCGCTGGCTCTCGCTAGATGTGGTCTCACTATACACGTCCATTCCCCATAACATTGTTTTACAAGCTGTACGACACTACCTCAACAATGATCCATCACTCAACCCACGTCAGAACCAATTCTTACTGGAAATATTAGAATTCTGCCTAACCCACAATTATTTTGAATCCCACGGAGACTTTTATATTCAAACAAAGGGAACTGCCATGGGGGCCAATTTTGCCCCCAGCTACGCGAACCTTACCATGGGTTACTGGGAGCTACAATATATACACACAACAATAACCCATATGTGCCCCACATAGTCTATTACGGGCGCTACATAGATGACGTAGTCATTATCTGGGATGGTCCAGAAACCATCATCCTACCCTTCGTCCAACACTGCAACAACAACTCCATGGGTCTATCATTCACATCAGTCACAGACAATAACAAACTGGCCTTTTTGGATCTGGAACTCTTCCACTATGAAAACATCATCTGCGCCCAGAATTGTACAAAATCCACCTCAGGAAATTCTTACCTACACTTTAACAGTTGCCATCACCCACGATGGGTTAAAAACATCCCAAAAAGCCAGTTCTGCCGCCTGAAACACAATTGCACGCGCCTACAGGACTATGAAACACACGGCCTACTACTCAAAGCCAAATTCAAAGACAAGGGTTATCCAGACCACATCATAGAAGATGCCTTCCAATACTATCTCAGTGAAAACGCGAAGGACAAGAGAAAAACCAGTACAGACGACACTACCCAACCCGTCAGATTTGTGACACAATACCACAACAGATTTAAGCAAATGGAAAAGATCTTCACCAAACACTGGTCCATTCTGCGTGAGGATCCGCATCTTAAACCCACCATAAGTGACAAACCACTGGTCACCTACAGACGGGCTAAGAATATAAAGGCCCAAATAGCACCAAGCAAAGTGAAAACAGCACGCCCCACCGCCAGTGCCCCCTTAACCTTCTTCAACATCAAAGGCATGTATCAATGTAGGAAGCCCCTCTGCCCCACATGCGCCCATGTTACACATAGGCAAAAAGACTTCCACCATAAGGGTAAACTATATGTCATCCCCGACTTCTTCAATTGTGGTTCAGATTATGTGGTCTATTGCCTCACATGCCCCTGCGGCCTACTATACGTAGGCCACACTATACGCCCGCTCCGCAAAAGGTTTGGTGAGCATCGTAACCTTGTAGAGAAGGGCATTGACAAGCATAGTGTACCAAGACATTTTAAAGAACATCATGGACAAACATCTTCAGGGCTACGTGTGTGGGTTAATGAGTCTATTCCACCCACCCTCCCTACCGCTGAACGCTACAAAAGGTTGTGTGAAAGAGAAAACTACTGGATATACACACTGGACACTTTATCGCCAGGAGGCCTCAATGAAGGCATTGAAATTAACATTTTGCTGTGACCCCAACCATATCCCTGCCTCATCACATCATCTCATCTCAATTCACCACGTATTGTTTCATCCATTGTCCTACCTGTTGTCTCATTTATTGTTTTATCCATCATCTAGTCACTACCCCATTAACTTACAGTCTACGTGGAGCACGTGTATAGGTATACCCGTCTCCCACCCATTACCCCTATCCACATAGCCCTAGTGTACAACACATACCATTTTTATTTTTATTCCTATCTTTATTTTTTATTTATATTTATTTTTATTTTTATTCTTATTAAAAAATATTTTATTTTTAACTTCCTTATTTTTATATTATTATTTTTTATATATTTTTTATTTATTTATTTATTTATTTATTTTTTATTTATTATTTTTTATTTATTTGTACTTGTATTTGTATTTTTACATATATATATATTTATATTTATCTTTATTTTTATTTATATTTCCATATATTTTTATTATTTTTACTTTTATTTATTCATTTCCCAGTATTTCCCATAACATTCCTCTCATTCCCAAATACCCGTCTGGAAACACACTCCCCCCCTTCTTTTGTCCCAATCTTACGCATCATTTAAATGTGTATATATGTGTATGTGTGTGTGAAGGGATCCTTTTTAAACGGTTCTTTGTGTTTACACACGTATATACATTGTACATGTTTTATCCCTTTTCCATCATTGCGTCATTTCTTCTCATATATACCACCAATCTCTCCCTATAATTATATACCTATTTAATTATATACCATTTTCTGCATTTTTGTATTCCCTTCCCATATATGTTGATGTGTATGTATGTATGTATATATATATATATATATATATATAGATATGTGTGTATGTATGTGTATGTATATGTGTGTATATATATATATATATATATATATATGTATATATATATATATATATATATATATGTATATATATTTTGTTCCCGTCCACTATGATCAATACAACATTCCTCTTCCTATAGACCGCCTTCTCCTTACCCCACATTCCATATACACACATATATGTTCTTACCACAACACACTCATTTGCATATCTCCTTTTTTTCCCCCCCTCCTCACTCCCCGCCCCGCCCACTCCCCGTCTCCCTTCACTCCCCTTCCACATTATGTACACCCCATCTCCATGGTTACCTACGTGCCCAATCATTATACATAGTCCCGCCCTCCTCTAAATTACCTCTCCACCCCTCCCATTGCCTATGGTATAAATTCCCACACTGAATATGGCCACCAGCATAGCCTGATGAAGGAGCACGCATGCTCCGAACGCGAAGCACCGCCCACCTCACCCCGCTCCCGGAAGTGAAGACGCAGGTCAGCACGGCGCTCCACGGAGGATCCATGACCGATATCCTGGCCGCCCGGAGGCTCTGAGGACCCTCGGCACCACTGGAACAGCTACCAGGACCCAGGTTACAGGACCCACATCCCAGGAACCCCTCCACTGGCCCGTGACACCCACATCCCCCGAGAGCACGCGGATGAAACTACTTTACATGCTGGTTTTTAGCAACTCAAATGTGAGTGTTTTTATCTATTGTAATAAATATTTTTAACATACATGCTGCACTTAGAGGGCGCCGTCCTTCTTTCTTTTTTATTTTTTCCAGAGCTTCTTCTAGCTTTTATAGACTGGCTGCCTTCCATTTATTCAGCATCATTTTATCCTCACATGGACTAATACCCGAACTTGTTGTGAAACATTAACTACCACCATCAAGTTCCCCCTCTCAGGAACCCCCAACCCACCCCCTTCGCCCCACCATTTTTAGTTATATGTACTCGGCTACCTCCATTGTGCGCCATATTAACCCCTTGACGAGGGTCTTGTAGCCCATTCTAACTTTGTGTAGGTCTACAATCTTGTCTCTGACATTCTTGGACAGCTCTTTGGTCTTGGCCATGGTGGAGAGATTGGAATCTAATTGATTGCTTCTGTGGACAGGTGTCTTTTATACAGGTAACAAGCTGAGATTAGGAGCACTACCTTTAAGAGAGTGCTCCTAATCTCAGCTCATTACCTGTATAGAAGACACCTGGGAGCCAGAAATCTTGCTGATTGATAGGGGATCAAATACTTATTTCACTCATTAAAATGCAAATCAATTTATATCTTTTTTGAAATGTTGAAATGTGTTTTTCTGGATATTTTTGTTGTTATTCTGTCTCTCACTGTTAAAATAAACCTACTATAAAATTATAGACTGGTCATTTCTTTGTCAGTGGGCAAACGTACAAAATCAGCAGGGGATCAAATTCTTTTTCCCCTCACTGTATTACTTGAAAATATTTATTTTTATTTTTTATTTTTATTTTCCTCTGTGTTTTTTGGCATTGATGAGGTTGTTGGTCTGCATACAGGGGGTGGGGAAGCATATCTGCAATTTCTCTATTTTGCCAATATCATTTTATTCCTCTTAGGCACTCAGTAACCAGTTATATTTTTTTTAATAATTATTTATTTAATTATAGTAAAGGCACTGGAAACATAGCTGTATGGGGAACCTAAGGCCATAGGCTGCCCAACCTTCCACAACACCACAGGAAGGTCAGGAAGCAGCAAATAGAGAAATTCTATGGCCAGGGGAATGCCAGGCAGCAACAATTATTGTAGAATCCTACAACCATAAGCTGCCTGCCCATCCTCAAATAACAACTGTAGAAAACTACAAAAAAAATGGAATTTATGCTGTCAATAGTATGTAATAAGTGGTCAGCATTGTCTAATTTGACCTCTTTCTCCTCTTCCCTTTATCTCCCTCCCACCTCCTTTCCTGCTTCACCTCTTCCTCCTCCTATGTGATTTTGGCATAAGAAAAGGCTCTGGGAAGCCTGCAGGAGGTACTCAAAATTGGCCATGCTCCTCTTGTCTACCTCCTCCTCCCTCTGCTCCTCCTTCCCATCCTCCTTCACCTTTTTCTCCCCTCCTTCTTCCTCTATTTGTCCTCCACTTCCTTCCCCCTCTATTACTCCTCCCCTTCTTCCTCCCTCCTTTCCTTCACTTCTTTCTTATCCACCTCCTCCTCCTTCTACATGAACCAGGATAATACATGTTAAATAAGTGAAAACAGCTAACTTCCTCTGATCCTCTGATGCATTGCCTGGACATGTCCCACAATAACATTTTCTCCACCACCATCGCTATTTTGTTTTTTGGGGATTTTTTGTTAAAGTTTATTTACAGATTTTACATTTTCATATACTTTTTTTCCTTGTAATACCATGTGGCTATATTGGGTCGATGATGTCATAAACATCCCTGCCCCTATGTAGCATCAGCTGCAGGGTGGGAATCCCCCACAGCTCATCGGTCCAGAATTGGCAACTGGCTCTGAACCCAATTCCAAACAAACACAAATTCATCCCTAAATACTACAATTGCTTTGTTTTTTCTTTGTTCCTAAAACATATTGAGCTGCCTTCTGGGGTTAGAAAGGCATTTTGTTTTCTAATAAAAGCAAAATTTTCTATACTTGCTAATTTGTTACCTTCCTCTTATCTAGAGTCTAGACAAAAACCACTTAAATTTGTGAGAGGTTGAACTTGATGGCCATTTTTTTTGGCCACATAACTAAAAACATTTTTTTACACATTTTATATTGCCATGCTCTGTGGAAGATGTTTCTTGCTTTAGTTTTAGTTCTCTCAGACAGATACACTCACTAAATAATACAGAAGAAATGTCTTTCTATGTGGATAAAACTAGTGTTCTAATCTATCTCAAAGGGTAATGCAGAAATACCAATGAAGCCAAACTTTGAGCCAAAGGTTACACAACTCCATGTCTCATTAGTACTAGTCGTTTTCTTGATTCACTTTGTAAACATAAACCAGGAGGTGGTATCAGAAAACAGAGTTTTCACACGGGACAAGGGACTGAGTGTTTGCTCATGGATCTGTGCATGTTTGAGTGCGTGTGTGTATGTAACCAAGGCCCGGGAGAACATTCAGCTCTGTGAAAAGGGCGTCTCTCTCACTACTAACACCCATTTGCACTGCTAGCTGTCATCACTAAGGGCTGCGGATATCCACCATGTGTTTGATATATACATTGATATACATAGTGCCACATGCTTTGGACTTTAATAACAAGGGGCAAAGAATACAGCTCTCGAATATGTTTGTATATAAAATCCTGTATAGAAAAACAGCTCATTTTCTGTCCAGACAATTATAAAGTGAGGACATCTGATTGGAGACACAATGCTGTTTAATTTTATATAATATTTATGAAATAATATTAGGATGGGATGAATAGTATACAGTAGTCACAATCAGTCACAAGCAATGTGTAAATTGTTATTTATCTCTTTATTTTTATAGTGTCGCCTGCAGTGAAAATATGTCATTGTACATCTGTTGTGTATTTAGTTGACCCAAAAAAAAAAAAAACCATGCAGCTGTTTCCTGTTGTCTGACTTGCTGATGCACAGCTATTACATATTCCTCTATCACAGCTGGGGGTAACCTGCGGCGTAAGGCCCCTTTCACATAGGTGTTCTGATCAATTTTTCAGGCAGACCTGATTGGAAAGCCCATTAATCCCTATTTACAAGTGGGTGTAAATGTCTGTTCACACCCACCTACCTCTGATTCCAATTGGGTCTGCAAAAAAAGAAGGGAACTCTCCATCCTCTTCCATTTAGGTGGAGTTGATCAGATGTGGCTGGGTGTAAACAGATAGCGGAATCTGTTTACTCCCAGCTGCCCATGCAGCAGAGTAAAATCCTTGCATCTATAGCCACCAACATTCTACGACTAACCTATCTAGTCCTGTAAAGAAAAAATCAGTATACATACCTTTTCTGCAGGCGATCCGACCCGATCTCCAGTGGCGGAAGCTCTGCTGAGTACACGTCCAACAACGGCTGTGAAATTAATGGGGTGTGACCTCACCCATAGACTTACTATGGGGCTTCTGTTGTCGGACGTGTCCTCTGCACCCACCCACATAGCGAAGCTGTGGCTGACAGCTCAGCGTGGAATCAGAACTTCCGCCGCTGGATATCGGGTCGGATCGCCTGCAGAAAAGGTATGTATACTGATTTTTTCTTTACAGTGCTAGATAGGTTAGTGTTGGTGGCTATAGATGCAGAGATTTTAGTTTTAGCATGGACCTCCACTTTAAGCCTGGCAACACAAACATTTTGGCAAAAAGCAAGTAAAGGAGTCATAAAGGAAAAGTAAAAGGAAGCTGGGATGATGTGGGCATTAGCCCTCAAACTAGAAGTGAGCAAACATTTAGAGGGCAAGGTTTTTTTAAATGTAGGGGATAGAAGGGGGTGGGTAAATTGCTAAGGAAGAAGTAGCAACAAGATTGTAATTTCCTTTGTATAAGAAGAAGAAAAAGCCACTGATTTTTACAAACTGTCTGTAAATTTATCAGTAGTTGGCAACCTTGACCATACTGCAGGTAAAGGAACAAAACCTCACTTAAAGCAGAGTCACACCCAAAAATGGAACTTCCGCTTTAAGTACTGGTGACCCCTGACATGCCACATTTGGCACGTCATTTATTTTTTTTGGGGGGGGGGAGCGGGTACCCAGTTTTGACAGGCACCCAGCTCCCACTTCCTCCCCTGGCGCCGCGGCGGCCGAAGGAAATTCACCTCTCCCCCCTCCCTCCCTGCAATCTTCTAAAAGACGTCACAGGTTCCAGAAGATTGCCCGGCCATTCGCAATGCACAGTGCGGCTTGCGCATGCCCACAGTTACAATGCCGGCGCCGCGGAGAGGAGCAAGGCTTCGTGCGCCCACATCGCCGGACCGTGGGACAGGTGAGTGTCTGCTTATTAAAAGTCAGCAGCTTTTTTAAATGGGTGGAACTCCACTTTAAATTGAAATTTGCCTTAGTGATTTTCCTTTGAAAAGGAAAAAGCTGAACCACATCCAATCTTTGCCAAAAAATCCAATAGAAGCATCCAAGTTAGATGCTTGTTGTCATATGTTTTTTACAGTCTCACACCCTGAGCCAGCATCAAGGGAAAAGATGCAGAAACCTATCTGGTCATGAGAAGCAAAATACGTTTTTTTTTATTTACCATAAAATCTTTTCCTTGTACAGTCTACTGAAGCACACAGAAATTCAGAAATTCTCAAACAGGTTTTACTGCCACCCACTCCTGTGGGTTGGACACTGGCAAACAAAATATTGTGAAGTCAGCTCCTAAATAGCCCCACTTCCAACTGTCATGCTTCAGTGTTGTGAGCAAAAAATACATAGAGCCAATAATACAGGGGGCAGGACTTGTGTCCCAAAATGCATTTCAAGAAAAAGATTTTAGTGAAAGTACAAAAATCCTATTTCCTGACAGACTCCATGACAGCCTACGTGTGGGTTAACCCCGCCTCCTCTCCAATGCTATAGGACCCCATACCAATAAATTTGAACTCACTACTAGGGACTGCGTTCCTTTTTTGTCCTCCTCTATGGACCTACATTTCGTTTGTTCCAGTTTGGATAACTCCGGATCGCGGCATACCATCTTGCGGTGCAAGCTCAGGGCCCAGCCATGGGCGGGCAAGTAGCTGTTCAGGCACATGATACCCCAAGTGGTGGAGGGGAGGTTCCCTTGGTATGCTCAGGATGGACATCTGGCAAGTGCAAGCGACTCAGCTGTCAAGGTCTGCTGTTTTTATGTTCTCCACTTCCATGACAGCCGTTTGTCTTTTTTCTATGTTTGTCTGTTTCCCCCTTCCCCTGCTAGCCTTTCCAAAGTCCCTCATGGCGTCTAGAGTGCTTCTGCGCTTCGGGAGACCGCAGCCCCTTTGGGTTGCGGCCGCCGCTATCCTCTGCGCATGCGTGAAGCCTCTGTGACATCGAGGCTTGGTTTGCACATGCGCACAGTGGTGGAGCACCCGGCAGTCACACAGGCTCCATTAGGTGGCTCTCCACGGAGCAGGTGCAAAGTGGGGAAGGCGGTGACGTCATTCGGGCGGGGGATTTAAATGACTGTCAGCCCCTGCCAAGTCGGGAATTCCTGCGGGCAGTTAGCGTCAGCCTCCCCGAGCCTGGGATCGTGTGGGACAAGGTAAGCTCTTGTGGGGGAGTTGCAGGTCTTAAAGGGGAAGTTAAAGCAGAGTTCCAATAAAAAAATAAATGAAAAGTCAGCAGCTACAAATACTGCAGCTGCTGACTTTTAATAATCAGACACTTACCTGTCCCAGGGTCCAGCGATGTGGGGGAACTAAGCCGCGCTCATCTCCCCCCTTCTCTGCAGCACTGGCATTGTCACTGTAGGTGCCCGGCTGTGGCTTTACAGCCGGGCATGCACTGCGCATGCGCGAGCCGCGCTGCGCGCTGGGACTGGTCAGGCAATCATCTGGGACCTGTGATATGTCCCAGATGATTGCTGAGAGGGTGGGGGGAGAGGTAATCTCCCTTCCGGCGCCGCAGGGCGCCGCGGTGCCCTGGGAGGAAGTAGGAGCTGAAACCCTCTAAAAAGAGGGTTTCCGCTCCCCCCCAAAAAAATGACATGCCCAATGTGAAATGTCAGAGGGTCACCTTCCCTTAAAGCGGAAGTTCCATTTTAAAGTGGAACTCCGCTTTAACCACTTGCCGACCGCCTCACGCAGATATACTGCGGCAGAAGGGCACGGGCAGGCAGAGTAACGTATGGGTACGTTACCCCCCCCAGCGCCGAGGCAGTCAGCATCGTTCCAGGAGTGATCCGTCCTGAGGGGGAGGCCACTGATTCATGGCCCCTCCCTCATGATTGCTCCTGGCAAATGAGAAGCTTCCTCTGCTTCTGTAATGTAAATAGAAGCAGAAGAAGTGATGTCATCTCTCCTCGTGAAGCCTTTTCGTGCAGACTCACTACTCACTACTATTAGTGTCACAGGTGACGCTAGTTAGCCAGGTATGTATTTAGGTTCACCGTCAGCTTTTTATAGCATCAGGTACCCCCATATACTACCTAATAAAGGTTTTAACCCCCTGATTGCCCCCTAGTTAACCCTTTCACCAGTGATCACCGTATAAGTTTTATGGGTGACACTGGTTAGTTAGTTTGTTTTTTATACCCGCCGTTTATTACCCAATAAAGGTTTAACCCCCTGATCGCCCAGCGGGTGATATCAGTTTTAGGGTCTGCATCGCCCCAGGCAGCGTCACATTAGTGTCGGTACCGCTAACACCCTTGCACGCAGCATATACCTCCCTTATGCCCCGTACACACGGTCGGACATTGATCGGACATTCCGACAACAAAATCCTAGGATTTTTTCCGACAGGAGTTGGCTCAAACTTGTCTTGCATACACACGGTCACACAAAGTTGTCGGAAAATCCGATCATTCTGAGTGCGGTGACGTCAAACACGTACGTCGGGACTATAAACGAGGCAGTAGCCAATAGCTTTCAACTCTTTATTTATTCTGAGCATGCATGGCACTTTGTGCGTCGGATTTGTGTACACACGATCGGAAATTCCAACAACGGATTTTGTTGTCGGAAAATTTTATAGCCTGCTCTCAAACTTTGTGTGTCGGAAAATCCGATGGAAAATGTGTGATGGAGCCTACGCACGGTCGGAATTTCCGACAACAAGGTCCTATCACACATTTTCCGTCAGAAAATCCGACCGTATGTACGGGGCATAAGTGGTATAGTATTTGAACGGATCAATATCTGATCTGATCAGATCTATACTAGTGTCCCCAGCAGTTTAGGGTTCCCAAAAACGCAGTGTTAGCGGGATCAGCCCAGATACCTGCTAGCACCTGCGTTTTGCCCCTCCAGCCAGCCCAGCCCACCCAAGTGAAGTATCGATCACTGTCACTTACAAAACACAACACACATAACTGCAACGTTTGCATAGTCAGGCCTGATCCCTGCGATCGCTAACAGTTTTTTTGGTAGCGTTTGAATCAGTCGCTAACACTCAGAAGCTTTTTTACCTGTGAGTTCACTAGTTTACCAGTAAATTTAGAGCCCAAAATGGCAAATCGAAGGTACACTAGTGAAGGGGCCTACACATTTCTAAGCATGACAGATAGTGAAGAGGAAGTCACTCATCTGTCAGATTCAGGCTCAGCATACGATCCTGTAGATGACAGCGGCTCCATGACAGATAGCTCTGACGACAGAGTTGTGGTCCCTGCCAAGGTCAAGCGTACCAGACCCCGATCTTCTTCTGCTGTTGAGGTGCAAGAACCACAGGGCTCTCGTATGGAGCAGAGAAGTGCTAGTGCCGCTCACCCTTCTGGTGAACTGGCAAGCACCAGCGGCCTAGTGCACCCTGGTCGTAGTCAAACCAGCACTGCAGTAACACGTGGTGACGTGGCAAGTCCCATAAGTGCAGTTCAAGCTGGTGAGGTGGCAAGCACAAGTTGCATCCCGCTGCCACCAAGAAGACAAAGACAGGTCAGTCGAGCCCATAGTGCCCTTCCTGCTGCATTCGCCAATCCTAATTGGGAATCCACCACTTCTGCAGCACCCGTACTTCCCCCATTCACTGGCCAACCCGGCATTCAGGTGGAAACAGTTGATTTTAAGTCAC
This sequence comes from Lithobates septentrionalis, assembly GCA_037952835.1. NCBI lineage: Eukaryota > Metazoa > Chordata > Amphibia > Anura > Ranidae > Lithobates > Lithobates septentrionalis. Next base: position 1,588,061 of record JBBDGP010001083.1, read on the forward strand.
TTGATTTTTATTCGCTGTTTTTCACTGAAGATCTCTATAGATCTGTTGTGGACCAAAGTAATTTGTATGCTGGTCAATATATCGCCGCTAATCCCCAGTCCTCCCTTGCCAGAGATTGTAAACCAATTACAGTTTCCGAATTTAAGATCTTTCTGGGCCTATCCCTCGACATGGGCATAGTTAAAATGAGTACGTTGCGGCCATATTGGTCCACTGACCCAATTTACCATATGCCCGTGTTCTCTGCCTCAATGACCAGGGAACGATACGAGCAGATCTTGCAGTTCATGCATTTCAACAACAATGAACTCTGTCGTCCTCGTGGATATGATCGGCTCTACAAAATTTGGCCCCTCGTAAACCACTTCAACCAACGTTTTGCAGACTTGTTTACTCCCAATCAAGTTGTCTGCGTTGATGAGTCCCTGATTAAGTTTTCTGGCCGCTTGTCTTTCAAACAGTATCTTCCCAGCAAGCGTGCCAGATACGGGGTCAAGATGTATAAGCTCTGTGACAGGGCCACAGGCTATAATGTAGTTTTATGGTTTACGAGGAAAAAGACACATAGAGCCGGAGAACTGCCCAGATTACATAGGGAGCGCTGGCAAGATTGTGTGGGACTTGGTGTCACCCTTATTCGGAAACGGGTACCAAAGGGGTACCATTTGTATGTGGACAATTATTACACGCCACTTTTTAGTCCCTTTTTATCATCAGATTGGAGCATGTGGCACAGTGCGACCTAATTCCCCAGTGGCTTGTAGATTCCCGTCTTAGGCTGGGGGAGAGAGCCTGCTTCAAGTGTAATAATTTGCTCGCTGTGATAATAAGAATGTGTTTCGTTCTTACCTCCCTTCATGCAGACACGACGGTCCAAATTCCTACGGCGACTGGTGTTGTGGAGAAACCCCTCTGTGTCCACGAATATAACCAAAATATGGGAGGGGTGGACCTCAACGACCAGTTGTTGGTGCCATACCTAGTTGCCGTAAGGCCAGACGCTGGTACAAAAAAGTGTCTGTTTATTTATTTCAATTGGCTTTGCTGAACGCTCATGTGCTATACAGAGCTTTGGGATGGACTGGATCCTTCCTTAAATTCCAGGAAGAGATCGTCAGAGCACTTCTGTTTCGAGACGGTTCTCCACCTCACCATCCCAATTCAAATGCAGTAAGCCGGCTGCATGAGAGGAATTTTCCATATGTCCTCCCGAATACTCCTACCCAACAAGCCCCCCAAAGAAGATCTCGTGTCTGCAGCAAACGCGGATATAGACGTGACACCCGCTATTATTGTCCCTCCTGTCCTGACAATCCTGGTCTTTGCATTGGTGAATGTTTTGAACACTACCATACAATAATTAGGTATTAGCGTATGGGTACAGCACTGCACAGACTAGGACACACTTTCACAGGGTCTCCCAAGATGCCATCGCATTTTGAGAGACCTGAACTTGGAACCAGTTGCAAAAAAAAAAAAGTGTCAAAAAAAAAAATATAAAAAAATTGTTCTCTCTCTTTCTATTCTCTCTCTATTGTTCTGCTCTTTTTTACTGTATTCTATTCTGCAATGTTTTATTGTTATGTTTTATCATGTTTGCTTTTCAGGTATGTCATTTTTTTATACTTTACTGTTTACCGTTTTATTGTTAACCATTTTATTGTTTTCAGGTACGCCATTCAGCTGCAGCGCGGATTTATTTATCTTGACAGCAACAGCGTTTTCTCCCACAATACATAAAGCCGTGACTCCAGCGCTGTAGGAGGTGATTTCACCACCACAGTTAAATAAAAGAGCATATATGCCGAAGCATGGGGGCAGCAGGGGTGGAGGAGCGATTTGCTCCTAACTTTTGCGGCCGAATGCCCCCATGCTTCGGCATATATATATTTTAGGCACAGGTTGCGTTAAAAAAAAATTTATTTTTTTTTGTATTTGCTTTGCAGGTATGGTATGTCTTACTGTTATACTGTAATGTTACTTTGTTTTATTGTTAACCATCATTTACTTAGCAGGTACGCCATTCAGTTGCAGCGCGGATTTATTTATCTTGACAGCAACAGCGTTTGCTCCCATGAAGCCGTCACTCCAGCGCTGTCGGAGGTGATTTCACCACCACAGTTAAAAAAAAAGAGCATATATGCCGAAGCATGGGGGCAGCAGGGGTGGAGGAGCGATTTTCTCCCAACTTTTGGGCGGATGCCCCCATGCTTCGGCCTATATTTTTTAGGCCATTCAGCTGCAGCACTGATTCATTTATCTTGACAGCAACAGCGTTTGCTCCCACGATACATAAAGCCATGATTCCAGCGCTGTAGGAAGTGATTTCACCACCACAGTTAAAAATAAAATGGTGCATGTATGCCCATCATTAGAAGAGGGTGGATGAAGGGAGATATTCTAATGGTGGGCATACCCACCGATCAATCTCTTTTTTTCGTTCAGCCCATAGGCTGCATGAAAAAAATAGATTACAATATATGCCCAAGGACCAGCAACGTACTGGTATATTGCTGGACTTTGAGTGGTTATACCAGAATGATCCCTGTGGGTTTAGGTATCATCTTGGTATCATTCTTTTCAACCAGCGGTCGGCTTTCATGTAAAAGCAATCCTAGCAGCTAATTAGCCTCTAGACTGCATTTACAAGCAGTGGGAGGAAATGTCCCCCCCCCCACCGTCTTCCATGGTTTTCTCTGGCTCTCCTGTCGCAACAGGGAACCTGAGAATACAGCCAGTGGTTCCGCCAGCTGACCATAGAGCTGATCAGAGATCAGAATGGCTCCAATCATCTCTATGGCCTAAGAAACTGCAAGCTATGAGCAATTCATGACCTAGATTTCGCCGGATGTAAACAGCGCCATTTTTTTCAAAAAAGAGTACCTATTTACATTCCCTGAGATAACAATAAAAATGATAAAAAAAATGAAAGGAACAGTTTAAAAATAAGATAAAAAAGCAAAAAAAAAAAAAAAAAGCACCCCTGTTCCCCCCTGCTCTCGCGCAAAGGCGAACGCAAGCGCGTCGGTCTGGAGTCAAATGTAAACAGCAATTGCACCATGCATGTGAGGTATCACCGCAAAGGTCAGATCGAGGGAGGTAATTTTAGCAGTAGACCTCCTCTGTAAATCTAAAGTGGTAACCTGTAAAGGCTTATAAATGCTTTTCAAAATGTATTTAGTTAGTCGCCACTGCACGTTTGTGCGTAATTTTAAAGCATGTCGTGTTTGGTATCCATGTACTCAGCCTAAGATCATCTTTTTTATTTCATCAAACATTAGGGCAATATAGTGTGTTTTAGTGCATTAACATTTAAAAAAAGTGTGTTTTTTCCCAAAAAATGCGTTTGAAAAATCGCTGCGCAAACACTGTGTGAAAAAAAAAATGAAACACCAACTATTTTAATCTGTAGGGCCTTTGCTTTAAAAAATATATAATGTTTGGGGGTTCAAAGTAATTTTCTTGCAAAAAAAAAATATTTTTTCATGTAAACAAAAAGTGTCAGAAAGGGCTTTGTCTTCAAGTGGTTAGAAGAGTGGGTGATGTGTGACATAAGCTTCTAAATGTTGTGCATAAAATGCCAGGACAGTTCAACCCCCCCCCCCCAAATGACCCAATTTTGGAAAGTAGACACCCCAAGCTATTTCCTGAGAGGCATGTTGAGTCCATGGAATATTTTATGGAATGGAATAACACATGGAATATCACAAGTTGTGGGAAAAAGACAATTTTTTTTTTTTTTGCACAAAGTTGTCACTAAATGATTTATTGCTCAAACATGCCATGGGAATATGTGAAATTACACCCCAAAATACATTCTGTTGCTTCTCCTGAGTACAGGGATACCACATGTGTGAGACTTTTTGGGAGCCTAGCCGCGTACGGGACCCCGAAAACCAAGCACCGCCTTCAGGCTTTCTAAGGGCGTAAATTTTTGATTTCACTCTTCACTGCCTATCACAGTTTCGGAGGCCATGGAATGCCCAGATGGCACACCCCCCCCCCCCAAATGACCCCATTTTGGAAAGTACACACCCCAAGCTATTTGCTGAGAGGTATAGTGAGTATTTTGCAGACCTCACTTTTTGTCACAAAGTTTTGAAAATTGAAAAAAAGAAAAAAAAAATTATTTTCTTTCTTTATTTTCAAAAATAAATGAGAGCTGCAAAATACTCACCATGCCTCTCAGCAAATAGCTTGGGGTATCTACTTTCCAAAATGGGGTCATTTGAGGGGGTTTGTGCCACCTGGGCATTCCATGGCCTCCGAAACTGTGATAGGCAGTGAAGAGGGAAATCAAAAATTTACGCCCTTAGAAATCCTGAAGGCGGTGCTTGGTTATCGGGGCCCCGTACGCGGTTAGGCTTTCAAAAAGTCCCACACATGTGGTATCCCCGTACTCAGGAGAAGCAGCAGAATGTATTTTGGGGTGTAATTCCACATATGCCCATGGCATGTTTGAGCAATATATCATTTAGTGACAACTTTGTGCAAAAAAAAAAAAAGTTTGTAATTTTCTCGCAACTTGTGTCAAAATATAAAATATTCCATGGACTCAACATGCCTCTCAGCAAATAACTCGGGGTGTCTACTTTCCAAAATGGGGTCATTTGGGGGGGGTTTTGTGCCATCTTGGCATTTTATGGCCTTCAAAACTCTGATGCCGCGTACACACGATCGGACTTTACGGCATACTTGGTCCGGCGTACCGGATTTCGTCGGACAATTCGATCGTGTGTGGGTTCCAGCGGACTTTTCTTTTCTCCAAAGTTTGACGGACTTAGATTTGAAACATGTTTCAAATCTGTTCTACGGACTCTGCTTTCTAGCGTACAAACCGGTCGTCTGTGTGCTAGTCCGACGGACCAAAACTGACGCATGCTCTGAAGCAAGTACAAGACGGAAGTGCTCGGTCTGGTAAAACTAGCCTTCGTATTGAAGCTAGCACATTCCTCTTCTGTGATCTTTTAATACAGCGCATTCTTTTTTTCTTTATAATGGAATGAAGTTGTTTTGCTGCTTATGAGTTTGTGAGTAGCTTATGAGTTTGTGAGTAGTTTGTGAGAACACAGAGTTCTCACAAACTACTTTCTTCATGATTTATCCTCATGCCATGACTAATATGATATTTTTTAAAAGCCAGATCTCCAGAACTAAAGTAGAAAATTATTTTTTGGACTCATCTTTATTTTTTGAGATTTAAACAATATCTATTTTACAATGTGTGCTAAATTATACAAAATGTTAGTTTATTTTTTTTTTTTGAGTTTCAAGTTACCACAATAACCTTAGTAATTTTTATTCTTTTAATGAACCTTAATGAGGTTGGTGTCCCTTGTTAATTAGACATAGGGAGATTATTTTTAAAAGGCTAATTCATGTTTCACTACAAGTGAAAATTGTACTTGGAATTGCACTGAAAGAGCATTTGGAAGTGCATTCGCTGTGGATCCGAGGGGCACATGCAAGGAACCCCAAAAAAAAAAACATTTCTCTTGCACATGATTGTATGATAAAATCCGCAGAGCTTCCCCTCATTTCAGATCTTCCCCTCAGATTTACAGCGACTGCAATTCCAACAAGTGCACTTGCAGTGCAATTTATAAAGTGCACTTTGCACTAGTACTTTGCACTTGAATTGCAAAATGATTTAGCCTTTTGTAAATAACCCACATAGTCTTTTTGACCTGTACCTGCCTACTCACAAACCAAATGTCCTTTTTGATTTAAAACACATAGTCAATAATGTAAGGTAACGAAAATATACATTTATTTTGGTAAAAACAGAAATGAGGAAGGCAACACTGGAGACACTTTTGGAATGTGTGAAGCCTTTTTGTCCCCCAGGACACACATCAAGTTTTAGGACAATAAAATTTGTATCTTGCGACTAGGGAGCACAGTCAGAAGTCAGACCAGACAGAAGCCAGGCAATCACCTTCGACTCTTCCGTGGAGCCTTCCCTGCACGCTGCCCTGCAGCCTTCCCTCCACGCTTCTCTGCAGCCTTCCTTGGAGGCTGTGCCTCTGGTGGTGTACTTGGGGCAGGAGGAGGAGGAGTAGCAGGAGGAGTGGCTTCATCTGCTATATATGTTTTTTCAGTAAGCTCCCCTCTAAAGCCCTTCTGATACGCTTGAAAAATAAGACCCTCACAGAGGAGGTGTTGCCCCTTTTCTAGTTCCAGCAATCTGGTGGCCATATATGTTCCATACGCCTCTTCTGCATTGGGTGGTGTGCTCAGGATTTGTCTGGCTTCCCGAATGAGGGCTAGTGATTCCTCCTCTGTTCGGGTCATCTTCCTGGGCCTTTTTGTGCTAATGCAGAGGGGAGGCACCTGACATTCCGTGAGGCTTCTACTGGGCCCAGCCACGGCCTCCTCCTCTCTCCCACTGGGCAAGGCCTCCTCCTGTATACCTCTGGGCACGGACTCCTCCTGGCTGAGCTCATCCTGGGTAAAAAAAGGGACATACCGGTAGTTGTAATTTTGGGTTACGCAATCACACACAATTTTCAGCTCATGACTTGCAAATATAATTCTAAACAAATAGAAAAGGCTATCTTTTTGACCCCACCTTTATTATAGCTGCTCACCAATATTTGATGTACCGTATTTATCAGCATATAACATGCACTTTTTTCCCCTTAAAATCAGGGGAAAATCGTGGGTGCGTGTTATAGGCCAATCCCCGCCAATTTTGTTTGATCGGAGCGATCGCGGCAATCGCCGCGATCACCGCCGACATACACAGCCGTGTGTAAATTGAAATATGGCGCCGAGACTGCAGGGACTCTTCAGAGCCAAGATACACATACCCGAGTGTCCTCGGCTTTTCTCGGCGCTGCTCAGTCACGCCCAGTCCCGCCATTGGACCTGTGTTATGTCCATCATAGGGCGGGACTGGGCGTGACTGTGAGCGGCGCCGAAAAAAGCCGAGGACACTCGGATATGTGTATCTCGGCTCCGACGAGTCCCTGCAGTCTCGGCGCCATATTTCAATTTACACACGGCTGTGTATGTCGGCAGGGATCGCACAAGGCTGCACTGGGGCAAGGCTGCACTGGGGCAAGGCTGCACTGACGCGGCTGCACTGATGCAAGGCTGCACTGATGCGGCTGCACTGACGCAAGGCTGCACTGGGGCAAGGCTGCACTGGGGCAAGGCTGCACTGATGCAAGGCTGCACTGGCAAGGCTGCACTGATGCAAGGCTGCACTGACAAGGCTGCACTGACAAGGCTGCACTGACAAGGCTGCACTGATGCAAGGTTGCACTGACAAGGCTGCACTGACGCGGCTGCACTGACAAGGCTGCACTTGGACACCGATAACGCTGCATTGATGGGCATTTTAATGTAAGTTTTTCTTCCTTAAACTTTACTCCTAAAAGTTTTTTCCTTAAAATTCCCTCCTAAACTTGGGGTGCGTGTTATACGCCGGCGCGTGTTATACGCCGATAAATACGGTATATTTTTGTTCACTACTGTCTAGTGATATGTCTACATATTAATAATTGTGATGAAGTCATTTTTGGTGAAGCACTTCAAAATTTTTTACGTTTACATCATTAATATTTACACAATCCCAAATTCACAAAAAAGTATACCTGGCTGAAGCTGGGCGCATCCACTTCATCAAGGATGAAAGGGCCCAGTTCTTCCTGGGGTGGAGGGAAGGGTGGAGGTGGAGGGAAGGCTGGAGGGAAGGCTGAAGGGAAGGGTCGAAAGTGATTGCCTTGCTTCTGTCTGGTCATCCAGAAATCGCAGTTTTTGGTAGTACCACAGCTTGGGGACATAAACCTGGTCTGCTGCTGCTCCTGATCTGCGGGACTCCTGGATCTTATTGTCTTCCCGCCTGTACATATTGCGCAAGATACCAATTTTACTGTCCAGAAACGTAAGGTCTGCCTGGGGGACTCGAGTCTTCACAAATTCCAAAAGTGTGCCCAGTGTTGCCTTCCTTGCATCTCTATTCGAATATAATGGGTGCTTGACCTCCCACAGGTTTCCTTTTTCTTGATACATTTCAATGAAACGTGTCAAAAATTCAGCATCCTTAAAGGGATTCATTTTTGCTGAAAGACAAGACACAAGATAAAAACTGTAATGTCAGTCCAAACTCCCAGTATTATTTTTTGCAGAATCTAGGCTACACATACACACACACACACACACACCAAACACATTCCCCAAACACACACCCACGTTTAATCTTACCTTCTTTTCTGACGCTCGCTACTTCCGCTCGGACATACGTAGGCCTGCATAATAGCTTTAGATACACTGCGCATGTGTCATGCTACGCCTGGGTCGCCCGCCCCTGACGTTCTTTAGTACGATTTATCCCCGCCCCTTCACTCTTCGTTGCGCAGTGGCAGTATATAGAGAAAGATGGCGGAGAGATTATCTGCAAGTAGCGCGGAGGAAAGCCCGGAGCCACAACCATCCAGATCCAGGAGGAGATATAAGGCCACCAACATGGCCTTTGAAGAGATGGTGGAGATGGTGTCCATATTGAGAAGGGAGGACTATGATGGCAAAAAAGGACCGTACACCCGACCCAATATGCGGAAGGACAAAATAATGGCCTCAGTTGTCACCGCTCTTGACCAAAAATTTGGCACTAAACGGGCTAAAGAACAATTGAGGAAGCGGTGGTCTGACCTCAAAAGTAGGGAGCCTGAACAATATTGGCGAATAAAGAAGCTGCTTAAAAAAAATAAGTACTTGTTTTGTGTTCCGAATGAGATACTTAACTTGCATGGTGATCCATATGCTTTTCGTTTATACAGCATCGTTCGTAAGGACCGTTCTTTTGAAAATACATATGATACTAAGAAAATGACATTTGTTTTTAGCCAAATACGATGGTACAGGGTTGGACATACATTTAGGTCTTGATAATTTGTCGTATACCAAAAATGTGGTGATGTTGTATAGATGTGTTTGAAACTATAATGCTTCTTCAAAAATGATTCAGTGTAGTATAAGGACAGGACACAGCAGCTGTTTCCACATCTGGACTCACGAGCACTAGTGTACTATGTGACACCAAAGAAAATTTTTGGGGGTAATACACATAGGGGCTCCAGGGGATACTTGAGGTGTCTGCATCTGTGAAACTTGCATGAAAATGTGTATTGTTTTGCATTTTTGGTCAGAGTGAATTTTAATCTTGTCTTCAAAGTTTTTGGGGCAACAAAATGACAATTGTCCACAACTTCTAACCAACGTTTCATATTCATTTTTCAAGACTGAAATATCACTGTGTTTTAACTATACCTTTTGTTGAATTCTCACAGGGGAGAAAAGACTCAGACAACAGTCCAAAGATCCTAGGACCCCCCCAAGTCACCAGCCTGAAGCTGAAATTACCCCAAGCCCCAGCCCAAGACCACGCCCACCCGACGAGCTGGAGGAAGGAGAGGTGGAGGAAGTGTGTGATATTTCCACCCCACCAAGTGAGTGACTGACACCCCAGCTTAAGTCTATTTAGGCGTGCATATTTTACAAAAAATTTTTATCCACACATTTTAGGTGATGTTCTGGTTGTGGAAGGCCAAGCGGAGGAGCCATTTAGCACAGACAGTGCACAAAGACTCATTGGGCAGATAATGGTGTGGAATGGCCAAATTGATAGAATGCGTGACCAAATTGACAGCATGAGAAATCGGCTGGACAGCATGCAACAGGAAATGAAGAACATGATTGATGTTTTGGGCAGAATCTAATAACTTTTTGCCTAAAAACATCAATCATGTTCTTCATTTTATTGTCAAGTTTTATTTTTAAAAAATGTTTGAACTTGATAAATACTAATGTAAAAATTTTGCAGATGCACACGGTGTGTCATCATGTGCTATCTTCCATCAGGGGATATCAATGTACTTGTTTTGTGTTTGCAACCCCTTCATCAGAATAATGTTAGTTTGTGAGAGGAACAAAGGGATTGCACACACAAAACACGTCCATTGCTCCCCAATGATGGGAGATAGCACATGTTGACTTTAACCTTTTTTAATCCCAAAATGTGAGCATCTGCAAATTTTTTGTTTTACATGGGTGACATCACCAGCACCGTTATTAACATGTTGAACTTTGTAAGTTCCTGTTATTTTTTGTTCTTATGTTCTTAAAAACCCTGTTGTCAAGCCAAATTTTGTAAACAATGTATATTTTTTACAAATATGCCTAAACTAAAAAAAAAAAAAAAATATTGTTACAAAAAAACCCCAAAAAAAACCCATAAACACGTTCAAACAAAATGCACCTTTCAATGTGCACACAGTAAAATGTTTTTACTACTACAATGTGTGTGGCTTATTATTTATCAATAACAGTTTGTTATTTTTTTGTGTGGTTACAGTAACAAAGGGCCTTATTAACTAAAGGAAATGCACTTGCCACTACAAGTGCACTAGGAGACAGACAAAACTAAATGCAAACAAGAATCAAAACAAGAGATTGTTGCCAAAATTTATTTTATTTTTTTTAATAAATTCTTAAAGCTCTTGTTGCATTGCAATTGCCCCCCGGCCATTAAAATAATTGACATATCTGTCACGCACTTGACGGGCGGTTTGGGGGGCCAAGCCAATACGTCCACTTTCCAGGCCTGTGAGTGGTTCTTCAACACCAAGTCTGGCCTAAGGCCCAACAGAAGTTATATATGTCAAAGAATGACGTCTCAAGAAGTTATGCAGAATGCAGCAAGCCATGATCACATAATTGATCTTGTATTCTGCAAGGTTTATTGCCGAGAGGAACGAACGGAACCGGCTGGCCAGAATCCCAAAGTCATTCTCCACAACTCTTCTTGCTCTGGCCAGGCGGTAATTAAATACCCTCCTCTCAGGGGTGAGTGTCCTTTGGGGGAACTGCCTCATCAAGTGCTCGCCGAGAGCAAATGCTTCATCAGTGATGAAAACTGAGGGGAGTTCATCCACGTTCTGGTCATCAGGTGGCAATCCCAGGCCACCAGTCTGGAGACGCTGGCACAGCTTGGTCTGTGCAAAGACTTCTCCATCAGACACCCGGCCGTTCTTCCCCACGTCCACGAACATAAATTCCAATTGTGCCGAGACCACCGCCATCAAAACTACACTATGGAACCCCTTATAGTTGTAGAAATAAGACCCCGAATGGGGTGGTGGCACAATGTGGACATGCTTCCCATCGATCGCCCCGACACAGTTGGGAAAGTCCCAATGGTCAGCGAACTGGGAGGCCACAGTCTGCCATTCCTGTGTGTTCGAAGGAAACTGTGGAGTCAAACAAGAAAAACAAAATATAAGTACTTTTAAACATAACTTGGATATCAGATTACACAAAAACATTCTTGAACAACAGCAGTCGAACATTATTCATATGTGTTATTTTTAGAAAAAATAAAAAAAACATAAGGCCCACTTATAAGATTACTCACACCCTCTGATGGACCAGTTATCAATTTGTATGTGGGGGAGGGGTTCTAATTTGGGCCAAGAACACACCTGACAGTTGCAAACATTTCAGGGGGTGGGGGAGGGGTTCTAATTTGGGCCAAGAACACACCTGACAGTTGCAAACATTTGAGGGGGTGGGGGAGGGGTTCTAATTTGGGCCAAGAACACACCTGACAGTTGCAAACACTTGAGAGGGAGGGGTTCTAATTTGGGCCAAGAACACACCTGACAGTTGCAAACTTTTGAGGGGATGGGGGAGGGGTTCTAATTTGGGCCAAGAACACACCTGACAGTTGCAAACATTTGAGGGGGTGGGGGAGGGTAAAACAGTACAATGGAGCTGACAATATACATTGTTCAAGGGACTATAGGCTAGAGGTATAAATGGACCCAGGATTGCATGGTGGGGAGGTTATTGAAGGTAAATATGCATGTAGGGCAAAAAATGATTAATGTAAAAAAGCAGGCATGCATGAAGATAAAGGGGACATTCACAGCATATTCCAAGCATGGTAATTAGGAAATGAGGACATTTAGACAATACATTAGCAAACATTAAATACATATCATGTAATGTTAAAGGATAAAACTTACCTTCATATAGTCCTTCTGCAGGACCTGAATAATAGCAGAACAGGTCTCTGGGATTATGATCCCCAGAGCCTGGGGGGAGATGCCTGTCGAGAACTTCAAGTCCTGAAGACTTCTCCTAGTCGCCAAGTAACGTAAAGTGGCAACTAGCCTCTGCTCCGCAGTGATGGCTTGCTTCATGCAGGTATCCTGCCTGCTGATATAGGGGGTCAGCATAGCCAGCAGACGTTCAAAAACGGGGTCCGTCATCCTGAGATAATTCCTGAAATCCTTAGGATTATTCTCACGGATCTCACGGAGCAAAGGCATGTGACAGAACTGGTCATGCTGGCGCAACCAATTCTTTGTCCATGAACTCCTCCTCGCCCTGTTCATGGACTGGACTCGGGTCAAAGTATTAACCCCAACACCAAGTCCCCACGCAGCACGAAGGCGAGAACGAGTACGTCCACGCAACATGGCTTCCAAACGGTCGGCTGGTCAAACAAACAAACTTAGAACAAACGCACTGAAGAACAGCGAGGCCTATGAAGAGCGACCTGAAAATCAGGAACGAGCGGACCAGAACGGCCTGCTAGGCAGGTTACGAACTGACCAACACGCACTGAAAAGCAGATACAAACCTCACAAGCACAAACTGAACTGCAAAAAATTATTGAAATAAGCTGAAGTGTGAAAAGCGTGAATCGTCTCTAACCAAACTTCTACTAACATGAGATAAACACGAGATTAGCAGAAGGAGCCCAAAGGGTGGCGTAGTGGGGCTTGGACTTCCTTTTTCTAGTCCCGTCGTACGTGCCGTACGTCACAGCGTTAAAAACCATCAGACTTTTGGAGTTATCGTGTGTGTCCAAGTCCGTCCGTTTTTAAGTCCGCACCTACGCTACAAAGCCCGTCAAAAAGATCGCCGGACCAAGTATGCCATAAAGTCTGATTGTGTGTACGCGGCATGATAGGTAGTGAGGAGTGAAATCAAAAATTTACGCCCTTAGAAATCCTGAAGGCGGTGCTTGGTTTTCGGGGCCCCGTACGTGGCTAGGCTCCCAAAAAGTCCCACACATGTGGTATCCCCATACTCAGGAGAAGCAGCTAAATGCATTTTGGGGCGCAATTTCACATATAACCATGGCATGTGTGAGAAATATATCATTTAGTGACAACTTTTAGTAATTTTTTTTTTTTTTATCATTATTCAATCACTTGGGACAAAAAAATGTTATATTTTATGGGCTCAACGTGCCTCTCAGCAATTTCCTTGGGGTGTCTACTTTCCAAAATGGGGTCATTTGGGGGGAGTTTGTACTGCCCTGCCATTTTAGCACCTCAAGAAATGACATAGGCAGTCATAAACTAAAAGCTGTGTAAATTCCAGAAAATGTACCCTAGTTTGTAGACGCTACAACTTTTGCGCAAACCAATAAATATACGCTTATTGACATTTTTTTTACCAAAGACATGTGGCCGAATAAATTTTGGCCTAAATGTATGACTAAAATTGAGTTTATTGGATTTTTTTTATAACAAAAAGTAGAAAATATTTTTTTTCAAAATTTTCGGTCTTTTTCTGTTTATAGCGCAAAAAATAAAAACCGCAGAGATGATCAAATACCATCAAAAGAAAGCTCTATTTGTGGGAAGAAAAGGACGCAAATTTAGTTTGAGTACAGCATTGCATGACCGCGCAATTAGCAGTTAAATCAACGCAGTGGCAAATTGTAAAAAGTGCTCTGGTCAGGAAGGGGGTAAATTCTTCCAGGGCTGAAGTGGTTAAAGTTTTTTAAAAATGTATGTAGTTTGTCGCCACTGCACGTTTGTGCGCAATTTTAAAGCATGTTGTGTTTGGTATCCATGTACTCGGCCTAAGATCATCTTTTTTATTTCATCAAACATTTGGGCAATATAGTGTGTTTTAGAGCACTGAAATAAAAAAAAGTGTGTTTTTTCCCAAAAAATGTGTTTGAAAAACCCCTGCGCAAATACTGTGTGAAAAAAAAAAATGAAACACCCACCATTTTAATCTGTAAGGCCTTGCCTTAAAAAAATATATAATGTTTAGGGGTTCAAAGTAATTTTCTTGCAAAAAAAAAAAATGTTTTCATGTAAACAAAAAGTGTCAGAAAGGGCTTTGTCTTCAAGTGGTTAGAAGAGTGGGTGATGTGTGACATAAGCTTCTAAATGTTGTGCATAAAAAGCCAGGACAGTTCAAAACCCCCCCAAATTACCCCATTTTGGAAAGTAGACACCCCAAGCTATTTGCTGAGAGGCATGTCGAGTCCATGGAATATTTTATATTTTGACACAAGTTGCAGGAAAAAGACAATTTTTTTTTTATTTTTTTGCACAAAGTTGTCACTAAATGATATATTGCTCAAACATGCCATGGGCATATGTGAAATTACACCCCAAAATACATTCTGTTGCTTCTCCTGAGTACGGGGATACCACATGTGTGAGAATTTTTGGGAGCCTAGCTGCCTACGGGCCCCGAAAACCAAGCACCGCCTTCAGGCTTTCTAAGTGTGTACACTTTTGATTTCACTCCTCACTGCCTATCACAGTTTCGGAGGCCATGGAATGCCCAGATGGCACAAACCACCCCCCCCCCCCCAAATGACCCCATTTTGGAAAGTAGACACCCCAAGCTATTTGCTGAGAGGAATGGTGAGTATTTTGCAGACCTCACTTTTTGTCACAAAGTTTTGAAAATTGAAAAAAGAAAAAAAAAAACATTTTTTTCTTTCTTTCTTCATTTTCAAAAACAAATGAGAGCTGCAAAATACTCACCATGCCTCTCAGCAAATAGCTTTGGGTGTCTACTTTCCAAAATGGGGTCATTTGGGGGGGGGGTTTACTGCCCTGTCATTTTAGCACCTCACGAAATGAGATAGGCAGTCATAAACTAAAAGCTGTGTAAATTCCAGAAAATGTAACCTAGTTTGTAGACGCTTTTGCACAAACCAATAAATATACGCTTATTGACATTTTTTTTACCAAAGACATGTGGCTGAATACATTTTGGCCTAAATGTATGACTAAAATTGAGTTTTGGATTTTTCTTATAACAAAAAGTAGAAAATATCTTTTTAAAACTAGAAAAGTACCTCAAAAAGTGGGATTTTAAGGGCAATGTAATGATTGGAAGTGTTGAAATATCATTAAAAGATAGTTTATTTATACAAAAACAAAATAAATATACATTGGCATACACATTGATCTATAATTGAAAATAATAAAATATATCAAACATGTGACTGTATATGATGCATCCTACTGCTAGTTTGACAGATATCACCCCCGATGGGTGTGAGGCGTCCCGATAGCAGATTTCCAACGCGTTTCAACTTATTGTAAGCATAAAGTCTTCCTCAGGGAGGGACTGCATCACATTCTAGAATTTCAAGTAACAACATGATTACTAGTATATGTTTATATATTTTCCTTGCATAAATCTACAAAACATCGCATCTGCATCAAAAATAGTATATGCGACTTACGTTTGCATCTGGCTGTGAGAAATCGCTTTCCCAGTGCTGGCCGGGGTCCTAACACATAATTGTCAGTACTGCTCAGATATCCTCTACGGGATGGCCTGGTGTATTTATAAAAAGACCAGTATTTGGCAGGCGTGATATTTAAACAACTGAAAAACATGAGTGGTATGGGAGAAGTATTAGTGGAATTAAATCTCACAAACGTAATGAAGATGGCAATAGTGATGGTTCATAGGGGAAATGAAGTCCCCCAGAGCCGTCATCAAAGGAAAAAAGAGGGCAAGAAGCGATTCAATACCTTAAGTTGATTGTGTTAGATGAAAGGTTCCATATATCAGGGAGCTTGGTTTCTGTAGTACCTCTCTGTAGCAAAGCCAGTTGTGGAGTGCTGCCTGTGGCCATCCCTGGCGTCCTAATATATGAGGTGTGGGCGTGGCCAAGTAATGGGTGTCACCCTTAATTAGTTGAGATCTCATATTCATTGGTGGTATAGTGAAGGGGGTGTGGCTCAGATGGGCCGCCGTCACTATTGTGTATTGTGAATTGACAGACCAGTGGATCCACAGGCTGTCTTGTTGCCTAGGTAGCGGACGCTTGTCCGCCTCCCTTCCTATCCCCTCCCCTTAACGTGAAGCCGATTGCTTACACGTAGCCCATATGCTATGGGCGCGAGGTGAGGCAGGGGGAGAGGAGCGTCCGGTCGCCTAGGCAACATATATCTGACGTCGAGGTCTCGTGGCCCCGACGTGCGTTCCCAGGAAGGAGAGAAGCGCCGTGTAACTTTCACATAGCCCATATAGCATGGGCGCGAGGTGAAACAGGAGCGTCCAGTTGTCTGGGCAACAGGTATATGACGTCGGGGTCACATGGCCCCGACGTGCATATCCGGAAAGGGAGAAAGCGCTGTGTGTCTCCACAGTGCTGTTTGCGGGATTATGTCACTGTCTGTGTCAAACACAGGAGCACACTGGCCTCACTGTCAGACAGGTGACACCAGAGAGCTGCGTAGGCATCGTTTCATGTGGGTGTCATGGCCGTCACTCAGACAAACATGACAGGGAATGACAGTTATATTATCCCTCGTTTGAGAAAGTTTTTGGGAAGCTATATAGAATAGAAATACCAGATACATTTTAGGTTTATATGGGATAAGAGAATATGAGAGAAAACTGAGAGGGAATTAATTCTTTAATATTGTCCAACCTCTCTGTGGCAATTGCATCGCCCTTTGAGACAATGGCAGGACCTCAAAATTAGGGCTTATAACCACCGGCACAGCAAAGAAACCCCGGGGCATCGGAATAAAATCCGACGTCTTCGGGGTATTCGGGCCATGATATAACATCATGGCCCCCCCCTGTGCCGGGTAGGGATAGGGGGCAGAACGACAAAGGTGTCACCGGCTCTTGTTTCAACACTGGGGAGCAGATTCATATAGCACAGCCGCATGAAAACGCATCTGTAAAGATAGCAACAATTAATGAAATACTGTATATAAAAATAATTTTACTGAAAAAATTGCAGTACAGGCAGTGAATACAATTTAATTAAAAACTCTCCTATGTAGTTTCTGACTGAGTAAAGTGTATGATCTTAGCAGTTTACAACATAGGACAATCATGGAATGATAGGCCTGCGGTGTTATGGAGGGGATCCTCTGTTGGAATAGCTACCATTGGTACAGGTAAGGGGCAAGAAAAAAGGGAGCAGAGAAGATAAAATGATATTAGATTAATCCGTTTTCCCCGAGCTAAAGCCCTCCAAGAAGGGTCTAAAACTTTCGGTTTCGTTTAAACCAGGGGGGGTAGTGGCCCTAAGGTGCCCTATCCAGCGCATTTCACGCTGGAGGAGGACCTTGTTCCAATCTCCCCCCCCCTGAGTGGCAGATGGATTCTATCAAGGACTGTAAAGTTAACCGACGGTAGCCGATAATTGTGACATCTGGCAACGTGCCTTCCCAGGGGCAGGTACAGGTTGCCGATTCGCATACTTTGCATGTTTTTATCAACACGTTTTCTGAATTCCTGTCTCGTTTTTCCTACGTAGAAGGCACCACACTGGCACTGCATGAGGTATACCACACCCTGCGTCTTACAGTTGGCAAAATGACGCAGGGAGAAGCTCTCCCCATTAGGCAGTGCCAGTGTGGTCCTCCTACCGATAACTGGGCATTGGGCACACGAGCCACAAGGGTATGTACCCCATGTTTTGCAGGGGTCCTTTCTTGCCGTGCCCTTATATTCGCTCTGAGTGAGTGCGTTTCCTATTGAGCTGGGTTTTCTATAGGTGATCTGGGGTTTTGGACCGATTAGTCCTTTTAGAGTTGGATCATCTGTAAGGATGGACCAATATTTTGAGATAATTTTATGAATTTTGAGGTGCTCGTTGGAAAATCTCACAATAATCCTTGTTGTGTCATCTTCTTTAGTGGATTTCTTTGAGAAGATTAGATCCCTTCTATCGATTTGCTTAACTCGGTTAAACGCTTTTTTTTAAAGAGGATTTAGAATAACCTCTATTCATGAGCCTGATGGTAAGGTTGTCTGCTTCATGTTGAAAGTCTTCGTTGTTACTACAGTTTCTTTTTAAGCGAAGAAACTGGCTGTAAGGAATGGATCTTTTCAGGGGTTCCGGGTGAAAGCTATTTGCATGCAACAGGGTGTTGCCGGCAGTTTCCTTTCTATAAAGTTTACTTGATAGTCCGCCCTCAGAGTTTTTGAAGATGGTAACGTCCAGAAAATTTACTTCATGGGTGTCTGATGTCATTGTAAAGAACAGGTTAAAGGTATTGTTGTTCATTAGTTTTAAACAGTCCCTAAGTAATTCAGGGGGACCATCCCAAATGATAAAGAGATCGTCTATGTACCTCTGCCACATACATATGTGGCGAGTGTACACAGACGCTGTCTCCCCCTGTAGAAACTCCCTCTCCCACTCCCCCAGGTACAGGTTGGCATAGGAAGGCGCACAGCACGTTCCCATGGCTACACCCTGTAAATATCTTTTTTTATTTCAAAATTTTCGGTCTTTTTCCGTTTATATCGCAAAAAATAAAAATCGCAGAGGCTATCAAATACCATCAAAAGAAAGCTCTATTTGTGGGAAAAAAAGGACAAAAATTTTGTTTAGGTACAACATTGCATGACCGCGCAATTACCAGTTAAAGCAGCTCAGTGCCAAATTGTAAAAAGTCCTCTGGTCTTTAGGCAGCCAAAAGGTCCGCGGGTTAAGTGATTAACCAAAAAAAATATATATTTTTTTTTTTTCTTTGGCTTCTCTTGCTTACTCCCCTGGCTTGTCCTAGGAGATCTGCATATCACCCGGTCCTGTGCGATTCCCTTTGAGTTTTGATGTTTCATCCAGGAGTCACGGCTAGGTCACCGCCTTTGTGCGGCCGCACACAAGGTATGTGCAAATAAGGGGAGAGGGGCTGAGATTCTTTTAGTTGAAAATACGTGTAACGTCAGATCTTGCTTCTCCCTTTTTTGTTCTTTTGTCTTCCTTCAGCCCTTCCAGATCAGACCGCCAAATCATGGTCCAGGATGACAGAGACCTTGCCAGGTCACAACATAACTCATCATTTCCATCCAGGACCCAACAGCAGAGGAGATGTTCCCATTCCTCCTCCAAACAGAGGAGATGTTCCCATTCCTCCTCCAATCAGAGGAGATGTTCCCATTCCTCCTCCAGTCACCGCACCCACCGCCATGACAGCCGCTCTGATCGCAGAGCCTGCTGGGGATGTGGGGCACGAGTCCCGGAGGACAAGTCACTGTGTGACCCATGTTATACCCGGGCGGTTGGAGAAAAAGAGGCATAAAACCAACAGATGGAGTCTCTTGTCAAGCGCGTGGCGCAGCAATCTCTAAAAGAGTGGGGTACAACCCGCATGCAGAGCCAGCCCATCACACTATCTGGCTCCCTGGCTGACGAGGCCCAGGAGGATCCAGGCCCATTCCAGCCCCACGATGCTTCTCCCGGATCTTTGGAGAGCGAATTAGAGGGAGACGAGTTTGCCGGAGGTCCTGTTTCTCCGCTAGTCAAGGTGGTCAAAAAGGCCATGAAGTGGGAAGACCCTTCCACACCGCCGGATAAACAGGAGGAAGCTCTTTAAACACTTTGGAAAAGAGCGTGCTAACTTTCTGCTCCTTTCAGAATTGAAGGATATCATTGACGAGGAGTGGAGCAAAATAGACAACAAAGTTTCTATGTCACGCAAAACCTCCAGATTATATCCCTATATCGCTGATGTTTCTGACGAAACACGTCACTCTTCCCTTGGAGGATGCAGTTTCCTTCAAGGATGGTCTTGAGAGAAGAATAGACCAAGAGAATCTACGGGCTAGCTGGTATGACTTGCAAACCTGCCCGGGCCCTAGCTGCTATGTCCAAAGCTATGGAAACCTGGACAGAGAATGTGGACTCCGTACTCAGAGGGGTTTAAGAAGAGTTGTCCCGAGGCTCGGCAGTCCAGGAACTGAAGCTGGCAGTGGCCTTCCTGGGAGAGGCTTCTATTGATCTTATCCGCCTGCTGGCCTGGACTATGTTGTCTTCGGTCACGGCTAATCAGGCCTTGTGGTCGTGGCTGCGGGTCGCCGATCCGGCGTCCAAACAAGCCTGGTGTAGGATCCCCTTTGAGGGCTCCTCGCTATTTGGTAACAGGCTGAAAACACAGGGAGCGGAGGTACCTGTCCCAAAGGTCAAAGAGTTCCAGGGGGTGTACTCCCCTCTCTTCTTAATTCAGAAGAAAAAGGGTTCATGGCGTCCAATGATAAATCTAACTTACCTCAACAAATTCATAAAATATGAAAGGTTCAAAATGGAGACACTGTCTACCATCCAACAAGCCGAGCAGGCAGGTGATTGGCTGATCTCAATCGATCTAAAAGATGCTTACATCCATGTGCCCGTGGCAGAGGAATTCCGCAAATACTTCCGGTTCCAAGTTGGGCAAGAACAAGGAGCAGGTTATCTCCACACTGATCGACTTTGGGTGGCTCCTAAACCTGGAGAAACGCCATCTAGTACCAGTCCAGCGTCTGATATACTTGGGGGCTCAGTTTGACACAGTGGAAAGCACCATCACTCTTCCGGTGGAGAAAATCCTAGTTATCCGAGAGAGAATTTCTCTGCCTCTGAATGCCTTAGGGCCTCACAGTGTCTGAGAATTATCGGCACAATGGTCTCAACGACCCCCATGGTCAAGTGATCTCTGTAGAGGTTACGCCCCTTTCAGACAGGGTTCCTTCGGCAATGGAATTTGGTGGACATCAATCAATCCATTCGCATAACATCAGTGATGAGGAACAACCTCTTCTGGTGCCTTCAGTGCAGAAATCTGCTCACTTGACACTCCATTGCCCCCCGTCTCATGGGTCACGGTCACGACCGATGCCAGCGGTGCTGGATGAGGAGCCCTCTGCAGGTCAGAACTTGCACAAGGCAAGTGGGATGCTCATGTACACAATCCGGGCTCAAACTTCCTTCGGACGGCCTGGTGTGCCCTTCAAGCCTTCTCTCATCTCCTGAAAGGGGAGTCAGTGGTACTAAGGATGGACAAAATCACAGTGGTCTCCTATGTGAGGGGGCAAGGGGGCACTCAGAGCTCCACCCCACTCCAAGAGGTCAAACCCATCATGTCTTGGGCCCAGAAAAACCTGGCTAATATTTCGTCAGTCTTCATCCCCGGAGCCCAGAACGTCCAGGCTGACTTCCTGTAACGCACACAGCTGGACAACGAGTGGTCTCTTCATGTGCAGAAGTTCGAGTGGATCTGTCCCTGGGAGTCGATCCCGAAGTGGCTCTATTTGCATCCCCCTGCAACTTCAAGGTCAAGAAGTACTATACTCAAGTTCGTTGCAGCCAGGCCTTCAAAATAGATGCCTTGACGGATCAGTGGAGTTTCAACAGGGCATACGCCTTTCCCCACTCCTGATCAACCTCAAGCTCTTCCTGAGACTTCAAGCGGAAGCGGTCAAGGTGGTGGTGATTGTGCCTTACTGGCTGAACAGGCCTTGGTTTCCCCCCCTGACCCAGCTCAGCTTCCGGGACCCCGTGCCTCTTCCTCTCAGGCCGGACCTTCTTTCTCAGGGGGCAGTCCTGCACCCTTGTCTGGCATTACTGAGACTGATGGCCTGGTTCTTGAGAGGGAGAGGCTGGAATCTCTTGGGTGCGCTTCAAGAGTGATTTCTACCCTCATGAGCTCAAGAAAGGCGGGCATGAATAAAATATATAAGAGAATATGGGCCAAGTTTGACAAATTTTCATTCTCTACGGGCAGATCATTTAGGGATCCAGAGATCCAGGATATCCTCAGCTTTTTTCAATCCGGCCTAGATCTGTCTCTATCGATCAGCTCTCTTAGAGTCCAAGTCTCAGCCTTATCGGCCTTCTCTGGAACATCATGGGCTGTTCACCCACTAATCCGGCAGTTCTTTCGTGGGGCGTTAAGACTCAGGCCCCAAAGAAGACCAAGATTCCCCAAATGGGATCTTCCTCTCATTCTTGACTCATTGTCTGAGGATTTCTGAGATCGGTTCCTTGGGTCATGAAGAACCATTCCTGACTTTTTCCCGGACGGGTGATCGTCATCCCTATGCTCGGCTCAAACCCGAAAGTCTCTTCAGTGTTCCATGAGAACCAAGAAATCGTCCTGCCTACGTTCAGGTCTCCAGGGTCTACCAAGTTCATCCTCTGGCTCCTTTAGATGCTCCGAATACCTGTTCATTCTATACTCTTGCAGTAACAGAGGGAAGCGAGCTTCAACCAAAACATTTGCAGCCTGGATCATCCAGTCCCTTCAGCAGGCTTGTAGAGATAAGGGCTTGGCTCCTCCAGAGGCGGTGACGGCACATTCCACCAGGGGTATGGCGGCTTCGAGGGCAGCAGCCCGGCACGTGGCTCCAGATGTCATCTGCAAAGTGGCCTCTTGGGCCTCCATTAATACTTTTATGTCACATAACTGCATAGAGCCTGCTTCTCTATCTTCTGTGAACTTTGGTTTAAGAATCCTGTTAGTTGATGGGGCAAATGAAATATTTTTTGTTCAGCATACCCACCTTGTGTGGTCTGGCTAGTTATTTGCCACACGTAGGCTGCCAAGGAGTCTGTCAGGAAAATGGAAAATTTATTATCAAATACTTACCGTAATTTTACATTCCTGATGGACTCCATGGCAGACGGAGTTCCCACCCATTTGGTCAAAGAGTTGGCTAGTTACGGAACGCAGTCCCTTGTGGTGAGTTAAAATTTGGGGTCCTATAGCATTGGAGAGGAGGCGGGGTTAACCCACACGTAGGCTGCCATGGAGTCCATCAAGAAAGGAAAATGACGGTAAGTATTTGATAATACATTTTCAGTTTTTCTTAATCGTCTATTCAGGGACACAGGAATTCTTACACAGTCAAAATGTCCAAAAACAGTTCAAATGAGGGATGGGCAACAGTCACTAAAAGGTCCATCTGGAGATCAATTTAGAAAAGAGTATCTGGAGGAATGAACAACTGACTTAGGGCTAGATAAGGAAAGCTCCAAACCAAATATGGAAATTGCCATGACCAAGGGGAGGGCACCAATGATCAAGCTTTTCCACCAGGCCAGGACAAATAGAAGGGAAACTGCTATTTAAAAAATGTAATCAAACTAAAAATGTCCCAAATTTATAAGGGGAATTTTCGAACAGACATACCATATTTATTGGAAAAAACTGATTACCTGCAGGGGGAAAAAAAAAAAGCCAAGCATACCTAACCACTGACTTCCAGAAAAGGAAGTTTGGACACAGGAATCTGCACAGGAAGGACCAGCCAGTCAACTGTAGAAGTATTAACCTGAACGTTATTAAGCCTTGATTTAAGGGAAGGGGTGAAACATGATAAGGAAGGATGTTATGCTGGGTACACACATTTCGTTTTTTTTCATTCAACCAAGTGGGCAGATAGATTGCAGTACTAACTAAGGGATGTTAGTTCAGCAATCTCTCATGTTGTGCCTTTGTGTTATGACAGTGACTTCCCCCCACCTGAAAAACACTAATCAGTATTGGTACTGTTCATATGTACTGTTCATTTCCCTGCATGTCCCTCGAATATCAGACCCAGCTTTACCCGATTAGACAACAAATCTTTGTAAAGAGATAGGCATAGATGTGAGAGCCCTCAAGGCATAAATGTAATAGAACAGGATGGAAAGATAAGACAATAAGCTGAAAAAATGAAGGGTACTAACCCTGAATCCTCCTGAAGGAGAGAGAGTATGTTGATGCACAACAGCTACATAAAAGGGTAGACATAGGCACTAATGAGTATATCCCGTAACATAAACTAGCGTACAAGTACACCATTACTAGAAGGATGATTAGGATTCCTTGCAACCAAAACCCATATATGTTTCTGCTGTGTGATAGCCACATTGTAACCCTGCTTAGTCACTTACTAACTATATGATTGTAAGAATCATCCAATTTATACCAGTAAAGAACAGAATTCTCTACTGAGGAGCATGGTGGAGAAATCCTAGTACTAGGAACATTCACATCATAGTGAATAGGAGAGAGGAAGTCTACTAAGAAGACTTCCTGAGAAGTCCACAAAAAGAGGACCTAGTCTCTGATGATCCGGCCCCACAAAGGCCTCTGCATTATCCACCTTATGGGGAATCTGCAGCAGGGTATCAGCATATCCTGAAAAAAAAAGCAGAAATAAGAGTCTCTTTCTAAGTGCAGACAGTAAAAGTTTTATATAGTACGGATCTGTGTATTAAGATGGATCCAGGGAAGAGGGCTGGAATGCTTGTGGCCCGCAGAGGCGTCTGATGTCACCAACGCGTTTCTGAGTGTGCGCACAGTCGATGAAGGGGACAGGCATGCTCTTTTGTCAAGCTAAAAATGCAGGGGCATAATTCTCTTATATAGGCTACCATCTAGTGGCGGTGACGGGGAATAACAAGAAACAATGCTAACAATAATATATGATCAGATAAAAAGGGGAACGCCATCTAGTGATCAAAATGCAAATTGCTGACAGTAACAAATAAATTCAATAAAATATTTATACATAATAATACATGTAAAGATACAATTGGGTGTAAATATAAATCAAAGGGGTTAGGTAGGGGGGACAAGGAAAAATAGACTCCAGCCCTCTTCCCTGGATCCATCTTCATACACAGAGCCAGTGGACGGCTTCTACATGGACCACGAGTGGCAGAGGCTACCAGGACCAATGTGCACAGTGACACACCACTGCAGGACATATCTCCCATATCCTGACACAATTTTACCTCAATGTGAGTGTTTTTATTCCTTGTACTATATAAAACTTATACTGTCTGCACTTAGAAGAGGCCTCTTTTTTCTGAGTTTTTTCCTACATGTTTAGAGTGTGCTTCAGCTTCTCCCAAGAGGCCTGCCCTGAGTTGTGGACTGTCATCTTATTCTGTTGGATATCATCGTCTATTTCACCCATTTTGTACTTTATTCCTGAATCCTACGCCCATACATTTACACAGACTTTTTCAGCATTTTTGATTGCAGTTTGCATCATTACCTACCCTCCTTTTACCAGCATATCCTGTCTGCTGACTGTGTTTAGGGAAATACAGGACCCTAAAAATTAATTGTGTTGAAAATAGAATTGCCCACTAGAGTGACAGGAAAATATATGAGAAATAGCTAAGAAACAAAAACATGTCTGCAGAAAGAATCAGTACTATACTGATACAACCAGAAAGGTGTCTGAAGAGAAACAACCAGAAATGTCCATGGAGTAGAGACAAAATCGGTGCAGTATTCACAAGAACAGAAAAAAAAATATCTGCAAAAACACAGTCGGTGCTACACAGACACAACTAGAGAGATGT
The DNA here is from genome assembly GCA_037952835.1 of Lithobates septentrionalis. NCBI lineage: Eukaryota > Metazoa > Chordata > Amphibia > Anura > Ranidae > Lithobates > Lithobates septentrionalis. Next base: position 1,613,439 of record JBBDGP010001083.1, read on the forward strand.
CGGCAGAGATACAATCAATATTGCACTTACACAACCAGAAACATGTCCATAGAGTATGAATCAGTATCATACTGATACAACCAGAAACATGTCTACAGAGGCACAATGTTTCTGTACTGACATAAGCAGAAATAAAATAATAATAAAAACCCTACTGAGTAAACCTGTAACAATTATGGGCCTTTCAAACCTAACATCCCACAGTTATATTAAAGTGATTCTAAAGGCACAAGGTTTTTTACCCTAATGCAGTCTATGCATTAAGATAAAAAACCTTCTGTGTGCAGCAGTCCCCCCAGCCCCCCTCATAATTACCTTAGCCCCACTGCGATCCAGCAATGTGCACCAGAACCTCGGCTCTCTGGGGACTCTTCCTCCTCATTGGCTGAGACAGCAGTGGGCACCATTGGCTCCTGCTGCTGTCAATCACAGCCAGCGAGCCAATAAAAGAGGGGTGGGACCAAGCCACGACCTCGGTAGGAGGGAGGGGCCAGGAGAGCTGATTAGGGGACCTGAGAAGAGGAGGATCAGGACTGCTCTGTGCAAAACCACTGCACAGAGCAGGTAAAACCACTGCACAGAGCTCTCCGCCATCTTGTTGGTTTCCACTTTCTCATCTAAGCTGTCATCCAGCCTGACGTCCAGGCTGCAAGTTGTAGGAAGAGGTTCCCAATCCCAGATGCATGAGCCGACTGCTCACGGATTACATACAAAAAGAGCCATTTCTTCTTCCCATGTGAGTTACTAATTTACAAGTATTTCTCAGTACTATTAATGCTGCACATAGTCTGGTGACCCCTGGTGTGTTCTATTGTCCTGCAGGTGTATCCATCCACCCAGTATTCCTATCTTGGTCTGAGGTCTCCTGTTGTTGTGAGACTGTCCCTTCGGAAGCCCTTACTATGTGATGAGCCTGATTTTAACGGTCAAAATGTGAGTTGCAATATGTCTTTTCACAACAATAAATCTGGTAATATACTACACTCAGATTGCGCACTGCTGTTCTTATAAAAAAGAAGGGGGGAGGGTGGGACTTAAGATGAGGTGCGTGGGGTAGAGCCAGACAAAACCATATACATATGTAAAAAATTGTATTCTTTTTTAGACCAAAGATAGGGCATGGATCAACCCATATAAACGCATAATAGCACATTGGCATATAAAATACAAAGTATCAACATACATATTAAGGATAGTCACCAACATGACACAGAAAGTAAATATGATATTATTTTGATAATATATATATTATATATAATATTTCTTTACTCCAGTTTTCATTCATTTCTCCTGACTTCAGGAATTTCATCTCCTCTTCCCTATTCTCACTATATGGACACCCTATTTTTTCATTCTGTTCACTTTGTTGATATGCTCCACAATATACTTCCATACTGTGGTGATTGGTTTACTTTATATGACATTTCTTTTCATTTATACCAATATGGTAACAAACCACTTACTTTATTGTATATTACACAGAAATCCCATCTACAGTTACATCAAGATTTTTCTATACACACTTTGTTTTGGGGGACTGCTTGTGTGTTCCTGATCCATGCTTGGGTCCTCTCCTCAGCTCCCGTGCTGGACATAATTATCTGGCTGACCTCCAGCAGGTGGTATCGCATGGCCTAGTATCAGCTCATATGTGAATACTTTCAGTTATGGCCGTTTATTTGTTCATCATCATCTTTAATCTCCCTACCCCTCCAGTCTGTGGTTATATCAAACTATAATGGTGATTTTTTTTATCCCCTTTTAGTACATGGATGCACTTGCTCCTGATGAGTGGATAGAAGTCCACGAAACGTCGTTTTGCTTATTTTGATGCATCCATTTCATATTTATGATTCCATATGGTTTTTATTGCTCTACCACCCTGACATAATGTTATGCCTTCTCTATTTGAGGGACTGTGATGTATAATATTTACTTTCTGTGTCATGTTGGTGACTATCCTTAATATGTATGTTGATACTTTGTATTTTATATGCCAATGTGCTATTATGCATTTATATGGGTTGATCCATGCCCTATCTTAGGTCTAATAAAGAATACAATTTTTTACATATGTATATGGTTTTGTCTGGCTCTACCCCACGCACCCCATCTAAAGTCCCCCCCTCCCCCACTCTTTTTTGCACAAGCAACCAGGGATGGAGGCGCAATATTCCCCGTTGCGTCTCATTTAAAGTCCCAAAATATTCCCTTTTTTCTTTGATGCTGTTCTTATAAATGTAAAGCCAAATTAGGGGCAAAAATGTTTTCCCATGTAATTGGCCAACTGTTCGTTTTGTCTAGGGGTGAGGAGAAAGCTTTTACTCACATAATCCTTTGTTCCACCGGAAAATGGTGCTCCCCTACAGTCCAGTAGTGGACTGTTCCTGGTCTGAGGAGCCTGCTCTGGGCTTGATGACATCAGTAAGACCCCTTTCACACTGGGGCGGTTTGCAGGCATTAATGCGCTAAAAATACCGCCTGCAAACCGACCCAAAACAGCCTCGGGCTTTCACACTGAAGCGGTGCGCTGACAGGAGAAGAAAAAAACTCCTGCAAGCCGCATCTTTGGAGTGGTGTATTCACCGCTCCTAAACCGCTCCTGCCCATTGAAATCAATGGGGCAGCGCGGCTATACCGCGGCTATACCACGGCTATAGCCGCGCTATACGAGCGGTTTTAACTCTTTTTCGCCCGCAAGCGGGGGTTAAAACCGCACCGCTAGCGTACGAATACCACGGTAAAGCAGCGCTAAAAATAGCGCTGTTTTACCGCCAACGCCCCCTACCGTCCCAGTGTGAAAGCAGCCTAACACTCCACAACTCAAGAGTGCAGGGGTGCCAGACCGGTCTTGTGCTCGGAGGATCGGAGGATTAGGTAAGTATATTTCTCTTCTCCTCTCCCCTAGACAAAAACGAGCAGTTAAAGCGTGCAGTGTGGGCACAGTCCCATTGCTTGGGAAATGTAATTTTTTCGCCTGAAGGTGGGCTTTAAATCTTCTAACTTTAAAAGATTTGCACTCCACTGGGAAGATGAAGCCAGGGAAAAAAGTGGAGTTATTGTCCATTAATATCAGTAAGGCACCATCTATTTTTCTCTGGTAAGATGAAACAAGGAATGGAACTAGTTATTATGGGCTACTTATTTTCCCATTTTCTCAAGGCACAGGTGAAGGTGCTGACAAAAGTACTGTGTACAAACTCTTTATTGTTTATTAGAATTTCAGTATAGTACTGTGACTCAAAGACAATACATTACTAGCTGTAGCACAACCAATACTGTGCAGTAAACACTGCTTTTCATGATCACAATTAAAAAACAGGATAAAACAAATATGAGTTCATGTTTACCAAGCAACACCTTGTTATCATGTATACAATTAATATGGTGTCTTGATATGAAAAAATCTAATATCTATTCCAATATCCTGTACATGGAGCCACCTTAGAAAACAAACTGTCTTGTTTTTAAAAGATAACAGAGGATGCTGAATGGCATTCTATTTTTATAGAAACAAAATACGGTTAACTGCAAGCTGTTTGGTCTTGAAAAATGTAAAACACAGAACAGGTAGTGCATGACCTCTGCTGGTGGATCTGTGTATTGCCTTGAAAGTACCATGAATTATATCTCAACTCTATTTTTGCCATGCCAAACGTGCCAAAAGCCTACTACAGGCACACCCTACTTTTAAGTACACAATGGGGTTTATTTACTAAAGCTGGAAAGTGCAAAATCAGGCTCACTTCTGCATAGAAACCAATAAGCTTCTAACCCCAGCTTGTTCAATTAAGCTTTTGTAATAAAACCTGTAAGCTCATAGATTTCTATGCAGAAGTGAGCTGATTTAGCACTTTCCAGCTTTAGTAAATAAACCCCATTGTGTACTTAAAAGTGGGGTATATACTTCCGGCGTGGAGTAGCTGCGTCTCCTCTCAGCTCCCGCAGCACGATCCTTATATTGGCCTGAAAATACCTGCCTGACCCCCACCTGCCGCCTGCAACATACTCGGGTGCCCCCCCCCCCGACCCCCTACGAACCGGTCATTGCACAAAAAACGGCGCAGGCTCTTATAAGGCCACAACGCTCCACCCAGCTTAACCGCTAATTAAGGCTCCGGCCTCGGCCTTCACGGGCGACGCCATCCGACTCAGGGCCCGAAAGTACCAGCCCGACCCCCTCCTGCCACCTGCTGCCTCACCGGGTGTCCCCCCCAACCTCACACATGGCCGCACCGCTCCACCCGGCATAGCTGCAAATCGAGGCCCCGGTCTCGGCCTTCACAGTCAGCGCAGTCCAGACAGGGGCTTGAAATAAAATGCCAGCCTGACCCCCCCAGCACTCAGCGGCCTCCTTGGGGGCCCTTCACTCGCATATGGACCACTTTGTGGAGAAGACCGGTGCACGCTCCCACACGTCCGCAACAAGCCACCTAGCCCAGTCCCAAATCGAGGCCCCGGTCTCGGCCTCCTCGGCCAACAAGGCGGACGAACCAGCCATGGAGGTGAGCACTCACGCAACATCTCCCCCCCCCCCCTCACTTCAGACCTCTCTCTCCCCTTATGCCGCTTCCTCATCCTCAAACCTGGGGGACAGCAACACTGAACGTATAGCCCAGGCTGTAGCTGCTCTCCTGTCCCCCATGATAACCGCCTCAGTGGAAAAGGCGGTGGATGTGGGGATGAGGCAAATCAAAGCGCAATTGGGGGAACATTCTACTAGAATCAATGAAGTTGAGCACTGTCTTTCAAGCTTGGAGGAAGAAGTTTATCAGGCGCAAGCCACCGAACAAGCACAGGACAAGACAAATCAATACATACTCCAAAAACTGGACGATTTAGAAAACAGATCCAGAAGGAGCAATTTGAGATCTGTGGGGGTACCAGAATCACTACAGTCATCAGCCCTCACAGAATTCTGTGCCAGACGCATCCCAGAGGCGCTGGGCCTTCCTGGCACTTGCACGGTTGAATGGGCCCACCGCATGGGAACCTTTGCCCCTGACCGCAAATCTCCCCGCCCGATCATCGCAAAGTACCTCAATTACACTGACAAGACCACCATCCTGCAAAAGTTCAGGCAAACCAGATCTCTTCAAATTGATGGTGTTAAAATCCTGATATTCGCAGACTATTTCTTGGAGGTCTCCAAAAAGAGGAAAGCATTCCAGCACATCTGCACAGAGCTGTATCAGCGACAGATGAAATTCACGCTGGCCTTCACCGCGACTCTCCGTCTCAAAGCCCCCAATGGGGATCAGCTATCCTTTCAGGACACCTCTGAAGCAGAAGCCTTCCTGCGTTCACTGCATTCTGACGCACATACTGACTCCCCGCTCAAAGCCTCTCCAAATAACCGCCTTCTGGACCAGCGAAGCCCGAAGAAGGACTCCCTGAAACGCTTTAGGTCATCTGGACCTGTTCATCGCAACACCCCATGCTGACACAAAGTTTCAGTTTCCGTCTTGTTTCCCTTTTGGGCACGAACAATGCTCGTTACATGACACCTAAGCCTACTTCAACTGTCAACTCAGGTATTTGGCTCATTAACAAGTGGCTGTCTTTTTGTTCTTGCTTATGTTGTTGTTATATCTCACTTCTCCTCCATCCCGTATTATTCTGCTTCATCTCCTATAGCCTTACTGTGTATGCCCTCCTCCTGATCCCACGCCCATGTGCGCCTGCAACCGTAGCTAACGGCACCGAGCCTTTAAGGGCATGTACCCACTACAGCGCCTGGATCATTAAGGACAGCTGGTCTACACAGGGACTCTATGCGGAAAAAAGAGAAGTTCTCCCACTGTTTTGTGATGGTTTTGTTACTTGCTCCTGCCTTCCCTGCTTCCTCCCCTCCTCTAATCCCTCTACTCAGCTACACCCTTCAAACAACAGACACTCAGGCATTACCACTATCTCATAGTCAGTCCACCCTGGTACGTACAGACAGGTCTACCCTTCTCCTCGGGTCTCCACATGATGTGCATAGTACACCTTCCCTTAACACGCGCACAACCTCGCCCACATGAAAGTCACCTCCTGGAACGTGAAAGGGCTTAGGTCTCCCTTCAAGAGACTTAAAATACTTTGTCACCTGAAGAGACTTAAAACTGACATTGCCCTGCTCCAGAAGACTCACCTAACTCCGCCTGACTTCCACCGCATGAAAAAACTCTGGGTCGGCACTCTCCTGGGCTCAAGTGCACTTAATCGCAAAGCAGGGGTTATCATTCTGATCCACAAAAACCTCTCCTGTGAGGTGCTGTCCGTGGACACCAATAGCCAGGGCCGCTTCATCTCTATACACATAAAATTGGGAAACAGAGAACTGATGATCTCCATCATATATGCCCCGAACAATCCTGGCAAGCAATTTCTCAGTGAGATGTCCACCTGGTTGCTACGTGCTCCACACCTACCACTAAATAGTTGGGGGAGATTTTAACACTACCCTGCACCCGTCAGAAGACAGACCTCCCCCCAAACGATTGCGATCTCCACCCACGTCCTCTGACCTTATACACGTCGCGTCCACTATGGACTCCCTTTACCTCCAAGACGTTTGGCGACTTTTCCACCCAGCAGATAGAGACTATACCTTTTATTCCAACCCCCATCTTGACTAGAATCGACTATCTCTTCTGCACTGACAGCCTTTTCCCAATGATCTCAGGGACAGATATACATGACATCGCCATATCAGACCATGCCCCCATCTTGATATCACTAGACACCCCCGACTTGCATCCCTCTCCCCAGCTTTGGCGCTTTCCCTCCTATCTCCAAAATAACGCAGATTTTCAACACTACATGGAGGGAGCTTGGTCTGAATTCTCAGCCAACTCTCCTCATGTGGACAACCCAAACCTTTTTTGGGAAGCTGGTAAAGCCTTCCTCAGAGGCCGCATCATCTCTTATGCTGCTTCTCTTAAGAGAAACACCTTGGCAAACTATAAGAAAGCCAGTGCTGATCTGCGCTTGGCGCAGCGCTCTCTCTATACTAGGGACTCCCCCGAAAACAGACAAAAATGGCAAGCAGCAAAAGGGTCTTTTGGAAGCCACCCCCCATAAATTTGGCAATAAAGCTGGCAAACTGCTAGCAAGACTCTGCAAAGACCCTTTCCACCCAACACACATCACCTCCCTACGGGACTCTGCAGGCAACATAAAATCCTCACTACAGGATATAAACAAAGTTATGCTACAATACTATTCCTCGCTCTATGCCATAGACCCCATAGACATGAACGCCGCCAAATCCTTCCTAGACAGACTGTCTATACCTACGGTCTCTCCCTCCCAACTTGAAGCCCTCAATGCACCTGTCTCCCTGCCCGAAATATCTAACGCCATTTGGAACCTAGCTCCCTCTAAAGCCCCGAGCCCTAATGAGTTCACAGGGGAATTTTACAAGCCCCTACACTCTATAACCGAGCCTGCTCTCTTCGCAGTCTATAATGGTCCGGCGGCCCCTACCTGCAAATCAAAGCGCAGTTGGGGGAACATTCTACTACAATCAATGAAGTTGAGCACTGCCTTTCAAGCTTGGAGGAAGAAGTTTATCAGGTGCAAGCCACCGAACAAGCACAGGACAAGACAAATCAATACATACTCTAAAAACTGGACGATTTAGAAAACAGATCCAGAAGGAGCAATTTGAGATCCGTGTGGTTACCAGAATCACTACAGTCATCAGCCCTCGCAGAATTCTGTGCCAGACGCATCCCAGAGGCGCTGGGCCTTCCTGGCACTTGCACGGTTGAATGGGCCCACCGCATGGGAACCTTTGCCCCTGACCGCAAATCTCCCCGCCCGATCATCGCAAAGTACCTCAATTACACTGACAAGACCACCATCCTGCAAAAGTTCAGGCAAACCAGATCTCTTCAAATTGATGGTGTTAAAATCCTGATCTTCGCAGACTATTTCTTGGAGATCTCCAAAAAGAGGAAAGCATTCCAGCACATCTGCACAGAGCTAAATCAGCGACAGATGAAATTCACGCTGGCCTTCACCGCGACTCTCCGTCTCAAAGCCCCCAATGGGGATCAGCTATCCTTTCAGGACACCTCTGAAGCAGAAGCCTTCCTGCGTTCACTGCATTCTGACGCACATACTGACTCCCCGCTCAAAGCCTCTCCAAATAACCGCCTTCTGGACCAGCGAAGACCGAGGAAGGACTCCCTGAAACGCTTTAGGTCATCTGGACCTGTTCATCGCAACACCCCATGCTGACACGAAGTTTCAGTTTCCGTCTTGTTTCCCTTTTGGGCACAAACAATGCTCGTTACATGACACCTAAGCCTACTTCAACTGTCAACTCAGGTATTTGGCTCATTAACAAGTGACTGTCTTTTTGTTCTTGCTTATGTTGTTGTTATATCTCACTTCTCCTCCATCCCGTATTATTCTGCTTCATCTCCTTTAGCCTCACTGTGTATGCCCTCCTCCTGATCCCACACCCATGTGCGCCCGCCACCGTAGCTAACGGCACCGAGCCTTTAAGGGCATGTACCCACTACAGCGCCTGGATCATTAAGGACAGATGGTCTACACAGGGACTCTATGCAGAAAAAAGAGAAGTTCTCCCACTGTTTTGTGATGGTTTTGTTATTTGCTCCTGCCTTCCCTGCTTCCTCCCCTCCTCTAATCCCTCTACTCAGCTACACCCTTCAAACAACAGACACTCAGGCATTACCACTATCTCATAGTCACTTAAAATACTTTGTCACCTGAAGAGACTTAAAACTGATATTGCCCTGCTCCAGAAGACTCACCTAACTCCGCCTGACTTCCACCGCATGAAAAAACTCTGGGTCGGCACTGTCCTGGGCTCAAGTGCACTTAATCGCAAAGCAGGGGTTATCATTCTGATCCACAAAAACCTCTCCTGTGAGGTGCTGTCCGTGGACACCAATTACCAGGGCCGTTTCATCTCTATACACATAAAATTGGGAAACAGAGAACTGATGATCTCCAACATATATGCCCCGAACAATCCTGGCAAGCAATTTCTCAGTGAGATGTCCACCTGGTTGCTACGTGCTCCACAACTACCACATATAGTTGGGGGAGATTTTAACACTACCCTGCACCCGTCAGAAGACAGACCTCCCCCCAAACGATTGCGATCTCCACCCACGTCCTCTGACCTTATACACGTCACATCCACTATGGACTCCCTTTACCTCCAAGACGTTTGGCGACTTTCCCACCCAGCAGATAGAGACTATACCTTTTATTCCAACCCCCATCTTCACTAGAATCGACTATCTCTTCTGCACTGACAGCCTTTTCCCAATGATCTCAGGGACAGATATACATGACATCGCCATATCAGACCATGCCCCCATCTCGATATCACTAGACACCCCTGACTTGCATCCCTCTCCCCAGCTTTGGCGCTTTCCCTCCTATCTCCAAAATAACGCTGATTTTCAACACTACATGGAGGGAGCTTGGTCTTACCACCAGTAGCTCCCTAGGGACCCTCAATATTGATCCATCCAGTTATCTCAACATGGTAATTGTATTTGAGACACCTATTATTTCTACCCTAGTTACTTGTTTTCATCCATGTTTGTAAGTGCTTAGACTACTGGCTTATACATACTGTTTTGAGAAAATTGTATACCCACTATTGTGATTCCATGTAATGCCTTTTCTTTCAGTAAAATCTATTGAAAAAAAAAAAAAAGTGGGGTATGCCTGTACAGTATACACGGAAGATAAAAATCAAAGGAGTACTATACAAGTACTGGGAACAAACCAAGATCATGCACATCATCATGGCCTTCCATGACTATCCATAGGACAATACTTACATGACAACAATGAAAGAAAAAAGACAAGGAAGAATCATAATCTCATTCAAATCTAGCACTTTACGTGACAAAACCCTGCACTGTATAATGTTTACTTTATCATAAAAAAACACCTTCCTAGTACAGGAAATTAAAATTTTAATCACTGTGGGAGAAGCTTAAAACAGCAACTGTGCCAAAAAGAAAAAAGAAACAAAATGCCATTGTTACAGAATCCGGAAAGATTTTTTGTTATAAATAAACAGATTAAAATATAAAATAAACAGGAACAGTAAACAATTTCACTATGCTAACATTCTCACTATGCACTTCTTGATTTTATTAAACCCTTGATCACAATTTTAAACAAGATCCAACTATATATATATATATATATATATATATATATATATATATATATATATATATATAGTATCTCACAAAAGTGAGCACACCCGTCACATTTTTGTAAATATTTTATTCTATCTTTTTATGTGACAGCACTGAAGAAATTACACTTTGCTACAATGTAAAGTAGTGAGTGTACGGCTTGTATAACAGTGTAAATTTGCTGTCCCCTCAAAATAACTCATTGCACAGCCATTATTGTCTAAACCGCTGGCAACAAAAGTGAGTACACCCCTAAGTGAAAATTCCAAATTGAGCCCAGTGTGTCAATATTTTGTGTGGTCACCATTATTTTCCAGCACTGGCTTAACCCTCTTGGGCATATAGTTCACCAGAGCTTCACAGGTTGCCACTGGAGTCCTCTTCCACTCCTCCATGACGACATCACGGAGCTGGTGGATGTTAGAGACCTTGTGCTCCTCCACCTTCTGTTTGAGGATGCCCCACAGATGCTCAATAGGGTTTAGGTCCGGAGACATCCTTGGCTTGTCCATCACCTTTACCCTTAGCTTCTTTAGCAAGGCAGTGGTCATCTGGGAGGTGTGTTTGGGGTCGTTATCATACTGGAATACTGCCCTGCGGCCATCTCTGAAGGGAGGGGATCATGCTCTGCTTCAGTATGTCACAGTACATGTTGGCATTCATGGTTCCCTCAATGAACTGTAGCTCCTCAGTGCAGGCAGCACTCATGCAGCCCCAGAACAGGACACTCCCACCACCATGCTTGACTGTAGGCAAGACAAACTTGTCTTTGTATTCCTCACTTGGTTGCCACCACACACGCTTGACACCATCTGAATCAAGTAAGTTTATCTTTGGCTCATCAGACCACAGGACATGGTTCCAGTAATCCATGTCCTTAGTCTGCTCCTCTTCAGCAAACTGTTTGTGGGCTTTCTTGTGCATCATCTTTTTTTTTACTTGGAAAAAAACAACTTTATTGATATAAAATACATTTTACAAGCCATTTGGGTACATATATTCAAAGAAGGTCAAGTACATATTATGACAGAAAAATTAAATAAGCAAAAGTTTTGTAGGATGTTATTCCTATGTCCATATGTGTAGTGAATCGATTAGTTCATTAATCCAACCTGTAAACAATGTGTGCCCCGGATGCAGGGAAGCACCTCACCGGGTATGACCCAACTAAACACAAGTCTCCCCATCCTCCAACCATCTGTCCCATATCTTAGAGTATTTTTGCGAAGATCCCCTGTGTGCATAGATCACATCTGCAACGTGGGGGGTACATTCTGCATCCATCTCTGAGCTATCACTTTACGCGCCAAAAATAGAGTTTCAGAGATGAATATTGTATGATACTTATCCACCTCTACATCTGGCAGTAACCCCAATAAACATAACTTAGGGTCTAACACCACAGGGGATCCCATATTGTCATGGAGGAAACGGATAACCTGTGCCCAAAATGTATGGACATGAGGGCAGCTCTATATGAGATGGTAAAATGACCCTGGGTCAGCTCTACACAAGCCTTGTGCATCATCTTTAGAAGAGGCTTCCTTCTGTGATGGCAGCCATGCAGACCAATTTGATGCAGTGTGCGGTATAACGTCTGAGCATTGACAGGCAAATCCCCCCCTTCAACCCCTGCAGTAATGCTGGCAGCATCCTTACGTCTATTTCCAATGACAACCTCTGGATGTGCTGCTGAGCACATGCACTCAACGTCTTTGGTTGACCATGGCGAGGCCTGTACTGAGTGGAACCTGTCCGATAAAACGCTGCATGGTCTTGGCCACCATGCTGCAGCTCAGTTTCAGGGTCTTGGCAACTTCTTATAGCCTAGGCCATCTTTATGTAGAGCAACAATTCTTTTTTTTCAGATCCTCAGAGAATTCTTTACCATGAGGTGCCATGTTGAACTTCCAGTGACCAGTATGAGAGAGTGAGAGTGATAACACCAAATTTAACACATCTGCCCCCCATTCACACCTGAGACTTTGTAACACTAATGCCCCATACACGCGGTCGGAATTTCCAACAGAAAAAGTCAGATGGGAGCTTTTCATCGTATATTTCGACCGTGTGTATGCCCCATCTGACTTTTTACGTTGAAAATTCAGACAGACTTAGATAGGGAACATGTTCCATATTTTTCCGAGGGAACAAATTCCTATCGGGAAAACTGCTCGTCTGTATGCTGTTCCGACGTAACAAAAATGACGCATGCTCTGAAGCAAGTACGAGACGTCGTACGTGTTGTCCCGTCGTACGTGTTGTATGTCACCGCGTTCTTGACGGTCGGAATTTGGTGTGACTGTGTGTATGCAAGACAGCTTGAGCGGAATTCTGTCGGAAAAACCTTCGGAGTTTATTCCGACGGCAAAACCGGTCGCGTGTACAGGGCATTACGAGTCACATGACGCCGGGGAGGGAAAATGGCTAATTTGCTAACATCCCCCTGATGAAGACACGTGACCCTGTGTCGAACACGTGTAGGGGAGGGGCCAGGGCGGAGCGCAGAGCCTTACACTCCACTGAGATGCGATGCACAGCTTATCCCTCCTGACAGGCAAACTTTGAGGCAAACTTTGGAGACTGTTATCAGATTGGTGCACTCACGCACCTTGCAAATGCGAGTACCCTAATGTGGGGAGCTTTTATCCTAATAAACATTTATAAACGATATCACACTATCCAGTTTTTCTTTTCCTTTATTCTAAACTGTGGAGTTGCTGCTGAAAACTGTGTATCTGGATTCCATCACTGAGCCATGGGATGGCTCATAAGCGTGTTTAGACTCAGTCTCACAGCTGAGTCGCACGCTCTGAGTTGAGCGGCTGTCCCCGGGGGGTCATTGGATGGCACTTGAGCATGGAATTCTGAGCACTAAGCACTAAGATTAATGCACGCACGTTGGATTTTTTATGAACTGTTTTTATGGACTTTATGTGCATTTATTTCATAAATTGGACTTTAATAACCACGTATCACATCTTGCATTTGATATTCACACTCATTGTGTGGCACTTGGCACTTTGATGTATTTTTGCACTTATCACTGCGTTATATATTTTTTACACGGTAAATTTCAGATTATATAAATAATTTTTCATTCATTATATATACAATTAGTAGTTTAGTCATCGCTACTCTCATTCTAATGGTATATATCTAGTATATTATTTACACATTGCACCTTAAAATCACTTGTTTTTTTTATATATATCCTTTGTGCCTTGCTGTGGCTGGATAAGCCGCTTATGCGGTATTTTCAGTATGCCTCATATGCATTAATAATCTCCAGATTGATATTTTCAACTTAGCGCACCGTATCTTTTGTATACAGGGAAAATGGCTACTTGGGCCCAATTTGGACATTTTCACTTAGGGGTGTACTCACTTTTGTTGCCAGTGGTTTAGACATTAATGGCTGTGTGTTGAGTTATTTTGAGGGAACAGCAAATTTACACTGTTATATAAGCTGTACACTCACTAAGTTGTAGCAAAGTGTCATTTCTTTAGTGTTGTCACATAAAAATATATAATAAAATATTTACAAAAATGTGAGGGGTGTACTCACTTTTGTGAGATACTGTATATATAGTACTTTACCAAGTCCCCTAGACATAAATGAGCAGGTAACCTTGCAGTAAAGGTTCAGTACCAATGCATAGGGCGATTTTTAGGTTTCCTAGAATATAGCTGTAGGAAAACGAATGACCTGTACACACGGTCGGACATTGATCGGAGATTCCGACAACAAAATCCATGTTTTTTTCCGACGGATGTTGGCTCAAACTTGTTTTGCGTACATACGGCCGCACAAAGTTGTAGGAATTTCCGATCACCAAGAACGCGGTGACGACGAGACTAGAAAAGGGCAGGTCCGAACCAACCGCGGCACCCTTTGGGCTCCTTTTGCTAACCTCCTGTTAGTAAAAGTTTGGTGAGAGACGATTCGCGCTTTTTCAGACTCGTGGTTTTCAGATCATTTTCTGCTGTTCAGTTTGTGCTTGTGGGTTTGTATCTGGTCTTCAGTGCGTGCAGCAAGTTACGCGTGACTCTTGTCATTGTGTTCTTGTTCGTTTGTTACTGTTTTTCAGGTTGCTCTTCACAGGCCTTGCTGTTCTTCAGTGCGTTCTGTTACTTTGTTATGAGCAGTCGACCGTTTTCTAGCCATGTTGCGTATACGTACTCCTCGTAGATTTCGTGCTGTGCGGGGGCTTGGTGTTGGGGTCTTTACCTTGACACAAGTCCAGTCCATGAACAGGGTGGGGAGGAGTTCATGGACCAAGAATTGGTTGCTCCAGCGTGACCAGTTCTGTCATATGCCTTTGCTACGTGAGATCCGTGAGAATAATCCTGATGATTTCAGAAACTTTCTCCGGATGACGGACCCCGTATTTCACCGTTTGTTGGCTTTGCTGACCCCTTATTTTAGCAGGCAGGATACCTGCATGAGACAAGCCATCACTCCGGAGAAGAGGCTCATCGCCACCCTGCGGTACTTGGCGACGGGGAGAAGCCTGCAGGACCTTAAGTTCTCTACAGGCATCTCCCCCCAGGCTCTGGGGATCATTATCCCGGAGACCTGTTCTGCCATTATCCAGGTCCTGCAGAAGGAGTATATTAAGATAAGATTTATCCTTTAACATCACATTTTATTGTATTTAATGTTTGATAATATATTGTATTTCTTTCCTCATTCCCTAATTACCATGATTGTAATATGCTGTGAATGTCCCCTTTGTCCTCATGCATGCTGGATTTTTATGTACTTATTTTTTTGTCCTTCATACATATTTGCCTTCACTTACCTCCCTAGCATGGTCTCCTGGCCCTATATATTCACCTCATGTAGTCACTTAACAATGTATTTTATCAGCTCCATAGTAGTGCTTTACCCCAAACACCCCCTAAAATGTTTTAAAATGTGATTTGTGCTTTAAATTCAGGCAGAGTGCCAGAGGCTTTTTTTGGGGGGTCCCCAAATCATGTAGAACCCTCCCTCCCCCCAACTGCTAAGTCAGCTGATACCAATTCTCTATCTATCCTCAATCCTCTATCTGCTGACTTTGCCAAACCCATACACACTATACCCATCTCTTTTGTGGTCAGAAGTATGGATGAATTCCCCAAAGCATGTAGTGCAAGGGCCTGCCTGTATACTTTCAAATGGTACTGTTTAAAGTTTTTGTATACTATTATTATCTTGATAGGTAATATCAGAATTTCCAAATGTGCTCAAATGTGTATAGTGTGTATTTATATCTTTGTATTATGAAACTTCTTACCTGTCCAGTGGGCTGTCAATAGTGTAAGTAAGGAGGGGCTGGCCAAAGTAATACCCATTATTTAGGCATTCATCTCTCAATGAAGTGGAGAGGGTTACCTGTCCAAGAGCCCCCCCCTAAAATGTTAGAAATGGCCCATAAGAGGGGGGCAGGGGGAATCTGATAGGTGTAGTGGAGAATGATAGATGAAGGGCGCGTGATCAAGCTCACATCAAAACATATAAGATTTATTTCAGAGGAAATAAAGAAAAAATAAAAACAGTAGAATAATACCAATACTACGTATCATGCAAACAGGTGACAAAATGTAAAAGACATCAAAAATTAAAAATAGGTTAAAAATATATCAAGAGCCCATGTTGAGGCAGGTATTTAGAGTTGGCTAACGCGTTTCGAGGATGACCTCTTCATCAGAGCCTGTTTGAGAACCAGGGTGCAGTCTTTAATCGCCAGTAGGCCAAAGTATGTACATCAACATGATGGCTAGTTGGACAAAACGGCCTGAAATGGAAAATGCGATTTTTTGTGTTCCATACCAGTCCACCATCAAGCGTTCTAGGTGGAACAGAGAACAGAAAAGAAATATATATCTGATAGGTGTACCTTATACTTTGGTCTTTAAAAACTCCCTCAAATAAATGTTATCTTGATGATGGCCAAGAATGTTTGTGTCTAATCTGCTTTCCCTGTTTATGTGCAAAATGACTAATTTTTTGTTGTTGTTTGACTCCACAGTTTCCTTCCAACCCACAGGAATGGCAGACTGTGGCCTCCCACTTTGCCCAGCGGTGGGACTTTCCTAACTGCAGAAGGGCAATTGATGGGAAACACGTCCACATTGTCCCACCACCCATTCGGGGTCATACTATTACAACTATAAGGGGTTCAATAGTATTGTGATGTTGGCGGTGGTGTCGGCTACTTATGAGTTCCTGTATGTGGACGTGGGGAAGAATGGCCGGATGTCCGATGGTGGAGTCATCACCCAGACGGAGTTCTACAGACGTCTCCAAAATGGCAGCTTGGACTTGCCACCTCCAGAAGACAATACGGAAGGACTCCCATTTGTCTTCTTTGCGGATGAAGCGTTTGCGCTGGGGGACCATCTTATGCGGCCATTCCCGATGAGGACCCTCACCCCGGACCAGAGGGTTTTTAATTACTGGCTGGCCAGAGCCAGAAGAGTGGTGAAGAACACGTTTGGAATCATGGCCAGCCGGTTGCGCCTATTTCTTACACCCATACACATGGCGGAGTACAAACTGAATCATATGATCCTGGCGTGCTGTGTTCTACACAACTTTTTACGGCAACATTCTGCCAACTATGCTGGCTCAGTTGGGCCTGAGGCCGGAATTCTAAACGAAACAACCCTGACGGCGCTTGAAAGTGGCCGTCCTGGCTTGCCCCCCCTGAGTGCCCGTGATGTCCGGCTAAGATACTTTGAATATTTTGCGGGTAGAAGGGCTATCAATATTCCAGACAATGTCTGAAACCTTTTTCAAATAATAATAATAATTTAAAAATCTAAAATCTTTGGTGACATTTACTGCTTGTGTTTCTTTTAGCTGACCCTGACAGAAATGTGGTGAGTCCTGAAAATGGCATGATTGTGTAACATTACAAAGCACTGTTGGGTGTTATTTACTAAAGGCAAAGACACTTTGCACTACAAGTGCACTTGAAATGGCACTTGTAGTGCAAAGTGGATTTTACCTTATGAAATAACCCCCATTGTCACAGAAAACACCAATTAGAGCAAAACAAAAGTGTTGGAGCGTTGAGACAATAATCCACACATTCTTGATTAACAATCTTTTTAATACCAGCACAATCACATGTGCATTTGGAAAAGGTTTTTAAAACAAACCAACATGTTTGTTGTATAACAATTTTTGGGGTCACATTAGAAAAAGTAGAAATGTCCATTTAAGATAAAACAGGCATGTTTAAAACCAACAAGAAAGACACTAATCTTGAATTTACAAAGTTCACATTTGGTAGAACTTGAAGGCAATATCGGACATGAGTATTTACAAACTGTGCTTGATATTGCGTTCAGATGGGGTGAAGTCACCCCAGGAAAAGCCAAATTTTGAAGATGCACACAAATTGCCGAATGTCAACATGTGCTACCTGCCATCACGGTGGATCAAGGGACGTGTTTTTGGGGTGCAACCCCTTCCTCACAGCTACTTTATTATTGAGGAAGGGGTTGCACCCCCAAAACGTGTCCATTGATCTCCCGTGATGGCAGATAGCACATGTTGATACACTGTGTGCATCTTCAAAATTTGGCTTTTCGCAAATATGTCAAAAAATGGTAAAAATTTTTAGCTCACAAAAAACCAAAGGGATTTGGAGGGGTTTTAAACTCTGCCTAAAACATCAATGATGTTCTTCATTTTTTTTTTGAAGATCATTGATGTTTTTCAGGATGTTTTCCAAGTCCCTATTACACCCCATGATCTCCCCGATAAGGATCTGTGCACTTTCAGAGGTGAAATGATCTGGATCCACAACATCACGATCACCTAAAAAGATAGAAACAGAAACACACCATGTATTATAAATATGCCGGCATCCATCTCTTACCTGAGCCTGTGGTCGCAGACACTCACCTGTTGTGGTGACAATTTCCACCATGTCTTCCTCCTCCTGCTCTGCTCGGCTTGGGTGGATTTCCTCTTCTTCCAGACGTGGGGGGTCTGTGATCTCCTCGGATGAGGGGTGTCCTCCGAGTCTTTTATACCCTATGTAAAAAAAAAATAGGTATACTTAGCACACAGATATTTGATGGCAGAACTATAAATATGAAACATTGCTTGGAAGTGGGGTACAATTGTCTATTTTGGCAGAGTTCCAAGATGTTGAAATTTTATTGTCCTTTGTCAAGCTTGAATACTTACCTGTTTAGTACAAGCTTCACAGATGGAGACACCCCTATAATATACACTGGAGCGCCTGTGTGGGCCCCCTAATAAAAAGGATGTTCTTGTGTCCCACACTAGTGCTCCAGCGTCCAGATGTGAAAACTGCTGCTGAGTGTCCTCTCCTTACACAGAATCTAGTTTGCATTTCATTCTAGTTACAAACCCATCTACACAACCAAATTATTTTCAGACAAGTAGGCCATAAAAAATTTTTGAAAATGCATATGGCCAAAATAATGGTGCCATAATAATAGGCCGAACGAACAATGTTTCATACGAACGAATAATGTGCCCATGAACATGAAAGTTGCCATTTTAAACTGTACAACAGTAAAGAAAAGCACATGTAGCAGCACGAACGTAATAAGCATAAAGAATAGGAACACAGCACAATTACTTACTTTTTTGCAGCACGATCCTTCTGTACTGCTCATGCTCCCTTAATTTGAGGTCCGACCACTGCTTCCTGAGCTGATCTTTCGATCGTCGTACCCCGAAATTCCGGTGCAGACTTTTGACCACTTTCGCCATGATCTTGGCCTTTCTGACATTGGGGTTGGGGTAAGGTCCATAATTCCCATCATAGTCTGCCTTCTTCAGGATGTCGACCATCTCCAACATCTCCCCAAAGGACATATTTGATGCCTTAAATCATCTCCTTCTGGATCGGGACGTTTCAGGCTCCGGGCTTTCCTCCTCCTCCTCCTCGTTGGTGTAATTATCTGACACCTGCTGTGTCTCCGCCATGTGCTCTTCCCCCACTGCGCCGAACGAGAAGAGGCGGGGAATAGACTAGAAAGAGCGTCAGGGGTGGGCGGGGTTTCACGCATGCGCAGTGTCTATAAAGCGTAACACGAGTGCGCAGTACGTACGATCTGTGAGCGGAGGAAGGAGTAACGGAGGCGCCGATCGTGATAGCAAAGGTAAGATTTAACATTGGGCCTATACTGCTTCTAGATTGAGGCCTGTATTTGCACAAGTTTAGAAGACTTTAGGCTGGCATTAGGGTTTGTCTTGTGTTGTGTCTTGCAGTGAAAATGGATATCTTGAAGGATCAGGACTTTATGCCAATCTTCATAGATATGTTCAGAGAGCTGCCCTGTCTGTGCCAGATAAACCACCCTGATTATAAGAACCAAACAAAGAGGAAGGCAGCGCTGGATAATTTGCTGCAATTTGTGAAGCCAGTGATCCCCACGGCAGACATCACCTATTTGAAGATCCTAATTGGTGGCATGAGGAGCACATATCTAAGGGAGCACAAGAAGGTCCAGGATTCCCAGAGATCAGGAGCTGCAGATGACATTTATGTCCCCAGGCTGTGGTACTATGACAGACTGCATTTTCTGGCAGGCCAGACTGAACCCAGGCCAGCACTCTCCACTCTTCCTTCCACCCCAGCTGAGGCTTCTGACACCTAACCTAGGCCTTCCAGGCAGCAACATGTGGAGGAGCCCAGCTTGAGCCAGGTATAGCATTCTTCTAAAAATTGCTGGTTGTCCAATCAATAATGTTAAATAGATGTTAGTTTGGAGTACTAATTTATGATTGTGATTGATGATGCAAAAACTAAAACCATGTCCCTTTTTCATACACAGGTAAGTCTCAGCCAGGAGGTGGCTGGGCCAAGCAGGCTGCCTGATATCCAGGTCCCTCCCCTACACCTTCAAAGACAAAGTTGCAGGAAGAGGAGTAACCTGGAGGAGGCTGCCATAGGCCTATTTTGGAAGGCTACTGAGGCCCTCAGAACACCCCACAGTGTGGAGGAGGACTTTGCTGGCATAACTGCATGCAAAATGATGCAGATGGAGCAGGGACAACGACTCCTGTGTGAGTTCTTCATTTTGGAAGCTCTAAATAAGGGGTTGAGGGACCAACTTACATGTGCAACCCACATTTGTCACCTCGCCCATAGTCTTCCTCCTCCTCCTCCTCCTCCAGGTCCTCCTCCTCCTCCTCCTCCTCCTCCAGGTCCTCCTCCTCCTCTTGCCACATCTCCAACACCAGAGCCACAGCCGGGAAGGAAGCGTGGAAGGAAGACCAGAAAGGGATGACCTGGGTTCAGTCTGGTCTGGCAAAATATGCAGCCTCTTGTATGACCACAGCCTGGGGATAATACAAGTCACCTGCTGCTTTCCGGATCTCTGGGACTTCTGGACCAGACTTCACTCTCTTAGATATGGACTCCTCAGGCCACCAATTTTGCTGTCAAATAATTGATGTCTGCCCTGGTGGTCCAAGGCTTCGCCAATTTCTGCTGTTTCTCCAGCGTTGCCTCCCTCTTTGGTTCTGAGCCCTTAATAAAGGAATTTTTATTTCAATTATAATCGCTTATGTGTGTTTTCCTTCAAAAAGGACAGTTTGTTTGTGAGGATTCAGGTACATTTCAAAAATACAATGTGAAATTAACAAGAGACACCAACACCAATCAACCTCCTTGAGATTAAATAATACAAGATAATAATGGTGTTGTGGTAACTTGACACACAAAACACACACAAAAATATTCTGGATGTTAAATAACTAAAAAAAAAAAAAAATAACAACAAGATCAGCCTTGAAAAAAATACAAACCAAAAAAAAAAAAATCACATCAGGCTTGAAAAAAAAGAATAAAACACAAAAAAAATGATATAGATTTTTGGTCAGATGTGACAAATCATAATATATTGAGGGAATCACGATAAATAAGAAAGAAAGAAGTTTGTGAGAACTCTGGGGCTGATTTACGAAGCATTTGCGCCATGACTTGCGGTGCACGCCGATGCGCAAATGACATTTTCATATTTACAAAGCATTTGCGCTGGTAACGCAGCGCGATCCCCCATTTACTATTCTCTTCCCGGCACACAGGAAGAGGTGATCTGTACGCCACTATAGACCTGGTGCACGGCATGTTTAACTTCAAATTTAAACAAGCTGGAAGTGCCAATAATATGGGGGTGATGTGGGGTGATGTGGGGAAGTGTTGTACTAACTGTCCAAGTCACAAATATGGCCAATATAGAACGAGAAAGTGACTTTCTCGGAACAAGCCGGCAGCACCGGCAAATACATTTAAACTGCAGGAGGTGAATTTATGCACTGCGCATGCTCAAACAGCATTTGCGCTTGTTCAAATACTTTAGTTCAGTGCGCTGGCAAAATATTAGTAAATGTCAGGCAACGTAAAAGCATTTGCATAGGTTGAACGGGCGTACCTCTGTTTTTTTTGTTTTTTTTTTAACGCTGGTTCACTTCGTGCGGCTCTAATGAAATGTCAGTCCGGCAAAACACATACAAGTTCATTGATAAAAACAACATTGAGAAAACAAACACAATTCAGAAAAAAAAATGCGTGGGGTTCCCCCGAAATTCCATACCAGGCCCTTCAGGTCTGCTATGGATTTTAAGGGGAATCCCACGTCAAAAAAAAAAATGGCATGGGGTCCCCCCAAAAATCCATACCAGACCCTTATCCGAGCACACAACCTGGCAGGCCGCAGGAAAAGAGGGGGGGAGATAGAGCACCCCCCCCCCCCTCCTGAACCATACCAGGCCACATGCCCTCAACATTGGGAGGGTGCTTTGGGGTAACCCCCAAAACACCTTGTCCCCATGTTGATGAGGACAAGGGCCTCATCCCCACAACCCTGGCCGGTGGTGGTGGGGGTCTGCGGGCGGGGGGCTTATCGGAATCTGGAAGCCCCCTTTAACAAGGGGACCCCCAGATCCCGGCCCTCCCCCCTGTGTGAAATGGTAAGGGGGTACAAAAGTACCCCTACCATTTCACCAAAAAACTGTCAAAAATGCTAAAAATGACAAGAGACAGTTTTTGACAATTCCTTTATTTAAATGCTTCTTCTTTCTTCTATCTTCTATCTTCCTTCGGTTTCTTCCTTTGGTTTCTACCTCTATCTTCCTCTTCTGGTTCTTCTGGTACTTCTGGTTCTTCCTCTGGTGTTCTCGTCCGGCATCTTCCTCCGCGGCGTCTCCTTCCCTTCTTCTCCTCGGGCCGCTCCGCAACCATGATAGCATGGAGGGAGGCTCCCGCTCTTCTCTTCATCTTCTTCTCTTCATCTTCTTGTCTTCATCTTCTTCTCTTCATCTTCTTCTCTTCATCTTCTTGTCTTCATCTTCTTCTCTTCATCTTCTTTTCGGGCCGCTCCGCATCCATGCATGGAGAGAGGCTCCTGCTGTGTGACACTTCTCCTCTTCTGACGGTTCTTAAATAACGGGGGGGGGGGCATCCCGCCCCCTCTGAGGTCATGGGGAATGCCACAGGGAAGTCCCCTTCAAGACCCCGTGCGTCACCGGGTGGCCCCGCCCCCCCGTTATTTAAGAACCGTCAGAAGAGGAGAAGCGTCACACAGCGGGAGCCTCCCTCCATGCATGGATGTGGAGCAGCCCGAAAAGAAGATGAAGAGAAGAAGATGAAGACAAGAAGATGAAGAGAAGAAGATGAAGAGAAGAAGATGAAGACAAGAAGATGAAGAGAAGAAGATGAAGAGAAGAGCGGGAGCCTCCCTCCATGCCATCATTGTTGCGGAGCGGCCCGAGGAGAAGAAGGGAAGGAGACGCTGCGGAAGAAGATGCCGGACGAGAACACCGGAGGAGGAACCAGAAGTACCAGAAGAACCAGAAGAGGAAGAAGATGGAGGAAGAAACCGAAGGAAGATAGAAGATAGAAGAAAGAAGAAGCATTTAAATAAAGAAATTGTCAAAAACTGTCTCTTGTCATTTTTAACATTTTTGACAGTTTTTTTGTGAAATGGTAGGGGTACAAGTACCCCCTTACCATTTTACACAGGGGGAGGCCCAGGATCTGGGGGTCCCCTTGTTAAAGGGGGCTTCCAGATTCCGATAAGCCCCCCCACCCACAGACCCCCACCACCACCGGCCAGGGTTGTGGGGATGAGGCCCTTGTACTCAACAACATGGGGCTAAGGTGTTTTGGGGGTTACCTCAAAGCACCCTCCCAATGTTGAGGGCATGTGGCCTGGTACGGTTCAGGAGGGGGGGCGCTCTCTCATCCCCCCTCTTTTCCTGCGGCCTGCCAGGTTGCGTGCTCGGATAAGGGTCTGGTATAGATTTTGGGGGGGACCCCACGCCATTTTTTTTTTAAATTTTGGCTGGGGTTCCGCTTAATATCCATACCAGACCTGAAGGGCCTGGTATGGAATCTAATGGGACCCCCCACGTCATTTTTTTTTTTAAATTTTGGTTCGGGGTTCCCCTGTGGGGAATTCCCATGCTGTTTTTATCAGTGAACTTTTATGTGTATTGTCGGACCGGCAATTCATTAATAGCCACGAGTAGTTTTAAATGACTTTTTTTCCTTTGAAATGTCATTTTGCTGTCAGACTGTTCTAAACACGGGAAATATGCGCCCCTTTGCAGGCATACTATAGACACCCCCAGGTACGAAATTTAAAGGAATATTACATTTTTATTGTTTCACTTTAAGCATTATTAAAATCCCTGCTCCTGAAAAACTGCCGTTTTTATGACTTTTTTTGCATTGATCCATGTCCCCTGAGGCAGGACCCAGGTCCCCAAACAATTTTTATGACAATAACATGCATATAAGCCTTTAAAATTAGCACTTTTTATTATTCATGTTCGTGTCCCATAGACTTTAACGGTGTTCACGTGTTCGAACAAATTTTTTGCCTGTTCGCAAGTTCTGGTGCGAACCGAACAGGGGGGGTGTTCGGCTCATCCCTAATTGCCGGACCGACATTTCATTATAGCCGCGAGTAGTTTTAAATAACTTTTATTCCTTAAGGCTCGATTCACACCTATGCATGTTGCTTTTGAGCGTTTTTGGAGGTTTTTTTTTCATGCTTGCCACGTTTTTGAGCCGCGTTTTTGCCGCGATTTTGCCGCGATTTGCATTTTGCGTTTTTTTTTTTTGTTTTTTTTTACTTTTTTTTTACAGTCTTAAAAACAATTACAAAAAAAAAATTAAAAAAAAAAACAAAAAAAAACGGCAAAAACGCATCAAAAACACACCAAAAACGCATCAAAAACGCTGCAAAAACGGTGCACTTGCGTTTTTGATGCTTGTCCATTGAAATCCATTACATGCAAAAGCTGCATTTTGCATGAAAAAAAGTCCCCGACCCTTTCCAAAAATGCAGAGAAACAAAAAGGCATTGATGTGAACATGTTCCATAGGAACCCATGTTAAAAAATTCCCGTGCATTTCTGCAAAATGCAAAATGCATCAAAAAACGCGCTAGTGTGAATGGAGCCTAAGGGCCAGTTCACACCACATGCAGTCCAGTGCATTTTTTTTCTGCATCAAAAACGCAGGGAAAGTAGGTTATATGGTTTTCAATGGCATAGTTCACACCAGTGCTTGCAGTGCCAGTGCGTTTCCAGTTTCCAAAAAAAAGTAGAACATGCTGCATTTTTTATGCACTGGACTGTACTGGAACGCTGTAAAATGCATCAAAAACGCACTGGAACGAACCTAAATGCACCAAAAACGCACTGCAACACACTTGTCCTTTTTTAAGGTTAAGAAAAAAGATGGGGGGAAAAAGCACTGGACTGCATCAAAAATGCCCCAAAAACGCACTGGAACGCATAAAAAACATGCATGCAGAAAAGCACCTGGAATGCATCCGGACTACGTTTCTATGGTGTGATCTGGCCCTTAGGTTTTTGATGCGTTCCAGTGCACTTTCAATGCGTTTTTGATGCAGTCCAGTGCTTTTCCCCCCCTCTTTTTTCTTAACCTTAAATAAGGACAAGTGCGTTCTAGTGCGTTTTTTACGTGTTTTACAGCTTTCCAGTACAGTCCAGTGCAGAAAAAATGCAGCATGTTCTACTTTTTTTTCTGGAAGTGGAACGCACTGGAACAGCAAGCACTGGTGTGAACTATGCCATTGCAAACCATATAACCGAATTTTCATGCATTTTTGATGCATAATATATGCACTGTACTGCAGTAGTGTGAACTGGCCCTTAAGCAATTTGGCATATTTAAAGGCATTTCTCCTTGTTTCCTTTTTGGGGTTGTCCAATTGGTGACATTGATATATGTGCCTTAGGGTGGGACCTGGGCCCCATACTCATTTTAAGGCCAATAACTAGAAGATAAGCCAGCCAAGTGGGGACTAGTAAAATTGCCAAGTCAGTTCCCTTAGACTGCAATGGTATTTGTTGTATAACTTTTGCACGTTAGGCTCTTTAGTTGCCCCCCTGGACTGGGGGGTGTTTTGTCCCATCTGTAATTTTGGTGCATGCTGGATGATGTGCTTAATTTTGGACAGTGGGGTGGCTTATTTTGTGCTAGCTGCATTTGGGTTGTTCTGAGCCTGCTCAGGGACTTTGGTTTTTTTTGGTGGTGCCTTTTGTGTGTAAACAGCACTTGGATGTTTCTGGGCATGCTCAGAGTGTGTTTTTTGGGTTAGTAATTTAAGGACATCCTTAACAGGTGTACCCACTTTGAAGTTCTGTCTCTACATTGGGTGAACTTGCATTTTGTTTGTTTCATGGGCTGTCCATGTGTTTGCAATTGCCTCATTAGCACACAAACCTATGTTATATAAAGCTTGCAGATAGCAATCTTTACTTTGCCCTGAAAAGAGCCAAGATTGTGTGTGGGGGGCCGGCAAGAGAGTACATTTGGGTGTCCTTATCGCATTTCTAACACATGTATTTTCTATTTGTATTTTGTTTGTTATGTTGTTGCAAAACAGATGTGTTTTTATGCAATTTATTTGTTACTTGGTTTGCTGTTTTTTTTTGGGTGGTGGTCATTTTACCATGAAATTTTTTTTATGTTGGCAATTTTTGTTGTTTTTACGTTTACTTTTAACTGTCTGTGCTGCCTTATTTTTAAAATGCTTTTTCAAGATGTTGTGCCTAATGTTCTTTTAATCCTTAATAGATGTCCATTTGTGGGTGCACTCCTTTTAACTCCTGTTAGTTTACACTGCAAAAGGGTCAAACCTCAAACCTATTCTGTTACGGTAGTGTCTCAAATTAACCACTTCAGCCCCGGAAGGATTTACCCCCTTCCTGACCAGAGCACTTTTTACAATTCGGCACTGCGTCGCTTTAACTGCTAATTGCGCGGTCATGCAATGGTGTACCCAAACGGAATTTGCGTCCTTTTCTTCCCACAAATAGAGCTTTCTTTTGATGGTATTTGATCACCTCTGCCGTTTTTATTTTTTGCGCTATACACGGAAAAAGACCGAAAATTTTGAAAAAAAATGATATTTTCTACTTTTTGTTCTAAAAAAAATCCAATAAACTCAATTTTAGTCATACATTTAGGCCAAAATGTATTCGGCCACATGTCTTTGGTAAAAAAAATGTCAATAAGCGTATATTTATTGGTTTGCGCAAAAGTTATAGCGTCTACAAACTAGGGTACATTTTCTGGAATTTACACAGCCTTTAATTTATGACTGCCTATGTCGTTTCTTGAGGTGCTAAAATGGCAGGGCAGTACAAAACCCCCACAAATGACCCCATTTTGGAAAGTAGACACCCCAAGGAATTTGCTGAGAGGCATGTTGAGCCCATTGAATATTCATTTTTTTTGTCCCAAGTGATTGAATAATGACAAAAAAAAAAAAAAAATTACAAAAAGTTGTCACTAAATGATATATTGCTCACACAGGCCATGGGCATATGTGGAATTGCACCCCAAAATACATTTAGCTGCTTCTCCTGAGTACGGGGATACCACATGTGTGGGACTTTTTGGGAGCCTAGCCGCGTACGGGGCCCCGAAAACCAATCACTGCCTTCAGGATTTCTAAGGGCGTACATTTTTGATTTTACTCCTCACTACCTATCACAGTTTTGAAGGCCATAAAATGCCCAGATGACATAAAACCCCCCCAAATGACCCCATTTTGGAAAGTAGACACCCCAAGCTATTTGCTTTGAGGCATGTTGAGTCCATGGAATGTTTTATATTTTGGCACAAGTTGCGGGAAAGTGACAAATTTTTTTTTTTTTTTTTTTTTTTTTTTTTTGCACAAAGTTGTCACTAAATGATATATTGCTCACACAGGCCATGGGCATATGTGGAATTGCACCCCAAAATACATTTAGCTGCTTCTCCTGAGTATGGGGATACCACATGTGTGGGACTTTTTGGGAGCCTAGCCGCGTACGGGACCCCGAAAACCAATCACTGCCTTCAGGAATTCTAAGGGCGTACATTTTTGATTTTACTCCTCACTGCCTATCACAGTTTCGGAGGCCATGGAATGCCCAGGTGGCACAAACCCCCCCCCAAATGACCCCATTTTGGAAAGTAGACACCCCAAGCTATTTGCTGAGAGGCATGGTGAGTATTTTGCAGCTCTCATTTGTTTTTGAAAATAAAGAAAGACGAGAAAAAAAAAATTTTTTTTTTCTTTTTTCAATTTTCAAAACTTTGTGACAAAAAGTGAGGTCTGCAAAATACTCACTATACCTCTCATCAAATAGCTTGGGGTGTCTACTTTCCAAAATGGGGTCATTTGGGGGTTTTTTTTGCCACCTGGGCATTCCATGGCCTCCGAAACTGTGATAGGCAGTGAAGAGTGAAATCAAAAATTTACGGCCTTAGAAAGCCTGAAGGCGGTGCTTGGTTTTCGGGGTCCCGTACGCGGCTAGGCTCCCAAAAAGTCTCACACATGTGGTATCCCCGTACTCAGGAGAAGCAACAGAATGTATTTTGGGGTGTAATTTCACATATTCCCATGGCATGTTTGAGCAATATATCATTTAGTGACAACTTTGCGCAAAAAAAAATAAAAAAAATAAAAAATTGTCTCTTTCCCGCAACTTGTGTCACAATATAAATTATTCCATGGACTCAACATGACTCTCAGCAAATAGCTTGGGGTGTCTACTTTCCAAAATGGGGTCATTTGGGGGGGTTTTGAACTGTCCTGGCATTTTATGCACAACATCTAGAAGCTTATGTCACACATCACCCACTCTTCTAACCACTTGAAGACAAAGCCCTTTCTGACACTTATTGTTTACATAAAAAAATAATTTTTTTTTGCAAGAAAATTACTTTGAACCCCCAAACATTATATATTTTTTTTAAAGCAAATGCCCTACAGATTAAAATGGTGGGTGTTTCATTTTTTTTTTTCACACAGTATTTGCGCAGCGATTTTTCAAACGCATTTTTTGGGGAAAAAACACACTTTTTTACATTTTAATGCACTAAAACACACTATATTGCCCAAATGTTTGATGAAATAAAAAAGATGATCTTAGGCCGAGTACATGGATACCAAACATGACATGCTTTAAAATTGCGCACAAACGTGCAGTGGCGACAAACTAAATACATTTTTAAAAGCCTTTAAAAGCCTTTACAGGTTACCACTTTAGATTTACAGAGGAGGTCTACTGCTAAACTTACTGCCCTCGATCTGACCTTCGCGGCGATAACTCACATGCATGGTGCAATTGCTGTTTACATTTGACGCCAGACCGACGCTTGCGTTCGCCTTAGCGCGAGAGCAGGGGGGACAGGGGTGCTTTTTTTTTTTTTTTTCTTTATTATTATTATTTTTTTATCTTATTTTTAAACTGTTCCTTTCATTTTTTTTTTAAATCATTTTTATTGTTATCTCAGGGAATGTAAATATCCCCTATCATAGCAATAGGTAGTGACAGAGACTCTTTTTTGCAAAAATTGGGGTCTATTAGACCCTAGATTTCTCCTCTGCCCTCAAAGCATCTGACCACACCAAGATCGGTGTGATAAAATGCTTTCCCAATTTCCCAATGGCGCTGTTTACATCCGGCGAAATCTAAGTCATAAAATGCTCGTAGCTTCCGGTTTCTTAGGCCATAGAGATGTTTGGAGCCACTCTTGTCTCTGATCAGCTCTATGGTCAGCTGGCTGAATCACCGGCTGCATTTTCAGGTTCCCTGTTGAGACAGGAGAGCCAGAGAAAAACACGGAAGACGGTGGGGGGGGGCATTCCCTCCCACTGCTTGTAAAAGCAGTCTAGAGGCTAATTAGCCGCTAGGATTGCTTTTACATGAAAGCCGACCGCTGGCTGAAAAGAATGATACCAAGATGATACCTAAACCTGCAGGCATCATTCTGGTATAACCATTCAAAGTCGTGAATGGCGTACCTGAAGACAAAAAAATGGTTAACAATAAAGCACAGTAAACGGTAAAGTATAAAAAATTGCATACCTGAAAAACAAACATGATAAAACATAATAACAATAAAACATTGCAGAATAGAATACAGTAAAAAAGAGCAGAACAATAGAGAGAGAGAATAGAGAGAGAAAGAACAATAAAACGACAACTATTTTTTTTTTTATTTTATATTTTTGTATGTGTTTTTTTTTTTTTTTTTTTGTAACTAACTTTTATAACTGTAACCGGTTCCAGGTTCGGGTCTCTCAAAATGCGATGGCATCTTGGGAGACCCTGTGAAAGTGTGCCTAGTCTGTGGAATGCTGTACCCTACGCTAATAGTCAACTATTGAATGGTAGCGTTCAAAACATTCACCAATGCAAAGACCAGGATTGTCAGGACAGGAGGGACAATAATAGCGGGTGTCACGCCTATATCCGCGCTTGCTGCAGACACAACATCTTTTTTGGGGGGGTTCGTTGGGTAGGGGTACTCGGGAGGACATAAAGAAAATGCCTCTCATGCAGCCGACTGCATTTGGTTGGGGATGTGAATGGGGGAAGTACGGGCGCTGCAGAAGCGGTGGGTTCCCAATTAGGATTGGCGAATGCAGCAGGAAGGGCACTATGGGCACGACGGGCCTGTGTTTGTCTTTTTGGTGGCAGCGGGACACTACTTGTGCTTGCCACCTCACCAGCTTGAACTGCACTTATGGGACTCGCCACGTCACCAAGTGTTACTGCAGTGCTGGTTTGACTACGACCGGGGTGTACTAGGCCGCTGGCGCTTGCCAGTTCACCAAAACGCTACCAAAAAATCTGTTAGCGATCGCAGGGATCAGGCCTGACTCTGCAACCGCTGCAGTTATGCGTTTAGTGTTCTGTAAGTGACAGTGATCGATCGATACTGCACTTGGGTGGGCTGGGCTGGGCCGGGCGGAGGGGCAAAACGCAGGTGCTAGCAGGTATCTGGGCTGATCCCACTAACACTGCGTTTGTGGGAACCCTAAACTGCTGGGGACGCTAGTATAGATCTGATCGGATCAGATATTGATCCGTTCAGATACTATACCACTAAGGGAGGCGTATGCTGCGTGCGTGGGTGTTAGCGGTACTGGCGCTAATCTGACGCTGCCTGGGGCTGGTGCTTGCCAGTTCACCAAAACGCTACCAAAAAAACTGTTAGCGATCGCAGGGATCAGGCGTGACTCTGCGAACGCTGCAGTTATGCGTTTAGTGTTTTGTAAGTGACAGTGATCGATTGATACTGCACTTGGGTGGGCTGGGCCGGGCGGACGGGAAAAACGCAGGTGCTAGCAGGTATCTGGGCTGATCCCGCTAACACTGCGTGTTTGGGAACCCTAAACTGCTGGGGACACTAGTATAGATCTGATCGGATCAGATATTGATCCGTTCAGATACTATACCACTAAGGGAGGTGTACGGTGCGTGCGTGGGTGTTAGCGCTACTGGCGCTAACCTGACGCTGCCTGGGGCTGGTGCTTGCCAGTTCACCAAAACGCTACCAAAAAAACTGTTAGCGATCGCAGGGATCAGGCCTGACTCTGCGAACGCTGCAGTTATGCGCTTAGTGTTTTGTAAGTGACAGTGATCGATCGATACTGCACTTGGGTGGGCTGGGTCGGGCGGAGGGGCAAAACGCAGGTGCTAGCAGGTATCTGGGCTGATCCCGCTAACACTGCGTTTTCGGGAACCCTAAACTGCTGGGGACGCTAGTATAGATCTGATTGGATCAGATATTGATGCGTTCAGATACTATACCACTAAGGGAGGTGTATGCTGCGTGCGTGGGTGTTAGCGGTACTGGCGCTAATCTGACGCTGCCTGGGGCGACGCATATCACCGCCGGGCGATCAGGGGGCTAAACCTTTATTCGGTAATAAACGGCGGGTGCCCTGACACTATAAAAAATAAACGAACTAACCAGCGTCACCCGTAACAGTTATACGGTGATCAGTGGTGAAAGGGTTAACTAGGGGGCAATCAAGGGGTTAAAACATTTATTAGGTAGTATATGGGGGTCCCTGTCGCTATAAAATGCTGACGGCGAACCTAAATATTTATGTCCCTAACTAGCGTCACCAGCGACACTAATACAGCGATCAGAAAAATGATCGCTTAGTGACACTGGTGACGGGGGGTGATCAAGGGGTTAAAACTTTATTAGGGGGGGTTAGGAGGGTACCCTAGACCTAAAGGGGGCCTAACATTCACTGCCCTAACACACTAACTGTCACAAACTGACACCAATACAGTAATCAGAAAAAAAAAAAAAAAAAAAAAAAAAACCTGCTTTGTGTCAGTTTGTGACGGGTGGGGGGTGATTGGGGGGGGATCGGGGGGCGATCGGGGGGGGGATCGGGGTGTAATGTGTGCCTGGCATGTTCTACTGTGTGTGTGTGTGTTGGTGCACTCATATTCCAGTCTTCTCTCCTCGGCCCGGAACGGAAAATACCGAGCCGAGGAGAGATGACATCATTTCCTCTGCCTCTGTGTACAATACAGAGGCAGGGAAATGATCCCATTGGCTGGGAGCGATCGCGAGGGGGGGGCCACGAATGGATGGCCTCCCCCTCACCACCGATCGCCGGGGGACATTTGCCGACCGTCGCAGGCACCGGGGGGGGGGTCCGATCGGACCCCCCACCCGCGGGCAGGCAGGGACGTACAGGTAAGCCCTTTTGCCTGCCCGTGCCGCTTTGTCGACGTACATCGTCGTGCGGTGGTCGGCAAGTGGTTAACATACATGTGTGTATTTTGCTTTCCTTGCTTCTTTTCCAAGTCCTGTGTTGTTGTTTTTTTTTGACCAATAAAATTGTTTCAAATTCTTTGTTTTATGTGTGTTCTTTTCATGCAATGGATTTCCCAACTGCAGCTTAACTAGGCTGATTGACATGTCTTAGACAAATCCCTTTTTTCATTTTTTTTTTTTTTCATTTTTTTTTTTTTTCATTTTTTTTTTTTCATTTTTTTTTTTTTTCATTTTTTTTTTTTTTCATTTTTTTTTTTTTCATTTTTTTTTTTTTCATTTTTTTTTTTTTTTCATTTTAAGTTACTTTACTGTTGCCTTCATGGTAGCACATGCATTGTGCATATGCTGCCATGGATAGTGACCAGGAAAGTAACATTTCAGAGTAAGTATTCAATTTTCTTTTTGAGCAGTGGTTTTCAGCCTCAGTCCTCAAGTACAACCCCCCCACCGGACATGTTTAGGAAATTTTATCTTCTCTAAGAGCCCTTGCACACTGGGGCGGGGGGCGGCGTCGGCGGTAAAACGCCGCTATTATTAGCGGCGTTTTACCGTCGGTATGTGGCCGCTAGCGGGGCGGTTTTACCCCTCCGCTAGCGGCCGAGAAAGGGTTAAATACCACCGCAAAGCGCCTCTGCAGAGGCGCTTTGCCGGCGGTATAGCCGCGCCGTCCCATTGATTTCAATGGGCAGGAGCGGTAGAGGAGCGGTATACACACCGCTCCTTCACCGCTCCGAAGATGCTGCTGGCAGGACTTTTTTTACCGTCCTGCCAGCGCATCGCTCCAGTGTGCAAGCCCTCGGGGCTTTCACACTGGAATGAAAGCAGCGGCACTTTCTGGGCGGTTTGCAGGTGCTAATATTAGCGCAATAGCGCCTGCAAACCGCCCCAGTGTGCAAGGGCTCTAAAATAGCTGTCCAAAATACAAAGCCATTGACTTTGATTTAAAGCACCTGTGCAAGATGAAGGAAAACCTGCAAACATGGCTTGTTGGGGGTTACTTGAGGACAGGGTTGAGAAGCACTGAACTAAAATCAAGCTGAAGACAATCCTATTATAACTGAACATTTGAGGGAAATCAATTTTTTTTTTTGTGGGCTTTGTGTCCCTTTTTCTTAAAATTGGCTTCACTTCCTGTCACATAGCCAAACAGGAAATGAGAGTAAAACCCTAATAATATAGTTACATAGTTACATAGTAGGTGAGGTTGAAAAAAGACACAAGTCCATCAAGTCCAACCTATGTGTGTGATAATGTGTCAGTATTACATTACATATCCCTGTATATTGCGGTCATTCAGGTGATTATCTAATAGTTTCTTGAAGCTATCAATGCTCCCCGCTGAGACCACCGCCTGTGGAAGGGAATTCCACATCCTTACCGTTCTTACAGTAAAGAACCCTCTACGTAGTTTAAGGTTAAACCTCTTTTCTTCTAATTGTAATGAGTGGCCACGAGTCTTATTAAACTCTCTTCTGCGAAAAAGTTTTATCCCTATTGTGGGGTCACCAGTACAGTATTTGTAAATTGAAATCATATCCCCTCTCAAGCGTCTCTTCTCCAGAGAGAATAAGTTCAGTGCTTGCAACCTTTCCTCATAACTAAGATCCTCCAGACCCTTTATTAGCTTTGTTGCCCTTCTTTGTACTCGCTCCATTTCCAGTACGTCCCTCCTGAGGACTGGTGCCCAGAACTGGACAGCATACTCCAGGTGCGGCCGGACCAGAGTCTTGTAGAGCGGGAGAATTATCGTTTTATCTCTGCAGTTGATCCCCCTTTTAATGCATGCCAATATTCTGTTTGCTTTATTAGCAGCAGCTTGGCATTGCATGCCATTGCTGAGCCTATCATCCACTAGGACCCCCAGGTCCTTTTCCATCCTAGATTCCCCCAGAGGTTCTCCCCCCAGTGTATAGATTGCATTCATATTTTTGCCACCCAAATGCATTATTTTACATTTTTCTACATTGAACCTCATTTGCCATGTAGTCGCCCACCCCATTAATTTGTTCAGGTCTTTTTGCAAGATTTCCACATCCTGCAGAGAAGTTATTGCCCTGCTTAGCTTAGTATCGTCTGCAAATACAGAGATTGAACTCTTTATCCCATCCTCCAGGTCGTTTATGAACAAATTAAATAGGATTGGTCCCAGCACAGAACCCTGGGGAACCCCACTACCCACCCCTGACCATTCTGAGTACTCCTCATTTATCACCACCCTCTGAACACGCCCTTGTAGCCAGTTTTCAATCCATATACTCACCCTATGGTCCATGCCAACGCACCTTATTTTGTATAGTAAACGTTTATGGGGAACTGTGTCAAATGCTTTTGCAAAATCCAGATACACCACGTCTACGGGCCTTCCTTTATCTAGATGGCAACTCACCTCCTCATAGAAGGTTAATAGATTGGTTTGGCAAGAACGATTCTTCATGAATCCATGCTGATTACTGCTAATGAAATCATTCTTATTACTAAAATCTTGTATATAGTCCCTTATCATCCCCTCCAAGAGTTTACATACTATTGATGTTAGGCTAACTGGTCTGTAATTCCCAGGGATGTTTTTTGGGCCCTTTTTTTTTTTTTTTTTTTTTTTCTTTTTTGCCACCTCAGTGATTCCATTAGAGACTTCCTCCACTTTATCAGTGTCATTTCTGTCTCTTTTTTTTTCACATCATGTGTAGCTTCTATGCCAAAATACAAAACATTTATTTATCTTAAATCCAATATGAAATTTATCAAAAAGATCTTCTTCTTGTTTTCCCAATTCACCCCCCTCCCTCCTCCCCCCTCTCCCCCTCCCACCCCCCCCCCCCACCTCTGTGCACACCTATCGCATCTCTCCCTCTTTATTCAAATCTAATGTTCAGCCCCTCAGTAATACTCCATGAATTTTTAAAGTCCTTCCAGCTTTGCCAAATATTTTCCCCTGCTGTTGCAGCCTTTTCTCCATACCTTCCTTCCTCCATAAATCGAATACCTTCCACTGCGTCCACCCACTCCCATATTAATGGGCATTCAACCTTTAACCACTTTTTTGGAATGATCTTTTTTGCCGCGTTCAGCAGGTGTGGAACTAGCGAGTTTTTATACTTTTTTACCTCCCCTTCTATTCCATGATGTAACACTAACCAGGGGTCTGCCTTTACTTCTATCTTAGTTATTTCTTTGATATACGTCAAGATTTTTACCCAGTAGTTTTTAATTCCCGGGCAGTCCCACCATATATGGGCCATATTGCCTATGCCTTTACATCCTCTCCAGCATTCTGGTGTTTTATCCTTTTGAAATTTACAAGTTTTATCTGGGGTGGCGTACCAGCCCGATAAGATTTTGTAATTTAATTCAGCGACATTGGTGTCCATCGACGAACCATGGACCAGTTCCATTACTTTCCTTAACCTATTGCTGTCTATCTGCAATCCTAATTCTTTTTCCCACTTTGTGATAAATGGTGGTACCTTCCCGCTACCCATCGTCAATCCTATTTTATAGATTTTAGATATTATGCCTTTGGTGTTATTTAGCATGCATAGCTTTTCCAGTTCTGATAGCTCCTCCCCTGACCTTATTGGCTGAGGGAGTCGGTTGACGAAATGGCTTAGCTGATGGTATCTCCAACGATCTAACACCCATGTTTCTTTATTGTGCTCTAATTCATTAAATGCAACTATCTTCCCTTCTTTTATTATATCTCTCAACACTACCCTTTCATTTTTTATCCAACCCCCACCAATTTCCTTTTTCCCTGGTGCAAAATAATCATTTTCCCATAGTGAAATTAAAGGGGAATTATATTCCTTATTTATTTGTGTATATACCCTGTCCCAGGTTCTCAGGACTACTTTTGTCAGTGCATGTGTGTTACTGTCTAATACTCTATAGTGTGGGGGGTTCCAAATCATGTGTCCTAAGTGTGCTTTACTCAAACTATTTTCTATTTTCACCCATCTTTTCTGTTTATTTTCTCTGTTCCATTCAATCGCTCTAGACACCAATATCGCTTTATAATAGCCCTGTATATCCGGCAATGCCAGGCCTCCATTCTTTTTTTCCTGTTTTAAGATGTCAAACGCCACTCTCGCCCTTCCATTTTTCCAGACTGTTTTCATAATAATTGATTTAAGTTTTCTAAAATAATATTGGGGGATATCTAGTGGGAGCATCTGTAGCTTATATATGATCTTCGGTAGTACTATCATTTTTATGGCGTTTATGCGTCCCAGCCACGAAAATGGTTTGTTCATTATCTTTTTACTTTCAGCTTTTATTTCCTCTAGCAATGGAATGAAATTTGCTTTATATATCTTCCCCAATGAATTTGCTAGCTTTATGCCCAAATATTTTATTTCTTTTTTCCATATAAAATTAAACTCCTTTTTTAACTTACTTTCCTCCTCTTTGTCTAAGCTAATATTTAGAATTTCTGATTTTGCCAGGTTTATCTTGAAGTTTGACACTTCCCCATACTTTCTCAAAACTTTAAGTATGTTTGGCATAGTAATTCTCGGCTTGGAAATAAAGAACAAGATATCATCGGCAAATGCCGCAACCTTATGCTCCTCGTCCCCTACTCCGAAACCCCCAATATCCGGATCTCCCCTTATCACTGACAACAGAGGCTCCAGGGAGAGGACGAAGAGCAGAGGGGACAGGGGACATCCCTGTCTCGTCCCGTTTGCCATCTCAAATGTCTCCGAGAGGGCACCATTAATTTTTATTGCGGCCGTGGGCTGACTATACAAAGCTCTTATCCTGTTC
This sequence comes from Lithobates septentrionalis, assembly GCA_037952835.1. Taxonomy (NCBI): domain Eukaryota; kingdom Metazoa; phylum Chordata; class Amphibia; order Anura; family Ranidae; genus Lithobates; species Lithobates septentrionalis. The sequence goes on from JBBDGP010001083.1 coordinate 1,650,499, forward strand.
ATCATTTTCGGGCCCATTCCAATGTATTTGAGGGTTTGGAACATGAACCCCCAGTCTACTCTGTCAAATGCTTTTTCTGCATCTATAGACAAGAGCAGACCTGGGGGTCCCTTGTCCCTGATATGCTGCAGCAGAAGAAGTGCTCGAACCCCATTATCCCTCCCTTCTCTCTTAGGGGTGAACCCCACTTGATCCGGATGGATCCATTCACTCATTCTTTCTTTCAAGCGATTCGCTAGTACTCTAGCATACAATTTCACATCTGTATTTATAAGTGATATAGGTCTGTAACTTGAACAGATCGTGACATTTTTTCCCTCTTTTGGAATGACGGTAATCTCAGCTTTGAGGGCCTCTCTACTTAGCTCGAAATCTATCCCTACGCCATTCATGTATTTACAGAGTCTCGGGACTAAGATATCTTTAAATTTTTTATAGTAACCATTAGTGAATCCATCCGGACCAGGGCTTTTCCCTACTGCTGATTCCGTTAATGCTCTATTTACCTCATCTACTGTTATTGGGCTATCTAGGTTATCTTTGTCATTTTCTGTTAATTTAGGGAGGTTAGCTTTCATTAGGAAATCTGTTATCTTCTTCTGCTGTACCCCGTCCTGCTTTGTATCTTTGTCCACTGAATATAGATCCTTATAATATTCCCTGAAGGATTCCCCTATTTCCCTCGTTGTGTGGACCATTTCTCCTTTGCTATTTTGAATTTTTTTCTATATAATTTCTGTTTTTTTTCTTTCTCAAGGCTTTTGCCAGAAATTTACTGCTCTTATTTCTTCCTTGATAGATTTCCCTTCCCACCTTTAGAAGTGCTTTTTTTGTTTCTATATCCAAACGGTCTTTTAGCTCCTCCCTTTTTAGAACTAACTTTTGATATATTCTCTTATCTTGGCCCAATCCTTCCTTATGCTCCTGTTCCAAGTTATATGTCTCTACCGTTAGTTTATTGATTTGCTCCTTTGCTTCTCTTTTCCTTCTAGCTCCCATTTTCATAAATATCCCCCTAATATAGACCTTATGGGCTTCCCACAGGGAGGACCCCGATATTTCTCCGGTATCATTTATTTGAAAATAGTGATTAAGTTCCTGCTCAATTATCTTAACATTTATTGCCTCTTGTAAGAGATCTTCCTCTAATCTCCAACCTGCTCGCCTTCTCTGGGTTTCTGAGACGTGCATGGCCATCCTAACAGGAGCGTGGTCCGACAAAGTGGTGGCTTCTATCTTAGACTCCACCACTCTGTCTGAGAGCGAATGTTCGATCCATATATAATCAATCCTAGAGTACGTCCCATGCACCGGGGAGTAGAACGAGAAATCTTTCTTATTTGGGTTCATAATCCTCCAAATGTCTACCAGTTGACAGGAATGTAGCTTACGTTTCAAATTTCTCAGTCTCTCGTTCATTGTCCCTGGCGCACGGGACGTACTATCAACTTCCGGTGCCATACATAGATTGAAGTCTCCCATTACAATCAGACCCCCTTCTTTAAACTCCATTAGTCTTTCCAATGCTTTCACCAGGAATCTACTAGCATCTATGTTTGGCGCATATACATTGGCCAGGGTACACTTCCATCCCTCCAGGGAGCCCTTCAAAAAGATGTACCTCCCTCCCGGATCAACCAATCTCTCCTTTACTTTAAAATTCACTCCATTCGCTATTCCAATTGCCACTCCTCTCCCTCTTGTTGTTATTGAATCCCCATAGAACCAGTTTGGAAAGACTTTTGACCATAACTTAATCTTTGAGTAGCACGTTAAATGGGTTTCTTGGAGGAACACAACCTCAGCTTTGTATCTCTCCAATTCCCCCAAGATCTTGTGATTCTTTACCGGATTATTAAGGCCCTTTACATTGTATGTCAAAAAATTCAACTTCCTCATCTTCTCATTATTTTTTGTTGGAACTGCATTACTGAGCTATAACTAAATTTCCTTTCCCTTCTTTTTTCTTTATCCTTTTTTCTTCCCTTTTCTCTTTCTTGTGCACAGAGTTCCCCTTCTCCCTCCCCCCTTCCTCCCCCCCATCCCTCCCCTCCTCCCCCCCTCCCCTCAGCCATTCCCTGACTCCCCATTTGCCTGGTACCATGGATACCATGGAACTGGCAAATCTTTTGTTGAGGTGTGAGTCTGAGTGTGCCCCTTACCCCCTTCGTGCATGATGTTTTAAGCCGAAGAGGGGTAGTCCGGTGTCTACGTTCTCTCCTCCCCCCTCCTCCAGTTCCCCTCGTCCCCCTGAATCCAAAACTCCCCCCCCCCCATCCCCCCCACGCTCCAGATCATTCTCCTATCCAACCCGGCAGTTCTGGCTCTTTCATATCCAGTTTTCTGCAAAAGTCCTTCAATTCTTCCGGGAACCTCAATCTTGCAGATCTTCCATTTTTAAAACCTATTAGGCATGCTGGGAACCCCCAACTATATTTTATATTTAAGTCTCTCATCTGGTCTAATAGAGGTCTCAGGATCCTTCTCCTTGCCAGTGTTTCAGGGGCGAGGTCTGTAAACACTTGGATCTCTGATCCTTCGAATTTTAATGGGGGTTTATTTCTCATTTTAGATATAATTGTCGCCTTACCTTCATAATAAGTAAATCTTATTATTACATCCCTCGGCCTTTGGTGCTCTGAGTTGTATAACCTTCCCACTCGGTGGATCCTTTCTGTTTTGGGGAATTCCATCACCTCATCTCCTAATATTGGGCCAAGTATTGAGGAGATCACGCTCCTCAGATCTTCTCCTTTCTTTTCCGGGACAAAGCGGAGTCTTATATTCTGTCTTCTGTCCCTGTTTTCCTGGTCCTCGATCTTATATAAGATTTCCCTTTGGTTTTGCCTGGCACTTTTTATTTGTTCTTTGAGATTCATTATCTCCCTTTCAGATTCCTCTGTTTTCCTTTCCGTCGCTTCTACTCTTTCTAGGAGACTTCCTAGGTCTGCTCTCACCAGGCCTATTTCTAATTTGATTGAATTCTCAAGCTTTTTAAACATCTCACTTAGTTCTTCTTTTAAGAGCGTCTGCCCGCTTGTTCTTATTTCTTCCAACTGGCTTATTTCCGCTTCACCTTCCATTATAGAATTCTCCTTGGATTGGGCCTCTTTATCCCCAATTTTATTTGGGGTTCCCCCCTTTCCCTCCATCTTCGGCCCTCCCTGGGCTCCTTGCTCTCTGCTTCTTGGGCTCCCACCTTGGGACAAAAACTGTTTTATCGTACTTCCTGCAACCTTCTCCTTGGGTGTTTTAGGTGCTCCCCCTTTTCCTGTTTTGGATGCAGCTTTGCTCATTGCTCCCTTCTTTCTTGCCCCTCCTGTTGGTTTCCCCAGTTTTGAATCTAGGTTTCTCCGTTCCCCTAAGGGACAGCTCTCTTACTGGTGTGTACGACCAAGGAAGGCGTTGTTCTTCCCACACTGATTACCAGGGTGGGGGGGGAGGTGAGGGGGTCGCTGCTCTGTGTCTGGTTTCCTGGCTCCTGGTCCCTCCACCCAGCCACACCTCTGGGGAATCCCAATCCAAATTTTCCACTTTGGGCTCTTCTATTTATTCTCCCGGCTTTTATAATATCACCGACCTCTTTATTTCATACCCTTTAGTTTGCAGGGATTATTTTATATATTTTTAGCCTCTTATTTATTTTGATCCATACACATAGTATCACTGCTAAAGTTCACTTTCTCTGTATACCTCCTCTCCCTTTATACAGTGGGTGGTGTTCCTTGTTTCCCCCTTACTCAGGCTAGCAGGTAATTCCCTTCCATACAACTTAACCCTTCAGGTGTTCCACTACCTTTGATTACCGTCCTCTTTTACCTGCTGGTTATTTAAATTAAGCCATATTCCAGTGCATCTCAGGGAGAAATGGAGCAGAAAAAAACAGGGCTAGAGAAAAATATCAATCAAGTTCTACATTACCATCTCCTGGGCGTCAGTAGGATTCTTTCCTGATCCTCCGTGATTCACATGCAAGGTGCAGGGGGGGGATAGGGGGGGAGGGGGGCGCCATCCAAACCTCTTTTGCACGCTGTCATATCCACCTACGGCCGCAATCCTTACTTTCAGTTTCGTTTTACCTCGATCCGCTCTACAGCGGCTTCCGAAGCTCTTTTTTTTTTTTTTTCCGGTCCCCACTGGGGCTATCCTTTCGGCAAGCGGGGGGTCTTCCTTTCCCCCTCGTAGGTCCGTGTAGTCCCCTATGCAGCGGCGTCCGAGGGTGCGCTCCTCGGGGATCCTAGGAGAGCCCGTTTCACCCGCCGGCACTCTCACCTCACTCCCTCCGTGATGCGCACTGCGTCATCACGTCCCTGATTTTGGGCCCTTTTTAAATATTGGTGCTACATTGGCTTTTCTCCAATCAGCTGGTACCATTCCAGTCAATAGACTGTCTGTAAATATTAGGAACAACGGTCTGGCAATCACCTGACTGAGTTCCCTAAGTACCCTCGGATGCAAGCCATCTGGTCCCGGTGATTTATTAATGTTAAGTTTCTCAAGTCTAATTTTAATTCCGTCCTCTGTTAACCATGGAGGTGCTTCCTGTGATGTGTCATGAGGATAAACACTGCAGTTTTGGTTACTGAAGCCCCCCGATTCACTTGTGAAGACTGAGGAGAAGAATAAATTCAATACCTTTGCCATCTCCCCATCCTTTGTAACCAGATGTCCTTCCTCATTCTTTATGGGGCCAATATGGTCTGTCCTCCCTTTTTTACTGTTTACATACTTAAAGAATTTCTTGGGATTTCTTTTGCTCTCCTCCGCTATGTGTCTTTCCTTGGGGACACACAGGTCAATCTAACTAGTGCCCCCATTATGCAAATTGCACTCTAGCACTTTGTTGTGTACACCCCAAATTATTAGGTATTTTGGGGTTTATTAAAGGCAAATTATTTCTGCAATACAAGTGTAGTTGATGAAAATCAGAAGGGTAGCACTGGTGATTTTCTCATCCAATCATGTAGAGGCAAAGATGCTGTTTTTTCCTTTCCTTGCATGTCCCGTTTGGATCTCCAGCAACTGCACTTCTAAGCGCACTTGTAGTGCAAAGTGGATTTACCTTTTAGTAAATAAACCCCAAGATACATAATAATTTGGGATGTACATGGCAAAAAGCTAGAGTGCAATTTCCTGAATGGGGAAACTATTTAGATGGACCTGTGTGTCCCCAAGGTGATACATTGGTAGGGTTCTAGCCTGTTTGGCTATGTGACAGGAAGTGAATTTTGAATGAGAAATTTGAAAAATTTGGGAGGTGTCTTCACCCTATCAGGGGTGTAGACCTCCCTCAAAACTTCTAATCCCTCTGCAGTCTATCCCCAAGCAAAAATAAGAAAGGATTTTAATGAGTTTAACTTTGCAAAGACACATTCCTAAGTTCAATTGTGATGCATGTTAATGGCCCATTTAGACCTTTAATAGAAAGTCATCTGTTGCCTTTGACTCTAAAGATTATTTTTGGCCAGTCCTAGAAATCTGCATCTGTTTTTCTATTAACCACTTGGTGTCTGTGCTATAGCCAAACGACGGCCTCAGCGTGGACCCGAATTTCTGGGAGGCTGTCATAGGACGGGCTCTCTGTGTGCTCCCTGCAGGACGCACTGAGTCAGTGAGACTCGGGTGATCACAGATCCCAGTAAGGGGCCCATCCCGGTCCCTTACCAAGCGATTAGCTGTCAGCCAATGACGGCTGATCACATGATGTAAACTAAAGCTCGGTAATTGTTTATTTTTTCTCCTCACGCTGAAAGCATGAGGATAAAAATAAAAGCTGATCACCGGCTTAGGTGCAAGGGACATTGGTCCCGAAGAGGCAATTCTGCCTCATCTGTGCCCACCAGTCCCACCTGCCAGTGCCACCTATCAATGCCCACCAGTGCTCCCAAGCAGTGCTGCCTATCAGTGTAACCAATCAGTGCCCATCAGTGCCAACTCATCAGCGTACATCAATGAAGGAGAAAATTACCTGTTTGCAAAATTTAATATCAAAATATCCAAAAATATACAAAATAATTTTTAAACATCTGTATTTTATTTTTATTTTTTTTGAACAAAAGAAAAAAAACACAGAGGTGATCAAATACCAGCAAAAGAATATTTGTGGGAACTTTAAAAAAAAAAACATTTGTCTAAGTATGAATTGTCATTCAAAGTGCATCAGCGCTGAAAGCTGAAAATTGGTCTGAACAGCAGGGGGGTTTAAGTGCCCGGTAAGCAAGTGGTTAATTTCCATGCCAAATATGGATTTCTGTAATAAAGATGTGTGCCCGCTGTGTATACGGCATGTGCGTAAGCAAGTCACACACATATGAACGGTACTCATTGTAAATCATGGGGTACAACTTGTGATGCAACTTTTCAATCCCAAGTGGCCTTAAGCTCTCTTTCCACTACTGCGAGTTGTTGTGCGACTTGACACATGTGAAGTCGCAGGACAAGTCAAAACACATGTATTTCAATGTTCCCTCGTTCTAATTGGTGCAACTCCAAAAATAGGTCTTGCACTACTTTGTTCCAACTTCAGTGCGACTTTTTCTCAGATGTTTTGAATTTATCGCATGACACGGCATTAAGGCTCGGTTTCCACTATTGCAAGCTCAAAGTTGCGTGTTTTTTTCCGCGAGTTTCCCGCAACTTTTTGACGAAACTTGAAGCAATTCCTGTGTATTTTTGAGGTCTATGGACCTCAAGTCGCATCAAAGTGGGACCAAAGTAGTGCAGGGACTACTTTGAAGTTGCTGCGACTTGAAGTCGCACACATATGAACTGTACTCATTGTAAATCATGGGGTAGAACTTGTGATGCCACTTTTCAGTCCCTAGTGGCATGACAAGTTGCAATAGTGGAAAACAACCCGAAAAAGCACATTGTAAATCACACAACTTTAGGGTTGAAATAGTGGAAAGAGAGCATTAGGCTAAAGCGGTAATAGGAAGATGCACTGTAAGAATTACTTCGAATTGTAGAAAACCAAACAGGCTCTTGCACTGAATCAAATTTATGGAAGATCTAACTGATTGGCCAGTGTATGGTGACCTTTAAAGATATGAAAACTTGAATTTCTGGTGTTTAAGCCTCATATACACGATGGGACTTTGCACCCCGTGTACGGAGCCGCTCAGCTCAGCGGGGGATCGCTCCATCGATCCCGCTGGGCAGGCAGATGACAGGTCTGTCTCTGCACACTGTGCAGGGACCAGACCTGTCAGAGTGCCGCTCTCCTCTTCCGTAGAGTCCGTCGTCACCCGATCCGATCTGCAGATGGATGGAAAAATAGGTTTTCCTCCGTTACACTTTTTAGGATTGGAGTGGGTCGGATGTCAGCGGACATGTCACCACTGACATCAGACCCTCCATAGAGTGTCCTTCAGGTCCGAGGCGGACCTGAAAGGTCCATCCGTGTGAGGGGGGCCTTAGGCCCCTTTCACACTGGGGCGGTGCGGGCAGCAGCGATAAAACGGCGCTATTTTTTCGGCCGCTAGCGGTTTTAACCCCCACTAGCAACCAAAAAGGGGTTAAATCCGCACGCAAAACACCACTGCAGCGGCGTTTTGCCGGCGGTATAGCTGCGCTGTCCCATTGATTTCAATGGGCAGGAGCAGTTTATACACCGCTCCAAAGATGCTGCTAGCAGGACTTTTTTTAGGCCCCTTTCACACTGGGGCGTTTTTAGGGGCTACGGCACTAAAAATAGTGCCTGAAAAACGCCCTAAAAAAGCGGCTCCATTCACTCCAGTGAGGGCTTTCACATTGGAGCGGTGCGCTGACGTTTTAGGGGGCGTGGTCAACATCATGCCTAGGGACTGTGACGGCATAAGGTCACCGCCTATATAAGTCAGAGCGGAGTGCTCAGAGAGCATTCCAGCTGGAGAGAGCGTGGTGTCAACATCGGAAGAAGAGAAGAAGGCAGAAGGCAGCAGACCGGGCTCCTCTGCTAGCAAAAGAGCAGCAAAAGAGCAGAAGATAGCGGAGGAGCCCGGCAGAAGACCCAGAGAGCGCGGAGAACAGGTCGAACAGCGGAAAAAAAGTCTGGAGACAGCGGAGAAGAACCGGAGAGACCCCCGAAGCCGGAAGAGGACCCCCAAAGCCGGAAAAAGACCCCCCCCCGGAGCTGTCTAATAAATTACTTTAAAAACCTGTGCAGTGTGTTTTTTTTATTGACACTTTTTCCCTAGGTTAATGGGTAGGGGTACCATGTACCCCATACTCATTCACATAGGTTGGGGGGCCGGGATCTGAGGGCCCCCTTATTAAAGGGGGCTCCCGGATTGCGATAAGCCCCCCCCCGCCCACAGACCCGACAACCAATGGCCAGGGTTGTCGGGAAGAGGCCCTTGTCCTCATCAACATGGGGACAAGGTGCTTTGGGGTGGGGGGGCCTACAGCGCGCCCCCCTTCCCCAAAGTACCCATCCCCCATGTTGAGGGCTTGCGGCCTGGCACGGTTCAGGAGGGGGGGTGCTCGCTCGTCCCCACCCCCTTTCCTGACCGGCTGGGCTGCGTGCTCGGATAAGGGTCTGGTGTGGATTTGGGGGGAACCCCCACGTCGTTTTTTCGGCGTAGGGGTTCCCCTTAATATCCATACCAGACCGAAGGTCCTGGCATGCACCCGAAGGGGGAACCCATGCAGGTTTTTCTCGCACTGCCTTAATAGGAAGATGTCTTTTTCCTATTGCAGCGAGCGCAAGATGTACCTCGCCGAGAACCAGCGCAGTCCTATCGCGCTGGAAACATTCTCGCGTGCAGGTACTCCTGTGTGTGCGCTGGATCACACGCTGGATTAAGGATCTATCCAGCGCACCAATTAAGGTCGGAACCAGCGCAGTGCATTCATCTTGACCCCCTCTATGTGAATATCAGCAGCAAAACTACTTCATTCTTCCTGCATTATAAAGAAGAAGAGAGCGCGCTGTATTAAACAATTTGAAACATTGCAGCCTGACGAAAGTGCTCTATCTATTCCGAATGCTAATTTTACCAGACCGAGCTGTTCCGTCTCGAAATTTCTTCTAAAGCATGCGTGGCACTTTGTGCGTCGGAATTGTCCACACACAGTCCGAATTGACGCGATCAGATTTTGTTGTCGGAAAATTTTATAACCTGCTCTCAAACTTTGTGTGTCGGAAAATCCAATGGAAAAAGTCACATGGAGCACACACACGGTCGGAATTTCCGACAACACGCTCCGATCGCACATTTTCCATCGGAAAACCCGACCGTGTGTACGGGGCATAAGCTTCCTTAAAAAGAAAATGGAAATACACTGTGAAGGCCCTGTAAGCGTTTTTGGCTGCTTTATGCATGAAAGAAAGTGCAAAGCAGATAATGGTAATTTTAAAGAACTGGTTGCAAGATCAGTTTGTGCTAGGATTATGAAGTGTAGGGCAAAAGACTGTAAAGCAGAGTTGTTACTCCAAAATGTTCTCTGTGGAAATCCAGGATCTGACATTACCAGTGGAAAGAGAAGAGGAAATGATGAAGGTGGTATCTATCCAGCAAAGTGAAGCAGTAATGTCTTCAGTCAATTCTCTGGAGGCATTAAGGAGCATTGCCTCTCCACTCAAGGAAGCAACAGTAGATATACCAGCTGAGCAGGAGATAAAAGAAGATCTGAGAAACTCTCCAGTTGTTATAAGCATATTAATTCAGGCCTCATTTAAAAATGTCCAGCAAAAAACTTCTTTCCATGGCACTTTCTTCAGTGAAAAGACCATTCAATTACAGCTTCTTCATTAGCTGTAATTAACTGTAATCACAAGGGACATATGGCATATGTGTGCCTATCCAGTACATAGCTAAAATATCCAGTTTGGGCATTAACATGGATTGGTGGGTGACGGCCTGATAATCAGGTGTCAGGTACATTATTAGTAAATAGACTTCATGTTAGACACATGATCACTAGTAAGCATCATAACATTGGGTCCTCAAAGCCTTCAACACTAAGGGCACTTTCATACTGGGAGTATTTTTAGTGGCACTTTACCGTCATTTTAGCTGCGCTTTTCAGCCGCTAGTGGGGCACTTTTAACCCCCGCTAGCGGCCGATGAAGGGGTTAATAGCGCCAGCGAAGTGCCGCTACCATAAAGCTTTGAAGGCGCTTCGGCGGAGCTGCCCATTGGTTCCAATGGGCAAGGGCGCTTTAGGAGTGGTGTATACACCGCTCCTAAAGCGTCCCAAAGATGCTGCTTGCAGGACTTTTTTTAATGTCCCGCAAGCGCACCGCCCCAGTATGAAAGCACTCGGGCTTTCACGCTAGAGTGACAGGAGAGGCGCTTTACAGGCGCTATTTTTAGCGCTAAATCGCTTGTAAAGTGACTCAGTATGAAAGTAGCCTTAAAAAGACCATGATGGATGATATCCATATCCACTAACAACCTCTCTCTTTCACACTGAGAGGTAATTAGACTTTTTACAGGGGTAATTACAGCTTCATAGTTGGGGGGGAAAGAAAATCACCACTGTACCCAAAATGTATCAGAGATAGTGGTGACCTGTTGCATATGGTATGGAGATGTCCAAAGTTATTTAGATTTTGCCAATATGTTATCTCTACTATTTCACATGTCTTTCAGTTTCCTTTAGCGAATGACCCCATTGTTTGTTTAATGGGTGCCTTGGAGGTAGATGCACTTACGCCACATAGTCACACAGCAATACTGAGCCTATTATATATAGCCCGCAAGTTGATAGCTAGATATTGGATATCTCCTCAGGTCCTGAGTGGGAAACAATGGGTGGAAACAGTCAACACGCTAATATGTGAAAAACTCACCTATCAACATAGAAATGTGGTTAAAATTTTTTATTCAATGTGACAGCCTTGGCTGGATATTCCTGGCCTGGCCCCACATCAGCTGGTGAAAGATTGGCTATTACAAATGTGAATCCGTTGAAGAGTGAGACAAAACTGAAAAATGTATGGAGTGCATATACAGGCATTAGATATGTTCAGACCATTGTAATTAGGTTCAGTTTCTGTGTTTTCTCTCTGTTTTTCATTTATTATATGATATCTGCGGAAATCCGTTTACTGATCTAGTAACCACTGTAAGTGGGACGTAGCTGGAATGTGAAGTGCAATTTCGAGGTGTATGTTTTATTACATTTATAATTATTTTCCTTGATGACGTACTGCATCATGCTGGTACGTTTCTGTGTTTTACCTACAACATCTCATCATACACTGTCGTAATTTGTTGCATATGTACTTAAAGCTGAGTTCCGCTGAATTGTTTTTTTTTTAAAGTGAGCAGCTACAAATACTGCAGCTGCTGACTCTTAAAATATGAACACTTACCTCTCCAGGGCGCCTGTGATGTCGGCACCCGAAGCTGATCTGTCCCTCGGCTCGCCGCCATCTTCAGTAGGGGAATCAGAAAGTGAAGCCTTGCAGCTTCACAGCCTGGTTCCCTACTGCGCATGCGCGAGTCACGCTGCGCGATCGCACTGATCCCTGCTGTCTTCTGGGACCTGTGTGTCTCCCAGAAGACAGCGGGGGGGGGGGACAGACGAGGCGCTGGACATGGGGTAGATGGATACCGTGGATATTGCGGCTATCTATGCCCGGAAGTGGGAGCAAATACCTGGATTAGACAGGTATCTGCTCCCCCCCTGCCCCCTGAAAGGTGCCATATGTAACACTGGAGGGGGGAGAATTCTGAAAAGTGGAAGTTTCATTTTTGGGTGGAACTCCGCTTTAAAATGTTTGTAGATTAGTGGTTTATCTCAATAAACTTTTTTTTTGGTCCAAAAAAAAGGGGTAATTAGACTACGTGTTTTATGATTATCATTATGTCCTCTAAAAATGCGAAAAATAGGGATGTCAGACTGAAGGAGTGTGGTCCTGGTAAACTACTAGCACACTTCAGGTGGGAAATGAGCAATACAAGCCTGGCAACAAATTTTGTTATGCAGCCAAAGGCAGACTCTTCACTAGTTCAAACATATCCACCTGTATTTGATCAGTTTTTTTTGATGGTACATTCACATTGATGATATATGAAGATGAAAAAACGGAAAATTGTATACTTACCTTTCCGTAATTTTCCTTTCCTGACGCATCTTCATGGCAGCACACACTGGGTTGTGACTCCGCCCCCACAACCTGACAGGATTGGTCTATCTATAAAAGTTGAAGAGAGATGACCCCCACCATTCTCTGTATATATCATGTAAAACAGGGTGGGAATCTGTGTGCTGCCATGAAGATGCGTCAGAAAAGGAAAATTACGGAAAGGTGAGTATACAATTTTCCGTTTTCCTGACGCCTTCATGGCAGCACACACTGGGAAATAACTCGCCAGTCGGGAGGGTGCAAATTAAAGTTTATTATTCTAAAGAGCTGAGGAATTGGCTGTAATAATGGCTTTGCCAAAGTCCGCTGTAGTTAGTTGTGCAGATTCAATTTTATAGTGAGAAGTAAACGTATGTCTTGACGACCAGGTAGCTGCCTTACAGATCGTTTCCGGTGAAACTCTGCAATATGCTGCCCATGAAGTTGCCACTGCCCTGGTTGAGTGTGCCTTGATGCCTTCTGGGATGGCTAGCTGCTGAGATGAATATGTCTTTTTAATGGTGTTGACTAGCCAGGATGCGATTGTTCGGGAAGTTGCTGGATGACCTTTCCTAGGACCGTGAGGAATTATGAGTAGAGTATCTGATTTTCTGAAAGAGGCTGTAGCTTCCAAATAGCTGGTAATGATAGTTTTAACGTCCAATGCATGAGGTTCACCTTGGTTATTAATAAAGGATGGAAGGTTGATATCTTGATTATAATGAAAAGAAGATGATACCTTGGGAGTGAAACGTTCCGAAGGCCTCAATACCACTCTATCGGGATAGAAGACTAGGTAAGGTTCTGTTATCAGTAATGCTTTAAGTTCTGAAACTCTTCTCGCAGATGTAATGGCGATAAGGAAGGTTACCTTCAGAGTCAGGTTCCAAAGTGAAATTGTCTCAGTCGGCCAAAAAGGAGGTTTGGATAATGCATCGAGTAATGTAGAGAGATTCCATGGTGGAAATGTGGGTTTTTTTGGAGGTCTGATTTTTAAGCAGGCTCTCATGAACTGAATCACTAGAGGATGTAGTGCCAATCTAATGCCTGTTTTAGCTGAAAGAGCCGAAATCTGGACTTTAAGGGTACTAGAGCTTAAGCCTTTGGTAATGCCTAACTGAAGAAATTCTAGAACTTGAGGAGGTTCTGGTGATACTGGGTTCCATTTTTTTTGTTGAGCCAGAGAACAAAACCTATTCCATACTTGTGAGTAGGTCCTGTTGGTGGTGCTTCTTCTAGCTTGAAGAAGAGTAGAAATGACCTCCTGTGAGCATCCCTGCTCTAACAGCCGAGTCCTTTCAATTTCCATGCTGTCAGGTGTAACTTCTCTGGAGCTGGATGTAGAAATTGACCCTGGGACAGAAGGTCCGATGTTACTGGGAGAGGAAGCGGTTGTTGTAGGCTGAGTTGTAGTAGGGTTGTGAACCACGGCCTCCTCGGCCAGAAAGGAATTATGGCTATTACAGTTGCCGATGATTTCCGAAGCCTGGATAGGAACCTCGCAATTAAGGGTACTGGGGGAAAAATGTAGCCCAGCTTGAAATTCCACGGATGGGTTAGACAATCCATCCCTTCGGCTGATGGGAAGGCTGCTCTTGACAGGAATCTCCGACATTTGGCGTTCGCAGGTGTGGCTGCTAGGTCGATTTCTGGTGTTCCCCAATTTGTTGCAAGAAGGGAAAAGGCCCGTTGGCTCAATGACCACTCGTTGTTGGAGAGAAGCTCCCTGCTCAAATAGTCGGCCAGCATGTTCTGGGCTGCTGGGACATATACCGCTTTCAGGTCTATTAGGTGTACTTGAGCCCACTCCATGATAGGGCGTACCTCCTGCATCAGAGTGCGACTCCTCGTACCCCCTTGCCTCTGGATATATGCTACAGCGACTCTGTTGTCCATCCGTATCACCACGTTCTTCCCTATCAGGTATGGAGTGAAGGCTAGAAGTGCCTGAAAGGCCGCTCTGAGCTCTAGTATGTTGGATACTATCCCCTGGGCTTGAAACTTCCATTGCCCTTGTGCTGCTAGATTTTGGTAATGAGCTCCCCATCCTAGCTGGCTGGCATCTGAAGTGACCACTTCTGGCTGTGGAGAAACTAGAGATTTGTATCTCTTGAGATTCCTGGGTCGTGTCCACCACCACATCGATTGTTTCACACACCTGTGTATGTAGATCTTCTGAAGCATTGATACTCCATTCCACTGCCTCAGAAAATAATTCTGCAAGATTCTTGTGTGCCATTGGGACCACTGAATCATGGGCAGAGTCGCAGACATGGAGCCCAGGATGCTCATACATACTCTGGCTGGCAAGTGTGTAACCGAGATTAGCCTCTGAACTTTCTGAATCAGAGGCATGATTTTCTCCTGAAGAAGCTGTACTCTGTTCAGGATGGTGTCTAGCTCCGCACCGAGAAAAATCATCTTCTGAGTGGGCTGAAGCTTGCTCTTCTGCCAGTTCACCAGCCAACCAAAGGTTTGCAGAGTTGATAGTAGGATCTCTCGGTGTTGTATCAAGACCTGGCGACTTTCTGCTAGAAGAAGTATATCGTCCAGATAATGATGTACTCTCAGACCTCTTTCTCTGAGGTATGCGATGAGAGGCAGAAGAACCTTGGTGAAGGTTCTGGGAGCTGATGAGATGCCGAAGGGTAGGCACTGGAACTGGAAGTGGTGTTGATTGATTGAAAAGCGGAGAAATCTTTGAAAAGCAGGATGTATTGGGATGTGAAGATAGGCGTCTGATAAGTCTATGGACAGCATCCAATCTTCTAGATTCACCGCTAATAGTATGGACTGTAGGCTCTCCATCTTGAAGGTTTCTAACTTGATATTTTTGTTTAGTCTTTTTAAGTCCAGCACTGGCCGTAAATCCCCCGTTTTCTTTTTTACTAAAAACAGAGGGGAGTAGAAACCTCTGCCTCTTTGACATAGTGGAACCTCCAAAATTGCCTCCTTTTGTTTTAGCTCCAATTATGTATTGCAGAAGGATTCTTCTCTTTTGTTGGGAAGCCAAGAGTTTGGTTGGCAAAAAATGGTTTCTGGGGATCTTGTTCAGAAATCTCCACCTGTGACCGTACTTGATCGTAGAAATGGTCCAATGATCCCTGATGTTTTCTGACCATATTTGAGTGAATCTTTTTAGTCTGGCGCCCACCCTCGGGGGATGGGCGGGCGTACCTTCAAAAGGACTTCTGTTGTTCGGTAGAAGGGGTGGCCTTGGTTTTCCGCATCCTCAGGAAAGAAGACTGTGTGTTCTTCCAGTTTCTTTTAAACTCTCTGCCTGGTCTGTATGTTTTTGCTTCTCTGTACCTTTCTGGAAGGTTACCTTTGTAAACGGGACCTCTTGGTCTCTTTGGTCTCCTGTCAGAGGGAATGAGCCCAGATTTTCCCCCTGTCACCTTGGAAATTGCCGTATCTAATTTGGAGCCGAAGAGGTTGGAACCATCGTAGGGAATTCTGCACCAATTTGTTTTTGATGCTGCGTCTGCTACCCAGGGTTTTAGTCACAGAGCTCGTCTTGCCATAACCGAGGCTAACATTGCCCGGGCCGAGCACCTAATAATGTCCACGGAGGCTTCTGCGATAAAATCGCCTGCTAATTTAAGTTCCTGTAGAGACGTAATTACTTTCTCCAAGTCTATCTCTCCCTGAAGAGATTTTTCAATATTGACAGTCCAGCCTGAAATGGCTCTACCAACTGCTGCTGTGGTGACTGCTGGTCTGCAAGCGCCCCCTGCTGTGGAGTAGGCTTTTTTGAGTTCTAGGTCTAATTTCCGATCTAGGACGTCACGGAAGGAGACGGCATCTTCAATGGGTAGGGTGACATGCCTTGCCAAACGCATCAAAGAGGCATCCACAACCGGGGCATTAATTAAGGAGGAGACCTTAGGTTCTCTTAAAGGGTACTTTTTTGCAAGTCTGTTGTTTAGGTTAGGCCTCTTGTCGGCTCTCTCCCATTCATCTTTGATCAAATCATTTAATTCCTCGATGAAAGGGAAGGTTTCTGGATCCCTTTTCAGGTTTGGAAAATATTTCTGCGTTTTTTGAGGTGTTTCCTCAGATTCTTCCCAACCTATGGCCTCTTTGACAGATTTTGCAAATGGTTTGACCAAGGTGAAGTCAAAACCTGATTCTGGATCTGCCCTTACTTCGATTGCTGAGCGAGGAGGAGCCATGGAGGTACCTGGTTCTGACCTGGCCGGCAGGGGTGCAGTTGACTCCATTATAGATTCTCTGACTGATTCCCGAATCAGGTCAGTTACTTCTCTGACGTCCGATTCTCTATCCTTCGTAGCTTCATTGAAGCACGAGCGACATGCTAATTTATCTGGCAAAGCCGTGGCGCCACATACCCAGCAGCAATTTGCTGCGGGACGGGTGTGCAGGGTTTGCTTGCGATGTGATGAAGGCGATCTTCTATGATGAGATCGGCTACGTCGAGAACGACTGTGGCGTGAGTGACCACGACGAGAATGGCTACGGTGAGAGTGCCTGTGATGAGATGAGGAGCGTGATCGGCTTCTGCGGGATCTTCTGCTTGAGGCATGGCTTGATTTCTCCCTGCGTCTTGATTTAGACCTGGACGGACTGATAGAAGAAGTCTTGTCAGAAGATGTGCGCTCTTTTTTTTTCTCTCTTCAATACTTACCATATGGACAGCCCCTTACCTTACAGGACGTGGGTGGTCTGCTTGGGCAGTGGTCTCCATGAGCAGAGAAGAAGAATGTAGGCAGAAATAAAGGTCTGGAATGGGTTAAAGAGGAAAACAAAAATATACATATATATATCTATGCCAAGATAATAATAATAATATATATATTTTTTTTTATTTCTCTTTTTTTTTTTTTTTTTTAAATAAAAAATACCCTTGTAACGATGAATCAGGAAGGATCAAAATGACTTACCAGTTTCCAGAGGGAATTTCAGTTTCAGGATGCCAAGAAGAGTCAGCCAAAACGAGCAGAATAGCAAACTGCTGTATTGAAAAGCCAGAGCCCTTTTTTAAATAATGCCGCCGCCGTCGCGCCAAAAATGACGCTTCGCGCATGCGCAGAAGCGCCGTGACGGCTCCGGCGCCATGTTGGAAGCTGGCAAACGTGAAGGCTGTCTCTATTCGATTCTCCCGCGCATGCGCAATGCGGAGCGGGACGCGCCGGCGGCCATCATGCATGCCTAGAGCGCTGTGGGACTACAGGTACCAGAGGGAGAAAGAATTAGGAAAAATAGAAAAAGAAAAGAAGTGGAGACCACTGCAATACTTCAGCTTCTTTAAAGCCTACTATGTGCCAGATGATCCACGATGCTGCCCCTGAGACCACCAGAGTGGGGGCTCCCTCCATAGAAGCTCTTTTAGAGACTGTACAAGAGGGACTTCCAAACAGGAGAGGCTTGAACCTGCTGGGGTGATGCGGTAAGAGGCTCTTGCGATGTCCAACCATCTTGTCAGGTGAGGATAAAAAAGAGAATGGTGGGGGTCATCTCTCTTCAACTTTTATAGATAGACCAATCCTGTCAGGTTGTGGGGGCGGAGTCACAACCCAGTGTGTGCTGCCATGAAGGCGTCAGGAAATCCCAGTGTGGCAATGGAAACTCTGGGTGGTACCATAAAAGCAGAACTGTAGTTTGTTTGTCTATTTCCTAAAGGATCCTCTGTATAAGGTGCATGACAAAGAATGCCTCTTGACCTATAGTCCTCTTTCATTGTCTTGTCTACTTCCATCCATTGTCACTCCACCGCTCTGTGATCTCCAGTTCCATCCATACAAACATTACTCCTCTCTATGATAGCTTTAACTTCAATCAATGCCCATTCTCATCT
This sequence comes from Lithobates septentrionalis, assembly GCA_037952835.1. Lineage (NCBI taxonomy): Eukaryota > Metazoa > Chordata > Amphibia > Anura > Ranidae > Lithobates > Lithobates septentrionalis. Next base: position 1,668,375 of record JBBDGP010001083.1, read on the forward strand.
CTGTTTATTTCCTCTGCTTTCACCAAAACCAGCTTTCACTAACTTCTCTCCATACCAGCTCTTCTTCTTGGACATTGTCCTTGTCTTTTATCCCAGTGCAGATGTAGGCAGGTGTAAGCTGCGATGTTTCCTCCAACCTGAAGGTGGCACCGTGCCATTTCTTTATACTGGCAGGAGCCAATTCAGGAACATTTGTCTCCTGCTATGAGCTGCAGGCAGTCATTTTGGGAGGGGCATCAATTTTATTGGAGACCAGTCCTGCAAAATTTGGGCAGCCATCTTGACTAAGGATTCTATAAATAGTCGGATCCTGCATCATCCGTTGTGCCTGCATCGTGGGAGTAAGTTAGGGACAGAGCCCCTGCTGGATAGGGAGAGAAAAAAAACAGCATTAAGGAGAGGTACCTGATGAGGGGGGAAAGAGTAGGTAGCTTCCCGGAACAGAAATATCTGCAGGGACTTTGAGGATCTCAGTGTTACTCCTATTTAATTTATTCATAAACGACCTGGAGGATGGGATAAACAGCTCAATCCCTGTATTTGCATACAATACTAAGCTAAGCAGAGCAATAACTTCTCTGCAGGATGTGGAAACCTTGCAAGAAGATCTGATCAAATTAATGGGGTGGGCAACAACATGGCAAATGAGGTTTAATGTAGAAAAATGTAAAATAATGCATTTGGGTGGCAAAAATATGATTGCAATCTATACACTGGGGGGAGAACCTCTGGGGGAATCTAGGATGGAAAAGGACCTGGGGGTCATAGTAGATGATAGACTCAGCAATGGCACGCAATGCCAAGCTGCTGCAAGCAAACCAAGCAGAAAATTGGCATGCATAAAAAAGGGGATTAACGGGGAGGCGTGGCCTGACGCAGCATGGAGTAGGACGCTGGCAGCCTGAGCTCCGTCTATTACTCCTTATTTGTATTGATCCTGGACTCGCTGTACTTTCTTGCTGGCTGGATCACCTACCTGGGACTCTTGAGATACTCTGGGCTTTGTTCCGGACCGGTTTGATGCACGGAGGCCCGAATGGAGCGGCGATCTTCCGTGAGGCGGCCGAAACTAGGCAAGTCCGCGGCTTCGGCCTACAACCGGAGGCCGCGGCCATCTTGGTCCTCCTATGCTCCAGCTCTGCCCTGTGAAATTCACGAATTTAAGGTACCTAGCTGCTGGACAAACCTCCCGGGGAGCGGGGCAACACTAACCCCTCATTAATACAACCCATCTGGCCAGCGGGGACCCCGGGAAGGCTGACAACTGCACCCGGCCTGGATTGAGGCCTAGGCCTGCACGAGGCGGCCGGTGGCCATCTTAGCACACCTGCTTCTGTTATTTATGTTGAGCACATGAGCTGTGGCCCTGATGTACCCCTTTTGGCAGCCTTCACTAGGACCCCACGTATTCCATGTGTAGTAGCCTCAGATTGCCAGCTCCTAAAGAGGCGGTGAAGAATCACACACATCTGCCCTGTAATACCAATTCCACTCCTTGGGCACTTTGGGGACTACAAGAACCTGCACAGCAATTGTCTTTTATTAACCAGCAAGTCAGTCCGCCACATCAAGTTTGGAGGTTGTCTGGGTGCTGCCTGAGACCTTCACAATATGTCACCAACTAAAGCGCAAAAAGCAGCGGCAGCAAAACTTGATTAGTACCGAAGACTAGAAAAGGAGGACATGGAGGAGGAAGGAACAACTGAGAGGGCTGCGGCGGGAGAGCGAACTGCGAGCGATACCGACAAACTCCTTGAAGCAATTACCCTCTGAAGAACCTCTCTCACAGCACAAATTGAGGAAGTTAAGATGGATATCTCCCTTATCAGACAGGACTTTCAAAAGCTCAGGGAAAGAGTGAAAGAAACTGAGACCAGACTGAGTGAGGTGGAGGATGCTATTCCACCCTTACAAACATCTTCAGACCGTGTGCAAAGGCAAATACAGCAACTCCTTATAAAGCAAGATGATATGGAGAATAGGCTGAGAAGATGTAATATACGCCTGATAGGACTACCACTTTTCTGGAACAACTATTGATCATCACTTATGGGAGCGAAGTCTTTTCTCCTATGTTTGCGGTAGAGCGGGCGCATCGCATGCCGACAAAACCCCCTCCACAGGGAGCTCCACCTCGCACATTTATAGCTAAACTTCTTAACTACAAGGATCGGGACACTGCTTTAAGAATGGCTAGGGAAAAAGGCAATATCCCAGTTGGAAATGTTAAAGTAGCCATCTTCCCAGATTTCTCGGCAGAAGTCCAGTGTCGTCGTCAGAGCTTTCCGGAGGCCAAACGCAAGCTAAGAAATATGCAACACAAGTACTCCATGCTCTTTCCAGCCCATCTTAGGGTGGAACATGAAGGTCGTGCGGTCTTCTTCGAGGATCCAGAGGAGGTGATCTCTTGGTTGGAACGAAGAGCCAATCCTCAACAAGCTGATTGATTAAGTCCCATTGATAACGTAGAAATGACCAGGAACTGTTCCTAACCAGCGCAAGTTCTATGAACAAATCCTGTTTACCCATAGTACAAGAGTCAAAATACCCTCCGGGGCTCCGGAGAGAGAAAAACAGTCCTACAATCAACATGCATCGTGCAGCGAGACTTTACCCCACATAGTTCTGGGAAGCAGCACTATGTTTATTGGAACATTATCCGGCACTTAGAGGCTCCGGTCAAACGGAAACAAGAGGATCGAGAGACCATACTTCACTTTCTGCAAGTGATATGGCTGATATCACCTATTCTATTTAATGTCCGGAGTCTGAACCAACTGTTCTACATTCAATTATTCACTAAGATGTTAGAATACTTCCCAGATCACAACCAGTTAAGGGATGATGCCCACACAAGTTTGGGTCAGTGTAGGGCAGGGAGGGGGGTGGGGGTTCAAAAAAAAAAAAAGGGGAATTAACTCCAGAGATAAAACGATATTTCTCCCGCTCTACACGACTCTGGTACAGCTGCACCTGGAGTATGCTGTCCAGTTCTGGGCAGCAGTCCTCAGGAAGGATGTACTGGAACCGGAGAGAGTCCAGAGAAGGGCAACAAAACTAATAAAGGGACTGGAGGAAAGGTTACGAGCACTGAACTTATTCTCTCTGGAGAAGAGACGCTTGAGAGGGGATTTGATTTCAATGTACAAATACCGTACTGGTGACCCCACAATAGGGATACAACTTTTCCGCAAAAGGGAATTTAATAAGACATTCGATAAAATTAGAAGAAAAGAGGTTTAACTTTAAACTGCGTAGAGGGTTCTTTACTGTAAGAGCGGTAAGGATGTGGAATTCTCTTCCACAGGCAGTGGTTTCAGGGGGGAGCATTGATAATTTCAAAAAACTATTAGATAAGTACCTGAACGACCACAACATACAGGGATATACAATGTAATACTGACATAAAATCACTTACATGGGTTGGACTTGATGGACTTGTGTCTTTTTTCAACCTCTCCTACTATGTAACTGTGTAACTCAGTAACTCTTCTGGCATCCTGTAACCTGTTAGTGTTTCATAACACTGCTGGAAATCTGCTTTTTGTATGAGCATTACTTTATTTATCTGAAGAACTGTATACTCTACAACATACATAGTACCATTGCTATAACTGCCTTGTTTCTGCGTATTCAATTTCTACCTCATATAGCTAGTGTTCAAGTAAATCCTTGTGGGGATTCCTCTCAATCTTCGGGTATACTGATTAGGCCCCCCTACATACTTTCTTTCCCTCTGTGATAATTTTCCTTCTCTTTATCCTCACCTGGTCTCCTCTCATGTCATTCTCCTCTACTTCCATTCATGCCTTTGTTCATTCTCATCTATCTCAGTTTATGCATGCTCTTGTTCCCTCTATGAACATTTTCTTCCACTTGCATCCTGGACTTATCAATTATATAACAAACATGTACAAAAAAAGAATATTACACAAAATGACTGCTCTACAGAAAACACACACACAACATTACTCCACACATGAATGGGCACACATCTGCTAGTGTGTTTTAAGGGAGTATTTATTTTCTTCAAATATTCCTCTACATGCAACTGCTCAAATGCGTGTTCAATATTTTGTAGCTTAGATTTACATTCAAAGATCCAGAGATTCTCCCTTTGTGATGTGTGAGCAGAAGGTAGCAATATTTTTTGCTATTATGACCTTCTGCTTAGTGCTCACAAATCACGTATACAAGCAGCACACTATTAGCAGATGTAGAAAAAGAAAAAGTCTTTCAGGCTTATCAATCAAACTCTTCATAAAAAGTATATCTTTCAAAAGACTTGCCACTATTTGAGTATAAAATCGCTGATTGTTCCTGTGCCCTCTTATATGTGATTAATAAATGGAGCTACTGTATACTCCATCTTTCCTTCTTTCTTTTCCATTAATCAAAACGGATATGTCTACATCACAAATTTCCTCCTACGGTTTCTTACTCACTTTTCGTTACATTTTATTTCTCAAAAGTTCATTCTAAAATTGTAATACCAGTACAAACATTAGTTATTTCGGACAATCCAACTACGCTTACTTGGTACTTTGGTGTCTGCAAGCAGTGATTCCTGTACTGACTCCACCTCCTGAAATTCCTCCTTTTGGCACCTCTGTAGTTCAGAAGGCAGGCTCTGTTATCTGTGTGACACAGCAGTGCCTACTCACAGGGCATAGTGAATACATGACACAGAATTCCAGGAGATAAATGTGTGGGAATCGTCACAAAGTGAGTTTACAAACTTCAAGATCATTCAGATTATAACGAGTAGACTAGAAATAATTGAAATACAATGTGGAAATTAATACAAAACAGTATCACAGACAGTACTTAGTACTAGCACCAATATACAGTATTCTACCTGGAAGCAGACAGTCTGATTTCCAGACTGGCCACTAATTTCAGTGCATTGATGTCACATTCATTTTACCACCCGAGCAATAGTATGAAGTACATAAAATAAAAATTGGATGATGCAGTTGGAGCCTTCACATTATGTTTAAAAAAATATGTATATTCCTTTTACTTTAGTACAAATGCTGGGATAGTGCCAAATGTACTTATTACAAAAAAATACCTATTTACTTATTTTTTTTTAGTTTTCAATAGTTTTTATTCAAGTTTTCAATGATACAAAGTATAGATCATGGCATTAAATTTAACAGTCCATAGTTTTTGTATACTGGGTAACATGCGTTGCAATCACGGATAGTCCTCCACCTCGTCAGCTGAGGCCGGATGATAATTTTTTTGTTATCTTCCTTTATACATTTTAAATCCCGGTTGAGATGTTCCTAAACCTGTTATGTGGCGGAACACCCGTGTTGGGCTTCTCACTATAGGCTGTTCCCTTGAAACAATTTTATGATGTGGGCTACTATTTACTTATTTTTAGATAATATTATCCCAGATTGTGGATCATGGGATACGGTGCCTTGAAAAAGTATTCATACCCCTTGTTACAATCAAAAATGTAAATGGATCATGAGATACGGTGCCTTGAAAAAGTATTCATATCCCTTGTTACAATCAAAAACATAAATGTATTTTATTGGGATTTTATGTGATAGACCAACACAAAGCGGCACATAATTGTGAAGTGGAAGGAAAATGATAAATGGTTTTCAAAATGTTTTACAAATAAGTATGTGAAAAGTGTGGCATGCATATGTATACTTTGTAGAACCACTTTTTGCTGCAATTACAGCTGCAAGTCTTTTTGGGTATGTCTCTACCAGCTTTGCACATCTACAGAGTGAAATTTTTCCACATTCTCCTTTGCAAAATAGCTCAAGCTCTGTCAGATTGGAGAGCGTCTGTGAACAGCAATTTTCAACTCTTGCCACAGATTCTTAATTGGATTTAGGTCTGGACTTTGACTGGACCATTCTAACATGAATATGCTATGATCTTTAACCCATACCATTGTAGCTCTGGCTGTGTGTTTAGGGTTGTTGTCCTGCTGGAAAATGAACCTTCGCCCCAGTCTCAAGTCTTTTGCAGATTCTTAACAGGTTTTCTTCTAAGATTGTACAGTATTTGGCTCCTTCCATCTTCCCATCCACTCTGACCAGCTCCCTGTCCCTGTTGAAGAAAAGCATCCCCACAACATGATGCTGCCAGCACATGATTCACAGTGGTGATGGAGTGTTCAGGGTGATGTGCAGTGCAGGGGCGGATCCAGGGGGGAAACGGGGCAATTGCCCCCCTGCCCCCCGAGAAATTAGTAATGGGCCAGAGGGTGAGCGGGCAGGCCAGTCAGCGAGTAAGTGAGCGGGGGTCGGCAGGTGATTGAGTGGGTAGGTCGGCGGGGGAGTGAGTGGGGGTCGGCAGGTGAGTGAGCGGGCAGGCGGGGCAGTCATCGGTTGAGTGAGCAGGCGGGACAGTTGGCAGGTGAGCGGAGGTGCTGGCCAGTTAGTGAGCCAGCGGGCGGGGGAGCAGAGAGATGACATCTCTCACCGCTCGCCTTGCATCACTGCAGTTCCGCCCTCACCGTGCAGCCACGGGCAGCAGAGAGATTACATCGTCTCTCTGCTGCCTTTCTTCACTCTGGCAAGTTACAATCTGCACCTTGTAACAGGCAAGTGACATTCAGCAACGTGTGGCGTGGCAAATGACACTCAGCAACATGTGGCAGGTGATATGGCAAGTGACAATCAGCAATGTGTGGTAGGTGATGTGGCAAGTGACAATCAGTAACGTGTGGCAGGTGACATGGCAAGTGACAATCCACAACTTGTGTCAAGTAACAATCCGCAACATGTGGCAGGTGACGTGGCAAGTGACAATCCGCAACGTGTGGCAAGTGACAATCCACATCTGGTGGCAGGTGACGTGGCAAGTGACAATCCACAACTTGTGGCAAGTGACAATCCGCAACATGTGGCAGGTGATGTGGCAAGTAACAATCCGTAACATGTGGCAGGTGACGTGGCAAGTGACAATCAGCAACATGTGGCAAGTGACAATCCACAACTTGTGGCAGGTGACATGGCAAGTGACAATCAGCAACGGGTGGCAAGTGACAATCCGCATCTGGTGGCAGGTGATGTGGCAAGTGACAATCCGCATCTGGTGGCAGGTGACGTGGTAAATGACCATCCGCATCTGGTGGCAGGCAAGTGACAATCCTCAACTTGTGGCAGGGAGGTGGCAAGTGACAATCCGCATCCGAAGGCAGGTCAACGTGGAAAGTGACACACTCGGGGCTCCCACTGATTCTGCATTATGGTGAGTTGAACCATTTCATTTTATATTACAATGTAATAATAGAAATAATGAGTTTCAATCATCCTGACACCATACCAACCATGGTGCAGTAATGATGAAAGCGCCATTGCCCTGATAAATTGCCTGGAAAAAAATGTATTTTCTGGCAGTGCCCCTCCCGAGACTAAACTCTGGATCCACCCCTGTGCAGTGTTAGTTTTCCACCACGCAGAGCGTTTTGCTTTTAGGCCAAAAAATTAAATTTTGGTCTCATCTGACCAGAGCATCTTCTTCCATATATTTGCTGTGTCCTCCACATGGCTTCATGCAAACTGTAAACGGGACTTCTTATGGCTTTCTTTCAACAATGGCTTTCTTCTTGCCACTCTTTCATAAAGGCCAGATTTGTGGAGTGCATGACTAAATAGTTGTCCTGTGGACAGATTCTTCCACCTGAGCTGTGGATCTCTACATCTCCTCCAGAGTTATCATGGGCCTCTTTGCCGCTTCTCTGATCAGTTTAGGTGGACGGTCATATCTTGGTAGGTTTGCAGTTGTGCCATATTCTTTCCATTTTCAGATGATGGATTGAACAGTGCTCTGTGAGATGTTCAAAGCTTGGGATATTTTTTTCTAACCTAACTGCAAAAAATATTCCTTATTTGTCTGGTGTGTTCCTTGGCCTTCATAATGCTGTTTGTAACCTCTGAGGGCTTCATAGAACAGCTGTATTTTTACTGTGAATAAATTACACACAGGTGGACTCTATTTACCAATTAGGTGACTTCTGAAGGCAATTGGTTCCACTAGATTCTAGTTATGGGTATAAAGTAAAGTAAAGTAAAGGGGGCTGAATAAAAATGCCCCACTTTCCCCATATTTATTTGTAAAAAAATTTGAAAATCATTTATCATTTTCATTTAACTTCACAATTACGTGCCACTTTGTGTTGGTCTAGCACATAAAATCCCAATAAAATACATTCACGTTTTTGGTTGTAAAATGACAAAATGCGGAAAAGTTCAAGGGGTATGAATACTTTTTCGAAGGCACTGTAACTGATTGTATGCTTAATTTTTAGCAGTTTTTAAAAGTGAAGTTTGGGAATTTTTTTAGAAATCATACTTACCTAGGCGGATGCAGCATCAGTCCAATGCTGCATTTGTCCCCTGCAGGCTCTAAAACTGAGAACTGAGCGATCAAACACCACTGATCACTCAGTTCCCAGTACTCCATGATCAGACAGCTGGTGACTGTTAGTCACCTTCTCTCTGCCGTGCCCCCGCCCACTCACTGGAGCGCTGGGCTGTGGAGGGGGCAGGAGTGGCTCGCTGAGAGGCTGAGCCAGGTGCCGGTCCAGGCTCCTGGGAGGATCTCGACTATATGGTCACAATATTTCCCCAGCCTGGACCAGCTCTCTGAAAATGGTTTACAGGAGTGCAGAACAAACTGCACTCCTGTGATTCACAGAAGAAGTACAGCCAAATGAGTTTTGGCTGTATTTCTCCTGTAAGTTTTGTTTTACTGACCCTTTCTCACCATGTAAGTCAACAAACAATGAAATATGTTGCTCTCTATGTTACTTATATCAGAGGTCCTTGTGATGATAAATTTATACCCTGATGTACGTGTACAAATCTCTGTATGAAAACAATTAAATTATGGAACAATAAACTCATAAAGATTTAAAAGGTGCATTGTTTCAAATGTTAAATTATTGTTATATGATGAGCCTTTTGCAAACATTTGTATGAAAAAAACATATGTAAACACTAACGACAACGTTTATTTTTGTATCCTTTTGGTCTGCTATAAACACCATTTGAAACAGTTGTGTTACATCTTTCCAATAAGTACAAACTTTAGTATCTGTTGATCCCTCCAGAAATCTTGTGAGTTGATAACATCCTGTGTTCCCTGCCTCTGCTTACTGTTATCAGTCATCATTGTTCTCAAGTGAACTACAGACCACCTTCTCTCTTCTGTCATAGGAAAGAGAGTGTGTTATGTAGTCATAACAAGCTTTCTGTCCTGGGTTGCAAGGCTGCTTCTCTATAGATGCAGTATAGCGATTGGACCATGCCCCCCCCCCCCCCCCCCCCCCCCCTCCCAGTACAGGAGGTGTATTACTAACAGGATCACCAAGTGATAGTAAAGAGAAAAAAAATTAAAAAGGAAAACTAATACTGCCACCATATCTAAGGGCTAATAAGCTTCAATTTACCGTATTTATCGGCATATAACACGCACTTTTTTCCCCTGAAAATCAGGGGGAAATCGTGGGTGCGTGTTATAGGCCGACCCCCCCCCCAATTTTGTGTGATCGGAGCGATCGCGGCGATTGCCGCAATCGCTGCCGACATACACAGCCGTGTGTAAATTCAAATACGGCGCCTAGACTGCAGGGACTCGGCGGAGCCGAGATACACATACCCGAGAGTCCTCGGCTGTTCTCTGCGCCGCTTACAGTCCGGCGGGACTGCGCGGGACTGTAAGCGGAACCGAGAAAAGCAGAGGACTCTCGGGTATGTGTATCTCGGCTCCGCCGAGTCCCTGCAGTCTCTGCGCCATATTTAAATTTACACACAGCTGTGTATGTCGGCAGGGATCGCGGCGATGCCACAAAGCTGCACTGGGGCAAGGCTGCACTGGGGCAAAGCTGCACTGGGGCAAAGCTGCACTGGGGCAAGGCTGCACTGGGGCAAAGCTGCACTGACATGGCTGCACTGACATGGCTGCACTGACAAGGCTGCACTGGGGCAAAGCTGCACTGACAAGGCTGCAATGGACACTGGGGCAAGGCTGCACTGACAATTCTGCACTGGGGCAAAGCTGCACTGACAAGGCTGCACTGACAATTCTGCACTGGGGCAAAGCTGCACTGACAAGGCTGCACTGACAATTCTGCACTGGGGCAAAGCTGCACTGACAAGGCTGCAATAGACACTGGAGCAAGGCTGCACGGACACTGAAAAGGCTGCAGATGGACACCGATACCGCTGCATTGATGGGCATTTTAATGTAAGTTTTTCTTCCTTAAACTTTACTCCTAAATTTTTTTTCTTTAAAATTCCCTCCTAAACTTGGGGTGCGTGTTATACGCCGGCGCGTGTTATACGCCGATAAATACGGTACTACATTTATTATATTTTTATTATTTGGTTTAGATACACTTTAACCTTCTGTCTCACGTATCGAGCAAAGTAAAGGACTAAGATATTTAAAGGATTATAAAATACATCTGCTAAATGGATAAACAATGTCCAGTACTTTCCACTTAAGTATGGTAGCCCTAAAATATCCCCTTTCGTTATGACTGATTTAGAGAAATAGTGGCTTGAACAGCTTCTTAAATCCAGAGATTTGCCAAGCATTTTCTCTTGGCCACTTCCTTCCCTTATTAAGTAATATAGATAAATCCACTGTGATTAAATTTTCATTTTGGGATTTATAACTAGAAACTCAATAAAAAATAAATATATAAAAGCAGAATACAGCATTTATTTCATAATAAAGTAAATCTACAACAAATTAAAACAGTGACCTGTTTTCCTGTAATTTAATAATGCTGGGTTTAACATATTTAAAAAGGCCATATATCAATATAGTAGGCAGGTTAGGCTCTTGTAAGCACTGGACCTCACAGTTTCCCTACCATGTTTAGTGTTGTCCAAGTTTCTACGTTTAAATTCTTTCCTATGTGTCTGAAAGAAGATTCCAGCACTGCAAAGAAATCATAGCAAAAACAGTCAGGTCGGTCATTTTTAAAGCAGAAGTTATTCCCCCAAAAAATAAATAAATAAATTGGTGAACTGTGTAAGTGGGTAATAACTGTAGTTTGCTAACTTCTGTTCTACTCTGGAAGGTATCTAGAAAACCTTACCTGCTCTACGCAAATGCAGGTATAGACTGCAAAGCAAAAGGCATGATGCTCAAGTTACTTCAGGGGAAGTAAATAGAAGCATTCCATTCACAGACCAAAGTAGCTTAGGTATGCCTATTCCCACCCCTGGAGATGCCTTCATGTGTGCTTAAAATGCACCTATGTCTGTGCACTTATTGTGAGACAATAGTGAAGTCTAAGGCCCCTTTCACACTGGGGCGGGGGCGGCGTCGGCGATAAAGCGCCGCTATTATTAGCGGTGCTTTACTGCCGTTTTAGCGGCGGTATGCGGCCGCTAGCGGGGGTGGTTTTACCCCCTGCTAGCAGTGGTGTCTCCAGCTTTCATATTTAGGGGGGGCACATGGGGGGACAGGGACAAAAGTAGGGGGGCAACTATAAAATGCAATTTATATATATATATATATATATATATATATATATATATATATATATATATATATATATATATCCTGGGGCCCTTTACTACGACCCCACAACGGCCATTTCACATGTTCTGCAGTGAGCTCCCTTCCTACTGTATTGGGGCCCCCCAGGATGGCAGAAAACAAGAGATATATGCCACCAGCATACCAAGAAAATATAAGGATCCAAAGCAGTGAACTATTAGGGTTGCAAAGGTTGTCTTGACTCCGGGCCCTGGTGTTCTGCCACTGTGGGGTTTCCCAGCCTCCTCTTGCTGTCCTGCCCCTGCTATTGACTGCGCTGGTCTGGCATCTCTTGGAATTTACAGGCTGGTTCTCCTGTCCTAAGGATGGGAGAAATCAGTCTGTTTTTTCAGTAACTGAGAGTCCTGGTGGAATCCTTCCTGCAACTCGCTCTTCTCCCTGCCAATGAGGATGCAGGGGAAGGAGCAGATTGGGCGGCCGTGGTTGTGTGAGCGCTCGCATTATGCAGTGTCAGCAAGCAGAGGGAGGGGGGAGGAATCACCTGCAGGAGCTGACTGGGGACTCTCTCCCTCTTAGACATTGATTTTTTTGTAAAAAAAAATAATTTTTTTTTATTGGGGGGGGGGCACATGGTGGGGCACAGCATAATGTTGGGGGGGTCAGGGCCCCCTCTGCCCCCCCTAGGGATGTCATTGCCCGCTAGTGGCCGAGAAAGGGTTAAAAACCACCGCAAAGCGCCTCTGCAGAGGCGCTTTGCCAGCGGTATAGCCGTGCTGCCCCATTGATTTCAATGGGCAGGAGCGGTGTATACACCGCTCCTTCACCGCTCCGAAGATGCTGCTAGCAGGGCTTTTTTTTCCCATCCTGCTAGCACACCGCTCCAATATGAAAGCCCTCGGGCTTTCACACTGGAGACACAGCAGCGGCTGTTTTGGGTCGGTTTGCAGGCGCTATTTTTAGCGCAATAGTGCCTGCAAACCACCCCAGTGTGAAAGGGGTCTAGGAAATTTCAAACTGTGTGGTGAGAATGAGGGAGTCATGCCACTCTTCCTTTTCCAAAATGTCCAAGTCGGTAACAAAATCATTCAGATTCAAATCTCATGTCTGTGCTAAGCATTCATGGGATGTGACAACTCTGACGACATAAAGCCCAGCTTAACCACTTCCCGACCAACCACCGCAGTTATACTGCGGCAGGTTGGCTCCCCTGTGCGAGCCATCGTAGCTTTACGTCGGCTCACGGGGTCGGGATAGCAGAAGCGTGCCTGCTGCACAGCGGGGGGTGCCGATGCTCGTGGCCAATGGTCGCGATGACCGCCAGCCACGAGCGATCGTGAGCAGGAGACACAGAACAGGGACGAGTGTGTGTAAACACACACTTCCCTGTTCTGTTCTGAAAGGAATGACAGATCGTGTGTTCCTATTAGCTAGGAACCACGATCCGTCACTTCTTTTAGTCAGTCCCCTCCCCCTTCAGTTAGAATCACCTCCCAGGGAACACAGTTAACCCCTTGATCGCCCCCTAGTGTTAACCCCTTCACTGCCAGCGGCATTTTTACAGTAATCAATGCATTTTTATAGCATTGATCGCTGTATTAATGCCAATGGTCCCAAAAATGTGTCAAAATTGTCCGATGTGTCCGCCATAATGTCGTAGTCACGATAAAAATCGCGGATCGCCGCCATTACTAGTAAAAAAAATACTAATAATAAAAATGCTATAAATCTATCCCCTATTTTGTAGACGATATAACTTTTGTGCAAACCAATCAATGTGCGCTTATTGCGATTTTTTTTTACCAAAAATATGTAGAAGAATACATATCGGCCTAAACTGAGAAAAAGTTAGCTTTTTTTTAAAAAAAAATGGGGATATTTAATATAGCAAAAAGTACAAAATATTGTGGGGTTTTTTTCAAAATTGTCGCTCTTTTTTTGTTTATAGCACAAAAAATAAAAACCGCAGAGGCGATTAAATACCACCAAAAGAAAGCTCTATTTATAGGAAAAAAAATACGTCAATTTTGTTTGGGTACAACGTCACATGACTGCGCAATTGTCAGTTAAAGCGAGGCAGTGCCATATCCCAAAAAGTGCTCTGGTCAGGAAGGGGGTAATATCTTCCGGGGCTGAAGTGGTTAAGAGACATTTCATATAACACAGACCAATTAAGAAATTATGCAGAGATGTTGTAAAACTTTCACTAGCAGGGTCTGCAAGAGACTCCTAACGAGGCCTGGTGTAAATGGCCTGGCATAAATCGGCTTCTAAGCAATACACATCCGCAGGGCTGATTTTTGAACTAAAACTGAACTTTCATACCTCTCAAGCTTTTAATTCTGGTTCATATATGATAACTTCCCTGGCGATGCAGTTACATTCAAAAAAGTGGTTACACTAATGTATTGGAAGAGGTCAAGGTCCAGACATGCACCGATCAGTGATGTCACATTAAGGGGGCAGGAGTTGGGTGGAGCGGAGTGGACGGAGCTTTCTTTTTTTGTGTGGGGGGGGTACGGCAGTGGCGGCAGCGTCATGATTGATGATGGATCTACATCAGGGGTATTGTTTTTTTTATTTTTAATAAAAATGAATTGTTTGAGTGTTTTTATTTCTTTTTGACATTTTTTTGGTGAATGGGTAGGGGTACACCATACTCATTCACATGGGGGGGTGAGATCTGGGGGCCTGCTTGTTGAGGGGGACTTACAGATTTCGATAAACCCCTGCCCACAGACCCCCACTACCACAGCTCAGGGTTGTCGGGAAGAGGCCCTTGTCCCCATCAACATGGGGACAAGGTGCTTTGGCATGGCAGGGAGCCCCCCCAAAGCACCCCCCCATGTTGAGGGCATGTGGCCTAGTATGGTTCAGGAGGGGGGTGCTCGCTTGCCCCCCCCCCCTTTTCTGACCTGCCGGGCTGCATGCTCAGATAAGGGTCTGGTGTGGATTTGGGGGGGCCACACCATTTTCTTTTTTTAATTTTAGCGTGGGGTTCCCCTTAAAATCCATACCAGACCCAAAAGGCCTGGTATGGATTGGGGGGACCCCATGCCATTTTTTTTAAAACGATTTTGTATTGTCAGCCATGTTATTCTATTGCCAGAAATGTAACTGTCATTTTTTTTTCCTTTATAAATGTCAGCTTTACTGCAGTGGGTTCTATAGATGGTACAGATGTGCCACTTTACAGGCAGACTAAGGGGACCCCCCCCCCAGGCACTATATTTAAAGGAATTTTTCATTTTTATTGTTTCACTTTAAGCATCATTAAAATCACTGCTCCTTTAAAATGATCTTTTTTAAAAAGTTTATTTTGCATTGGTACATGTTCCCCAGGGAAGTACCCGTGCCCTCATACCCTTTTTATGGCCTTCAAAATGGGGATTTTGATTTAATAGAGTTCAATGTGGTTCGCGGTTTGTGCCTGAACTTTTGTGATGTTCTGGCGAGAACCGAACTGGGGGAATGTATATGTATAATAATGTCTATAGTGTTAATATAAATGTATAATGTAAAACAAAACATATCAGTCAAAACAAAACCAACATTCCTAATTTAAACAACTTGTATCCAAATGAAGTCTAGCAATTATGTAACAAAATAAAATCATTTGAAACAGTTCTCCAAAACTGCTTATCTTCTACTTTGTATCTTCACACCACCTCTTCAGAAATGCAAACAAAACTGTGCACACTGCATATTCCAGTTAAAAAGCACTTTATTGTTAATAATCCTTTTCTATCCCAGTCTTATCCCAGTTTTACCCTTTAACCATAAACCCAACCTCAGATCATCTCATAAAATGTGAGAAAATATGGCTCAACATGGTGGTTTAGCATTAAAACCAATTTATCAAAATAAAAAAAACTCTCCTATGTGCTCACATCGTTTGGTGCGCGTACGTGCACCAGTGAAACGTGATGTAGGGATCTGGTCTTCAAGTTGACTGGTATACGCTTAGAGAATAGGCCAGAAACGTGCCTACTTCACTTAAATAGAAGAGATCCCTTATGATCCACTTACTGGATGCAGCAAAAATCTGCATCCCTCAAAATGGAAACTAAAACAAATAAACTGGCGCTCAGAGGCTATAAGGCAAATGACTATAAAAGTTAATGAAATTATAAAGTCTAAAAGCTGGATCAATCACGGAGTAATCAGGACAGTGTTGGAAGTCTTGGACAGGAGCCAGGAAACAGTCTATAAAGCGGGAGAGGATCCCTGGAGGATAAGTCATAGGTAAAACAAAACACTGGAATAAAACTTTTCTTTTCTTGTAGGAATTTGTGTGGCCAGATTCACGAAAGGCAGCTCTTCTTGTTGAGAGAAGTCAAACTCAGATCCATCCAGGTAAAAAAGAGAGAGAGGAGCGCCACTAAGTAAAATAATTTATTCACCAATATAAAAACAAAGTATCAACTTACATTTAGGAGCGGTATATAGAACAGACAGATGTGATTCCTGATAGAAGAGGGGGAAGGGAACAGTCAGTGATTCCCCGGGGATGCTTCCAAAGACTACGCAGTCTGGCGGGGAGGCCAGGACGGTACACAGCCTGTCTCTGCGGGAGGACGGAACGGCAGCCCAGGAAGCCACTGGCAATGTTGTCAATGGGGATAAAGGAGTGCGCATGTGCCGTACAGACCCTGCGCATGTTCAGAAATGCGTTGTGTTTTTTCTCCCCATTGACAACATTGCCAGCGGCTTCCTGGGCTGCCGTTCCGTCCTCCCGCAGAGACAGGCTGTGTACCGTCATGGCCTCCCTGCCAAACTGCGTTGTGTTTGGAGGCATCCCCGGGGAATCACTGACTGTTCCCTTCCCCCTCTTCTATCAGGAATCACATCTGTCTGTTCTATATACCGATCCTAAATGTAAGTTGATACTTTGTTTTTATATTGGTGAATAAATGATTTTACTTAGTGGCGCTCCTCTCTCTCTTTTTTACCTCAAAAATGGAAATGCCCAGATCCCCCCAACGGTGGGTAAGTGGATCGCTGTGGTGAACGAAATTGCCTAAATGGAACTTTTAATAGCAGCTATGAGGTGGAAAGAAGAGCAGTACCATAAAACATGGTATCATTGGCACGATTTCTAATACTGCAGTGACTACATCACCGGTGTGTCCTCTTCACTTTGTTAGCAAATTCAGCCAGGGATAAAACATAGAGATGTTATAATGGATGGTGTTGGGTTGTGGCACGCTGGCCTCTCCTCCGGAGTCTGGCTGTACTACCACCCTCAGCTGTCGGCTAATTGCCAGCTCCTATCTCTCCACAGTGACTCACCTGTTGATGATATCGTGCTCATCAGTCCTGCCTACTTAAGCCGTCCAGTCCAGATGATCTCTGCCTTTGCTTTGGTCACATCTCTAGAGACGCTTTGCTGTGCTCCTGTTAAAGACTTGCTTGGCTGACATTTCTTCAGGCTCCAGATCCTGCTTGCTGTTTTACTACGCTGTTCTCTGGCTCCCTGACGTTTTGGCTTGTCTGACTATCCGTTCCGGTTCCTGAACTTTGGCTATCTTTTGACTACAATTACTCTGTTTACCTTTTTTTATTATTATTAAACAAGTGTGATTTAACTGTACTGTACTGTCTCAGTCTGATTCATTGTTTCTGACAGTAGGCGAAGGCCATGAATTCAGAAGTTGCAGTCAATCCACTTGTTGGTAATATTTTTTCCAGATTGGATGAGCAGGATCACCGCATTGATCAGTTTGCCATTGCATTACGAACGCCTCGAGTATTACCTCCATAAGAGGTATGTCTGGTTCCGCTCTGCTTCCCCAGCGATTTGGGGGCAATCCAGTCCAATGCAGAGGGTTTCTCAACCAGGTTGAGATATACTTTGAGATGCTGCCCCAGGTGTTTCCCACGGACAGAGTCAAAGTAGGTTTCGCGATATCTTTGCTCTCTGAGAGAGCCTTGGCCTGGGCCTGTCTCCTCTATGGGAGACACAAAAACCTGTTGTCTTGAGTTACCCTAAGTTTGTGGCTTCTTTTAAAAGGGTACTTGACGTTCCCGCACGCACCGCTTCTGCTGCCAAGTGCCTCGTGTCCATCAGACTACGAGAACTGTTGCCGATTACGTCACTGAATTTTGTACTCTGGCAGCAGAGGTTGCTTGGAACAATGAGGCCCTCGTGGCTGCTTTTTCTCATGGTCTCTCGGATACCATCAAGGATGAGATAGCAGCCCAAGATATACCCACTGGGCTGGAGAGGTTGATCACGTTTGCCATCCTCATTGACTCCAGACTCAGAGAAAGACTCTCTTTTAAGGAGCGCTTGCAGAAGCCTCCTGTACGTTTGTCTCCGTGCTTTGCAGTCCCACCCGTGCCTCCCTCACCTCCCATGCCTCCTGGTACTGAGTCGGTCAGTGAAGATGAACCCATGCACTTGGGCTTCACGCGTCTCTCTGTGGATGAGAGAACCTTTAGCAGGAGGGAGAGAATGTGCCTTTATTGTGGCCAGGCAGGTCACTTTTTGAAGTCTTGCCCTACCCGTCCAGGGAACACCCGAACCTTGAGGTCCTGTCACAGACAGACCTTGGTTGGGGTTGTTTCGTCCCCAGTTATCCTGAAGGATAAGCCCCTGGTTTTGATTACCCTTTCTTGGGCTGAGTCGTCCATCAAGATACAGGCTCTAATCGACTCTGGGGCTGCAGGCCTGTTCATTGATGCTGCCTTTGTAACGACGCACTCGATTCTGCTACAGCTGCATGACAATCCACTTGCCATTGAGGCTCTTGACGGGAGACCTCCACAGCCTGCCCATGTGACTCATGAGACTGTTCCGTTGTCCATGGCCGTAGGGGCTCTCCACCATGAGATAATCCAATTCCAAGTTATTTCCTCACCTAAGTTTCCGCTGGTTATTGGTTATCCTTGGTTACAAAGGCACAACCCCTCTTTTGATTGGCTCCGTGCTGAGGTTCTCTCCTGGTGGCCACAATGCAGTAAGACATGCTTCCAGAAGGTAGCCAAGGTCATGTGCACGTCTTCAATCTCCTCCCTGCCGGAGGAGTACCTCGATTTTAGCGATGTCTTTTGACAAAGGTCAAGCCGATAGTTTACCTCCACACCGGTCATATGATTGCGCAATTGACCTTCAACCTGGTGCCACACCCCCTCGTGGCCAGGTTTACCCTTGTCGTTCTTGGAGGATAAGGCCATGGAGGAGTACGTTGCAGACGCACTTTCTTAAGGTTTCATAAACAAATCCCCGTCTCCTGCTGGTGCTGGTTTCTTTTTTTGAAGAAGAAGAAGAGTGGCGAACTGAGACCTTGTATTGATTATAGGGATCTCAATCGTTTCACGATTAGGAATGCCTATCCGATTCCGTTGATTACGGAGTTATTTGACCGCCTCAAGGGAGCAACGGTTTTCACAAAGCCCAATTTGAGAGGGGGATATAATCTTGTGAGGATTAAGGAGGGCGACGAGTGGAAAACTACATTTAATACCAGAAAAGGCCATTACGAGTACCTCGTAATGCCTTTTGGCCTTTGTAATGCCCCGGCAGTTTTCCAGGAATTTATTAACGATGTCCTCTGAGATTTGTTGCAGTTATGCGTGGTGGTTTATCTCGATATCCTGGAGTTGGCGCCCTTCTGTCTCAACGTCCTACCTCTGAGAGCGCTATGTATCTGGCTTCTTTCCCAAGAAATTGTCACCTGCGGAGTGCAATTACGAGATTGGTGACAGAGAGCTGTTAGCGATCATTTTAGCCCTGAAAGAATGGAGACATTTACTCAAAAGGTACCACTGTGCTGGTTCTCATTCTTACTGACCATAAGAATCTCACATTCTTGTCTGAGGCTAAACGCCTCTCTCTCAGAAGGGCGCGATGGGCTCTTTTCTTGTCTAGTTTCAATTACATTGTCTCATTTTTATCGGTACTAAGAATGTAAGGGCTGACGCTTTGTCACGACAATTTTCCTCCACTTCCAAGATGGAGTCGGTTCTGATTGCTGTGATTCCTCCTGATCGTATTCTGGCTACGGTTCGCACCAGTCTCACTTTTCCTTTGGGTGACAAAATTGTTGCTGCTCAGGTCCATGCTCCTCCTGAGAAACCTTGTGACCGCTGCTTTGTCCCAGAGAGTCTCCATACTGCCGTGCTCTAGACTTACCATTCTCCCAAGGTTACTGGCCACCTTGGGAGGAATCAACTCTTTTGGGCTATTTCCCAACAATTCTGGTGGCCTAGTCTACATGCTGATGTAACCGCCTTCATAGCTGCCTGTTCTGTGTGTGTAAGACTCCACGACACCTTCCAGTGGGCCTCCTACAACCCATACCCAATGGAGAGAGGCCCTGGACCCACCTGTCTATAGATTTTATTGTAGAGTTACCCAACTCCCAGGGCAACACTGTTATCCTTATGGTGGTTGACCGGTTCTCAAAGATGTGTCATTGTATTCCACTTAAAAAGTTGCCCACTTCTAAGGAACTGGCTTCCATTTTTGCTCGGGAGATCTTTTACTTACATGGGCTACCCAAAGTGATTGTCTCGGACAGGGGTAGTCAGTTTCTGTCCCAGCTCTGGCGAGCCTTTTGTGCACAGTTGGGAATTCGGCTTGCTTTCTCCTCTGCGTATCACCTGCAGTCTAATGGGGCTGCAGAACGAGCCAATCAGTCCTTGGAGCAATTCCTATGTTGCTATATTTCTGACCATTATAACAACTGGTCAGACCTCTTACCGTGGGTGGAGTTCGCTCACAATAGTGCCTTGAATTCTGCTTCCTGATTGTCCCCGTTTATGGCGAACTATGGTTTTCAACCTTCTATGTTGCCTGACTCATTTGTTCCACAGAGAATTCCTGTGTTAGAGGAACATCTATGTGGTTTTCGTTCCACTTGGGCACAAGCCAAGGAGGCTTTGTGACATGCTAATGATAGGTACAGACTCCATGCTGACCGCAGACGCCTGCCTGCGCCTTCCTACCATGTTGGGGACAGGGTCTGGCTGTCATCTCGCAACCTCCGACTTCGTATTCCCTCTCTGAAGTTCGCACCTCGGTTTATTGGGCCTTTCCATATTCTTCGCAGGATTAACTCAGTGGCTTACGCATTAGACCTTCCTTCTAATATGCGTATCTCAAATGTATTTCATGTCTCCTTATTAAAACTTTTGATCTGCAACCGCTTTACCACCTTGGTGCCTTATCCTCACAATGTACAGGTTGAGAACCATGAGGAGTATGAAGTACAGTCCATTGTTGACTCCTGAGGGTTCCATGGGAGCATACAGTACCTTGTGCATTGGAAAGGGTACGGTCTGGAGGAACACTCTTGGGTCTCATCCTTGGACGTACATGCCCTTGTCCTCCTCTGTGATTTCCATAGATGTTTTCCCCTCAAGCCCAGTGCCCCCCCCCCCCGCCGAGGAGGAGGGGTCAATGAGGAGGGGTTACTGTTAGGGCTGGGCTCAGCCCTTCCTTCTCTGAGCTGGCTGCTCAGCTGTCGGCTAATTGCCAGCTCTTATCTCTCCACAGTGTCTCACCTGTTGATGATATCCTGCTCGTCAGTCCTGTCTACTTAAGCCATACAATCCAGATGATCTCTGCCTTCGTCTTGGTCACATTTCTAGAGATGCTCTCCTGTGTTCCTGTTAAAGACTTGCTTGGCTGGCATTCTTTCTGGCTCCAGATCTGCTTGCTGTTCTACTACGCTGTTCTCTGGCTCCCTGACGTTTTGGCTTGTCTGACTATCCATTCCGGTTCCTGAACTCTGGCTATGTTTTGACTATGTTTACCTTTTTTTATTATTATTAAACAAGTGTGATTTGACTGTACTTCTGTCTCAGTCTGATTCATGGTTTCTGACACCAACTAACTTTTACACTTACATAGCAGGACACACTACTACTTGTGAGTCAGTTGGCCTGCTAGCACCTTGGACAACTATCATAGTGCTACCATGTTAACCTTTGCTGAATTTCCCTTTTTTTTGTTCTAGTCATTTCCAATTGTTATAACTTTGTTTTGAGAACACTGAAAAAGTACACAAGTAAGACTCTGCATAGGCAGTAACTTACTTTCATATTTTCACGGCATACAGCAATGATAGGATTTTGTATTACAGGAGTCTACCTTTGGTTCACCAGTCACCCTCCTATTACATACCAAATAAGTTTTATCTGTATTTATTATTATGTACCTTCCATATGCTGATTCATCCTACTCTGTAAGCAGTGTGATAACTGCTGTACCTCTGATATGTAATATTACTTACTTTCTTTAAGATTTATTGTCTTGCTAAAGTATGCAAGAAACATTTAACTTAAAAAAAAAAAAACTGTGATGTGTATTCGATTCAGTGCTCTCTCTGACAGTCATATGCCATTTTTCACCAGCTCTGAACTAGATATCCCAGTCCCTGGGGATACACTAGTCCATGATGAATTTTCAGGTATATACTTAGGCTCCTTCCAACATGTTTCGTCACATGGGACTTTATCCAGGGGTGAGTGGTGGAGAGATGTGGCTCATGGCTGTAAGAGAGAGTGCTTCAGCAGGTTATATCTGATATACATTACGTTTCACTGGTGCAGGCTCGAACACCAGAAGATGTAAGTGCATCAGAGGGTGCTTATGAATTCTTAATAAATTGGTATTAGAGTTTTGCCACCATGTGGAGCTATATTATCTTACATTACATGAGATGTTCTGAGGTTGTTTGTGGTTGGATAAAAATGGATTAGGAAGAAAAGAACTACTTTATGAAAGTGCTTTTTGACCTGAACCTGCAGTAACGTCATACATGTTCTGGAGAGTTTTATATGATTACAGTTTGGTTTGCAGCTCTGACATGGTTAGTGTGAAGATACAAAGTACTAAGAAGATAAACACAGATTCTGAGATTTGTTTTTTTTTATATGTTTAAGACTTAAAGGAGAAGTAGAGATGGGCCGAACACCCCCTGGTTCCCTTTGCACTAGAACAGCCGAACATCACAAAAAGTTTGGACCTGAACACCAAACCCCATTGAAGTCTATAGGACCAGAACTTGAAAAATCAAAAGTTCCCATTTTGAAGGATTATATACAAGTTATTGGCCATAAAAAGGGTATGGGGGCCCAGGTACTGCCCTAGGGGACATGTATCAACGCAAAAAGAATGTTTAAAAATAATTGTTTTTAAATGAGCGATTTTAATGATGCTTAACCATTTCAGCCCTGGAAGATTTGGCTGCTCAATGACCAGAGCACTTTTTACAATTTGGCACTGCACTGATTTAACTGGTAATTGCGCGGTCATGCAATGCTGTACCCAAACGAAATTTGAGGCCTTTTTTCCCACAAATAGAGCTTTCTTTTGATGGTATTTGATTACCTCTGCGGTTTTTATTTTTTGCGATATAAACAGGAAAAGACGGAAAATTTGGAAACAAAATGATATTTTCTACTTTTTGTTATAAAAAAAATCCATTAAACTCAATTTTAGTCATACATGTAGGCCAAAATGTATTCAGCCACATGTCTTTGGTAAAAAAAAGTCAATAAGCGTATATTTATTGGTTTGCTCAAAATTTATAGCGTCTACAAACTAGGGTACATTTTCTGGAATTTATGCAGCTTTTAGTTTATGACTGCCTATCTAATTTCTTGAGGTTCTAAAATGACAGGCCAGTACAACCCCCCACCCCCCAAATGACCACATTTTGGAAAGTAGACACCCCAAGGAAATTGCTGAGAGGCATGTTAAGCCCATTGAATATTTCATCTTTTTGTCACAAGTTATTGAAAAATTACAAAAAATAAAATAAAAATTACATAAAGTTGTCAGTAAATGATATATTGCTCACACATGCCATGGTTATATGTGGAATTACACCCCAAAATACATTCTTCTGCTTCTCCTGAGTACAGGAATACTCGAAGGCCATAAAATGCCAAGATAGCACAAACCCACACCCTCCACCCCCCCAAATGACCCCATTTTGGAAAGTAGACACCCCAAGCTATTTGCTGAGAGGCATGTTGAGTCCATGGAATATTTTATATTTTGCCACAAGTTGCGGGAAAATTACAAACTTTTTTTTTTTTTTGCACGAAGTTGTCACTAAATGATATATTGCTCAAACATGCCATGGGCATATGTGAAATTACACCTCAAAAAACATTCTGCTGCTTCTTCTGAGTATGGGGATACCACATGTGTGAGACTTTTTGGGAGCCTAGCCGTGTACAGGGCCCCAAAAATCAATCACCGCCTTTAGGCTTTCTAAGGGCGTAAAATGGTGATTTCACTTCCTCACTACCTATCACAGTTTCGGAGGCCATGAAATGTCAAGATAGCACAAAACCCCCCCAAATGACCCCATTTTGGAAAGAAGACACTTCAAGCTATTTTCTGAGAGGCATGTTGAGTCCATGGAATATTTTATATTTTGCCACAAGTTGCGGGAAAATTACAAACTTTTTTTTTTTTTGCACGAAGTTGTCACTAAATGATATATTGCTCAAACATGCCATAGGCATATGTGAAATTACACCTCAAAAAACATTCTGCTGCTTCTTCTGAGTATGGGGATACCACATGTGTGAGACTTTTTGGGAGCCTAGCCGTGTACAGGGCCCCAAAAATCAATCACCGCCTTTAGGCTTTCTAAGGGCGTAAAATGGTGATTTCACTTCCTCACTACCTATCACAGTTTCGGAGGCCATGAAATGTCAAGATAGCACAAAACCCCCCCAAATGACCCCATTTTGGAAAGAAGACACTTCAAGCTATTTTCTGAGAGGCATGTTGAGTCCATGGAATATTTTATATTTTGCCACAAGTTTCGTGAATATTGTTTCTCTTTTTTTTTTTACACAAAGTTGTCAGTAAATGATATATTGTTCAAACATGGCATGAATATATGTGGAATTACACCCCAAAATACATTCTGCTGCTTCTCCTGAGTATGGGGATACCACATGTGTGGGACTTTTTGGCAGTCTAATCGCGTACAGGACCCCGAAAACCAATCACCGCCTTCAGGCTTTCTAAGGGCATACATTTTTGATTTCACACCTCACTGCCTATCACAGTTTCGGAGGCCATGAAATGCCCAGATAGCACAACCCCCCCCCTCTAAATGACCCCATTTTGGAAAGTAGACGCCCAAGCAATTTTCTGAGAGGCATGTTGAGTATTTTGCAGATCTTGCTTTTTGTCACAAAGTTATTAAAATTGAAAAAAGAAAAAAAATCAATTTTTCTTTTCTTTCTTCATTTTCAAAATCAAATGAGAGCTGCAAAATACTCACCATGCCTCTTAGCAAATACCTTGGGGTGTCTACTTTCCAAAATGGGGTGTGATAGGTAGTGAGGAGTGAAATCACCATTTTACGCCCTTAGAAAGCCTGATGGCGGTGATTGGCTTTCGGGGTCTTGTACACGGCTAGGCTCCCAAAAAGTCTCAAACATGTGGTATCCCCATACTCAGGAGAAGCAGCAGAATGTATTTTGGAGTGAAATTCCACATATGTCCATGACATGTTTGAGCAATATATCATTTAGTGACAACTTTGTGCAAAAAAAAAAGTTTGGAATTTTCCTGAAACTTGTGGCAAAATATAAAATATTCCATGGACTCAACATGCCTATCAGCAAATAGCTTGGGGTGACTACTTTCCAAAAAGGGGTCATTTGGGGGTGGGGGTTGAACTGTTCTGGCATTTTATGCACAACATTAGAAGCTTAAGTCACGTCACCCTCTCTTCTAACCATTTGAAGGCAAAGCCCTTTCTGACACTTTTTGTTTACATGAAAAAATATTATTTTTTTGCTAGAAAATGACTTTGAACCTCCAAACATTATATATTTTGTTAAAGCAAAGGCCCTACAGATTAAAATGGTGGGTGTTGCAATTTTTTTTCACACAGTATTTGCGCAGCGATTTTTCAAACGCAATTTTTTGGGAAAAAAACACTTTCTTAAATTGTAATGCACTAAAACACACTATATTGGCCAAATATTTGATGAAATAAAAAAGAGGATCGTATGCCAAGTACATGGATACCAAAAACGACATTGCTTTAAAATTGCACACAAACGTGCAGCGGCGACAAACTACAAACATTTTCAAAAGCCTTTAAAATCCTTTACAGGTTACCACTTTAGATTTAGAGAGGAAGTCTACTGTTAAAATGACTACCCTCTATCTGACCTTCACAGTGGTACCTCACATGCATGGTGCAATTGCTGTTTACATATGACACCAGGCCGACACTTGCGTTCACCTTTGCGCGTGAGCATGGGGGGACAGGGGTGCTTTTTTATTTTCATTATTTATTTTGCTTTTTTATTTTATTTTTAAACTGTTCCTTTCAGTTTTTTAAATCATTTTATTGTTATCTCAGGGAATGTAAATATCCCCTATGATAGCAATAGGTAGTGACAGGTACTCTTTTTTGAAAAAAATGGGGTCTATTAGACCCTAGATCTCCTCTGCCCTCAAAGCATCTGACCACACCAAGATCGGTGTGATAAAATGCTTTCCCAATTTCCCACTGGCGCTGTTTATATCCGGCGAAACTTAAGTCATGAAATGCTCTTAGCTTTCGGTTTCTTATGCCATAGAGATGGAGCCGTTCTGGTCTACGATCAGTGCTATGGTCAGCTGGCGGAACCACTGGCTGCATTCTCGGGTTCCCTGTTGAAACAGGAGAGTCAGAGAAAATCATGGAAGACGGTGGGGGCGTTCCTTTTCCATTGCTTGTAAAAGCAGTCTAGAGGCTAATTAGCAGCTAGGATTGCTTTTACATGAAAGCCGACCGCTTGCTGAAAAGAATGATACCAAGATGATACCTAAACCCGCAGGCATCATTCTGGTATAACCAGTGGCGTTGTTAGGTGGGTGTGGGGGGTGCGGTCCGCACCCGGGTGACACCCGCCAGAGGGGTGACACCCGTAGGTAGCGGCACGCACCGCTAACACTGCCCACTGCCTGATCTGCTCCACGGGACTTGCGCTGTGTCCCTCAGCACAGCGGACTGAAGCCGCCTCCCCCTCCTCTCTGTTTACATTCACACAGGAGGAGGAGGAGGAGCCCGAGGGACACACAAGGCTGTGACTCCTGTGTGTATCATCCGCGCTGTTCTGAGGTCTGTAAACTTCATGTATACAATACAGTATGTGGGTGGACATGTGCAGGGGGGATTCTATACTAATGGGGGCTCTGCACTGGGGGGATTCTATACTAATGGGGGGCTTTGCACTGGGGGATTCTATACTAATGGGGGGCTCTGCACTGGGGGATTCTATACTAATGGGGGGCTCTGCACTGGGGGGTGTCTATACTAATGGGGGGCTCTGCACTGGGGGGTGTCTATACTAATGGGGGGCAATGCACTGGGGGGTGTCTATACTAATGGGGGGCTCTGCACTGGGGGGTGTCTATACTAATGGGGGCTCTGCACTGGGTGATTCTATACTAATGGGGGGCTCTGCACTGGGGGGATTCTATACTAATGGGGGGCTCTGCACTGGTTGGTGTCTATACTAATGGGGGGCTCTGCACTGGGGGGTGTCTATACTAATGGGGGGCTCTGCACTGGGGGGATTCTATACTAATGGGGGGCTCTGCACTGGGGGGATTCTATACTAATGGGGTGCTCTGCACTGGGGGGTGTCTATACTAATGGGGGGCTCTGCACTGGGGGGATTCTATACTAATGGGGGGCTCTGCACTGGGGGATTCTATACTAATGGGGGCTCTGCACTGGGGGGTGTCTATACTAATGGGGGGCTCTGCACTGGGGGGATTCTATACTAATGGGTGGCTCTGCACTGAGGGGGATTCTATACTAATGGGGGGCTCTGCACTGAGGGGGTTTCTATACTAATGGGGGCTCTGCACTGGGGGGATTCTATACTAATGGGGGGCTCTGCACTGGGGGGATTCTATACTAATGGGGGGCTCTGCACTGGGGGGTGTCTATACTAATGGGGGGCTCTGCACTGGGGGGATTCTATACTAATGGGGGGCTCTGCACTGGGGGGATTCTATACTAATGGGGGCTCTGCACTGGGGGGATTCTATACTAATGGGGGCTCTGCACTGGGGGGTGTCTATACTAATGGGAGGCTCTGCACTGGGCGGATTCTATACTAATGGGTGGCTCTGCACTGAGGGGGATTCTATACTAATGGGGGCTCTGCACTGAGGGGGATTCTATACTAATGGGGACTCTGCACTGGGGGGATTCTATACTAATGGGGGACTCTGCACTGGGGGATTCTATACTAATGGGGGCTCTGCACTGGGGGGATTCTATACTAATGGGGGCTCTGCACTGGGGGATTCTATACTAATGGGGGCTCTGCACTGGGGGATTCTATACTAATGGGGGCTCTGCACTGGGGAATTCTATACTAATGGGGGCTCTGCACTGGGGGGATTCTATACTAATGGGGGCTCTGCACTGGGGGGATTCTATACTAATGGGGGCTCTGCACTGGGGGATTCTATACTAATGGGGGCTCTGCACTGGGGGGATTCTATACTAATGGGAGGCTTTGCACTGAGGGGGATTCTATACTAATGGGGGCTCTGCACTGGGGGATTCTA
This sequence comes from Lithobates septentrionalis, assembly GCA_037952835.1. Lineage (NCBI taxonomy): Eukaryota > Metazoa > Chordata > Amphibia > Anura > Ranidae > Lithobates > Lithobates septentrionalis. The sequence continues at coordinate 1,696,435 of JBBDGP010001083.1, forward strand.
TACTAATGGGGGCTCTGCACTGAGGGGGGATTCTATACTAATGGGAGGCTCTGCACTGAGGGGGATTCTATACTAATGGGGTCTCTGCACTGGGGGGATTCTATACTAATGGCTCTGCACTGAAGGGATTCTATACTAATGGGGGCTCTGCACTGGGGGGATTCTATACTAATGGTGGCTCTGCACTGAGGGGATTCTATACTAATGGGGGCTCTGCACTGAGGGGATTCTATACTAATGGGGGCTCTGCACTGAGTGGGGATTCTATACTGACGGGGGTCAGCACTGAGGGGGTGTATGTACTGATGGGGCGGTCTGCACTGAGGTGGGAGGTTGATACTGATGGAGGGGGGTCTGCAGACTCTGCACTGAGGGAGGGTTTCTGTACTGATGGGGGGGGTCTGTACTGAGGGAGGGGGTCAGTACTTAGTGGGGGGGTCTATACTGAGGAAAGGGGGTCTGCACTGAGCGGGGGTCTGTACTGATGGAGGGGGTCTGTACTGAGGGAGGGGAGTCTGTACTTAGTCGGGGGTCTATATTGATGGAAGGGGGTCTGTACTGAGGGAGGGGGGCTATATTGATGGACTGGGGTCTGTAGTTAGTGGAGGGGGGTCTGTACTGAGGTAGTTGGTGGAGGGGGGTGACACCAATTTTTTCGGCACCGGGTGACACCAACCCTAGTAACGCCACTGGGTATAACCACTCATACCAGTACGTTGCTGGTCCTTGTTGGGCATATAATGTAATGTAATGTTCTTTTTTTAGGCTGCATGAAAAAGAGATTGATTGGTGGGTAAGCCCATTAAAATACCGCCCTTCATCCACCCACTTCTAATGATGGGCAAACATGCACCATTTTTTCTTTTAACTGTGGTGGTGAAATCACCTCCTACAGCGCTGGAGTCGCTGATGTAAGTATCGTGAGAGCAAACGCTGTTGCTGTCAAGATGGATAAATCAGTGCTGCAGCTAAATGGCGTACCTGAAAAGCAAACAATGGTAATGATGAAAAATTAACTCAATAAAACAACTTGATTTTTTAACGCAATCTGTGCCTAAAAAAATATATGCCTAATCATGGTGGCAATCTACCCCTAATGTTAGGAGCAAATCGCTCCTCCACCCCTACCCCCATGTTTCGGCATATATTATCTTTTTTTTAAAACTATGGTGGTGAAATCACCTCCTACAGCGCTGGAGTCATGGCTTTACGTATCGTGGGAGCAAACGCTGTTGCTGTCAGAATAAACCCATGCTGCTTTTTTATTTTGTATGTGTTTTTTTGTTTTTGCACTCTTAACGTTCTAGACTAGGGTCTCTCAATGCTTTGCAATCCTGTACCCTACGCTAATACTCCACTAGTATGTGGTAGTGTTTGAAACTGTCACCGATGCAGAGACCAGGTTGGTCAGGACAGGAGGGACAATAAAAGTGGGTGTCACTCCTAAATCCGTGTTTTCTGCAAACACGACATCTTCTTTGGGGATTTCTTTGGGTAGGGGTACCAAGGAGGACATACGGAAAATGCCTTTCATGCAGCCGTCTCATTGCATTTGCATTGGGAAGGTGGGCCAGAGCACCGTCTGGAAACAGAAGGGCTGTGATGGTCTCTTCCTGAAATTTACCCGCTTCAGCCCCAGAAGATTTTACCCCCTTCCTGACCAGAGCACTTTTTGCGATTCAGCACTGCGTCGCTTTAGCTGACAATTGCGCGGTTGTGCGACGTTGCACCCAAACAAAATTGACATCCTTTTTTTCCCACAAATAGAGCTTTCTTTTGGTGGTATTTGATCACCTCTGCAGTTTTTATTTTTTGAGCTATAAACAAAAAAAGAGTGACAATTTTGAAAAAAACTCAATATTTTTAACATTTTGCTATAATAGATATCCCCAAAACTATCTAAAAATTATTTTTTCCTTAGTTTAGGCCGATATGTATTCTTCTACATATTTTTGGGGAAAAAAAATCGCAATAAGCGTATATAGATTGGTTTGCGCAAAGGTTATAGCGTCTACAAAATAGGGGACAGTTTTATGGCATTTTTATTATTATTTTTTTTTTACTAGTAATGGCGGCGATCTGCAATTTTTATCGGAACTGCGACATTATGGCGGACACATCGGACACTTTTGACACATTTTTGGGACCATTGGCATTTATACAGCGATCGGTGCTATAAAAACACACTGATTACGATAAAAATGTCACTGGCAGGGAAGGGGTTAACCACTAGGGGGCGATCAAGGGGTTAATTGTGTTTCCTCTCTGTGTTCTAACTGAAGGAGGGAGGGGACTGTCTAGGGGAGATGACAGATCGCTGTTCATACTATGTATGAACAGACAATCAGTCTCTTCTCCCCTCAGAGAACCGGAAACTGTGTGTTTACACACACAGATCCTGGTTCTCGGTGTGGCAGCAGCAATCGCGGGAGCCCGGCGGTGATCGCAAACGCTGGGCACTCGCATCGGCTCCGGGGGCGAGCAGCGGGCTTGCGCCCCTAGTGGCCACTGGCGTTTCGCCCAGCCGTTCCATTCTGCCGCAGTACTGCGGCGGCTGGTCAGCAAGTGCTTAAGGAAGGATCCAGTTCGTTCTGAAGCTTTGTATAGCACATAAGCATTCACCAGAGCCAACTGAAATAAATATACAGACACTTTTTTGTAGCGGCGTCTGGCCTTACGGGCAATTAGGTACGGCGCCAACAACTGGTTGTTGAGGTCCACCCCTCCCATGTTAAGGTTGTATTCATGGACACAGAGGGGTTTCTCCACAACACCAGTCGCCGTAGGAATTTGGACAGTCGTATCTGCGTGAAAGGAGGACAGAACAAAAACATTCCGTGTATCCCTCCACTTCACTGCTAACAAATTATTACATTTCAAACAGGCTCTCTCTCCCCGTCTAAGTCGGGATTCTACAAGCCGTTGGGGGAAGCTCGGGCGATTAGATCAAACAGGTGACTAAAAAGTGGCACGCTTGTGTAATAATTGTCCACGTACAAGTGGTACCCCTTTCCGAATAAGGGTGACACCAAGTCCCACACAATCTTACCAGCGCTCCCTATGTAGTCTGGGCAGTTCTCCGGCTCCACGTGACTATCTCTTCCCTCGTAAACCATAAAACTATATGTATAGCCTGTTGCCCTGTCACAGAGCTTATACATGTTGACCCCATATCTGGCACGCTTGCTGGGAAGATACTGTTTGATAGACAAGTGGCCAGAAAACCTAATCAGGGACTCATCAACGCAGACAACTTGATCGGGAGTAAACATGGCTGCAAAATTTTGGTTGAAGTGGTTTACGAGGGGCCAAATTTTGTGGAGCCGATCGTATACAGGGTCACCCCGAGGAAGTCAGAGTTCATTGTCATTGAAATGCATGAACAGCAAGATCTGCTCGTATCGTGTCAAGGTCATGAAGGGAGAGAACACGGGCATATGGTGAATTGGGTCAGTGGACAAATATGATTGCAACTCACTTTTTTTAACTATGCCCATGAGGAGGGATAGGCCCAGGAAGGTCTTAAATTTGGAGAGCTTAATAGTTCTCCAATCTCTGGCAAGGGTCAACTGGGGATTAGTGGCGATGAATTGACCAGCATACAAATTGCTTTGGTCCACAACAGATCTATAGAGATCTTCCGTGAAAAACAGCGAATAAAAATTAAGTGACGTAAAATCAGCTGTTTACACCTAAATTCCAGGTTGGCCAGTGAAGGGGGGAAGTATGGGTGCTTCAGAAGTGGTGGGCTCCCAATTCGGATTGGAAAATGCAGAAGGAAAGGTAGTATGGGCTCAATGGGCCTGTCTTTCTCTTCTTGGTGGCTGTGGGACACTAGATGTGCTAGCCACCTCACCAGCTTGAACTGCACTTATGGGACTCGCCACGTCACCAAGCGTTACTGCAGTGCTGGATGTACGACCAGGATGTACTAGGCCACTGGTGCTTGCCAGTTCACCAGAATGAGCGGCACTAGTACTGGCTGTCTGCTCCATACAAGAGCCCTGCGGTTCTTGCACCTCAACAACAGCAGAAGAACGGGGTCGGGTACGCCTGACCTTGGCAGGGACCAGTACTCCGTCATCAGTTATCTGTCAGGGTGCCGGCACTTGCCTGACGAAGGGGTCCTGCGCGGCCCCGAAACGTTGCACCCCCCCTTGTGATGTGACCATTTTCGATTAAAAAACCTTCTTTGGACAACCTTGTTTGCTGATCCATGGTGTGCTGGCGAAGATGTACTTCTGTTTGATGCTTCCAGAACCCAACTGGTAATCGTTACAGCACCCATTAATGCTCTATGCCGTTTATCCGGGAACGTGTGCGACTGGAATATTGAATTGAGGGTGCCGCTGCTGTCTACTGGTTCGTATTCTGAGCAAGAATCGGACAGATGGGTGACTTCCGCTTCACTCTCATCTGTCAGATTCAGAAATGTGTAGGCCTCTTCACTACTGTACCTCTTCGATTGGACATTTTGGCCTCTAAATTTACTGGTACACTAGAGACTCACAGGAAAAAAAGAGCACCTGACTGTCAGCGACTGCTTCAAACGCTACCAAAAAAACTGTTAGGCTACATGCCCACGGACATTTTAAAAAACGAGCTGCAAAGCTAGTACCAACGCCAGGAAAAAAGCGGCATTAAAAAAGCGTTTTTTTTTCGCGTTTTGCATTGGCGTCAATACCCGTTTAACCACTCTAGCTTTCAGCTGCGTTTCTCTGTGTCTATTCAAATATTGAAGGGGAACCCCCGACAAAATTTTGCAAGATGTTCCCCCCAAGATCCATACCAGACCCTTATACGAGCAAGCAGCCCGGCAGGTCAGGAAAGGGGGGGTACGAGCGAGCGCCCCCCCCCCCCCCCTTCCTGGACCATACCAGGCCACATGCCCTCAACGTGGGGGGTGGGTGCTTTGGGGCAGAGAAGACCAAGCAAAAGAGCAGAAGATAGCGGAGAAGGATCGGAGAAGAGACGGAGAGGGGAGAAAACCCAGCAAAAGAGCAGAAGATAGCGGAGAAGGACCGGAGAGGGGAGAAGACCCAGCAAAAGAACAGAAGATAGCAGAGAAGGACCAGAGAAGAGCCAGAGCTAATTTAATAAAATACTTTAACCACTTGCCGACCGCCTCACGTTGATATACGTCGGCAGAATGGCACGGGCAGGCAGAATCACGTACCTGTACATGATCTGCCTCCCGCGGGCGGGGGGTCCACCCCCCCCGGTGCCCAAGGCGGTCGGCTTTTGTCCAGCGGCGATCGGAGGTGAGGGGGATAGGCCATCCATTCGCGGCCCCCCCCTCGCGATCGCCAATGAAATCATTCCTATGCTGCTGTATGGTAAACAGCAGCAAAGGAAATGATGTCATCTCTCCTCGGCTCGGCATTTTCCGTTCCGGCGCAGAGGAGAGAAGACTGTAATGTGAGTGCACAACACACACACAGTAGAACATGCCAGGCACACAAAACACCCCCGGTCTCCCCCCAATCACCCCCCCCCCCCCCCCCCACCGTCACACTAACACCAAGCAGTTTTTTTTTTTTCTGATTACTGCATGGTGTCAGTTTGTGACAGTTAGTGTGGTAGGGAAGTTAGTATTAGCCCCCTTTAGGTCTAGGGTACCCCACTAACCCCCCCAATAAAGTTTTAACCCCTTGATCACCCCCTGTCTCCAGTGTCACTAAGCGATAATTTTTCTGATCGCTGTATTAGTGTCGCTGGTGACGCTAGTTAGTTAGGTTCACCGTCAGCGTTTTATAGCGTCAGGGACCCCCATATAATACCTAATAAAGGTTTTAACCCCTTGATTGCCCCCTATTGAACCCTTTCACCACTGATCACCGTATAACTGTTACGGGTGACGCTGGTTAGTTTGTTTATTTTTTATAGTGTCAGGGCACCCGCCGTTTATTACCGAATAAAGATTTAGCCCCCTGATCGCCCGGCGGTGATATGCGTCACCACAGGCAGCGTCAGGTTAGCGCCAATACCGCTAACACCCACGCACGCAGCATACGCCTCCCTTAGTGGTAGAGTATCTGAACGGATCAATATCTGATCCGATCAGATCTATACTAGCATCCCCAGCAGTTTAGCCTCTCCGCCCGGCCCAGCCCAGCCCACCTAAGTGCAGTATCGATCGATCACTGTCACTTACAAAACACTAAACGCATAACTGCAGCGTTCGCAGAGTCAGGCCTGATCCCTGCGATCGCTAACAGTTTTTTTGGTAGCGTTTTGGTGAACTGGCAAGCACCAGCCCCAGGCAGTGTCAGGTTAGTGCCAGTAGCGCTAACACCCACGCATGCACCGTACACCTCCCTTAGTGGTATAGTATCTGAACGGATCAATATCTGATCCGATCAGATCTATACTAGCGCCCCAGCAGTTTAGGGTTCCCAAAAACGCAGTGTTAGCGGGATCAGCCCAGATACCTGCTAGCACCTGCGTTTTGCCCCTCCGCCCGGCCCAGCCCAGCCCACCCAAGTGCAGTATCGATCGATCACTGACACTTACAAAACACTAAACGCATAACTGCAGCGTTCGCAGAGTCAGGCCTGATCCCTGCGATCGCTAACAGTTTTTTTGGTAGCGTTTTGGTGAACTGGCAAGCACCAGTGGCCTAGTACACCCCGGTCATAGTCAAACCAGCACTGCAGTAACACTTGGTGACGTGGCGAGTCCCATAAGTGCAGTTCAAGCTGGTGAGGTGGCAAGCACAAGTACTGTCCCGCTGCCACCAAGAAGAAGACAAACAGGCCCGTCGTGCCCATAATGCCCTTCCTGCTGCATTCGCCAATCCTAATTGGGAACCACCACTTCTGCATCGCCCGTACTTCCCCCATTCACATCCCCAACCAAATGCAGTCGGCTGCATGAGAGGCATTTTATTTATGTCCTCCCGAGTATCCCTACCCAACGAACCCCCCAAAAAAGATGTTGTGTCTGCAGCAAGTGCGGATATAGGCGTGACACCCGCTATTATTGTCCCTCCTGTCCTGATAATCCTGGTCTTTGCATTGGTGAATGTTTTGAACGCTACCATGCACTAGTTGAGTATTAGCGTAGGGTACAGCATTGCACAGACTAAGCGCACTTTCACATGGTCTCCCAAGATGCCATCGCATTTTGAGAGACCCGAACCTGGAACCGGTTACAGTTATAAAAGTTAGTTACAAAAAAAAGTGTAAAAAAATAATATATATATATATATATATATATATATATATATATATATATAAAATTTAAAAAAATAGTTGTCGTTTTATTGTTCTCTCTCTCTCTATTCTCTCTCTATTGTTCTGCTCTTTTTTACTGTATTCTATTCTGCAATGTTTTATTGTGATTATGTTTTATCATGTTTGCTTTTCAGGTATGCAATTTTTTATACTTTACCGTTTACTGTGTTTTATTGTTAACCATTTTTTTGTCTTCAGGTACGCCATTCACGACTTTGAGTGGTTATACCAGAATGATGCCTGCAGGTTTAGGTATCATCTTGGTATCATTCTTTTCAGCCAGCGGTCGGCTTTCATGTAAAAGCAATCCTAGTGGCTAATTAGCCTCTAGACTGCTTTTACAAGCAGTGGGAGGGAATTCCCCCCCGCCACCGTCTTCCGTGTTTTTCTCTGGCTCTCCTGTCTCAACAGGGAACCTGAGAATGCAGCCGGTGATTCAGCCAGCTTACCATAGAGCTGATCAGAGACCAGAGTGGCTCCAAACATCTCTATGGCCTAAGAAACCGGAAGCTACGAGCATTTCATGACTTAGATTTCGCCGGATGTAAACAGCGCCATTGGGAAATTGGGAAAGCATTTTATCACACCGATCTTGGTGTCGTCAGATGCTTTGAGGGCAGAGGAGAGATCTAGGGTCTAATAGACCCCAATTTTTTCAAAAAAGAGTACCTGTCACTACCTATTGCTATCATAGGGGATATTTACATTCCCTGAGATAACAATAAAAATGATTTAAACAAAATGAAAGGAACAGTTTAAAAATAAAATAAAAAATCAAAATAAATAATGAAAATAAAAAAGCACCCCTGTCCCCCCATGCTCACGCGCAAAGGCGAACGCAAGTGTCGGTCTGGTGTCATATGTAAACAGCAATTGCACCATGCATGTGAGGTATCACCGCGAAGGTCAGATCGAGGGCAGTAATTTTAGCAGTAGACCTCCTCTGTAAATCTAAAGTGGTAACCTGTAAAGGCTTTTAAAGGCTTTTAAAAATGTATTTATTTTGTTGCCACTGCACGTTTGTGCGCAATTGTAAAGTATGTCATGTTTGGTATCCATGTACTCGGCCTAAGATCATCTTTTTTATTTCATCAAACATTTGGGCAATATAGTGTGTTTTAGTGCATTAGAATTTAAAAAAGTGTGTTTTTTCCCCAAAAAATGCGTTTGAAAAATCGCTGCGCAAATACTGTGTGAAAAAAAAAATGAAACACCCACCATTTTAATCTGTAGGGCATTTGCTTTAAAAAAATATATAATGTTTGGTCTTCAAGTGGTTAGAAGAGTGGGTGATGTGTGACATAAGCTTCTCAATGTTGTGCATAAAATGCCAGGACAGTTCAAAACCCCCCAAATGACCCAATTTTGGAAAGTAGACACCCCAAGCTATTTGCTAAGAGGCATGTCGAGTCCATGGAATATTTTATATTGTGACACAAGTTGCGGGAAAGAGACAAATTTTTTTTTTTTTGCACAAAGTTGTCACTAAATGATATATTGCTCAAACATGCCATGGGAATATGTGAAATTACACCCCAAAATACATTCTGTTGCTTCTCCTGAGTACGGGGATACCACATGTGTGAGACTTTTTGGGAGCCTAGCCGCGTACGGGACCCCGAAAACCAAGCACTGCCTTCAGGCTTTCTAAGGGCGTAAATTTTTGATTTCACCCTTCACTGCCTATCACAGTTTCAGAGGCCATGGAATGCCCAGGTGGCACAACCCCCCCCCCCCCAAATGACCCCATTTTGGAAAGTAGACACCCCAAGCTATTTGCTGAGAGGTATAGTGAGTATTTTGCAGACCTCACTTTTTGTCACAAAGTTTTGAAAATTGAAAAAAGAAATGTTTTTTCTTGTCTTTCTTCATTTTCAAAAACAAATGAGAGCTGCAAAATACTCACCATGCCTCTCAGCAAATAGCTTGGGGTGTCTACTTTCCAAAATGGGGTCATTTGGGGGGGTTTTGTGCCACCTGGGCATTCCATGGCCTCCGAAACTGTGATAAGCAGTGAGGAGTGAAATCAAAAATTTACGCCCTTAGAAATCCTGAAGGCGGTGATTGGTTTTCGGGGCCCCGTACGCGGCTAGGCTCCCAAAAAGTCCCACACATGTGGTATCCCCGTACTCAGAAGCAGCTGAATGTATTTTGGGGTGCAATTCCACATATGCCCATGGCCTGTGTGAGCAATATATCATTTAGTGACAACTTTTTGTAATTTTTTTTTTTTTTGTCATTATTCAATCACTTGGGACAAAAAAAAAATAATATTCAATGGGCTCAACATGCCTCTCAGCAATTTCCTTGGGGTGTCTACTTTCCAAAATGGGGTAATTTGGGGGGGGGTTGTACTGCCCTGCCATTTTAGCACCTCAAGAAATGACATAGGCAGTCATAAACTAAAAGCCGTGTAAATTCCAGAAAATGTACCCTAGTTTGTAGACGCTATAACTTTTGCGCAAACCAATAAATATACGCTTAATGACATTTTTTTTACCAAAGACATGTGGCCGAATACATTTTGGCCTAAATGTATGACTAAAATTGAGTTTATTGGATTTTTTTTATAACAAAAAGTAGAAAATATAATTTTTTTTCAAAATTTTAGTTCTTTTTCCGTTTATAGCGCAAAAAATAAAAACCGCAGAGGTGATCAAATACCATCAAAAGAAAGCTCTATTTGTGGGAAGAAAAGGACGCAAATTTCGTTTGGGTACAGCATTGCATGACCGCGCAATTAGCAGTAAGAGCCCTTGCACACTGGGGCGGGGGGCGGCGTCGGCGGTACCCCCCGCTAGCGGCCGAGAAAGGGTTAAATACCACCGCAAAGCGCCTCTGCAGAGGCGCTTTGCCGGCGGTATAGCCGCGTCGTCCCATTGATTTCAATGGGCAGGAGCGGTAAAGGAGCGGTATACACACCGCTCCTTCACCGCTCCGAAGATGCGGCTAGCAGGACTTTTTTTACCGTCCTGCCAGCGCATCGCTCCAGTGTGCAAGCCCTCGGGCTTTCACACTGGAATGACAGTAGCGGCACTTTCGGGGCGGTTTGCAGGCGCTATTATTAGCGCAATAGCGCCTGCAAACCGCCCCAGTGTGCAAGGGCTCTTAAAGAAAAAGAGAAAAAGATTAGCCCATGGGACTTTATATGAGGTGTCCATGATGATCACAAGTAAATGAATAGAATAAAGTAAAAAATATATATCAAATTTATTAGAATCATTATCATACAATAGAGGTCATGCATATAGATGGCAATTCATAAGAACAGCAACATAACATAATGGTCCTTAAAACATAGCCAAAATGACATTGGTCAAAGTATAATGAGTACAGATATACATGATACATCTCTAACCCGACGCGTTTCGCAAGCTCTCCTCGCATCATCAGGGGCTGATGTGTATATCTGATGTCTGTAACAACAGGTAAAAAAATATATATTCAAGTATAGGTTATGATTGGACAAAAATGCGAGGCCAGAACTCATGATCCCATACTCACTTGTCAGGCAGTTGGCTCCAGGGGCCGACCCCCGGCAGGGGCAGTCGGAAAGTATCTCCCACAGGAGCTGAAGGGACGAAGGTCAGAGCATGGAGGACCGAGGTCAGGCGTAGAGCAGGCACGGCAAAGAAATGGAAAGGAAAAAGAGAAGGATGGACCCAGAATCATTGCAGAGCTTGCTCACTGGAATAAATTAAATGAGTAAAAATATATATGTATGCATGTAAGTAGATCTACAAAAATAAATGTAGCAAAAAGTATCAAGTGGTATGTTCTGGTGCAAGGGGTGCAGAGGTGTCCAACCATACTAGAAAGGAAAAACAAGGAAGGAGGGAGAAGAAAAGAAAGAAAAAGAGAAGAGAAGAAAAAGGGGGAAGAAAACGAGGAAAGAGGGCCAAAAGTGTAGCCCCCCAGTCATGCAGGGTGTATTCCAAATAAAAAATGTATGAATGTGTGTCAATGGGTAGTGGATGTAGAAATAGTAATGGTATCCTAAGTAGCTAAAAAATCTTTATATAGTACACTCAGTATGAGAGACTGTAAAGGTAATTGTATATGTAGCTCAAGTAATTGGTATCAAGATGTTATAAAAATATAGATGTCTTGTACTGAAGTATATGGGATATAAGAATGTCCTGCAAGGAATGAGGGAAGAGCAGTGTGAAGTGAATAAGGGGAGTGTAATGAAGAGGGGGATAAGGGGTGATGTGGAGAAAGACAGAAAAGGGGAGAGGAATAGATGAATGAATAGAGCAAAAAGAAATGTGAGAGAAGTAAATTAGGTAAGGGAGTGAAAGTGTATACAAATGACACTCCACATGTTAGGTGGCTGGTAAATGCGTTCAAGGAATGACATGTAATACAAACGTGGTAGTAAACATAATGCTTACCAATGTGCTCTCTAGTGAATGTGTGGAGAGGACCCAGCTGGAGAGGAAGTATGCCGTGCCAAAACCCCCGCCTAAATACCCGGACATCCGCCGTATACCTCCGCCCCTAGCGTCATGCGACTGGCGAATGAGGGAGGGGACCCTCCGTGGGCCCGCCGGAACTACAGCAGAGCGCAACGGAGATCCCCGCCCATCGCCTGGAGTGACACACTGTGCGCCAGGAATATAGACATCGCTGTGTGCGGATGTCTTCCACTGTGCACGGGGCATGGCGCTGATGCACGTGGTGGCTCCGCCCCTCCTGGGGTGGAGAGGCGGAGACAGCAGGGGAAAGATATCCCCATTTAGTGCATCGCAGCTCCCGGGGACATAAACCAACACCCTCAACCAAGGGGCGGACCCCCGGAGACCCGGGCCGCAAGCAAGGAAGGGAGGTTAGAGATGTATCATGTATATCTGTACTCATACTTTGACCAATGTCATTTTGGCTATGTTTTAAGGACCATTATGTTATGTTGCTGTTCTTATGAATTGCCATCTATATGCATGACCTCTATTGTATGATAATGATTCTAATAAATTTGATATATATATTTTACTTTATTCTATTCATTTACTTGTGATCATCATGGACACCTCATATAAAGTCCCATGGGCTAATCTTTTTCTCTTTTTGTGCAATATAGGGATGGCGGTGCCTCATGTTAGGGAGCAATCTTCAGCCTTTCTCTTTTTGCAATTAGCAGTTAAAGCGACGCAGTGCCAAATTGTAAAAAGTGCTCTGGTCAGGAAGGGGGTAAATCCTTCCGGGGCTGAAGTGGTTAAAAATCTATGTAGTGTGTTTATTTTTGATAGACATGTGCACACTGAAATATTTCATTTCGGAATTTTGTTTTCGTCCGAAAAATAAATTTATTTAGTTACTCCCGAAATTCGTTTTTATTTATTTAGTTTTTCGTTAAAAATTGCATTCGTCCGAAAATACAAATTAAGGTCGAATCTGTCATTGAAGGCTTATGGTGTCTGTCGAATGTTCAAAGAAGATTCGACGGAGCAGCTAAACTGTACGACGCCGTATAGTTTACCTGCTCCGTCGAATCTTCTTAGAACTTTCAACAGACACCATAAGCCAAAGTACGTGTGTACTTAGTTCTAGCTATTTTACTGCTCCTCCTCTTTGGTTACAATCGGCCAATAACATTCATCATCATCATCATTATTTTTATTTATCTTTTCTCCCCTACGTCGAATCTTTTCTCCCCTACGTCAAATCTTTTCTCTCTATGTCGAATCTTTTCTCTATATGTAGAATAATCTTGGACTAATAGAGTTAAGGTTAGGCACATTCGACCACAGGTTTGATGGACACAGATTGTTATTTTCATCATCATGTCGAATCTCCTATCTATATCGAACTATTGTAGCAACAAAAACGAAAATAAAGCATTTGTTTATGACGGATCTTTCGTTTTTTTTCGGATTCTGCACTTTCGTTATCGTTTGTTAAAACGATAACGAAAATACCTGAAATTCGGACGAAAACGAATGCACAATTCAAATTTTTGACACTTTTTTTATTTAGGTGAACGGGTAGGGGTACAATGTACCCCATACTCATTCACCTAGGGTGGGGGGCCGTGATCTGGGGGGCCCCTTGTTAAAGAGGGCTTCCAGATCACGATAAGTCTCCACCCACAGACCATGACAACCACCGGGCAAGGGTTGTTGGGAAGAGGCCCTTGTCCTCATCAACATGGGGACAAGGTGCTTTGGGGTGGGGGGGGGCACAGGGGCCCCATTCTGCCCCAAAGCACCCACCCCCCATGTTGAGGGCATGTGGTCTGGTATGGTCCAGGAGAGGGGGGGCGCTCGCTCGTCCCCCCCTTTCCTGACCTGCCAGGCTGCATGCTTAGATAAGGGTCTGGTATGGATCTTGGGGGCAACTTCATGCAAAATTTTGTCAGGGTTCCCCTTCAAGATTCTCAGCACACAAGTCGCACCGCAAGTCGGATCATCTTGATCTGACTTCTGGTGAGACTTCTATTTAAATCAATAGGCTCCCATAGGAAACCATTGATTTTGAATAGAGACAGAGAAACACGGGACGGTGCATAACGCTGTGTATACAGCGTTAAGCCCCGTTAAATCGCGTTTAACACCTTTTACCGGCGTTTTTACAGCTCTAGCGCTGGAGCCTCAGAACGCACTGGTCCTGGGTTTTTTTTGGAGCTTAAAAATGCCTATGCCACTTACAGCTCAAAAACGCCATGGTGGTCACGAGGCCATAGGCTAACACGAAGAGGCATTTTTAAGCTGCAAAAAACTCTCAAAAAAGTGGCTGTAAAAACATCCGTGGGCATGAGGCCTTAGCGTTCGCAGGGATCAGGCTTGGCTCCGCGAATGCTGCAGTTGTGTTTAGTGTTTTGTAAGCGACAGTGATTGATTGATACTGCACTTGGGTGGGCTGGGCTGTGCAGAGAGGCTGAACGCAGGTTTCTGGGCTGATCCCGCTAATGCTGCATTTTTGGGAACCCTAATATAGTTCTAATCAGATCAAAGATATTGATATGTTTAGACACTATACTACTAGGGGAGGTGTATGGTGCGTGCGTGTTAGCGCTACTGCCACTAATCTGACGCTGCCTGGGGTGACGCAGACCCTGACGATAAAATCTAACTGATATCACCCATTGGGTGATCAGGGGGTTAAACCTTTATTTAGGTAATATACAGCGGGTGCCCTGACGCTATGAAAAAATAACTAACTAACTAACCAGTATCACCCGTGATACTAATACGGTGATCACTGGTGACAGGGAGTGATCAAGGGGTTAAACCTTTATTACGGGGCGTCCCTACACCTATCTGGGCCTACTACTAAGTACCCTAACACTGATTATTGTCACAAATGACACCAGTACAGTGTTCAAAGAAAAATATGAACACTGCACTGGGTGACACAGTGACAGGAAGTAAAGGGGTTAAATTGGGGGGTGACAAGTGTGCCTATGTGTACTGTGTCAGTGTAGTGTTGGTGCAACTTACTCTGAGATGTCTTCTCTCCTCTCTCTGGAACGAGTTCCACGAGGGGAGATGACATCACTTCCCCTGCCTGTGTTTACACTTATGCCACGTACACACGATCAGACTTTACGGCATACTTGGTCCGGCGTACCGGATTTCGTCGGACAATTCGATCGTGTGTATGTGTGGGCTCCAGCGGACTATGTTTTCTCAAAAGTTTGTCGGACTTAGATTTGAAACATGTTTCAAATCTATCTGACGGACTCGAGTCCGTTCGAAAAGTCCGCTCGTCTGTATGCTAGTCCGACGGACAAAAACCGACGCTAGGGCAGCTATTGGCTACTAGCTATGAACTTCCTCGTCTTAGTCCGGTCATACGTCATCACGTACGTATCCGTCGGACTTTGGTTGATCGTGTGTAGCCAAGTCCGTTCATTCGTAAAGTCCGTTGAAAAGTCCGCCGGGCAAAGTATGCAGTAAAGTCCGGTCGTGTGTACGCGGCATTACACAGGTAGGGGAAGGATTTCATTTGCCACAACCGATCACCAGGTCCAGGCCAGAAATCATTGGCCTGGGCCTGGAGACTAATCAGTTCTGAAGTGAATCCAATCGTCGTGCGCATCTGATGTAAGCCAACGTCGCTTCGCCCAACCAAGCCAACCTGCCGCAGTACAACTGTGGCGGCTGATCTGGAACTGGTTAAAGTGAAACAATTAAAATGAAAAATTCCTTCAAAGGCCAAGTTCACCTTTTTTTTTCTTCTAAATTCCAGCTTCCCTATGCACCAATATAGCATTCACATACTTTTTTTTGAAAAAATATCAAAGCTTTCCGTAAAATCTAGACACGTACCTTACTGTCCTCCATCCATGATTCCAAACGTATCTATTGCTACTGTCTTACGTCCTTACAGACTGTAGGTCATGACACAGGAAGGAGTTGACCAGCTGATCTAATCATCTACTCACCCACTCCCAGCTGCACGTTTTTTTAAATGAAATGCAATCAATCAGTGATCACCCTTCTCACTAAATACACAATATATAATCAAATTGCAGTGTATGGCCATCTTTATACAAGTGCATAGAAGGGAGTGGACAGAAACACTCAGCTGTCAAGCCCCGTTCAAATCTCTGCATATCGGGAACTCTTTTTTTTTTTTTTTGCAAAGTGGGGAGGTGTTTGGGAGCATTTTCACTCATCACACATAGGGCAGCCCACCCAACTGCCCCAAAGAAGCTTCAGAACTTTTTTTTTTTTTAGAGCGGAGCTTGGTGCTTGGTTTTTTACTGCGATTTTTGGTGCAGCACATTTCTGAAATGCACAGATGTGCATAGAGCCTCATTGTTTGCGTTAACACACCAATTTCACTTTCAAGACCCACTCACATCTAGCATACGTTTGGAATCATGAATGGAGGACAGTAAGGTACATGTCTGTAGATGTTATGGAAAGCTTAGATATTTTTGCAAAAAAAAGTACAAGAATGCTATATTGGTACATAGGGGAGCTGGAATTTAGGGGGAAAAAAAAGGTGAACTTAGCCTTTTAATATAGTGCCGAGGGAGGTCCCCTTAGTCTAACTGTAAAGTGGCACATCGGTACAGTGTATAGAAACTGCTGCAGCAAAACTGACTAAAGAAAAAAAAATGCATTTAAATGTACTTCATGGCTGCAAGCTATTGCCAGCACTCGGCAATACAATTTAAAAAAAAAAAAATAAGGCATGGGGTCCCCCTCCTAGTACATACCAGGACCTTTGGGACTGGTATGGATTTTAAGAGTAACCCCATGCCAAATAAATAAATAAATAAAACCACAAAGGTCCCCCCAAAATCCATACCAGACACTTATCTGAGCATGCAGGCCAGCAGGGCAGAAAAAGGGGGGGCAAGCAAGCTCCCCCCTCCTGAACAATACCAGGCCACATGCCCTCAACATGGGGGTGCTTTGGGGCGGGGGGCTCTGTCACCCCACAGTACTCTGTCCCCATGTTGATGGGGACAAAGTCCTCTTCCCGACAACCCCCGGGCTGTGGGCAGGGGGCTTATTGGAATCTAGAAGCCCCCCAGGTTTCACCCCCCATGTGAATAAGTATAAAGTACATAGTATCACCAAAAAATGTTAAAAAGAAATACACAGTTTTTGACAATTCCTTTATTGAA
Organism: Lithobates septentrionalis; assembly: GCA_037952835.1. NCBI lineage: Eukaryota > Metazoa > Chordata > Amphibia > Anura > Ranidae > Lithobates > Lithobates septentrionalis. Next base: position 1,713,253 of record JBBDGP010001083.1, read on the forward strand.
AATTAAAAAAAAAACGTCCCCCAATGTAGATCCATCGTCATTTGCCACGTCGACACCGCTGGACCCCAAGAAAAAGAAAAGAAAGTCCGTCTGCAAAGAAGGCTAACCGCCTACTGCATGCTCAGCCGTTTGACAGTTCTTATATAGATAAGGGGTGGAGCCACCTGGCAGCACCGCCCCTTGTGACATTACCGACCCAGCATGCACCTTGTTAAAGGGGGCTTCTAGATTCTGATAAGCCCCCTGCTCGCAGACCGCCACCACCAGGGTTGTCAGGAAGAGACCCTTGTCCCCATCAACAAAGCACCCCCCATGTTGAGGGCATGTGGCCTGGTATGGTTCAGGAAGGGTTGTTCGCTTGTCCTCCCCCCCCTCCCCTTCCTAGCCTGCTGGGCTGTATGCTCGGATAAAGGCCTGGTATGAATTGGGGAGGGACCCCCACGTGGGTTTTTTATTAACATTTTTTTATTGCCAGCAATTTAAATGTCAATTTTTTTCCTCTTTAGAAATGTCAGTTTTGCTGCAGCAGGTTCTATACAGTGCCTTGTAAAAAAGTGTTCATACCCCTTAAAATTTTCCAAACGTAAATTTTCCAAAAACGTAAATGTATTTTTTGGGGATTTTGTGCGATAGACCAACACAAAGTGTCGCATAGTTGTGAAGTGAAAGGAGATTAAATAGCTTTCAAAATTGTTTTACAAATAAATATCAGAAAAGTGTGGCGTGCATTTGTATTCAGCCCTTTACTTTGATACCCCTAACTAAAATCTAGTGGAACCAATTGCCTTCAGGAGTCACCTAATTAGTAAATAAAGTCCCCCTGTGTGTAATTTAATCTCAGTATAAATACAGCTGTTCTGTGAAGCCCTAAGAGGTTTGTTAGAGAACCTTAGTGAACAAACAGCATCATGAAGGCCAAGGAACACACCGGACAGGTCAGGGATAAAGTTGTGGAGAAGTTTAAAGCAGAGTTAGGTTATAATAAAAATATCCCAAGCTATGAACATCTCACGGAGCACTGTTACATCCACCATCCAAAAATGGAGAGTAAGGAACAACTGCAAACCTACCAAGACATGGCCGTCCACCTAAACAAGTTGTTCTCAACTCCAGTCCTCGGGACCCACCAACAGGCCAGATTGTAAGTATTTCCTTGGGGAGATGCAGACTAGAATACTGAAATCACTGAGCAGCAAATTATATCACCTGTGATGTATTTCAGTTATCTTGCAAACCTGGCCTGTTAGTGGGTCCTGAGGACAGGAGTTGAGAACCACTGACCTAAACTGACAGGCCGGGCAAGGATAGCATTAATCAGAGAAGCAGCCAAGAGGCCTGTAGTAACTCTGGAGGAGCTGCAGAGATCTACAGCTCAGGTGAGAGAATCTGTCCACAGGACAACTATTAGTCATGCACTTCACAAATTTGGCCTTTGTGGAAGAGTGGCAAGAAGAAAGCCATTGTTAAAAGAAAGCCATAAGAAGTCTTGTTTGCGAGAAACCATGTAGGGGACATAGCAAACATGTGGAATAAGGCGCTCTGGTCAGAGATCAAAATTGAACCTTTTGGTCTAAAAGCAAAACACTATGTGTGACGGAAAACTAACACTGCACATCAACCTGAACACACCATCCTCACGTGAAACATGGTAGTGGCAGCATCATGTTGTGGGGATGCTTTGTTTTTAGCAGGGACAGGGAAGCTGCTCAGAGTTGATGGGAAGATAGATGGAGCCAAATACAGGGCAATCTTAGAAGAAAACCTGTTAGAGTCTGCAAAAGACTTGAGATTGGGGCGGAAGGCTTACCTTCCAGCAGGACAACAACCCAAAACATACATCCAGAGCTACAATGGAATGGTTTAGATCAATGCATATTCATGTGTTAGAATGGCCCAGTCAAAGTCCAGACCTAAATCCAATTGAGAATCTGTGGCAAAAATTGCTGTTCACAGATGCTCTCCTTCCAATCTGACAGAGCTTGAGCTATTTTGCAAAGAAGTGGCAAAAATGTAACTCTCTAGATGTGCAAAGCTGATAGAGACATCCCCAAAAAGACTTACAGCTGTAATTGCAGCGAAAGGGTGTTCTACAAAGTATTGACTCAGGGGGGCTGAATACAAATGTACGCCACACTTTTCATATATTTATTTGTAAAACATTTTGAAAGCAACTTCTTTTCCTTCCATTTCATGTTGGTCTATCACATAAAATCCCAATAAAATACATCTACGTGTTTGGTTGCAACATAACAAAATGTGGAAAAAGTCATGGGGTATGAATAATTTTAGGCACTGTACATGGTACATAAAAAAAAACGGCGTGGGGTCCTCCTGAAAATCCATACCAGACCCTTACCCGAGCATATAGCCTGGCAGGCTAGGAAAGGGCGGGGGACGTGCAAGCGACCCCTCGTCTGAACCATACCAGACCACATGTCCTCAACATATGTGGGGTGCTTTGGGGCCAGGGGGGCTCTGCCCTCCCGCCCCAAAGCACCTTGCCCCCATGTCGATGAGGACTAGGACCTCTTCCCGAAAATCCTGGGTGGTGGTTATGGGGGTCTGCTGGCAGGGGGCTTATCGGAATCTAGAAACTCCCTTGTACCCTTACTCATTCAAAGTGTCATCGTCAATCACGACGCCGGTGCCAGACCCAAAAAAAGAAACGATCCACCCACAATGAAGGCTGACCACCTACTGCAGGCTCCGCCCTTTGACAGTTCTTATATAGGTAAGCGGTGGAGATGCCTGGCGACATCACCTGGTGGCACGACCCCCTTGTGACATCACCAACCCAGCATGCATCGGTTGGTGACATCGGCAGGTGGCCCTGACCCTTACCTATATAAGAACTATCAAACGGTGGAGCAGACAGATGGCGGTTGGCTTTCATTGCGAGGGGAGCATTTTCTTTTTTCGGGTTGAACTTTCGGCGTGGCATTGCGATTGATGATGGATCAATATTGGGGACATTGTTTTTTTTTATTTTTAATAAAGCAATTGTCAAAAACGTTTTTTTCTTATTGACACTTTTTTTGGTGAATGAGTAGGGGTACAAATGTACCCCATACTCATTCACATAGGGGGAGGGCTTGGATCTGGGGGCCCCCCTTATAAAAGGGGGCTTCCAGATTCCGATAAGCCCACTGCCAGCAGACCCCCATGATCTCAGCCCGGGAATGTCGGGAAGAGGTCTTTGACCCCGTTAACATGGGGACAAGATGCTTTGGGGTGGGGAGGCAGAGCCCCCCAGCCCCTCCCCCCATGTTAAGGGCAAGTGGCCTGGTATGGTTCAGGAGGGGGGGTCCTCAATCATCCCTCCTTTCCTAGACTGCCAGGCTACATGTTCAGGTAAGGATCCGGTATGGACTTTGGGGGGACCCCGCTTTTTTTTTTTTTTTGGTGTGGGGCTCCCTTTTAAAATCTATACCAGACCCGAAGGGTCCAATTCAGGTGTTCGCCGAATGAGCGAATAGGCGATGTTTAGGCCGAACCGTTCGCCCAACTTTAAGGAGAAGTAAACGTTTGTTTTTTTCGCCATACTTCTGTGGGTCATTTTTTTGTCTTTCATATTCCTGAACTTCTCTTTTAATTAGTATACAAGTTATATATTTTTTTATAAATATTAATAGTAAGACTATACAGCTTGTTACACATTAAAAAGATTTTTTTTCACTCAATATTTGTGAAATCATCATTGCCATCATTTTTTTTTTTACTTCTATGTAGTAGGTGCACTTACAAGTAGGTGCATAGCTGATTGAGCATATGCAAATAGAACAAGAAATTATGGGAATGGCGCAGTATTTTGTAATCATTTTTACAGAACGGCTACAAGATGTAATTTCTGCTACAGTGGGCAATATCAACTTTGATGCTGAAATTTATACTTTTTTCCATGGCAAACAATTACATCTATGTATATTTTCGCTGAGAAAATGATCGAAAAGACAAAGTTTTATTGTATATCACCTTTATCTGAAGAGTAGGTTTTCTGTTATCCACTTCCAGTCCAGGCCAATTCTGAAAAACCCTCATTACATGTGCAAAACATTTTTTGCTAGAAAACCCCCAAAAATATATATTTTTTAAGCAGAGGCCCAGAGAATAAAATGGTGGGTGTTGCATATTTTTATGTCACATGGTATTTGCACAGAAGTTTTTTGATGGCAATTTTTTGGAGGAAAAATATACTTTAATGAATTTGAAAACACAAAAAAACAATACCCAATTTTTTGGTAAAAATAGAAGATGTTATGCCAAGTAAATAAATACCAAACCTGACAAGCTTTATAATTGCATCTATACATAGAATAGCGCAAAATTACAGTACCTAAAAATCCCCATAGGTGACTTTAAAATCCTTTACAGGTATCCAGTTAAGGGTTACACAGAACTATTACTCTTATGTTCACAATAATACCTTGTGTAGTGTTATCACCTCCTACATATGCCTTTACTGGCCGATAATGGCCAACAAAGCTAAAGCTGGAAGTGACTAAATCATTGTCGCTTCTGGTTTCTGACGTCACACAGTGGGAGGAACAACATCAGTTCCTCTCAATGTGTGCCTGGAACCAGATGCCGACAGTGGTTACACACTAATCTGGCTCCCTGACTGCCTAAGTGAGCATGGTAAAGGCGGTGGCGGGTGGGACCCCTCTTCCACTGCCTGTAAAAGTGATCCAGTAGCTCTTTAGCTGGTCAGATTACTTTTACCAGTTTTGGAATTGGCGGCTGAAAACACGGATACCTCAAACGCTGACCGAGATATCACCCTGTCGCTGGCCGGGAAGCGGTTAAATTGAATATTGGCACAGCTCTGGATTGAGGGCCAAAGAATCATTGTATAACAGTAAGATAACTGTTCCTCAAATGCTGCGGAGCACCAGAAACACAGCCAGTCACATGGTTCCCTAAACAAATTTCAGATCTGTGGGGAAAAAAAAAATGCAGAATACTGTGTTGGCCTTAATGCGAGACTCATCTATTAGTAAAGATAGTGAGTAAATAAAAAAGTAACCTGAAAAAGAAAAGCCATCAACTGTACAAGTTAAGCAAATATGAGGTGTAACAACAAATATCTTAACTTACTAAATACCTTTATATGTAATAATTAATATAAATATAGAAAGCTTGAACCTTTTCTCATACTAAAAATCTTTGCAACCATTACCTATTAGGCAGTAAAAGGCTACTGGCTGTGCTTTCAAGATTGCCACTCAAACATAAAACATGTACACAAAGCTTTAACACAGAAATACTGCCCTGAAGCTGAGGCCCCTTTTTTTTATATAAATGTAGCATTTTTATTTAATTAGTGTTCAGAATGAAATGCAACAAAAAGTAAAATTACAGTATTTTCACAATAGATTCCCTTTCATTCCATGGCAATATTTGACGATTCTACTGTTCACTATGACACAAAGCACTTGTGCTAAAAGCCATCTCTTTTGGTGAATGCATGATGAAGTAACATTTGCCAACTAATTTAGTAAGATACAGCAATGTAGAACAGGTAGGTATTGATGCCTAGCAATTCATAATGTGTTCTAGATAAGAAAGGAATCCGAGTACTAAAACCAACCATTATCCACTTTATTATCCTAAACCATATTATATGTTATGATATGTAATCACAGCATTAAGGCCCAAATTACTCTTCTGCTTTAAGGGTCTATGCACACTGGCCTTAAAAAAACACCAGTTCTTTTTAGCAGAAAAATGTTCATATAGAGCATTTTTGTACACTTGGGTGTTTTTTTTATTTCTGCCAGAAAACTCTCAAAAGCGCAATCCAGAAGGTTTTTTTCTGCCTTCAAACACTGGGCTTAAATCATGCCTCTAAACCAGTGTTTTCCCAACCTTTTTCAGTCAAGGCACCCTTTAGAATTCTGCAGGGTACACCAGTCTGAGGGCTCGTTCACACCAGGTTCGTCCAAACGCACTTTTTATGCGTGTTCCCCTGTGCATCTTATTTTCTTTTTTTATGGGTTGCCCTTGAAAAAAAAAAAAAATCACATTGTACCAAAACCTGGAGTGAACAAACCCTAAAGTGTGGTTTGTGAGGCAGAGTTTGTAAATTCTCTCCCCCATAACCACCCTAGTAGCCAAACCTCCCTCTCCTAGCCCAAATTCCCCCTCTTAACACAAAATATGTTCTTCCTTCCTCTACAAATGCCCCCTCCTAACACAAAAGCTTTCATCCCACCACATCCCTCTCATAACTAAAGGAGTAGTGACACCAGCAAAGAAGGAGAGAGCAGGTAGAAGCTGTCTCCTCCCTCTGCATAGGGAGGAGTCAGGGGATGGCAACCAAACCACATACAATCTGATCTGTGTGGGCTGCGTTGCAAATCCATTCTGGAGTGGATGAGTATCTCATCTCTGAGGTGCCTCCACTTATTTGGATTTATGAGTCAGAAAGCATATTTTAGATGGCTCCAAGAGTAGGCAGCGTTTCTCCAATATACACAGAGAGGAGCGAGCACAGCCCGGACCCCCTTTTTGCAGCTATCTATAATCCCATCAGCAAAAGAGAAAGCTATGCAGGGCGCCCAACCTGTCCTTAGCAACGATTATGTCATTGGTTGGCAGGACTCAGGCAGGTGGCCCCGACTGCATTCTGTATTGCCAGGTGGGAGTATAATTAGTGGCAGAGAGGAGAAAATAACTGGGAGGGGGAGGTCTGGGCTGTGCGCTCTCCTCTCTGTATAGGTTAGCACACTGCAAGTTTTTTGTCCTTTTGCCGTTGAGAAACACTGCTCTAAACATTCTGATGTGCATGGACACATAGGAAAACACTGAGCTGCTTCTACAGGCAAAACTCCTGTAGAAGTGGTGTTTAAGCCCAGTGTGCATTGACCCTAAAAAGTATGTGCAATATAGCAAGAAAAATTATTTTTACTGAGAGAGTAAATGTACTATATACATCAATTTTTTTATTCCCTTAAAAGCAGTTTATAAAATGCATTTTTTATGCAACTTTGATGTTTTTCTATGCATTTTAACATGACCAAAATGCACAACATTTGCACTTTAAGAGTTATCTGTAAATGTTCCTAAAGTTCTTAAAAAGCAGAAGTGTGAGAGGGGTCTTCAGACTGCTTAACCACAGCCCTGTCGGGTCAGTATGTAAAAAAAATATATATATGTATAGTCTAGAAAAATAATGAATATCATCACATCTTCCAATGCTGACAGGATTAAAAACAAAAATCTGCAGATTTTTCAGACCCCAGAGAAGCAGCAAGTTTAGTTTTGTGAGGGGAAGTCTTTGGGAGGAGGCTAACAGCTTTATTATTGATCAACCTGCAGCAGAAAATTACATACAGCTATTTTCTCATGCTATACACACCAGTTTACCCTGAGAAGGAAGGAAAGGATGGTTAAAAACACTCTATGGAGGATATAAGCAATGCTAGTAATATGATCATTTATTGTATTTGTTGGTCTATTCTAAGACTGGTTCTGTGTAAAGTATGTGCCAAGCTTTTACATCCAGCTACACTAGAGCTGAAATAAAGAGCTGTAAGCTACTGAAAAAGCTTGGCACATGGCACTATTACACTACCTGAAGGGAGATCAAAGTAAAAGGCACAGAAGGTTCACCAAATGTCATGGAGGTAGTGGCAGCAATACTGAAGAATCTTTACAGTGAATACTAAATAGAATCAGCAAAAGACCGCACATTTTATCTTCTCTTCGGTGTTCACTCTAACAATCATCTCTTTCACTGAAATTTTAGGTTAAAGAACTGAAGACATCCCTATACAGGTTGCCTAGACAAATGTTAATGAGCTTAGCAATCTTTAAGGACCATGATAAAAATGTTTATATAGAATTTCTGCCATACAAGAGATCAAAAGGTCCATTAATAACGACAATGTGATATTAAAAGTGATTAGGATACTAAATCTTTACATGTTTTTAATGAATAAGAACTGCCAAATAACACATTGTTCATGCGTATGTGTGTATGTTCACGCATACGGGATAAAGAATAAAAGGGAAAAAACCCTCCCCCATAAGGTGTTCAGTAATAAATTCCATGGGGTCTTCTCTGCAGCCTGCGCTTTGTATTGATGTTATTTATGGATCTGTCAGGAGTTTTGGTTCTGGTAAATAGAAGCCTTGTCCTTTAGCAGATCGAGACACAAATGACAACTCCAACTTCCTAAAACAACAGAGAAAAAAATCTTTAAAATATTTCTGGTAATATAAAAAAAACACAAAGATAGCACACCATTAAGAATATACAATAAAAAAATCATGCTATCTGAATGCTTTTATCTTCTGGGTATCTTGACACCACCCATCCTCTATGTTCCGTGACTATGTTACAAAGTAAAATTTTCCAAATTAAAAACAATCTATATTGGCCAGACGGTTTTCGTGTATTATTTGAGCTTATAGTTATATGTAAGTTATTTATTAAATATAAACATGAAAAATAATATATTGGATGTTCATTTAAAGAAAAAATCCTGCCATGATTGGGAAAACAGAAAAATTGCATATACTCACCCTCAGGAGGCTCAGCCATTGGTGGAGAGAGGCAATACATATGGTATCCACGGTCACAATCATCACAGAATAGCAACTGATCCTATTGAAAAGCAAAAAAACAAAAAACAAAAACAAAAAAAAAAAACTTGGTACAGAACATGTCTGAGGCAACATGAAATGCCAAGATGAACAGCCATAAAGTGGTAACTAAGTGATGCTCTTTAAGTGCAATAACCCATGTCATCCAGTCAAACTCTATGTTGTAATCCTATGAGTTTAGCAAAGTGAATCCTGATTGGTTACTATGGGTTTCTGCATTTATTAATCAGCACTCCTGTATTTAGAGGTTTTGTTGTTTGCTTAAATGCTTACATTAGGATTACCGTCTTCCTAGGAAAATATGATCTGTTGGGCAGCTCTTTAAATATAAAGTTAGAGGTTCTCTCCCTCTCCTTACTTAACATGTTTTCCCGAGCTGAAAAAACTTCATAACACATGGTTACAGTGTCACAGAGGCCAGTGACAACTCATAGCCTGCCATTGTTTCATCTCTTGAAAAAGCTAACTGCCTGCCTGGACTTGATACTAACGCTCTGGTTTTAATATTTAGAGACAGAGACTCAGAAAAAGTATGCAGATCAGTTCCCCCTTCACTTACTGCATGCTTATTTAAAAATACTTAAGTCCTGAATTCAGCAACAGCCAGGAAACCAGTGTTTTCAAAATGTTAGTATTTGCAACTTATAGATTGTCTTCAGTACAGGTTTCCTTTATATTCAATTAATGTTAAACAACATTTACTTACATCATTCTCAGATGTCCCACAGATGTTGCAGCATTTACACTCAATGCACTGCCAGCGGTAAGTCTTCACAGCAGCCATCATCACTGCAGTAAACTGCAAACAGGAAGGATGTCCTACGATCGCAAGAGAAACGGGGCTCAGACTATTCCAAATGATTGCAGACAGCTTTATTATGGTGTCACACTTTTAAAATGAAGTACACTATGATGTGGTCATATTACCAGATCTGGACTACATGTGATAAAATGAAATATGGTAATATACCTTGAAAAATTATGTAGGGATAGGTGTAATTTATTTTTATTAGGCGAGATTGATCAGAACAGCAAAAGCTGAATTGGCATATTTTACTACCCTTTTTCAGGGTTTAGTGATCACAAAAGAAAACTAAATATACCAGTGTACTTGTATTATAGAATAGCCAGATTACTTGTTTTCTGTAGAACATAGTCCATAAAGCATAAATATAAACTGCTGCAGTCATTAAAAATAACCTGTTCTTTTTAAAATATGTGACTCTTCATTTTGATGCAAAGTATGTTTTACAACAATGAAACAAATGAACAGTGTTAAAAGCTCTTTCCACAGAAACAAAATGACATTTAAGGACACCCCTTCCAAATATGTCTGTTCTACATCAGTTTTTCTTTCAAATCCCTAATCCCTCCTGGCAATACCATCTGCTCCCTGCTATCCAGTTGAACTCTGAATACCATTACGTATACTTTTTCTTTGGCAAAATCCCTGCTCCCTCGCCTCAATAATGACCTACAGGTTCCATATTTGATGGACAAATAAGTACAGTATCACCCAAAGTAAGTAGCTGCAGCAGTTGGAACACCAAACCTGAATGACTGTTTGTTTTGGGCTAGTAACTTCCAAGTAAAATAAGGTACAAATATTGGACCTGGTGCCAACACCTTCAATAACAATTCCTGTTAGCTTCCCTTTCTTCTTGGTTTCCAATTTTACTACTGATCAGGCACTACTTCTCCCAATGGCTGATGGAGAAAAATGTCATATACAGCTGACAAAATGGAAATCCTGTACAACTTTACAATTTCAACTATGTAAATAAATAGCTCTAAAAAAACAACAACAAAAAAAACAAACAATTGATAAATAGTTCAAAAGGAAAAGGTTCTTTAATGGCAATACCTCAAAACTATTACCATATGGATAGTTTCTTTGCTTATGAAATTTAGGCACTATTTCACCACAAACATGCAGGCCAATTTAAAAAATAAAATAAAACAAACAACAACCCTAGGCCAGCACTGGTTTCAGTTAAACCTGACACTTTCTGTAATAAGTAAATGTAGGGAAACTAAAGGGCAGTAAAGACTGATCCATCTTTAGATATCCACTACTGATCGGGTGTACCCTTGACTAAATCCTTGTGTGGGTTTGCAAAATGTGGGCGACCCACAGACAAATTTAATCAAACAGTAAACAGGAGATGAATGAGCGACAGGACAATCTGACCAGATTCAAAGTGTTCTGAACGCAGCAATTTCCATTGCATAAGTGGATCAATGCTGTATTCCATGTTGTCTGAAGAAACTGTTGTTACATGTTCTACAAATGAGTCACTAATTTGGCATTGTCATGTGGATGGTGTTAATGGCATAAACCATAGTGATCTCTACACAGAAACCAAGTCTACCCCAGAAGTAGTATATTCTCCTTAGGTGTCAAGCCTTGTGAAGTGCACAAATATTCAAGTTTTGCTGCTTGTTAAAGCTGAACTTCAGCAATTATCTGTATTGCATACTTACATAGCTCCAGTCCAGTTTTGCACAATGTATATATGCATTACTCATACTAGAAGAGTGTAAGGGCAGCAACGTCAATCTCCACCTCGCCCAGTCAGAGAACACCTTGTATTCATTGAAAAAATACAAGATATTCTATGTATGATGGTGGTGCCAATTGACTGACCCCCCTCTGGTCAGTGGGCTAACAAATCCTGAGCAGGACCCAAAAGATTGCAGCTATTTGCTGTAGTAGTGCCGACTACTACAGCACTTTCCAGCTTTCCCAGCAGTCCATCAGGTATGGATAATGCATACTTACATCATGTAAGCATGCATTATGCATAAGTATGCAATCATGTAAGTATGCACAAGTATGCAATGCAAATATAACCTGGAGTGCAGCTTTAACTCAAATTTTACATAAAACTGGATAACCATTTAAATATAATCAACTTGTCTAACTGCAATTGTTAATTTTAAGAAACTAGGCCTGTTTCTTCATTAAAACACAATGCCATTATAGAATAATAGCCCATACATATGTAATAGAGTGTGGCATTATTCTGAGAAATCAGAACATAAAACACCATCTGTAATTAAGCACTGCAGACCCAAGAAGTTGGTCACACAATCTGATTGTACAGTCTCTTTACAACCTTCTTAAAAAGGTAAACTATAATGATTTTGGTGTGTTATTTCAGTTATTTTACTTTTTCTATACCATTTTATAGTTTTAAACTTTTTATTGTACAGGATAAAAGGTTTCCAGAAGTACTGTGGGTAATCTAAAGAGATAGGAAAGTGGAACAGCATGCTTTGCAGTTATATTTGTCTGATAGAAATCTCTAGGATAGGTATGAGTGGTTGCTATGAAGATTGTGTTCTGTAAAAAATGGGCTTCTTAGAACAACTGAAAAGGAGTCAAGTGAATGATGTAAAAAGATGACTAGAGCTCAATCTGTTGGCTGAACATAAGATTACACAACAGCATGCAGCATTTTATATTTATCCAGTTACAAAAATGAACTGCACAATTTTTAGTCTAGACCACAAAGGAAAATCAAATCCATCAGTCCCTTTGAAATTTACCGTATTAACAATGTATTACATTGATATCCAAAATAAGGGACGTCCTTGCTCTAACACAGTAGCTGGTAAATCTGTTACAGATTGTACAGTGTGAAGAGTGTGTGGCCATACCTAACCCACTTACCTGCTGCTAGGTCACAAACAGGAAATAAAAATAAAAAATTTAACAGATTTACCACTTTTTTTTTTACCATTATGGGATTATTAGTAATTAAGTTGTGTTCGATGTGCTGGCTTGTGGCACTTTGACTAAACTTCCTGCCCCCCTGCTCATCCTCACCTGTCTTCAATCCAGCGAGATGTCAGTGGTGCAACAGCTGCTTTTCAAATCTTCTGTGCTGGGCCCATGCAAGTGAACCAGCATCTGAAATTGCTTCTTATGAAATGTCCAATCTTCACTGAAACACAAAGTATGAGCTCTCCAAAGGACTGATCAGAGAGTGTGGCATACGTGTGGGCCAAGCACAGACTTTGGCGAGCCGCTGTGCGGGGCCACTGAGGCTGTACAGTTAATATTATGCTGAATTAGGGGACAGGAGTAAAAAATTGGTGGGTTGTAAACGATAATGTAGCAGAATTCTCAAATTACATGCAAAACCACATACCTAGCTTATGTCTAAAAGAGCTATTTACTTACAAATCCATAAACCAGCTGTCTCCATTTAAAAAACATATCAACCAATGATCTATGGATCTCTACTGGGTGGTTCAAGATCATGTTTCTTTATACGGCCTTATCCAGAAGCTTTTCTAGCAAAATTTTCTGTTGGCGATTTGCTTTTGTGTACAAGTGATCTGCGTGGCTCTAGAGTCACCCAATCACTAACAGGAGTGGAAGGGAGGCTCTTCTGTTCCACCAGGAAGCCTGGGACCTATGAGGTCTGTCGCATTGGAGGAACTTCCGTTCCCCAATCTCTTCTGTGTCCTGAAAAACTGGAAGAGACAAGGAATCCATCACTTCTGGTTTACTAGCCATTACCAGCTAGTAAAGCAGCCGATCAACCAGTCTTTGGAGGGCCCAAAAGAACCCAGAACTCTCCATATAGAGTAACTAAGTGAACAAGTTGAATAATAAAAAAAATAAATAAAAAGGAAGCAGGGTAAAAAAATTAATTGAAATAAAATATTTAAAAATGTAAAAAAAAGCGCAAGTGCATCCGCCACCCCCGTGCTCACGCGCAAATAGGTTCTGAATGCATCTGTAAACGATGGTCACACCTTACGTGAGGTATCTCAGTGAACAAAGCAAGAGCAATAATTGTAGCACTAGACCTCCTGTTCAACTGTAAACTGGTAACCTATAAATGCTTTTATTCATTCAGTATGGATAATTTAATGTACCTATTTCTTGGGCGTGTGCAATTTTAAAGCATGGCACGTTGGTTATCTATTTACTCAGCGTAACATTTTAAAGTTTACCAGAAAAATTGGGTAATATATTTGCGTTTGGCAAAGCACTGCACAAATATTGTGTGACGTAACAAAGTGCAACAGCCACCATTTTATTCTCCATGGCCTTCGCTTTCAGAAAATATATGTTTGGGGGTTCTATGTAATTTTCTAGCAAAGAAAAGAAAATTTTGATTTTTACATCTTTGTAAGAAATGTCAGGATTTGCCCAAACGTCAAGTGGTTAAATAATAAATTTCATAGCCTTCCAATTCAAGTTATAACTTCCTGTTCTAGCTGAAAAGCAATGATAATGCTTTTTGTTTACAAGCATTCTATAACTCCAAGCAGCCCACAACAAAGACACCTCAAAGAAGATTGTAGCAAAATTCAATAATGTACCTTTACAAAAGGTATTTTACCACTTCAGCCCCAATCCAATTCTGACACTTCTCACATATATGTAGAAATCTACATTTGTTTTGCTAGACAATTACTTAGAACCCCCAAAGATTATATATATTTTTTAGGCAGAGGCCCTAGAGAATGAAATAGTGGGTGTTTAACTTTTTTATATCACAGTATTTGCACAGCATTTTTTTGGGAAAAACACACTTTAGTGAATTATAATGAACAAAAACACAATATAAAATACCCAATTGTTTGGTAAAATATAAAAGATGATGTTACACTGAGTAAATAGATACCCAATATATCACACTCACAAACTGCACCTACTGATCAGTTTAGAGTTTTAAAGGGGCTCTGATGGTTGAGTTATTGCTCTCACTAGAACGTTCATGGCGATGCCTCATGTGGGTCAATCAAAAAAATATTTTTTAATTAATTTGAATTGGGTTTTTTTCAGCACTTTTATTGCTATCACATGGGATGGACAGCATTCCTTGTGATAGCATGAGCAGCGACAGGTCCTCTTTATGGGAGAGATCTGTGGTCTATTGGTCCCCAGATCTCACTTCTCCCATCCAAATCATCAGATCGAATCAAGATCAGTTTGATCTGATGCTTGTACAAGCCGGTAATGGCTTGTTTACAGGATACCGAAACCGGACGTGACCAAATCCTCGCCATTTCCAATCTCGGATGTCACACAGTGGTATGAATGACTTTGGTTTCTTTCCCTGTGTCTCAGGAACCGGATGCCACCGGTTGCATTTTTGCTGGGCTCCCTGATTGCTCAGAAGAGCCCAGTAAGGCAGCAGTGGAGGGGGGACCCTCTTCCGCTGCCTGTAAAAGTAATCTAGTGGCTATTCAGACTCCTGGACTACTTTTACCAGCTTCAAAATCACAGGCCGAAAAAATGATCCCTCAGTCATCGCTGCAGCAGCAATCCCCCCCAAACATTTGATAAAGGATGGTGAGTGGTGTGATGCTGCTTAGTAAATCATTCAGAATTGTTCCACGTAATTTTATGCATCTCAGCCTACATAACCATCTAAACCCTGGTCCTAGGAAGTAACATACAGGTCATGTTTTCCACTTTCAGTAGAAGCAAATCCTTGTTTATTAATAATGGCTGATAATATGCACATTTTACACTTAATTCTGGGAAGAGAACATGAGTATTGCTGTTAAAAAGCACTGAACTGGCTCTCATTCATTATATGGCTTAATTAACTTTCCTGCTATAAGCAATGCAAATGCATTTGAAATGTGAAATGTAAAATGTAAAATATTCTCTACATTTAAACACTTATCATATGTATCGTGTATTATTTTTTTTAGGGGCCAAGCTGTTGGAAATTCCTCTGGGTTAATTTCTAATATATGCTATCGCTATCAACATTTGTTTGCATAGTCAGATTACTGTTGCTGAATTTCTAACCTTGCAAGCATTTGGTGATTAGAAATAATAGTTTTACATGTTTATATCATTTTATTGCACCACAAAATATTAAAATGTATAAATAACCATCTCCTGTACAATGATCAACTGTCTCTAACAAAATTAGGTGAACGCTAAAAAGGTAAGGGGAAGGGGCACGCACAATGCTCAGCGTCTTAGACAATCTGTTAATAACTTAAACTGCAGACAGTCTACACCACCCATTCTTCTTGGGCAGCAGGCAGTTGCTGCACAATGGAATTCTCACAGCTGAAGATGCTCATTGTATCACCCTCCTTTTTCCCCTGCCTCTCATACCAGAGCGACCGCAGTCTGAGCAAGACACAAGCTCTTCCGGCTGGCTTGTCTTCTTGTTGATCTTTGAATCTCCGAGGCAAAAGTCACAGTAATTGTTGGGTAATGCTAGACCATCTGGACCCTTTTTAGCTAAATGGGGGGAAAAAAAAGAAAAAAAAAAGTGGCATTAGATGGATATGCAGCTTTAGAAAGTAGTAACCGGGCACAGATTACAAGACCTAAAAATGTTATCCAAATAAGAACCCACAAACTGATCATTGGATTAGGGTGTGAATTGCTACTCTTGCAAAAAGCATTTCTCACATTCCTCTGCCTGTAAATCTGTCTAGCCTTTGAGTGTTCAAATATGAATATGACCCAGTGGGCAGGCAGAAAACTATGCAGGGAATCACAGTGGTTAGGGGTAGAATAAACGCACAGAAGCGACTATTCCAACTTGAGTTTGGTTAGGATATACATTAAATAGTCAACTTAACAATTTGCAGTTTTACCCACACAGAATTACAGACATTTTAAGTGCTTACATGTATTAATTTTCCTTGCAATGTACCCCTGAACTTGCTCTAGTCAATCCTCTAGGACAGACCCCTCCCCCTTGTTGAATGTCATAGCCTTTTCTTTTCTGGGAGCATCCAATTACTCTCCCCTACCCAGCAGCCTGTGGAGAAATGAAAAGGGATACTACGAAGTGTCACCTGAGTGACAGCTCTGAGTCTGATGGATGGCACTGCTGTCATACAAGATAGGAGGTACCCTGCAGTCATGGGGCTTCTGGACTTTCATTCAAGGAACGTTTTAACAGGTAAATAACATGTCTAAATACACTGATCATCTATAACGTTATGATTACCCACCCAATATTAAGCAGGTCTCCCTTTTGCCACCAACAGCCCTGACCTATCCAGGAATGGATGCCACTAGACCTCTGAAGGTATACTGTTGTATCTGGCACCAAGCCCTCAGTGGCAGATCCTTTAGGTCCTGTAAGTTGTAAGGTGGGGCCCCCATGGATAACACATCACATTTACTCGATTGGATTGAGATCTGGAGCATTTGGAGGCAAAGTCAACACGGCAAACTTGTTCTTGTGTTCCTCAAACTGTTCTCGAACTATTTCTGCAATGTGGCAGAGTGCATTATCTTCCTGAAAGAGGCCACTGCCATTAGGGAATACCATTATCATAAAGGGGTATACTTGGTCACCAACAATGTTTAGGTAGGTGGTATGTGTCAAAGTTAACAGTCACATGAATGGCAGGACCTAAGGTTTCCCATCAAATCATTGCCCAAAAAAGAACACTGCCTCTGTCAGCTTGCTTTCTTCCCATACCACATCTCTTTCCTGGATAGATGACGCACATGCACCCTGCCATCCACATCATGTAAAAGAAAAGGAGATTCATCAGACCAGCCTACCTTCTTCCATTGCTCCATAGTTCAGTTCTAAAATGCCCAGTGTAGGTGCTTTTGTCTCTGGACATGAGCCAGTATGGGCACCCTGACCGGTCTGCGGCCACGTGGCCCCATACACAACAAACTGCAATACCCATTTTTTCTGCTTTCAACACAACTTCAGGGACAGGTTTACTTGCTGCCCAATACATCCCACCAACTTTTCAGATGCCATCGTAAAGAGAACGTTATTTATGAAACCGGTTAGTCATCAAAGTTAGGACTGATAGGTATTGTGTGCATGCAAATAATCTTATGGTCACAGATTCATCTGGTGACAGGGTGATTTTAACCTTTTCACTGCCTCCGATGTATGTCAAATGTCAGTGGTAGCAGGGTTTTTTTTCATTCTCTTCTTCACACACTCTTGCACAGTGGGTATTATTATTATTATACAGGATTTATATAGTACCAACAGTTTACGCAGCGCTTTAAAATATAAAAGGGAGACAATACAGTTATAATACAACAAAATACAAGAGCATTAAGAGGGCCCTGCTCAGAAGAGCTTACAATCTAATAGGGTGGGGCAGGTGGTACAAAAGGTTGTAACTGTGGGGAATGAGCTGATGGAAGTGGTAAAAGATTAGTTGGAGATGCGATAGGTATTCCTGAAGAGATGAGTTTTCAGGGATCGCCTGAAGGTAGCAAGAGCAGGGGATAGCCGGATAGGTTGAGGTAGCGGGTTCCAGAGGATGAGAGAAGCTCTGGAAAAATCCTGGAGATGAGCATAGGAGGAGGAGATGAGAGAATTTGAGAGAAGAAGGTCTTGAGAAGAGCGGACAGGACGATTTGGGTGATATTTGAGGCAAGATTGGCGATGTAGCTCGGGGCAGAGTTGTGAATGGCTTTGTATGTTGTGGTTAGGATTTTGAATTAAATTAGCTGGGTGATCGGGAGCCAGTGTATGGATTGGAGGAGAGGGTTGGCAGACACTGAGCGATTGGTAAGGTGTATAAGTCTGGCAGCAGCATTCATGATAGACTGAAGAGGGGATAGCCTATGGAGAGGTAGGCCAATGAGAAGGGAGTTGCAATAGTCAAGGCGAGAGATAACAAGGGAGAGAATGAGGAGCTTGGTGGTTTTATTTGTTAAAAAGGGGTGAATTCTACAAGCATTTGACAACGATTGGACTTGAGGCTGAAAGGACAAGTCAGAGTCTAGGATTACACCTAGTACCCTGGCGTGAGGGGAGGAACTAATAGTTGCATTGTTGATTTTGATGAAAAAGTCATGGAAGGGGGCACGGGCGGGGGGGGGATAATAATAGCTCAGTTTTAGAGAGATTTAGTTTAAGGAAGTGGTGCAACATCAATGCTGATATGTCAGTTAGTAATGTGAGAGGAGACTGAAGAAGGAGTGAGGTGAGAAGCAGACAGACAGATTTGGGTGTCATCGGAGTATAAGTGGTATTGGAAGCCGTGTGTAGTTATCAAGTGACCAGTGGAAGAGGTGTAGATAGAGAAGAGAAGGGGTCCATGAACAAAGCCTTGGGGGATCCCCACAGAAAGGGGCAATGGAGGGGCGTGGCCTGGACATGGCGGTGTAGGGTCGTGTTTTTGGAGCTCTGTGCTTCCCCTGTTTTCCCCAACACACAGCCGACAACTACTGCCTGCTACAATGGCATGAGCACGGGACGACGGTACGGAACCCGATCCTCTGCCTGTATTGCTCATCCTCGTAGCTCACAGGGCGATATCCAGCTGTATTTCCAGCAACCCCACCGAGGCTCCCCAGGCACCACGCGGTCCAACCCGCAACACACAGACCATGCCGGACAATGAGATGCCTCCTACCTCCTCCGAATAAAACCCGCTTTCATGGACACCGGCGCTCTTTCACCCTGAACCGACAGAGGTGGCTGATCCGACCCCGGAGGGAGCTATAAATAGAGTGGATGATGATACTTCGGGTGGAAGAGACACACCACCGGGTTATCCAGGGGGTGAGAACAGACATCACCGCGCTTACAGAAAGAGTGGACACAGGAGAGGAGGCAGTATCCTCCTTGGAGCACTGAGTGGCGGCCCTTTGAACGTGCCCGTGTCTCCCACCCGACACAGCGGTGGACCTCCAGCTCCACTTAGAGGACCTGGAAGACAGAAGTAGCAGGAACAATCTGTGGCTGCGGGGCCTTCCAGAGGCGACAGGTACGGCGGACCTCCCGCCCCCGGTAGGTGCCATATTCCAGGCAATCCTGAAATCAGCCCCAGCTTACTGTTGAAATAGACAGGGTACATAGAGCCCTGGGGCCCAGATCTAACGATCCAGAGAGACCCAGGGATGTCATATGCCGCCTCCACAGTTACCCACAGAAGGAGTCAATCCTTAGAGCGGCATTGAAGGCAGGTGAGACAGACTTTGACGGTGCCCCCATCAAGATCTTACCCGACTTGTCCCTGGCAACGCTTCAGCGATGGGCCTGCCTACGTCCAGTTCTGGATTTGGCGAAAGACCGAGGCTGTACCTACAGATGGGGCTACCCACTGGCGGGGACGTTCCGGAGAGCATCAGCAACGTTCACACTTTGTACCCCTGTTCGTTTTACTAGACACAGATCCTATACAGGTCCTGAACTGGCTTATGATCATCCCTCGCACGGGGCCTCCAGCTCGTCAGCAGAGGCCCCCGGCGGGGATCCCAAGGCCTTTCTGGTGACCGTCGACGGGAGTCTTGACTGAGGATCACACTGCTCCAGCCAATGTGAGGTATGCGACACCGGGACTGCTGGCGGACGTTCATAGCAGTCCCCGCCATCTACACTTAGGAGAACTATTTTTACTGCCTGCAATGGGAGTACCCTCCGCCCCGAATCGCTCAAGATGGCGCTGAAACATAACTAAGCTGTGTTTGCCAAATGCAATACCTGCACACTGCCCGCCATGAGGACTTTGTGCCTTAATTCTTCCCTGCTGCAGCAGACCATCCCAAGATTTTCCACCAGATTTCTCCCCAAGGTCTTTGAGCCTTAATGTTTTTTCTACAGACTGCCTGTATGGAACTTTTGAATTATTCCTCCCCATGTGTTGTGACCTTATGTGTCGGTCCAACTCCCCGGTGCCTCTTCCCCGACACTCACCATCTCATATTCTATTTGAAAAGCATTCCCTGGAGATTACTCCAGATGTCTAATGTTTAACTGGGTTTTTTATGCTGCCCTACTGCAGGCAATCTCAGGAGTGAGGGGTCTACCATCAGTTTATGTGTTTAAAAGTTCAGATCTCCAGGGGCGTCTGCCCATTGGTTTAACAGTTAAATTTGTGTGGGGACTATGTTGTCATAGCTCAGCTGGTTTGCCTCCCCGGGTCCTCTACGTTTCAGAGACTGGAGGAGCAACGGGTGACTCCCTGTCCCCTTCAGGGTGTTGGGACTCTGGCCAGAAGGTGGATACCTATGGTCTGCTACCCTTACAGCATTTACAGAGGCAGACATCTGAGACCGGCAGGATACATTTCACTGTAGCCTATAGCGTACAATTGCCTGCTAATGTCTTCTTGCTGTTCCCCATACTTTACCATCCTCAAGCCATATTGATATTAATGTTAAGTTGTAGTTATACGTGTTGATTTATATGTTTCAGAGGTTTCGGCTCATATGTATACATTACTTTTAGTAGTCGGGTCGACGGAGATGTCCGGGGCTACACCTCCGGTGGAGTCTATCCACTCTCCCACATAGGACTGCGCTCATACCCCAGTTCCTTCACTGGTGAGCGTTATAGCAATAATTTGCTCCTACTCTTAGGGTATTAACACCTGTCTTTTCTTTAGTCTCTTTCTTCTCTACTGCTTGCTTTTCCTACCTACTCTACTTTTATACTCCCCTCCTTCCCCTTCCCATGGAGGTTCTGAATGCGATTTCGCTCAACGCTAGGGGCCTTAATACCCCAGAGAAGAGGCGGATGCTTCAAGACTTGCATCGCCTTAAATCAGATGTGGCCTTCATACAGGAGACACATTTTAGAGACGACAAATTATCCTTAAGAACCGGTCATTTCCGACAGTTTACCATGCTGTCAACCTGACGGCTAAGTCCAGGGGGGTTTCTATTCTCCTCAATGGCTGATTCTGGAGGTCGTTTTTTGTTCCTAAAGGGCATGATTGGCGGCATCAAGGTCACACTGGCAAATTTGCATGCCCCTAACATCAAGACATCTGAGTAGGACGTTGACGAGACTGTCTGACTTCACTGAAGGCCATTTGATTGTGTGGGGGGGTGGGGGTGAGGCTGAATATATCCATCCCCTTGATCCCAGCCTTGGACACTTCCTCTGGTTTGTCCTCAGTACCCCTCAGTTCCCGCAAACACGTTACCCAATCCCTACACAGAAGTCAATTGACGTATGGCGCCTCCTCCACCCTACAGAGGGATATCTCCTTCTATTCCACTCCACATAAAGCCTACTCGCGCATTGACTACTTTTTAGTCCCCCATACCCAGTTACATGTGGTACGTACCTCCTCCATAGGCTCCATCACTTGGTCGGACCATGCTCTGGTATTCATGATCTATGCCCTAAACGACTCCATGACAGACAAGACCAAACATTAAAGACTGAATGAAAGCCTTCTACAAGACAAAGATGTGCTTGCAGACATAAGGGAACTTGACTGTTATTTCAAACACAACGATACCCCAGACTGTGACCCCGGCATCATTTGGGAAGCACACAAATCGGTTATTCGCAGAGTGCTCATCTAGCACGGAGCTAGGCTCAAACGGAAACATACCGAACTACTCACGACATTACTGGACGACCTAAAAGCCCTAGAGACCCGTCGTAAAAGGACACCATCTCCGTCATTGGAGAAGGACCTCTTCATGGAACGCACACAAATAACAGATGTGTTACAATTCAAGGCCAAATCAGCCTTAAGTCATCACAAATGCCTCAACTATCGACAGAAGACAGGGGCATCCTAGAAGATCCCATTACCATAGAGGAACTCCAGAAGGCTGTAGGAACCTCCAAACAAGGTAAAGCACCTGGCCCAGGTGGTTTCACCGCACAATACTATAAGACCCTATTACCATCCCTCACCCCATACATGGGTAAGCTTTTCAATGCGCTAGTCTCTTCCGGAACATTCACGACCGACACCCTACTAGCCCATATCTCAGTGATCCCTAAGGAGGGGAAAAACCTGGCTTCCTGTCGGAGTTACCGGCCGATCTCTTTGCTTAATCTGGATCTCAAATTTTTTACCAAAATACTAGTAAACGGAATCCAACATCTTATCCCAAACCTCATACATCTAGATCAAGTAGGCTTTGTTCCTACCCGAGAAGCTAGGGACAATACCACAAAATTGACGCAATTGTGTGTTCCTCAATACTGATGCAGAGAAAGCCTTTGACAGGGTGAACTGGAATTTTATGCTATCCGTTTATATTATCAGTTCTACGGTATACGGGCTTCGGCACCAAAATGCTCCAATGGATTTCCATGATTTACTCCCGACCATCAGCTCGAGTTAGGGCCAACGGAGTTCTATAGGACCCTTTCAAAATCACCAATGGGACACGACAGGGTGGTCCACTGTCGCCCCTCCTCTTCGCCCTGTCATTGGAACCGTTTCTCTCCACCGTTCGGCTCAACCCGGACATCACGGGCATTAAGATAGGCGACACTCAAAACAAAATCTCGGCCTATGCCGATGATATGTTATTGTTTCTCACAAACCCCCAGATTTCACTCCTTAACTTGCTGAAAGAGTTTGAGAGATATGGAGCCCTTTCCTTTCCAATGGTTTTTATTGAAATCAAGTTTTGACAGATAACAGGGGTTTACATTGATACAGGTTTTGTGTCAACATTAATGTAACACTAGTGGGTCTCAAATTAGCACGAATGGATCATTATATAACTGTACTAAAACAAAAAGGTACTAACCCGTCCATTCCTGTCTATAAACAAACTAATGGCTCATGAGATGCCAAGCACATACCATCGATAGAGCTGTTCACTGTATACCCAACGATAGTATTAATAACCTTTATAACATGTCAAGGCAATTCTGGTGTAACCCCAAAAGGCTTTGCATAAAAAAAAAAAGTAATAGGGGAGGAGGGGAAGATAGTACAGAGAAATTCCCCATAGATGGATTGGCGTGTGGTGGAATTATAATTCCCAACACGGAGTTACAACAGAAAGCCTAGGTATTAAGTACGTGCTGGGCTTGATATGGAGCCCTTTCTAATCTCCAAATTAACTTCTCCAAGTCCGAAGCAATGGGGGTTAACCTCCCGCAAACGACTCTGGCTCATCTTCAGAGCAACTTTAAATTGAAATGGAACCACAAAGCACTGATGTACTTGGGCACACTGATCCCCTTTAATGTAGCCAGAACTAAACTTTCCCCCATTACTGAAAATAGTGAAATTGCTGCTAGATAAATGGACCGCTGGATTGCATTCTTCGTTTGGCTGCTGCAACATTCTTAAAATGACTATCCTCCCCAAGTTTCTCTATCTCCTGCAGGCTCTGTCAAATCCATATCCTGTCTATATTGTTCAAGCAGGTCCAAACAGTAATTATGATTTTACATGGGCTCACAAACGTCCGCGACTGCAACATAGCCAACTCTTGTTGCCCAAACGATACGGGGGACTAGCAGTATCGGACATACGCAAGTACTATCAAGCAATACATCTAAGTAGGCTAATCGATTGGAACAGACACGCAGACCTAAAACTCTGGGTTGGTATTGAACAAGCCCAGTCCACTGTTCCTCTTAGTAGAGCACCTTGGTGTTTTGCCTCCCTACCAAAGGCAGTTAGAAACCATGCTCGGATAGGCCATACTGCAAGACTTTGTTCAACTCTGCTGACGCTTACCCCCATTTCGTCACCTTTATTCCCTATACTAGGGAATCCAGCTTTTCCACCGGGATTTCATGATGCTGCCTTCCGGAACCTAAAGAACTTGGGCCTCGCACAAGCCTCCCGATTCATACTTGCGGGGGCTTGGCTATCTCGTCATTAACCGACCCGACGGGTGACTTCTGCTTGGGATTTTGTAGCGCTCTCCAACTTGCTCACTTCTTCGAATTCTCCCTCCCCCAGGACACTTCGACAGGGCCCTCACAATTTTTGAAGAATTCTGTGTGGACTCGGGGGGGGGTTGATGCCCCATACGCTTTCTGCCAACTATTACTGATCACTCCTGCGGAACCCCATTCTTTGAGTTGCTTACGTGACTGGGAATGGGATCTAGGTAAAACATTCAGTGTACCACAATGACAGCACATCCTCAAGTTCACGTACAGATCCTCTATCTGTACGAGAATACAGGAAACCAACTTTAAAACGCTCACCAGGTGGTATAGAACGCCGGTGAGACTGCATAAAATATTTCCCAAAACTACTGATCAATGCTGTAGATGTCACAGAGATAAGGGCAACATCCTCCATATTTTTTGGTCCTGCCCCAAACTAGAACACTTTTGGAAGGAGATTGGACGTATTGCCCAAAAATTCACAGAAAGACCTTTACTGGATGACCCGGCCTTCTTCCTTTTCCAAGCCTCCAATATCCCTGGGAAAGTATACAAAAAATCCATCATACGCCACCTCCTTGACGCCGCTAAAGCGTGCATTCCTCTTCGGTGGAAATCCCCAAAACCCCCGACAATAGGGATGTGGATGCATAAAATCAAAGAGGTGAGCAGACTGGAAGACTTCGTTCTTTCATCACGGAACAAACAGGAGTGCAACTCTAAGACCTGGGCACTATGGAATACTTTTATTTTTTCTGATGAGGGGAGAGCCCTCCTCGACATTGACCCAACTGATTGAAGTCGCTCTGCCCACATAGGCCCTACTGGCTCCCTCTGATCGCCCCCTGCATTGTGCAAATTTGCACGTGGCTCACCTTTGCATACACAACCCCCCCCCTTTCCAATTCCTCTTCCTTTCCTACCCTTCTCCCCGCTTTCTTCCAACTCTCCTCTTTCTCTTTTCTTCTTAATTTGTTCTCCATTTCCTTTCTTTCTCCGTTTTTGAACCGGTGTTTACTAACTCCAAATTGTTTTTCTAAATGTTTGAAACTTAAAAAATTATCTGGACTGGTCCAAGACCCTATGTTACGCAAAATGGACTAGCATTACGGTAATGATTCATCCAGAATGGACCCGGTTTAAAGTGACTACCAATTGTTTCCACGCGGAAACCAAGAGGGACAACCCAGGTTACAGCTTGACATACCATGAATCATAATTGTAGCATGACATTTCCTGTAGCTTCTACTTGATGTAAGGTATTATGCAAAATACTGTATATCCAAGTGTTTGGCCTTGAACCATGTCCTTTGACTAAATAAAAATTTTGTAAAAAAAAAAAAAAAGAAAGGGGAAATGGAGAGAAGGAGACAGAGTTGTAGGAGACACTGAAGGAGTGCTGTGATAGATAGATAGGCAGAGAACCAGGATAGAGCAGAATCTCGGATGCCAAGGGAATGTAGTTTATTGAGAAGGAGCGGGTGGTCTACAGTATCAATGGCCACAGAGAAGGCAAGTAGGAGTATGGAGTACTGGCTGTTTGTTTTAGCTGTTTGTAAATCGTTAGTGAGTTTTATTAAGGCAGTTTCCGTGGTGTGAGCGAAAGCCAGACTGCAAGGGGTCAAGAAGGTTATTTTCACTGAGGTAGGAGCTAAGACGGTTGTAGACTAAGCATTCTAGAAGTTTAGAGGTGAATGGGAGCAATGAGATGGGTCTTAAGTTGTTCAGGTTGGTGGGGTCCAGTGAGGGCTTCACATGTTCCACTTGCTGATCTCCCCCAGCTGCAAGGAATGCGGATGTCACTTTTGGTTTTAGGTATCACTTTCCTGGCTGCTGTAGCCAGGGAAGAAGCTAATGAAGTGAGATCAATTGTAGGACAGATGAGACATCAGGGGTCTAAAAGACAATGTGATAAAACAAAAAGGTACACCCAAGCCCTCAAAACCCACATGCACGCATATACAAAATAAACACATGCTTCGGGGGCACCGATGACCAAAAACCCTGATTGCGCTATTTATGTTCAATATCCATCATCGACGATGAACTCTATATGGATGACCTGTAGTGGCTGTAAAAGCATCACCTATGGAAAATCTGGGCTGCTGAAGTCTGTCACTGAGTCACAGGCATGTGCAGTTTTAAGGCGTGCCATATTAGGTATTTACTCGGTCCAACCCAATTATATTTTACCAAAAATTGGGTAATATGTTGTGTTTGCATGCCCTAAAACTAAAAATTTGGGCTTACCTGTCATATTCAAGTACAGTACAGGGCACAGGCTTCATATTCAAAGACCCTAGGTCATAAGTGGTGATTTAAATTGGACACTGGGGATGATTTTGAGGACAAGCTACCAGTAAATCCCCCCCCCCCTTTTTTACACTGAGGCAGTTTTCAGGCACTTTACAGGTGGTATTTTTAGCGCTAAACCTGAAAACTGCCTCAGTGTAAAAGGGGTCTAAATCTCACAGTACAGGACACAAGCTTGATATTCTTACACACAGGACTGTCCCCACGCAATGAATAAGAAGGGTGAGCAACAACAAGGCAAACAGAACTGTGCCATCAGGCCCAACAATAACAAAGGTCAACACACTCAACTTATTGTGGAATTACAAAAACCTTGTGGCTGAAAGCTGCATCTGCAGAAGATTGGACATCCACCTGGCAGAACTTTGAAAAGGAATGAACAGAAAACCAACTACCGTGTTTCCCCGAAAGTAAGACAGTGTCTTACTTTCTTTTTATCCCTAAAAGCCCCACTATGTCTTACTTTCGGGGTATGTCTTATATTGGGAAAAAATTGTCGAATTTTTTGTTTTAACCATAAAATTAACATTTATTAACAACCTGAACAGTATTGTATTCACCACAAAACAGGTTAATAAAAGGAAGTGCCAAGAATGTCTTGTTACAACATTGCATAACATGTAAAACAATGAAAAATGGTAAGAACGAACAGTGGAATACTGGAAGATAAAACAGATTTATTCCATGACAACCATGTCATCATTCTCAGGGATATCATCATAAACATCCGCACTCAATAAGAGCTGCAGAGAATCTCTTCACACCCCCCCTCCCCCTCCTTGGTCTCTCTCTGTATGACCAGCACTGACCTTTTTCCGGGAGGACACAGAGCCAGTGACACCTGTCGGCAGACTGATCAAAACGGCGCTGTCTCTTCAGTCGGAGGGGGAGGGCACTGGCCTGGCACCCCCCCCCCCCCCCAGGGTGCGGCCCGCACCCCCAGCCCCACTCTTTGTACCGCACGTCACTGGAGGCAAATCCCCCCGTGTTTCCCCGAAAGTAAGACATATGTCTTACTTTCAGGGTACGGCTTATATTAGCTGACCCCTCTGAAACTCCCGATACGTCTTACAATCGGGGGTGTCTTACTATCGGGGAAACACGGTAGTGACCTTAACAAGCTGGGCAAAATTTTTATAGGTGGATGGTGAATAAGATTATGTCTAAAAGATAGGATACACTTAGATAAGTTAGAGAGTACAAATGTAAGCAGCGCATCCACACACATAGCACTTTTTATTTTTTCTTTCAAGAATTCTTTTGGATGCAGCAGCCACAAATATCACTTTTATATTAATTGATAAGACAAGTTTTGCGCCAGTGACACACACATTTCAAAATTGGCTTAACGTTGAGATGCCCAGGAAACTCTTACTGATCTAGTAGAGCGAGCACATCTTAGTGCAGGAGATGCTTTGTCATTTTGGGGGAGTGGTTAATAACTTAATATAGGGCAGGGCTCGACAAACCCCGGGCGCCAGGTCGCATTTGCGACTAGAATTAGCGACCTGGCGCCTGGGGCGGCACATCTGGGGTATCCTGTGTCCGTTCGACACCCCCCCCCTCCCGCCGCGATCGCGCTGGGCCACGCCGGTAATTGAGGCCCCGGCTTTGCGGCCTACTGCAGTCCTATGGTTCCTGGTTCCTTCTGCAATCGGGCGCCCATCAATGCTAATGGAGCTTTCCCTACCTGTTTTCACTGCCTGCTCATCTCCTTCCCTTTACTTAGAACCCCCAAACATTATATATATTTTTTATTCTAACACCCTAGAGAATAAAATGGCGGTCATTGCAATACTTTCTGTCACACCGTATTTGCGCAGCGGACTTACAAGCGCACTTTTTTGGGAAAAAATATTTTTTTTAATTAAAAAATAAGAAAACAGTAAAGTTAGCCCAATTTTTTTTATATTGTGAAAGATAACGTTACGCCGAGTAAATTGATTCCCAACATGTCATGCTTCAAAATTTCATCCGCTCGTGGAATGGCGACAAACTTTTACCCTTTAAAATCTCCATAGACGTCATTTAAAAAATTCTACAGGTTGCATGTTTTGAGTTACAGAGGAGGTCTAAGGCTAGAATTATTGCTCTCGCTCTATTGATCGTGGCGATACCTCACGTGTGGTTTGAACACCGCTTTCATATGCGGGCGCTACTCACATATGCGTTCGCTTCTGCAAGCGAGCTTTGCGGGACGGGGCGCATTTAAAAAAATTATTATTTTTTCTTATATATTTTACTTTTTATTTTTACACTGTTTTTAAAAAAAAATAAAAATTGTGTCACTTTTATTTCTATTACAAGGGATGGGGCACATTTAAATTTTTTTTTTTTTCTTATTTATTTTAACTTTTATTTTTTCACTGTTCTTTTAAAAAAAAAAAGTCACTTTTATTCCTATTACAAGGAATGTAAAAATCCCTTGTAATAGAAAAAAAGCATGACAGGTCCTCTTAAATATGACATCTGGGGTCAAAAAGACCTCACATCTCATATTTACACTAAAATGCATTAAAAAAAAAAATTGTCATTTGAAAAAAATATATATATAAAATGTCCCTTCAAGAGCTATGGGTGGAAGTGAAGATTTGACGTCGCTTCCGCCCTGCAATGACTTGGAGATGGGCAGGGAGGGCCATCTTCCTCTCACTTGTCTCCATGTCAGGCCAGGGACAGATCGGATCGCCTCCGCCGTTACCGACGGCCACGGTAAGCGGTGAAGGGCACCGGAGAGCGGCGGTATGGGGGGGCCCTCTCCTGCCGCCGATTAAAAGTGATCTTGCTGCGAATCTGCTGCAGAGACCACTTTTATCTGAAAGAGAACCGCCGGCTCTTGAAGAAGATACCGGAGTTATGGTAGCTAGCTGCTACCATAACAACAGTATTTCTCTTCAAAGACAGGACGTATATAGTCATCCTGCGGGAAGGAAGTGGTTCATTAAAATGAATTTATTATTTGTCATCTCCCTGCTTGGCCCCTTTCACTCGGGCTGTCTGATCAGGTTCACCTGTCAGTTTTTCAGGTGGACCTGATTGGACCCTTAGCGAGAATATGGTGGTCTTGTGTCCCTGCATGGCAGGAAATAAAAGCAGTCACATTAGTTCTAGTCGTCTCTGTATAAATTTAAGATTGGTTAATTTTTATATTGAAAATAAAGCTTTGTCGGTCGTTTAAAAAAAAAAAAAAAAAACCTGGCTCCTAACTTTTTTAGCTGGCTCCTAGATTCCAAGCAAATTTGTCAAGCCCTGATATAGGATATAGGCAAGGACTATGGGAATGATACAAGAGATCGTCAGAGACTGTGGACATGCTAAGAGTAGTTAGACTGTGGACATACTGCCGTTCAAGAAACTGTAAACATGCTATAGCATTTGTTGGAGTGGGGACATTGCTTCAAAGCAGTCATGTATTGAAAACCTATTACATGAGACTTCTAGAAATCATTGCTTTAACAGAGGAGCATGGAAACACAGATTAGTGACTGCAGGGACACGGAGAGCCGCACAAGTTCAAAAAGGCCACATGATGCGCACCAGGGGTTTAGGTAGTAAGCTCTTGGGATAAGATGACTTATTTACCTAGCAATGGTGGTTCTTGAAACAGGAGGTCCTATGTCAGGTCTTGAGGGTGGGGTATTAATGCTGCTTGCAGGACTTTTTTTTAACTTCCCGCAAGTGCACTGCTCCAGTGTGAAAGCCCTCGGGCTTTCGCGCTGGGGTGACAGGAGAGGCACTATTTTTAGGGCTATAGCTATAGGGCTATACCTGTAAAGCGCCTCAGTGTGAAAGTAGCCCGAGTGCCACTTTTTGGGAACCAGTGACACTAATACAGTCATCAGTGCTAAAAAAATAAAATAAAAAAAATAATAAAAATGCACTGTTACTATATAAATGGCACTGGCAGTGAAGGGGTTAACACCAGGGGCAATCAAGGGGTTAAGGGTGCTCCTAGGTAATGCTTTCTAACTGCGGGGGGAGTGTATTCACTGGATGAAAAGAGATCTATGTTTCTGCTTACCAGAAATACAAGAGCTCTCTTTTAGTGCTAGTTCACACCAGACAGTTCCGTGTGCTTTTTTTCTGCACAAAATGCATGCACAGTGCTTTCCATGTATTCCAATGGCTCTAGTTCACACCATGCAGTCAGTTTCCAGTCAGTTTCTGCACCGGAAACTGACCAGAAACTGACTGCATGGTGTGAACTAGAGCCATTGGAATACACTGGCCATGCATTTTTGGTGCCCAGGAAATCTTTGCCTAAATTTTGCTGTGGTTCCCTTGCACCTGGTTTCTGCCATTGCTATCAGTGAGGATATTTCATATATAGGACTCACGGAGCAGCATGCAAGAAATGGAGTAAGCGTGTGCGTGGAGGAGTACACCGCAACCCAGGTGGTGACTGTAAAATAAACTAAACTAGTTTAAATATAAGTGAAGACAAAATATATATTTTTTTATTCTGCATAGAGTGGAGAGGGATTAGAACATTTGTCAGTTTTTATTGCTGCTTGTGTCTTCGTTATGGAGATTCACCCTATTTGTCATGTTTACCATTATCACCAACTGCAAAAGGGAAGACAGGTTCTATGCTCATGTGCCCACATCCAATATTCTATAGACTCAACAAAATATGTGTAGCAAAGGACTTTAGGGCACGTTCATAAGAGTGCAAATACCAGATTCACAAAAATAAAAAATTGATTTTAGACAGATAAAAAAAAAAAAAAACCTGCATATGCCAATGTCTATATATTAAACACAGACTTTACATATCCATGGTACATCCTTCTTACTGAAAGACAGAGAAGTCCACATGAGAAACACTTCAAACGCTTTTCTTCTTCAGTAGCACATGTGGACAAGATTATCACAGCCATGGTCTCCATAGTATACAGCGGAACCTCCTAAGATCCACAGCTACCCAAGAGAGAGCACAAGGGATGGCAAATATTACCACCAAAATCAGACAGGGAGTCCCACTTGTGAATGCCAAACGTAAAGTATAAAAAAGGGGCATAAATCAATGTATTTGAGGCTTCAGTCGTGTATACGTAGAGTCCATGGGGTTTCAATCAGAAGAGACACATATCCTGCATGCCAGACAACATCCACTATTATCATCAAAAGTGAAAATAAATCCCAAATTTTGGATTGTAAACAGAACAGAAAGAGAGGGGAAATCATCCAATGGTGACACTAGTACTGACACCATGGTTTCCCTAATTTCTTGCAACTTCCTGAGAGGTGTTATAACCCTCCAGTATTCTATCTGAAAAATAAAAGTTTTGTCTTTAGTTCCAATTTAGGAGTGAGCTCTGTAATTAATAGGAGGGTCCATCACCTAAGGTCACTAGCAAAAAAAAAACAACAGAGCTCCCAGAGTTGGGTAAAATTACTGGGTGTCAACCAGGGGGCGTGTCCTTAAAAGCTTTGCTAGTGTCCAATCACCTGAAGCTACCAGCCTATAACCTAAGGTCTATGAATATCAAGCTTGTGTCCTGTACTGCACAATTAAAATATTAACGTTCATGTATTTATTACTGAAATTCTGCACTTGATAAACTGTTGCGCCAATACTGCATGACATAAAATTGAAAATATTGCCATTTTATTCTCCAGGGTCTCTGCTCTCAGGGAAATATACAATGTTTTGGGAGGTTTTAGGTCATTTCAGACCTAAAATTATTTTTTAAGCATGCAAAAAAATGCAAAAATTGCTCTGGACGTGAAAGGGTTAAATGCAACTGGCACACACATTTTTCTGTATACCTGGTTCCTTCATACCCAGCACTGCCACACCTAAAACTGGAAGGGAAAAAAAAAAATATATGACAGCACTGGGAGCCAATCGGGCCCTACTAGAGTGCGAATAAGTGAAAAGTAAGAAAAGGTTAAGTGGAGTGAGGACTTCCTCAGTGTGCATCAGCACTTTGTTTAATCAACATGCAGGGTCGTTGACCATGCTGTATTATAAAAATGATGTGGAAAAAATCTAATAAGGTCACTTGAATATGCTGTCTGACCGGGGGGGGGGGGGGGGGGGGATCCCAAAACTAGCTGAATATAATAAACCTTTTGGCAAATAAAAAAGATGGAAAATGGAAAAGATGTCCAAACACCCAGGGAGAAAGGGGTCACGCCACCCTAGTGTAGCAAAAGGTGGGCTTACCAGAAGCTTTTGACGTAGGGGGAGCTAGGACGTACGACACACAAAGTACCATGCATGCGCGGCCCTTTTGGGATACGGTAACGGAAGTTGGACTTTCATTTTAGTGCCACAGACATGCTTGATTGCTGCCTATGTTTAGAAGTGCATTACTTTTCAATAAATGCTTTGAATGTTAATATGGGACTTCACTATGATCAGCTTCTTTATTCCATCTTTATGTGTATGACGGGGGAGACTGACAGGCTGGTCTAAATACCATGTATTTGGACAAACAATAATATTAAGAGGCTCCTTTTAAGGAATGAGTGACCAGGATTGGAGAAAGTTAACAGATGATTATTTCTGCCAAGGTGCGTTTTGACCACCTTATTGGGGTCAAAAGCTTCTGGTAAACCGCTCATTTGCTACACTAGGGTAGCGTGACCCCTTTCTCTTTGGGAGTTTGGACATCTTTTGCATCTCCCTTCTCTGCATCCATTTATATGAACTATTTTTTTTCTCCTTTGGAGTCCATTCCATCTGCAACCACTCTTCATAGTTTTTGTGATAAGGACTATTACTGTTACATGTATTATTTAGTTCATACTTTATGCACAAGCACTTTAATGGATCCATCAATGCTGCTGCTTCGCCTGCCCATCGATGCAGCCTGCCCGTGCCCACCAATGCAGCCTGCCCATGCCCACCAATGCAGCCTGCCTGTGCAGGGGAAGAGAGGAGAGGAAGAGGATTGCCGGCCGGATGATCAGAGCGCTGAGGAACATCACTGGAACAGCTTTCATTTCAATTGCTGTGTGTTCCCACCGCTCGTTGTCACATACAGCCCCGCCTCCTGGCCGGGGAACTTTGATACACATCCCAGAACTGGAGGGTGATCTGTACATCAAAGTCCCAGGACCAGGAGGCGGGGCTGTATGTGACAGCGAGTGCAGGGAACACACAGCAATTGAAATGAAAGCTGTTACAGTGATGTTCCTTGTGCTCTGATCATCTGGCCGGCTCTCTTCCCCTCCGTGATCGCTGGGAGTAGGACTCCCTTCCAATCCACCTGCTCACCCCCCGCTCCCAGGCAGCCCATCCTCGCCAGCCCTCTTTTTCCACTTGCAGAATGCAAGTGGAAAATTTGAGGGCTGTCTTATGATACACAATTGGTCCAATTTTTTGCGCAAGCACTTTTATGGATTCCTTTGCCATTTGTTTCTGAGGGCATGTTTTTATTATATTTAATATTTTTTTGGTGCAGTCACACCGCTATTGAATCATTGTTAGACATCTCATGATGTATTGATTTAAAGGTACACATCAGAAATGTATAGATGAATAATCAAGCATACTTTCAAGATAACAAAACAATATGTTTGGATGAGTAGCAGTGCAGGCAATCAACAACAAAAGTATATAAACAAATTATGACTTGAGATCAAAACTTACATTTCTGCTCCTCAGTTCTATGCATAATAGGGGTAGGTGGCTGGGAATCCTCCTTGTCCTCTGCTCCTGCACCCTCTTCATCAACCAAATGTGAATGTGCATAGTGATAGCTCAAACCAGGCCTGTTCTTGTATCTCTTTCCACAGACTGAGAGGGGAAAAAAGGAAGTAAAGTAAAAGAGAATGCAAAAAAGAGTAAAACTGGTCAAAGACAACATTTAGAGCAAATTAATAGAGCGAACAGGCAATGAAAAAGCTGAAACGCTAACAAAACATTTTCTAATCATTTCAGCTAAAGAGGGGTTAACACGAAGTAGCAAAGCCTGGATGGGACTGGGAATGAGAGTGAGAGTCACAGATTGCAAGCTTCTAACAAATTACAATCAATCCTTATGTATACTATACATTACTAAGAACAGACCACCCAGTGTGCACCTTAGCCATTACCGCTCATTTTTTCTTAGGTGGAACTATAATTACACCCAAACAGATCAAAAACAGTAACTTAGTATATTCTATTTTCTTTAGGCTGTGAAGGACAACAATCACCTTTATTGTAAGCAATAAAGAATTGTTTTATCGCAGTAATCTCATTGCTGGGAGATTGTTAAGTGCCAGGCATATCAGGCATTAATGGGGATCTTCTCCCCATGCCCGCTGTCACAATTTGAAAATAGCGCAGCTTTGTGAGGCTCCGCCCACACAACCGCATTATTCACTCACAGTTTCCTGAGTGAAAAGTACCACTTGTCATTCTCAATGAACTACGAGGACACTGGTGATTGTCCTTGTAGTTCATTGATTTTCCTGCTCTTGTTTAACTGCCTGCCCCTATCAGAGGTATGAGAAGACAGCTATCCTGAGAATCTGCAAAAGCCTGGCATTGCATCTGCAATCTGTTGATCGAGGGTGCAAAGCTCTGCAGGCTCCTTAGGGAAAAAAAATGCACTTTTTTCTTAACTGTGCAATTATTATTATTTTTTTTTTTTAAAGGTAAACTTAGCCTTTAGTGTGTAAAAATGCTAGAACTACAAACCAAATTACTAAAAGCTAAAACACCAAAATATGCATTTAAAATGAGAGAATTCTAAATGCCTTGCAGACTTCACAAGGAAGTCTACTTTCCAAAGAGTGCTTCAACTCTTTACATGCTACAAATATGGCAAATCGAGTCACAGTGGGTGGCTGGACATGCTGGCTCAAACTAAAAACTCCAATTTTTTTTCTTTTACATTACTTCATACATACACATGCATACCTGGGAGCACCAAGTTTGTATATTTATATCCACAGAGGCAAACGTGTGCCTTGAAACCAATTGAACTAGCTTTTTTAATGGCATATAAACAGAGCTTTGACCAAAATTCATCAACATAGTGAGAAATGTCAAGCTTTTTCTTTGCTGATCAGAGACAGGAGGATAATTGCTTGATCCATGAAAAACCAGTGAGGTCTATGACCATCTATAAACAGATCTTGGTCACTAATTAATTTAAAACTACTTAATTGAGAATAGAACTCCTGTGCTGGGAAAAAAAGTGATCTATATGACAAAAACAATTGTGTAGCATTACTATAACTCTGGCTTTTGATAATAAAGAATCTTTCACGCTAATGTCCTTTTTATTCTTCTCTTGAGTCCAAGGCTACATAGACTATAACCCAACTTTTTTCTTTTTGTTTATTATTTGAGACCTTTGGTATTCTTTAGATTTTCTTTTTTTTGTACATTTTTTTTTCTAGATGCATCTGATGCTCAATTACAAACACTCCATAGTTTGACATTCAACCTGTAAAACTTTGTTAACCTCTAAGTGGTTTCTTTTTCCATGTGTGTGATTCACAAGAAATGGGGATTGCTTTAGAAGTAAAACAAATAAGTTACTGGGGCAAGGGCATGTTTGTGGAGTATGCCCGACAGGCAAGGGTAAATAAAATGTGGAAAACAGAATAAGTAACACTGTAGATTTAAACTAAATACTATATACTGTAAATATAAAAACACACTATAAAGGGCTCTTTCACACTGATCCATTTTGATGTGTTTGAAGTGGAAGAAAAATGCATGAAAAAAATAACCCTTTAAAGTCTATGGAACACTTCACAACAGTGCGCCACGAGTGCAGTGTGGTTTTTCAAAGTCCCACATGCTACATCTTTGGTGCACTTTTCAAAAATGCACCAAAAACTCTTCTCCCAATGATTTTAATAGAAAAAGCACCACTTTTTGGTGCTTTTTTTGAGTCACATGTCCACGTTTTTACAGCTGCATGAGTCAGGAGTCCAGAAAACGCACACAAAAAACACATAAGCACTTTTACTGTGTTTTTTTTCCAGTGGAGCAGTGTGAAAGCAACCCTAAGGGTCGGTTCACACTAGGGGCGGCACGACTTGCAGGTCGCCTCACCGAGGCGACCTGCACACGACATTCACGGCGACTTGCAAAACGACTTCTGTATAGAAGTCTATGCAAGTCGCCCCAAAAGAAGTACAGGAACCTTTTTCTAAGTCGGAGCGACTTGCGTCGCTCCTATTAGAACGGTTCCATTGTACAGAACGGGAGGCGACTTGTCAGGCGACTAGGTCGCCTGACAAGTCACCCCTGTGTGAACCGGCACTTACAAAGATTGTTTTCAAAATAAAACAGTTATTTTGAAAACATAAAAAGCAACAGAAGTACTAGGAAAAAAAGTAAGCATTATGGTTTCAAAACACTAAAGTGCAGAAATTCATTACTGTACATTTGAACATAATGTACATGGGACTTGATGCTTTGATGCAAAAGGGTTACTTTACTGTATTGTGTAATTCTATTTCCTGAAAATAGGAGGTTTGAACCATAAAATCTTTGTAAAGTCCATTGAGGGACACAGGATTCCATGATATACTGTCAGGCTTTATTGTTTCCTATTAAATATTGGACACTGGCACAAGAAGTCATATACTGTTGGGACATCCAAAAGCCATTACACTGAAAGGTGGGCAACACTAAAGAAATTGCTAACGGGCCTACAGAAAAAACTGGGGTCTACCTGCACCACAGAGCCACCTGAAGGACCTTATGCCAAAAGCTGGCAATTAGATGAGGCCTAAACTTCAAGAGAGCAAGTTTTTCCTGAAAGAAGCAGTGGCTGCAAGATAAACCCTCACAGCCTGAGCTACATCCAGGCAATGTAGGGAGATCTTTCTATTCAACTGGTTCCAGACAGAGGGACAGAAGAATGATGTCCTAAAAGTTCTGGACCTCGACACTACCTTACCCGCACGCAAGACCAGAAAAGAAAAAGAGAATAAGGTTCCAAGCTCAGACACTATCCTTGCAAGGTGATAGAATCAAGAAAAGCAACCTTGTGAAGTGTGGAAAGGGGAATATCCCTAACAGGTTCAAAGTGTGGTTTCTGAAGTGCAGAGAGTTCCAAAATCACATCCCACTACACGCAAGATGCAAGAACCCCAAGCAATCTCTGAAATAGGATAAGAGTAGAGACCTGACTCTTAACAGTGCTGAGGGCCAAATCCTGAACCAGAACCATTTGTAAAAAACAAACAAAAAAAAAAAAGATTTGCCTTGGTGGAAATTCACTCACCTTACACCAAAGTATGCTTTCCATGTGTGGTGATCAACTTTGCAGGAAGTAGACATTCTAGATCTTAGCAGCGTGGAAAAAAATTATTCAAAAAATGCCTCTATCCCTCGAAATCTAGACTTCAACAGTGTTGCTGTTAAAGCCAATGACCGTGAAGCAGAATGGTAAATAGATCCATGAGACAGAAGATCTTGTCGATCTAGAAGAGCCCATCCGTGGAGCATCTGCTGGGAGTTTTATCAATTAGGAGTACCAGACACATCTGGAACTTTGAGGATCACTGAAATGCCCTCCTTGATCATGCAAAGCAGATGTGGAAGGAGTTTTAATGTGAGGAAAGGCATAGATAAGTGTACACTGATCCCACTGAGTCACCAGAGCATCCACTAGATCAGGGATATGCAATTAGCGGACCTCTAGCTGTTGCAGAACTACAAGTCCCATGAGGTATAGCAAGACTGACAGCCACAAGCATGACACCCAGAGGCATGATAGGACTTATAGTTTTGCAACAGCTGGAGGTCCACTAATTGCATATCCCTGCACTAGATGATCCCTGTAGCTAGAGACAAATCTGTGCAGTTTGTTAAACTTGGAGGCAAGGAGGTCCACATGCGGTGTCCCCTACCTGTGAGACAGGTCTGAACACCTTAAAGTACAGAGACCAGTCCTCCAAGTGCCTATTGCCACACATTTGGGATGTAAACAGCTGACAGATTGAAACAAAGTTCCAGGAAAGGATATGCTCTAGCCCTCTTTGCCATGGTGAGACTTCTTCCATCCTTGTTGATGGTTGATATATGCCACTACTGTGGCATTGTCCAACTAAATTCAGCTAGGATTGAGAATGAGAATCTTCCAAAAATACACGAAAAAAAAAATAAATAAAAAAAAAACACTGGCATGAGCTGTGTCTAGAACTAAACCTAGGTATTCCAAGTGATGAGTCTGTTCTAGCATGGATTTCTGAAGAATCAGGATGCACACAAACCTCTGCAAGGTCAGGGCTATATTGCCCATCAGAAACTATTCAGTTTTCTCAGCAGACATTCGTCTAGCTATACCACAACAGGAGTGTAAGACCTGGTGGATTAAATGCAGAATTTCTGGGCCTGAATGGAGACTTTCAGGGCTGAAGATCCAAGATAAGGCGGATGCCCCTGTTCAGCTTGGAGACTGCCAATTGGTGCACTGACATTGGCAGGTTGAAAGCAATGAATAAGGGAGAGGGCTAAGAGCGAAACACTAGCTTGTTGCCCCTGGAAACTACCCCCTGCTCCCAAGCATCTCAAACCCCGCCCCCGAATCAGAAAGTGGGGGCACACCCTAGTGTCGAAAACGATTTAACTGAGGGCTTTGGAGGCCTTGGAATTACAAGGTTTATGGGCAGATGGGTGCTGGACATGGGTCTGGAATTGGAGATTGAGGAGTAATGAAAAGGACTTTTCTTTTCCTTCAGTGAAGGGTGATTCTTCCCAGATTGAGCCTTAGGATTCTTTGGCTGAGGAAAATGGAGTACTCTTGCCATCTGCTGCATCCTTGATGAGAGCATCCAAGGCAGACTCAACGAGGTACTATCCCTCAAAGGCTATGTGAAACAAGTGCTTTTTTAATATCGGCTCAACATTCCAAAACTTCAGTTGGGGAACATGAGAAAGGACTCTGTCTAGACACTCAAATGGGAAATAGACGAGAGACCTGCAACCACCTTGTCCGTGCTGTAGCTCAAACCTGCCGGCATGAGTGTTTAATGTTCTTTGACCAAAGGATCAATTGCCATGGTAATCAAGTCCATTCTAATACCTTAGACCAGTCGGGATTTGGATATCAAGATCACAGCTAAAACCAATTGCAGTGCAGGACCTGCCGGGGAGAACAGAGCTCTAGAATGGACCTCTAGTAGTTGTTGATGGGGTCCTTAAAGACAGGTGCATCCTCTATTGGGATGGTAAACAGGATACTGCTGGATCCATAGGAGGTGCAGCCCACTTTTACAAAAAGTCCCCCTGAAACAGTACAGGATACTTGGGAGGTACAAACATCTTGTCACTACATTTTAAGTCTTTATTAAAGACGACTGAACAGCAGGTTAACTAGAAAGATTTTAGCAGTCTAATGCCCCGTACACACGGTCGGACTTTGTTCGGACATTCCGACAACAAAATCCTAGGATTTTTTCAGACGGATGTTGGCTCAAACTTGTCTTGCATACACACGGTCACACAAAGTTGTCGGAAAATCCGATCATTCTGAACGCGGTGACGTAAAACACGTACGTCGGGACTATAAACGGGGCAGTGGCCAATAGCTTTCATCTCTTTATTTATTCTGAGCATGCGTGGCACTTTGTCCATCGGATTTGTGTACACACGATCGGAATTTCCGACAACGGATTTTGTTGTCGGAAAATTTTATATCCTGCTCTCAAACTTTGTGTGTCGGAAAATCCGATGGAAAATGTGTGATGGAGCCCACACACGGTCGGAATTTCCGACAACAAGGTCCTATCACACATTTTCCGTCGGAAAATCCGACCGTGTGTACGGGGCATTAGGAGCTGTAAAGAATCATAGCCTGTGGACTGCACTATTAGTGGCTACAGGCTGATCCTAAAGTTTTAAAGTGGTGTGTATTATACATAATCTGAGTTTAGAGTGATGGCAGAACATTGCAACTTCTCAAAAGGCAGGTTCATCCCATCAAGGACTGGAGAGATTCAGCATAATAAAACCGAGGGATGCTGAGAGTGGGAGTGGTTGTTCTTGGCTGGCCTACATTTTTTTTCCCAGTGTCCAATTCTCCAGTAGGCAGCAGTGTAACTAGAGAGTATATGACTTCCTGTGTCCCAAAATGGATAAGAAAAAGAAACACTAAATTTCCAAGTTATTATGATGCACCATGATACCTCACAAAAAAGCCTGCAGTATAAAATACAAAGTGATTTTCACACTATTAGCAGAGCTGTTTTAAATAAAGACATCTGATGGCTTTATTAGGATTTATCCTCTCTGAACATTTCTGAAAAGCTTTTGACAAATGTTTTACTCCTTGAAAAGGTGCTTAAAGTTATTATGGCTCTGTAAAAGTAGCACAAAAGGGAGAATGGCACAATTACTAAAAAAAAAAAAAATCTGACTAATGAATAAAACAAACCAATGTTTAAAGTGGACCTAGCATGAGGTTTATTTTGTCATGCTAAATGATGCAGAACACTTACAGTTACTAATTAGCTCTTGCTGAGATCACATTACTCCTCTAGACAATACCTTCAGATACTTATATCAGAAGGACAGACATTTTCTAGGCATCATCCAGTGTCAGCATCTGCTTCCTGGACTAAGATGCTGGCTCAGAGATAAAGCCATATATATATTATGGTGATTGTGCAGTTCTTGGCCAAGTTCACAATTGTCTGACATGGTCCACCCCCATACTGCAGCTGCTCACCTTGCTACAAAGTTACAATGTAGCAGTCAGATCATTAAGGGAGTGGAGACTGAGGATGTTTTCTCTTGTCAGAAAGATGGCATCTCAGCCTAGGCAAAGCAACTTGGCTGGAGCTCAAGAACTGCTTTTTAATGATATAATGCAACTTTATAGGAAAACTGTAATGTTGCTGTATATTGTGACATGTCAGGAATTGATTCATGCAGAATTGTAAACTAGCTTCAAGGTCCACTTTAAGATGGAATATGCCATTTTATCATGTGATGTAGCATTCACAAGATATAGCTGAAAGCTACCATCAAATGACATGATCCTACTACACACACAGTAACCATGTGCATATTATACAGAACCAGTGCGCCAGGCAAGAAGGAGATTAATATATTAATTAAATGGGGGCATGATGGACAGATGGCACAAGTTTACAGACACCACATTAATGGCGGCTGGCATGGTTGAAAGAAGACAAAACATGCTAAGCTTCAGCGCCAGGAACACGGGCAAAGTTGGGAAAATGGCAAACTAGTGCCACAAGCGAGCAAGTTCAACTACCTCTTTCGGAGAATTTCGAAGTTTGCTTTAGTTTGTAACTGTCTGAAACGAAGAAAGAAAGAAATAGAGACAGAAGTGAGTAGACTACCTAAACAAAGAGAGCAGTGAGAGCAAGTGCAGCAAAAAGATGTTTGACTGTAGAAAGTCCACCAAGGAGTTTTAAAGGGAAGCTGCATTCCAAAACTAACAATGAAGACAAGGGAGCACCAAGAATACAAGTGTGCAACAAGTGCAGGAGCTTAACTCAAACCACCTTCCAAGAAACTCCTTTAGGTATATTAGAATTACCCAAATGATCGTGAAGCAATAACACATATGCAAGCACATTTTTATAAAACCAAACACTCTGCACTTACACATTTTGTTGAAACTAGTTTTTATAATTAGGTATACAGGGATACAAAAGTTAGGTAGAGTAAATTATTTAAATAAAATACAAAAAAGAAGTAGATAAGGTGAAGTGGTAAAGCAATATGGAAATACCATGCACACTATACAATGAAGAATTTTAGAAATACATAGCTAGACAGCAGCACAGCCGTTAATAGCTCACAAGACTGCCAGGAAAAGAAGTACTTTTGGCACTTAGCAGATAACACAACAGTCTTTCGTTGGTATATTAAACAGATCGAGGGGAGCCAAATTAATTGTTAGAATTAACATACACTTAAGTATAGCTAAAGCCAAAACTTTTGAGTTTTTTTTTGTATTTTTATTATTTTCAAAAGAATAGGGAGTGGTAAAAAGTCTATTAGGTTTTTTTTCCCTTTATGCCATCTTTATCCCAATTGGGGAGATTAATAAAGTAATATGCCCACTTAGTCTTCACTGAACAAATATACTCATTGGAAGATTTCCTCTCTATTCCCATTGTTATGACAACTCAAAGTCTTAAAGAGTAACTCCAGGATCCTGCTGCCTTTGCATTTCCAGATACTTCTCCCTAGGCTCTATTAATCACTAAAAAGTGTTAATAAAAATGACTCACTTTTCATGCAACAGCCACTTTTCTGTCATTTTCTGTTATGTCATCATGTCCCTCAGAACTCTGCTATTTCTGGGCCCCCCCCAGGAGGAGGACTTTCTGATGTCTGAACATCACATCCATGCAGGGAAACCGCACTACATTTCCCGCAATGCCTAGGGAAATGGAGGTTGCAGAGGTGTGTGTGTGTGTGTGTGTGTGTCAGGCCTGTCATTGGAAGATGTATCAGCAGTAGGCAGTTCAGATCACTTCAGCGAGCAGGGCTGCAGTCACATCCCTGCTTTCTAAAACAGAACTACAGAGGGAAAGTTACAAGATTGGTGGCTGGGGCAATAAAGGACATAGCAGTCACCGGTCTTACAAAGCGGAATCACAGGGAATGAAGCCTGTGATTTAAAAAAATGCACATTCATTTTCTCTTCGCTTAAAGACTCAGGAAAGAAATGAAGTACATATCTGCTCAAGGTAGGAAAGCACGAGCAATAACAGGTAAAAAATTTTCTGCCTGAAGTTGAGCTTTAAATGTACCTGATCCTTCAGTCTTGGCAATTTTGGTCACTAGGAGTAAAAAATAAAAATAAAAAATAAAAAATAAAAAAAAAGAAGACTAAAATTTCCCTAACTGGGACACAGACAACAATAAAGACCTGACGGGGATCCCCTCACCACACTGTACAAACCAAAAAAAAAATAAAAGGATCGGCTTTAGATACACTAATTCCTAAATGCTAATTCTTAAGCGCAGTAACCAATAACAATCAGAGATTGTCTTGCACTGACCTGACTAACAAAGTACATTTTATTTCTGCTCTTTAGAATTAGCACTTAAAAACCCAAATTACTAAGACCATACGTTTACCTTTTTAAAAAAATTAGCAGTACCGAACAGTACACAAAAAATTACAATACATTTGTTCTTTACATTTAGCCCTCCCAATCAAAACATGCTCCTCATAGTCTTTACTTAATTATTTTACTCATCTTTACAATAAGGGTACCACCGCAGATACTAGGACATCTTGCAACATTTCCAATACCTTCACTAGCATTTGCTCTGCTCTCTACCAAAAGACTACAGCAGTGACCACCCATGAATGTTCCTGCATTTGGCAATTGCGTTATTAAACTAAATACATATTCATTCTGAAATCTTGAGTGGAAGATTCCAGCTCTCTTGGGGACTGCTGCAACAAAACCTCTGAACCCCCGGTTCATAGCTCTACCCATCAACTAAAATGAGGCCTAGAAAAATGTCACTGTTCTTACTGGATACTCCATGTATTATAAATGCAGAAAACACAGAAGCAGAACTGATTGGGTAATGACTACAAATACCTCTGACTGTCAAGATTGGTTTTTTTTTCCCCTTTTCATTTAATGGTTGTGGTTCCTCTTTTTAGCAACTTCCTTTTTACATACCTTGGACAATGCCTTGGACAACCGTGGACCATGCCTGCAGAATGTGTGTAGGTATGGCCAACCTGTAGTCCTTACCAGGGGCAACATGTGACAGAGTGAAAAAGCAGCATCAGAGTTAAAAGACAGCTGTCATGCCATGACACAAAGTGCCTGAATAATAGCCTTCATTGAAGAATCACCTGGCATTATTTTGATAAACTATGCCCATTTAACTAATAACTTTTAAAATTACATAAATATGTTAAAGTTTATAAAAAATTTTAATAAGTGGGCTTAGATCTACTTTAACATTTATAGACCTTTGTCTGTGTCAAGATAAATGTGGCCAAAACAATTTTTCGAATGCAAAACATGATCAAGAGAGCATCAAAGCTGGAAACAAAATACCACAAACTGGTAGAAAAACAAATGCTTATCTTTATCTATAGTTTGCAAGAGTGTTAGACTGATGCCACTTCAAGGTGATCATGCAACTTGTTCCTTATAAAGAAACTGTAAAGTGAATAAGCTTATCCAACTTCTTGATGTGACAGATTTGTGACAGTTTGCCCCACAGCCAACAGGCTGGAAAATTAGGAAGCCATATGGCTTTGGAAAGATAAGCAGTCCTGAATAGTTGAAAAACCTGAAAAAGTTAATAAAAACTGGTTACACTGGCACAAAACTGACAGATCTATATGGAGGAAGAAGCTTGTATTATGAATAGCCATGTCTGCCACCATAAAGGTGTTCTTCAAAAGAACATACTACAATGTACACCCATGCAAGTGGCGTGTTTGCTCGCACGAGAACGCACAAATGTCTGTGC
Source organism: Lithobates septentrionalis (assembly GCA_037952835.1). NCBI lineage: Eukaryota > Metazoa > Chordata > Amphibia > Anura > Ranidae > Lithobates > Lithobates septentrionalis. The sequence goes on from JBBDGP010001083.1 coordinate 1,758,127, forward strand.
ATCCTTGTGCAGGCAGGCCAATGCATGTCAAATGGCACGCAGCAGCTGCAGAGACACAGCTGCGGCTCCCAGTTTCACAGCTGTGCACATGCTCACGGTCTGTATTTAGGGCCATGCACCCACATGGCTGTCAAACTGAAAGCAGTGGCTGTGTCTGTGCAGCCGCTATATCCCAATTGACATGAATGGACCTGCCTGCATGGGGGTGCATAAACATCTGTGCTTCCCCATGTGAGCAAACATGGCACTTGCATGGGTGTTACACTGTACTATGTCCTTTTTAAACAAGGCCGTACGGTGCTATACTAATCCTGCATCCCTCCCTCTACTTTTGCAAGAGAAATTTTAATAAAATACAAAAAAAAACCAGCATAAAAAAGGGAAAAATAAGAAAATAAGTAGGTGAACAAACCACACCTTTTCTAAATAAACATTGCAGCTAACCATACTCCACTCCAGAAGGGCCATCAAGGATAAGGGTCATACCCATCTATAAATTTATGTGGGTTGAGAAACAAAGATTTTAATATTATATTGCTAGCATTCTCATTTTACAAATGCCAATATTTAGCAGGAGACTATTTAGTAACTTCGATTCCAAAAAAACAAATGGTTATGAGAAAATTAGGAAAATTACATATAAATGCTTATTTATGTTTGGCAATTTGCAGCCTCCTTACGGTTCAATGTGACAGATTTTCATACAGCTGCATGCTATAGCACAGATGGTGCCCCGAGTTTCGCAGCTGTTATATGTATCTCATTGGTTTCTGGATGTTTGGGCACAGATAGGAGTTCCTATTTCACACTGTAAGCCTCTGCCACACAGCAGAGGTGTGCATATGATACAAAGCAATTGTGAGAAGCAAAGTATTAAACTAAAATCTCCAAAATTCCATGTACAACACAATGTACCAAATGTCTTATAGCAGCGATATTAAATGGATAGAACAATATACCATGTTGTTAGCTTTTGCATCCACAATAACAAGCCACAAAATGAGTAAAACATTTCCCTAGTAACAAGGCCATTTTTAGCTTCATTCTGAGGTAAAAAAAAAAAAAAAAACACAAGGCGGTAATTTGGGCAGCTACATTCATAAATTTCCCCTCAGCACTGCTATAGAATAACTTGCCCCTGACCTTTTTCTAATTGTGAGTCTGTTTTCAGTGAAATGTTCATCTTGAGAAAAATCTCATCTCTAGTGGTAATTTTCTTGCAGACCTGTGCAAAGCTGTCCCAGTTTGCCATCATGATTACAAGCCTAGTGGTTGCAACTAGACATAACTATCAAATAGTATGTTAACTGACAGACAGCCTGTTTAAATGTGTCCCTAATTTGCTTGATGAATGTCCCCCATTGTATGCTGAAGTGCGGCAAAATACTGCCAGCATCACGCATCTACAGGGGGCATTGGGTGGCAATGGCAATCCAACTGATGAGATCATTGCCCAATAGTGGCTAGATCAAGTGACCCATCTTGTGTCTATGTTCCACTTAAATTGATAGTATAATGGTCCGAATTATTTCCACAACTTTTGTCCACTAAATATTACATGCATGAGGCTGTATTCACTTACTGCAATGCAGAGCAGCTAGAGCGATTCACCGCTCTGTTTCACTGGCTGCGGTAGGGGGAGCGTGATGTGCGATTTAGCGCATCACACAGCTCCCTTTTTAAAAAAATAAATAAACTTTATGTGAAGCGTACAACACGTACACTTTATTCACTGCAATGTAGGGCAGTGGGATGCGCTGCGCTGCCTTATATTGCAGTGCGGTTCAGCATGATGCACTGCAACAAAATGTATATGTCTGCACTAGGCTGGGTTGAAGTGTGAATGGGACACATAGAAAACAAATTGTAAAACATCTGTCACCACATGTAGGGTGAATTAGCCATAAGGAAAAATAATTAGCACTGTACTTCTTGAAAAACAAACATTTAAATGGCAGACATAAGATACCCATATATCAGTAGATGATTGCGTTAAGCAGCTAAATCATAATATATTGGCCATCGACACAGTCAAGTCTGAAAAAAAAAACAGCTGGTGGATGCCAGAGCCAAACATATGAACCATTACACAAGCAGCAAGCTGTACAAGAATACTGGTTGGCAGTGGGTTGCAGTTTTTGGCATATTTATTGCCAAATTAGGCCTAAAACAATTTAATAGGTTTACAGTGACGGCACAGTGTAGAAACACTTTTTTGGGTAAACAGCAAGATTGAACATTAGAGCACGACAACAAATAATCACTGAGATTAAATGTTTTCCTATTAATTTTGAGGTTGATCCATCTTTAAACTAAATTGACATAAAAAGCACAGCGAATTGTCAATTTTCATTTAATTTAACAAAATCAATTAAGGAACTTGAGCACAAAGGCATTAGTCATTTGATTGCTTCCTAAGATAAATGATTCATAGAACATACAACATTAACAGATCCCCAGAGAGCCCATTTCATTGTTACAAAATAGGCCACTGGCATTTATAGAACAGGAAGCATGCTGGAAAACATTTTGTTAAAGGAACACACACCTATCAACTAGTGCTTACATAAAACAAGTTCCTTTACTACAAAGAAAACATGCATGGCACAGGGATGCAAAACATATTTCCCTAGGTAATAGTATCGCATCAGATATTCACATTTCGATAAAAAATAAATAAAAAAAAAGGTTGCTTATTTTTTAAAGCCTCCAAAAAACTGTCGTCATCACAGGAATAGAGAAATTAAGCAGAAAAGGAAATAATTTCACTCTAAGGCCCCTTTCACACTGGGGCGGGAGGTGCGTCGTCGGTATAGCCGCGGTGCGCCATTGATTTCAATGGGAAGGAGCGGTATTACACACCCGCTCCTTCACTACTCCAAATATGCTGCCAGCAGGACCTTAACCTTCCTGCCAGCGCACCGCTCCAGTGTGAAAGTCCGAGGGCTTTCACACTGGAGACACAGCAGCAGCTGTTTCAGGTCGGTTTGCAGGCGCTATTTTTAGCGCAATTGCGCCAGCAAAACGACCCAGTGTGAAAGGGGTCAAACAATTTTGGCTGCTCTCCTGTTCATTCAATAATCACAATGGCTATTGCTAGGAAATCACATCATGCTCTAACCCATTTTATGTGTATGCTAAAAGTGCCACTAAAGGCAAAATAGCATTTTTAATACAGCTTACCTGTAAAATCCCTTTCTTGGAGTACATCACGGTACACAGAGCAGCCATAGTAATTACTATGTGGGTTATACGCCACATATAGGTGAATGGACACTGGCACACCCAAAGACAAGAAGTCCCCCTCTATATAACCCCTCCACCTACAGGAAGTACCTCAGTTTTGTAGCAAAACAATGCATATCCCAGCAAGAGGGGAGGAACCTCTGTATCCCCATGACGCACTCACTGCCCTGGTAGAGAGAGCCCTAATTTGAAAAGGTGGAACCCTTCTTTTCAATCCATAAGCCTGAATTATAAGTTATAACCCAACTAATCCACTGAGAAATAGTCGATTTTGAAGCTGCTTGCCTTTTCCTGGGCCTTTCTGGCAGCACAAACAAAGCATCAGTCTTCCGTATCTGATCTGTCACCTTCAGATAGATCCTGACAGCTCTCACCACATCAAGAGAATGCAACAATTTTTCTTCTGCAGAGTGAGGTTCTGGGAAAAAAGAAGGCAGGGAGACATCTTGGTTCAAGTGAAAACTGGACACCACCTTAGGCAAAAAAGGTTGGATGAGGACGCAACACCACCTTGTCTTTATGAATAATTAAGTATGGCTCTTTACAGGAAAAAGCTGCCAATTCTGACACTTTCCTTGCCAAAGTTACTGCCACCAAGAAAACCAATTTCCTTGTCAAAAAGGATCAAGGGAATATGGTGCAAAGGCTCAAAGGGTTGTCTTCGCAAGACCGATAAAACTAGATTAAAATCCCAGGGGCACAAAGGCCGTCTGACTGGCGGAGTTATACGAGTTACCCTTGTATAAAGGCCCGGATCAAAAAATGTGAAGCAAGCAGTCTTTGAAAAAATACTGACAAGGTTGAGATCTGACCCTTAATGATACTTAAGGTTAGCTTAATTTCTACCCCCAATTGTAAGAAAGCAAGAATCCTTCCTATGACATACTTCTGAGGATGCCATCTTTCGGCTTCACACCAGGAAACAGGACCTCCAGATCCCAAAATAAATGGCCCTAGAAGCCGGTTTCCTTGCATCAGGGTAGTCACCACTGAGCCCGAAATCCCCAGATCCTTTAAAATTCTGGCTTCAATGGCCAAACTGTTAAATTTGGCGATTGTAAGGCAGGATGGAACACCGAACCTTGCGAAAGTCTGAGGCTGTGGAGGTGCTCAGTCTGAGGCTGTGGAACTCTGTGTAAGTGGAACTGGTATAAGTGGTGAGTTAAAAACCAGAGTTTAAAACAGGAGGTTATAACAGGGGTCATAGTACCTGTGTAGTGTGAGTACCTGAGTGTTTTCTGAGTAGTGTGTGTGGATAGTTAGTACTTGTGTACTGTATACTTGAGTATTGCGAGTGCATGTAGGTCTGCGACTGTTCTGCGATTGCACGTAGGTCTGTGAGTACCTGTGTATTGTCTTGTTGTGTATCTGTGTATTGTCTTGTTGTGAACCTGTGTATTGTCTTGAGTATTAGTGCCAGGAAGCTAGCTGTTAGGTAATTTGGACAGGGTAAAATCCCCAAATCCTCACTAAATTTAATAGGTGCGATGCCCGGCGGGTGTGGAGAGGCGACTCTTTGTACATCTTGCTGCATGTATGCGTTCCTTGATCATCCGATCGAGGGCGAATACTGCTGTGCAAAATGTAAGCACATTGTTTCCCTGGAAGCCCAGGTTCTGAATCTGGGGAAGCAACTGTCAGCACTGAGAAGTCCCTCCATACTAAAGGAGAGCCAGGAACGTACACAGCAGGTGCCGGCAGGGGCCAGCACAGAGACGGGTGGAGACAAAGAGGTGCAGGCACTAGCAAAGAGTAGATGGGTGACAGTCAGGAGGGGTAGAGGGGGAAGTGCCAGGGAGGCCGATCCAGGACTGGAGCATCCCAATAAGTACGCTCCATTGAGTGACATTGGTGAAACCATTCAGGGACCAGCACTGCTTGAGCTGAGGGACTCTCCTAGCTGCCAGGGGAAGAACTCCTCCAGTGAGAGTGGGGGGGCAGCAAAGGGAAAGGAAAGACAGATTCTGGTGGTAGGGGACTCAATTCTTAGAAGGACAGAGAGGGCAATCTGTAACCAAGACCTGAAGCGCCGAACAGTATGTTGTCTACTGGGCGCACATCACGGATCTTGTGGACAGATTACTGGGAGGGGCTGGGGAAGACCCGGTTGTCATGGTGCACGTTGGCACCAATGACAAAGTCAGAGGCAGATGGAGTGTCCTAAAGAACGATTTTAGGGACTTAGGAGCAAAATTGAGGAAAAGGACCTCCAAGGTAGTATTCTCAGGAATACTACCGGTACATCGAGCCATACCAGAAAGGCAGAGGGAGATTAGGGAAGTAAACAAGTGGCTGAAGAGCTGGTGTAGTAAGAAGGGGTTTGGGTTCCTTGAGGACTGGGCCGACTTCTCAGTCGGTAACCGGTACTATAGAAGGGACGGACTGCACCTAAATGAGGAGGGTGCAGATCTGCTGGGAATGAAGATGGCCAAAAAGTTAGACGGGTTTTTAAACTAGGCGATGGGGGGGAGGGTCCAGAGGCAGAGATAGCCAGCGCGGAAGATATTCCAGAGGGTAGTATTGGGGGCATTAGTGGTAGGTTAACCAAAGCACAAAAACACAAGGTGAGTATAGTAGCAAGTCCTAGTTGCAATCTCGAAACACCCAATACGAGGACAATATGCGACCGGTCTAAACTATGTGGCATGTTCACCAATGCTAGGAGCATGGCGGACAAGATGAGTGAACTAGAGATACTGTTGTACAAGGAGGATTTGGATTTTGTGGGAATTTCAGAGACCTGGTTCAACAGCTCTCATGATTGGCTGGCAAACATTCAAGGGTATACCCTATAGCGCAAGGATAGAGAGAGTAAAAAAGGGGGAGGGGTATGCCTATATATCAAGAATAATGTACAAGCGAATGTGAGAGATGACATCACTGAGGGAGCTAGAGAGGAGGTGGAATCCTTATGGGTAGAGCGCCAAAGGGATGAAGTTAAGGGGAAAATAATACTGGGAGTATGCTATAGGCCCCCTAACCTGAGGGAGGAAGTGGAGACGGATCTCCTATCACAAATTGGATTAGCAGCAAGGATGGGAAGTGTTATCATAAAGGGGGATTTTAATTATCCAGACATAGACTGGGCGGAGGGAACCGCGCATTCATTTAAGGCTCGCCAGTTCCTTAAAGCGGGGTTCCACCCAAATTTTGAATAATATCTGTATGTATTCTCTTCCTTGCCTAGATGCTGACATGCCGTTTAAAAAAATTTAAATCGCTGTAATTACCTTTTATTTTTCTATTGTTCTTTGCACTTCCTGGTTCTCCTCCCGTGGGAGTAGGCGTGTTTCTAACCTCTCCCAGACTCCTGGGAGCTAGTCTCATGCTTCCCAGGATGCCACTGAGCATGTGCGGGAACGAGCAGTGAATGCTGGGAGCACAGCATTCACCGCATCCAGGAAATAAATGCTTGTGGGCTTCAAATGCCCACAATGAAGATGGAAACCGCCTGCAGTGAAGAATATAAGTTATTCTTTCCGACGAAATCTGACACAGGCGGACATATTACACACAATATGTGAGTATGTAATGCTGAGAAGAAAAGTTTGTGAATGAACTAAAAAAAAAAAAAAGATAGATAGGTGGACCCCCGCTTTAATGTCTTGCAGGACAATTTTATGGGTCAGATGGTAGACGCACCAACTAGAAATAAAACATTACTGGATCTACTGATTACCAACAATACAGAACTGATCACGGATGTGGAAATACGGGGCAATTTAGGCAACAGCGATCACAGGTCAATTAGTTTCAGTATAAATCACACAAATAGGAAACATGAAGGGAACACAAAGACACTGAATTTCAAAAGAGCCAACTTCCCTAAACTACAAACCTTGCTAAAAGGCATAAATTGGGATAAAATATTAGGAACAAAGAATACGGAGGAGAGATGGGTTTGCTTTAAGAGCATATTAAATAAGGGCATTAGCCAATGTATCCCATTGGGTAATAAATTTAAAAGAGCGAACAAAAATCCTGGATGGCTTAACTCCAATGTAAAAATGCATATAAAAGCAAAGGAGAAGGCCTTCAAAAAATACAAGGTTGAGGGATCATCCTCAGCATTCAGACTTTATAAAGAATGCAACAAGAAATGTAAGGGTGCAATTAGGACGGCTAAGATAGAACATGAAAGACACATAGCGGAGGAGAGCAAAAAAAATCCCAAGAAATTCTTTAAGTATGTAAACCGTAAAAAAGGGAGGACAGACCATACTGGCCCCATAAAGAATGAGGAAGGACATCTGGTTACAAAGGATGGGGAGATGGCGAAGGTATTGAATTTATTCTTCTCCTCAGTCTTCACGAGTGAATCGGGGGGCTTCAGTAACCAAAACTGCAGTGTTTATCCTCATGACACAACACAGGAAGCCCCTCCATGGTTAACAGAGGACAGAATTAAAATTAGACTTGAGAAACTTAACATTAATAAATCACCGGGACCAGATGGCTTGCATCCGAGGGTACTTAGGGAACTCAGTCAGGTGATTGCCAGACCGTTGTTCCTAATTTTTACAGACAGTCTATTGACTGGAATGGTACCAGCTGATTGGAGAAAAGCCAATGTAGCACCAATATTTAAAAAGGGCCCAAAATACATCACTGGGAATTACAGACCAGTTAGCCTAACATCAATAGTATGTAAACTCTTGGAGGGGATGATAAGGGATTATATACAAGATTTTAGTAATAAGAACGATATCATTAGCAGTAATCAGCATGGATTCATGAAGAATCGTTCTTGCCAAACCAATCTATTAAACTTCTATGAGGAGATGAGTTGCCATCTAGATAAAGGAAGGCCCGTAGACGTGGTGTATCTGGATTTTGCAAAAGCATTTGACACAGTTCCCCATAAACGTTTACTGTACAAAATAAGGTCCGTTGGCATGGACCATAGGGTGAGTACATGGATTGAAAACTGGCTACAAGGGCGAGTTCAGAGGGTGGTGATAAATGAGGAGTACTCAGAATGGTCAGGGGTGGGTAGTGGGGTTCCCCAATGTTCTGTGCTGGGACCAATCCTATTTAATTTGTTTATAAACGACCTGGAGGACGGGATAAACAGTTCAATCTCTGTATTTGCAGACGATACTAAGCTAAGCAGGGCAATAACTTCTCCGCAGGATGTGGAAACCTTGCAAAAAGACCTGAACAAATTAATGGGGTGGGCGACTACATGGCAAATGAGGTTCAATGTAGAAAAATGTAAAATAATGCATTTGGGTGGCAAAAATATGAATGCAATCTATACACTGGGGGAAGAACCTCTGGGGGAATCTAGGATGGAAAAGGACCTGGGGGTCCTAGTAGATGATAGGCTCAGCAATGGCATGCAATGCCAAGCTGCTGCTAATAAAGCAAACAGAATATTGGCATGCATTAAAAGGGGGATCAACGCAAGAGATAAAACAATAATTCTCCCACTCTACAAGGCTCTGGTCCGGCCGCACTTGGAGTATGCTGTCCAGTTCTGGGCACCAGTCCTCAGGAAGGATGTACTGGAAATGGAGCGAGTACAAAGAAAGGCAACAAAGCTAATAAAGGGTCTGGAGGATCTTAGTTATGAGGAAAGGTTGCAAGCACTGAACTTTTGCTCTCTGGAGAAGAGACGCTTGAGAGGGGATATGATTTCAATTTACAAAATACTGTACTGGTGACCCCACAATAGGGATAAAACTTTTTCGCAGAAGAGAGTTTAATAAGACTCGTGGCCACTCATTACAATTAGAAGAAAAGAGGTTTAACCTTAAACTACGTAGAGGGTTCTTTACAGTAAGAGCGGCAAGGATGTGGAATTCCCTTCCACAGGCGGTGGTCTCAGCGGGGAGCATTGATAGCTTCAAGAAACTATTAGATAATCACCTGAATGACCGCAACATACAGGGATATACAATGTAATACTGACACATAATCACACACATAGGTTGGACTTGATGGACTTGTGTCTTTTTTCAACCTCACCTACTATGTAACTATGTAACTATGGACGGGATGAAAGAGTCCATGGTTTCCCTACTGCCCACCTTATGATCTCTGCATACCAGGATGTTCTGCGCCACTTCCTCCTTCCTCCTTGATCCTGCGTAGAAGCCACAGTAGCAGCTGAACTGGGGGGGGGGACACGCATAAATCAGTGAAAACTGAGTCACTAGTGCATCCGTCCCGAATGTTAGCTGATCCCTTGTCCTTGACACAAAGCTGTCCAACTTCTTGTTGAGCCTGGACGCCAATAGCTCTATGTCCGGGGTACCCCATTTTTGGCATATGGCTGAAAAAAAAAAACCTTGGAATGCAGGGACCATTCCCCCGGGGACAATTGTTGGCGACTCAAGAAGTCTGCCTGCCAATTTTCCACTCCTGGAATGAAGACTGCTGACAGAAAAGGCACATGCTTCTCTACCCATGTCAGAATATGGTCCACCTGCCTTTGGGCCGCCTGACTCCTAGTACCCCCTTGGTGGTTGATGTAAGCCAGAGCTGTGGCATTGTCGGATTGTATCCTGACAGGACAACCCTGCAACCTGAAAGTCCAGGATATTAGAGCTAGACACGCTGCCCGAATCTTTAGAATGTTGATGGGCCAGGTTCTTTCGGTCTCTGACCACCTCCCCTGGACAGTGGCCTCCTCCAGAACCGCTCCCTAGCCCAAGAGGCTGGCATCCGTCGTTACTACCTTCCAGGCTACTGGCAAAATGCAAATTTCTGACGATCATACACCAATTGAGACTCTGGCACAACTTTGGGGACAGATACATTGGATAGTCCAAGCCTTGGATCCTCTTGTTCCAAGCCAACAGAATACTGTTTTGCAACAGTCTCGAATGAAATTGGGCATAGAGAATAGCTTCTAACGAAGCCACCATTTTCCCTAGCAACCTCAAGCAAAGGCGAATGGAGGAATCCTGTCCCTTGACCACACGGGACCTGATCTCTTATAATAGCTCTGACCTTCGTCTGCGGCAAAAAGACCTTTTCTTGTGCCCCGTACACACGGTCGGATTTTCCGATGGAAAATGTCTGATCAGAGCGTGTTGTCGGAAATTTTGACCGTGTGTGGGCTCCATCGGACATTTTCTATCGGATTTTCCGACACACAAAGTTTGAGAGCAGGATATAAAATTTTCTGACAACAAAATCCGTTGTCGGAAATTCCGATCGTGTGTACACAAATCCGACGGACAAAGTGCCACGCATGCTCAGAATAACTAAAGAGATGAAAGCTATTGGCCACTGCCCCGTTTATAGTTCCGACGTACGTGTTTTACGTCACCGCGTTCAGAATGATCGGATTTTCCGACAACTTTGTGTGACCGTGTGTATGCAAGACAAGTTTGAGCCAACATCCGCCGAAAAAATCCATGGATTTTGTTGTCGGAATGTCCGAACAAAGTCCGACCGTGTGTACGGGGCATTGGACTGTGTCTATGACCAGACCCAAGTATTGTAGCCTTCTTACTGGCCGTAAGGCTGACTTCTCTAGGTTGAGAATCCAACCCAGGTGCCCCAAATACTTGACCGTGCTGGACACACTGTAGTCTAGCCGTGTACCCGACTGATTTATAAGCAACAGGTCGTCTAGGTATGCCATTACTGATATACCCTGGACCCTTAATCTTGCTAATACCGGGGCCAAAATCTTTGTTAACACCCGGGAGCGGTGGCTAACCCGAAGGACAAGGCCACAAAACTGAAAATGGAGCGGTTCAACCTGGAATCGCAGAAATTTCTGGTGAGTGGGGTAGATTGGCACATGCAGATATGCATCTTTGATGTCTATTGATGCTAGAAAATCTCCTCCCCTCATAGAGGACGCAACTGACCGGATTGACTCCATGCGAAAGGAGCAGGTGGTTAAGAATTGATTTAGATCTTTGAGATCTAGAATGGGTCTGACATCTCCATTCGGTTTTGGCACCGTGAAGAGATTTGAATAAAAACCCATGCCCTGCTCCTCTGTTGGAATTTCTGTAATCACACCTTGTGATGTCAACCGGTCCAGTGCCTGGAATAACGACCTTTTTAAACAGGTCTCTGGGAACATTCGATCTTAGAAATGGAAATGATGGAAACTCCCGAAAGTCTAGCTTGTAGCCTAAAGATAATGTGGAGATGACCCATCTGTCCTGGATCTCTTCCTGCCAGGCTCCTGAAAACTGCAGAAGCCTTCCCCCCACCCGAGCGAGTGGGGGCGCCCCTTCATAAGGAGGCCTTAGGACTCTTCTGGCCTTGTGCTTGGCCTTGAGGCTTACCTCTCGAACCTCGAACCACCGCAAAACATAAGGCCCTGGGCAGCTCCGCCAACTTGCAGGCTGCTTCACCTTGGGCAGGGACACTTTTAATGACTTGCTTAAACTGGTCTTTTAAGGGTTGGCAAACCCCTATCGCTGCTACTGCAGGCTGTACTGCTGACCCAGCTATAAATAAAGAGGCTTTACGTAAAGACTCCAGCTACTTGTTGGCTGGATCTTTAAAAACCTGGGCATTGTCTACTGGCCAAGTTAGACTCCTATTTACAGAGAAATTAGCATGCTGGCAAACTCCACTTTTTAGTGAATTTTTCCTCGATTGGGTAAAGAAGAGAAAATCTCCCAGGAAGGAGAAAATGCCTATCTAGGTGATCCCAGTCTGCATGTATTAGTTGCTCTAGCAGTGGTGTAAAGGGAAGGCATGTGGGTCCTGTGAAGGCCTCAAAGACCCCAAAGAAGAAAAGGGGGCCTCAGCCACCTCCGCCAGGGGGCAACTTATATGCCGAACGGACCAATCCTGTAAGGGATTGGAGCAGCAGTTTTTTGGGATTGCAAGACTGAAAAGGGCTCCTCTGAGATTGAGCCCTCAGAAGAGTCATCATCTGTCTGCCCTTCTTCTCGGTCACCCAATGGCACCTCATTGTTATCTCTGCCCATTTCTGTTACAAAACTGGAAGGTCAGGAGGGGGAGAAGGGGACCTTTCGTGTTTTTTTCCCGGATTGGGGGACAGACGCGATCATATTGGCTATCTTTCCCTCCAACCCAGCTAATGCTGAAGCCAAATCGTCTTGGTGACTTATGCAGAGGCTGAAATGTTGGATGTAGCCACTATGCCCGACAGCCTCAATGGCTCAGACTGGCCAGTTGCCCCTGGCCTTTCAGGGGAGGATAGTACTGTGGAAGCATGACTAGGATCCTCAGACCCTGACAGCGGTGCCCTTGCCCTCCTCCCTGCTGTATTTCCCCCACCTTTCTTTCGGGAAGACATAGTCCTAAGCACAAAATGCAGAGGTACTCACAATATGCATCCACTGCTGTGCTGTAGTCCAGCAAAACAATGCCGTTATCACTGCTCAGCGTAATGCACAGTAGGCATGCCTTTAAATGCCTGTGTCCATATCTATACAGTGCTTACATGCCCCAGTACACTCTGTGTCCCTCCGTCAGCCACCAGACTCATTACAGAGTCACAAACTTTTAGCCAACTGAGCCTGCGCCGTGCTATGTGCATGCTCGCCCTCCATGTGCACGCCAGCCAAATCCCCAGCGTCCTACGGTGGCCTTAGAATTGACCTCCACATGAACGAGGCGGTCCCGTTATCAGGACAGCTCAGGGGGAGAGGGACTGTGTTCCCATGGGGTGATACCGGTCGCCCCCGCTCCTGTCATCGGAACCAGCCTTTGGGGGGAGAGCTGCGTGCCATGGGCTAGGAGGCGGGCGGACCCAAGGCCTCGGCAGACCAGGGTGAGGTGTATAATACACCCTCTAGTGGTAAAAAACAGGCAAGGGTTCGCTTCAACCCTTGAAGTGAACCAAAAGTGTTCCTTTCCCAGGTTCTAATTTTTAAAAAAACGTATCATTCCCGCCGCAGGATCATCACCCATCACGGCGGGCCAGGTCTTTGAACGGACCTTCAAGGACCAGGTCCCCCTTGCATATTGGGGTCCACACCCTTGGACCTGTACAGCACCCTGCCAGGACAACCTTTGGTTTAGCCATGTATCCAAGGGCCTGAATCCCAGGGTCCAGCCCTCTAAAGAGGAGCAATACAGGCAAAACCTCGCTTCTTCTTTTTCGAGGCTCGGGTACCATCCATTTTGGCCTTGCCATTTTGAATGTATCCGACTGCATAGCCCCTTGATCCTGGCAAGCATTTCTCCAATGGGGCTATCCATATTATAGCACTTCAATCCACCATGACCATCACCTTGAGATACTGGTGAAAAAATTGAGGTACTTCATGTATGGCAGGGGTTATATAGAGGGGGACTTCCTGTCTTTGGGTGTGCCCGTGTCCATTCGCCTATAGGTGGCGTATAACCCACATAGTAATTACTATGGCTGTTCTGTGTCCCGTGATGTACGATAAAGAAAGGTGTTTTTTTTTAGCTTTAGATAGAGTGGAGAGGGATTAGAACACTTATTGGGCTTTATTGCTGTCTGTGTCTCCGTTTGGGAGATTCACCCTATTTGTCCTGTTTACTGTTATTGAAAGTGAATGTAAAAGAAAATCCCAAATTTTGGCTTAACATTAGAACAGTAATAGAGGGGAAATCTTCCAATGAGGATGCTAGTTTTGGTGACACCCCAGGATTAACTCACTTTGGAAGGATTTTCTCACTTTCCATTTTGGCTATAGGACAGGAAGTGAAGGGAAATCTCTTCGATGGGATACAGATGGCAAAAAACTGTCAGGAGTTATAACCCTCTCTTACTGTATCCAAAAAAAGAAAAAGAAAAAAGGTTTTGCCTTTAGCGACACTAAGAACAATGACACTTGTTCAAGACACTTTTACGCCTGGTTCACACCTATGCATTTTTTAGTGCGTTTTCAGTTTTGAAGAAACACACTACAGTCCATTTAACATGGTTCCCGATGGGTCATGTTCAAATCTGTGCATTTTATGGAAAGGGCCAAGGATTTTTTTCTGGTTCAAAACCAGATAGACTTCAATGGATCAAAAATGTGTATTGAGAAATGCAAAATGCACCTGGAATATGCAAACTGCAACCTGCATAGGTGTAAACCAGGCCTTAAAGGGCAAAACCACCAAAAAAATTGCATGAATCGTTAAAAAATGTTTTAAATTATCAGATTAGAGCAAAATGAAATCTGTTTGCTGTGAGCTATTACACGTTAAATGTTGATTTACTCTATGGAGTACTTTACTGAATAAGCCTATATAATCGTACAACTGTTAAAGTGACATTTTCCTTTCCATGTCTAAAGAGATATTCTGTAGTGGCAAAAATGAGCATGATTACGTCCGTCATGTTCCAATTGTCCTGCGTGTTTTATTAAGTCATGCTATTACTAAATCATCCATACAAATTAGGTCAAGTCAAATTAACGAGAAAGAAAAGTCCAGAACAAGACCTATTGAGAAATCATACTACTTGTATAGAAAGACGAATTTGCATGAATACAACACAGCTTAACTTTAAAGTCAGTTTTAAACACTGTTTTAAATACTATATTTAATGGGTTAATAAAAGACAACTATTCTATAAGATGCAGTATTTCAGTACTGATCTTCATATTGACAGACAAAAAAAAAAAAAAAAAAAAAAAAAAAAGGGGGTGGGGAGAGAGAAAGGTATACCAAATAGTACTATGACTCAGATACAACCCTTTAAGAAAAAAGCCAGATAAAGAAAAGATTTACATGCCCAGTAAAAAAAATTAAAAAAATAAATAAATAAAAAGTATCCAGTAAAAGGAAGAAGATGATGGTATCTGAAACACAGATCAAACAGTGAACTATACCACAGGGCAAGTGAACGTAAAAAATTAAATAGAATCATCAGGAAATTGACTCACTGTCACAGGCGTATGGCTTGTCCCTGTCATCCAGTGCAGCTGCATCCAGCTTCTTCCTGGCACCACCTAAACCTTTTCCCTGGAAAAAAAACAAAAAAAAAAACCTTCTTGTAAAAATTTAAGAGGAAAGAATAGCTAAACGATGGAGCATATCAATGCAAAGAATAGTGCCAAGGGAAAACATATGTATTGATAAGGATTTTATAAGTAAACAAAATGTACACAAACTCCATATTAATATTTTGTCTTAACTGTTCAGATGTAATCTCAACGTGCAGTTTTCTTTGTAAACCGTCAGAATTAGACTTTAGGCCCAAAAACAAATTAAAAATAGAGAGTTTCCCTAAACATCTCTGACCTCCAAGCTATCCCTAAAGCAAACCAGACCATGGAAGTTTTGAAGGCTCGTTTCCTTGATGTGTTTGGTTATTTTTGGGATTGCAAATGATTTGTCTTGAATGGGCCATGTATTTGGCCATTACAGTAATTGATTGACTTTCTCCAAATACATAACCCTGAAGCCTCAGCTAAATCCTTACACTTGCTGTTTTTTGGGAAAGTTTAACCACTTCCGGACCGCCCACCGCCATTATACATCGGCTGTTTGAAGAGGAATATCATTGTTATGGCAGCAGCTAGCTGCCATAACCCCGGTATCCTCTTCAGTGAGCAGTCCGGTTTAAGATAAAAGTGGTCTCTTCGGCGGATTCGCAGCGAGATCACTTCTATCGGCAGCGTGAGAGGTGCGCCCCCACCCCCCCATACCCGCCGCGCTCCGCTGCCCTCCACCACTCACCGGAGCCGTCGGCAGCGGTGGAGGCAATCGGCTCTTCACCCTTGCTGGGCATAGAGACGAGCGATGGGAAGATGCCACCGGTCTCCATAACAATGCAGGGCGGAAGCAACATCAAAACGTCACTTCCGCCCACAGCTCTTAAAGGGCCTCTTTTTTTTTTTTAAGTGACAATTTTTATTTTTTTTTATTGCATTTTAGTCTTAGTATGAGATCTGAGGTACCGTCAAGCTTTTTTTTTTTATTACAAGGGATGTTTACATTACTTGTAACCGGAATAAAAGGTGACACTTTAAAAAAAAAGGTAAAATAAATTTTTTTTAAAACGTGCCCCGTCCCGACGAGCTCGCATGCAGAAGCAAAACGCATATGTGAGTAGCATCCGCATATGAAAACGGGGTTTAAACCACACATGTGAGGTATCGCCGCAATCGGTAGAGTGAGGGCAATAATTATAGCCCTAGACCTCCTCTGTATCTCAAAACATGCAACCTGCAGAATTTTTTAAATGTCGCCTATGGAGATTTTTAAGGGTAAAAGTTTGTCGCCATTCCACGAGCGGGCGCAATTTTGAAGCATAACATGCTGGGTGGGTATGAATTTACTCGGTGTAACATTATCTTTCACAATATAAAAAAACAAGAAAATTGGGCTAATTTTACCGTTGTCTTATTTTTTAATTCAAAGAAGTGTATTTTTTCCCAAAAAAAAAAAAACTGCCCTTGTAAAACCAATGTGCAAATACGGTGTGACAAAGTATTGCAACGACCGCCATTTTATTCTCTAGGGTGTTAGAAAAAAAATGTATAATGTTTGGGGGTTCTAAGTAATTTTCTAGCAAAAAAAACCCTTTTTTTTAACTTGTAAACAACAAATCTCAGAAAGGGGCTCGGTCCTTAAGTGGTTAATGATGTTTACAGTTAAAAACAAAGCATTGCAAACTGGTTCCAGATCAGCGCTCTTGAGGACCGTAGTGTTCTGGCAGGGGGGCCGTCCCCCTGTCAGAACACAATAGCACAGCAGAAAAGATTAATGTACTAACATCGGATTGTTAGTGCAGCATCTCCAACCGGAGCTTTAAGTTTTTTTCCGTTTAACCCGCTGCTGGGTTGAACAGAAAAAAACTTGTGTTGTGTACTAGGCTTAACACTAGATGACTATCAGCAATCATAACAGAAGAGGGAGGAGCAGCATTGTAAGCCTTTATCAGTTAAGACTCAGAGTACTCATCAGTAAGCTGCTGCTGTTTTACTATCCATTTACAGGCTTGATTTAACTGTATTGCTTTGACATCCATGAAAGTAAACCCTCAAAACCTGGCTATGGTGTACTGCAAGCGTGTCTGGATTCAAAAACAAGGTCAATAAAGAAAAAAAAAAATCAAAGAAAATGTACTTCAATAACAGTGTTGAAATTAGAATATGCATTCAACGTTTACTAGATTTTCCAGAGAAGCTATACTTATTTTATAGCAGAACTCACCTCCGAACTCTGCCCTAGTTTTTCATGCTAGAATAAATCAAATTATGGTTAAAATAAGGAATAATGCTGGTGACTCTTACTTTGGCTTTACCCTTCCCACGTCTTTTTGGAGTATCTTCTTCATAATCTTCATCATCCAAATCATCCAAAAAATCCTCCGGCTCCAGAATTCGCTATTGGATGCAAAAAAAAAAACAAACAAAAAAAAAAACAAAAACACATAAATAATGTAACACCAACAGCCAAATCACCAAGATTCCATCTGCTACATAAGAAAGTATTAAACCCAGAAAAATGTAACATATTGCAGCCAGACAATCTTTAAAAATTTGGCAGATGCATTTGCTTTGCTTTTTTATGCTTTTTTTTTCTTTATTTGTACCTTGGTGAGCAGGCCAATAACACATTTCCACCTTGGGCTGTCTCCATTCCATTAAACAATCAATGGAGACACCTTTAGACAGCAGTATTGTAAGCCTGTGGAGAGGGTTAAGTTAGGTGCACTAGCAGATTTAGATGGATTTTAATAACTAAAGGGGAACTAATGTCTAAAAAAACCCCCACAAAATTACAAGCAGGCAGACTCTTCACTGCATCACAGACATGAAATATCACTTTTGCGATAACAAAGAAACCTTACCTGCCTGCTCGCAGCCTTCTGTAGGATGTACACTGTGCAGCTCGGTTTATGTTATCAGCATGGCATCTGTGCCAGGATGAACAACTACCATGCATGCATGGGAGTTAGGTCATCCCACACGGGCCAATCAAGATGGCAGAAGACAACACCTGGATGAAGTAAGGAAGCTGCTGGCATTGCACTAGATATAAGTATTGTAGACTTAGTTAAACTTTAAAGCCCAACTCCTGGAAACACTTTTTAAGCCGTTATACCAACAGTTTCTTTTTCCTCTTGGGATAAAGGTTTCAGGCCGGGTTCACACAACAGACAGCTGCCAGGGCACTTTACCACTCCAGCAGCTGTCTGTTGCTGGCTGCAGTAGGGGGCAGTGTGGTAAGCAATTTAGCACATCACTGCTCTTTTTTTGTACAAACTTTATTTGAAGTGTACAAACCATGCACTTTATTTATGAAACTGTACACAGTGCCATGCAGTTTTGTACAGCGCACTACGATAAAATGTAGCATGTCTGCATTTTATTGCAGCACGCTGCAGCGTGGCCCTAGGCTGCGTTGCAGTGTGAATGGGAAACATAGGGAACAATTGCTTCCTGAGTGTCCTTACAGTGCCAGACATTTTACAATGCAGTAAAAATAGGATTTTTTTAAGACAGCTTACCTGTAAAATCCTTTTCTTTTGATGGACATCACGGGACACAGTGCCACAGTAATTACTGATGGGTAATATAGGGTATCACTGGTGATTGGACACTGGCACACCCCATCAGAAAGTTCAACCCCCTATATAATCCCTTAAATTGCGGGGATACCTCAGTTTTGTAGCCAAGCAATATAGTGTATTAGAAGAGGGGCGGAACCTCTGTGTCCCGTGATGTCCATCGAAAGAAAAGGATTTTACAGGTAAGCTGTCTTAAAAAATCCTATTTTCTTTCTCGAACATCATGGGACACAGAGCCACAGTAATTACTGATGGGATGTCCCAGAGCAATGCTACCTGAGGGGGGGGGGGCATGACCAAGTAGGGTGCAATCAGACCTGAGGACCCTGTACCGCTGCCTGCAGCACACTACGCCCAAAGGCGATATCCTCATGCCTTCTCACATCCACCTGATAGAATCTGGTGAATGTATGGACTGAAGACCAGGTTGCGGCCTTGCAGATCTGAGCCATAGAGGCCCGGTGATGCACTCCCCAAGAAGCACCAATAGCCCTTGTGGAATGTGCCCTGATCTGAAACGGAGGAATCCTCTGTTTCAAACCGTAAGCCTGAATAATCAACTGTCGAATCCATTTAGAAATGGTAGCTGCCTGTCCTCTATTGGGACCCTCTGGCAGCACGAACAAAACATCCGTTTTGCGAATCTGAGCAGTTGCCCCCAGATAGGCCTCGACTGCTCTTACTACATCCAAAGAATGTAGTGATCTCTCTTCCGGAGAACAGGGATCTGGAAAAAAGGAAGGCAGAACAATGTCCTGGTTTAAAGGAAAATCAGAAACCACCTTTGGTAAAAAAACTAGGATGAGGGCGCAGTACCACTCTATCCTTGTGTACAATCAAATAAGGCTCCTTACAGGAAAGGGCTGCCAATTCTGATACTCTTCTAGCAGAAGAAATGGCTACCAGAAAAATTAACTTCCTTGTCAACAAGACCAAAGGAATCTGACTTATTGGTTCAAAAGGCTGTTTCTGTAACACAGCCAGAACCAAGTTCAAGTCCCAGGGGTTTAGGGGCACCCTAACCGGAGGATTAAGACGCGTCACCTCCTGTATAAAGTTTCGGACCAAAGAATGCGAAGCAAGTGGTCTTGAAATAATACTGATAAGGCTGAGACCTGGCCCTTGATGGTACTCAAGGCCAGCTTCATCTCTAAACCCAATTGTAGAAAATCAAGAATTCTGGGATGCCAACCCCTGGATTCACACCAGGATACATAAGCTTTCCAGACTCTATGATAAATCATTCTGGAAGCTGGCTTCCTTCCATTGATCAAGGTAGATATCACAGAACCTGAAAGCCCACGACTCTTCAGAACGTGGGTCTCAATAGCCAAACCGTCAAATTTAGCGTTTGTAAGGCAGGATGGAACACTGGACCTTGAGATAACAGGTCTGGTCGTACCGGTAGTGTCCATGGGGAACCTACCGTCATCCTTACTATTTCCGCATACCACGTCCTTCTGGGCAAGCGGGGGCCACCAGAAGTACTGACTTCCTTTCCTGCCTGATCCTGCAAAGAAGTCGCGGCAGTAGCAGAATAGCCGGGAATGCATAAATCAGTGAGAACCGATGCCACGGAATCACCAACGCACCCGTCCCGCATGCAAGAGGATCTCTTGTTCTTGCCACAAATCTGTCTATCTTTTTGTTGAATCGGGATGCAAAGAGATCTACATCTGGGACCCCCTATCTTTGGCATATGTTCCAAAAGACGTCGGGATGTAGAGACCATTCCCCTGGAAGTAACTTCTGGCGACTTAAATAGTCCGCCTGCCAGTTCTCTATCCCAGGAATGAAAACTGCCGATATGCATGGCACATGCCTCTCTGCCCAGACTAAGATCTGGTTCACCTCTTTTTGAGCAGCTCGGCTCCTGGTGCCTCCCTGATTATTGACATAGGCCACTGCTGTGGCATTGTCGGACTGGATCCTGACCGGGCAACCCTGTAGCCTGATAGTCCAGGCCTTTAGGGCTAGACCTACCGCACTGATTTCCAGAATCTTCCAGAACTGCTCCCCAACCTGACAGACTGGCTTCTGTTGTTACCACCGTTCAGGTAATCGGCAGAAAGGATTTCCCCTTCTGCAGGTTTTCGGGAATGAGCCACCAATTGAGGCTCTGATGCACCGCATGAGACAGGTGCATCGGAAAGTCTAATGCCTGAACCTTCTTGTTCCAGGCTGATTGAATACTGTGTTGCAGCAGTCTTGAATGAAACGGAGCATAAGGAACTGCTTCGAATGAAGACACCATCTTCCCTAGCAGCCTCACACAAAGGCGGACAGAAGGACCTTTCTTTGTCCTGACTGCCAAAATCAGCTCCCTTAAAGCAGCGATCTTTGCCTGAGGTAGAAATACTTTCTCCTGGCTTGTATCTATGATCAGACCCAAATACTCCAGTCTTCTTACTGGTTTTAGGAAAGATTTTTCTAGGTTGAGGATCCAACCTAGGTGTTCCAGATACTTGACTGTTCTCAAGTTCCCATTCAAGGAGGCTACCGACCGGTCTATCAGTAGCAGGTCGTCTAGGTATGCTATGACAGCTATACCCTGAGCCCTTAATCTGGCCAGAGGAGGGGCCAAGACCTTTGTGAACACCCGAGGTGCAGTGGCTATCCCAAAAGGCAGAGCCACAAACTGGAAATGGCGCCCTCCTATCTCGAAGCGCAGAAACTTCTGATGAGCAGGAAAAATGGGCACATGCAGATATGCATCTCTGATGTCTATCGATGCCAGAAATTCTCCTCCCTGCAGGGTGGAGACTACTGTCCGAATTGATTCCATGCGGAAGGACTGAATCCTCAGGAATCGGTTCAGATCCCTTAAATCCAGAATGGGACTGACATCCCCATTTGGTTTTTGGACCGTAAAAAAGGTTGGAATAGAAGCCCAATCCCTGGTCCTTTGCGGGAACCATCATAATGACCTCCTGCGACAAAAGTCGCTCTAATGCTAGAAGGAGCGACTGCTTCTTCTCTGGGTCTCTGGGGACACCTGATCTGAGGAACCGAGGAGAGGGAAATTCCTGAAACTCCAGCTTATACCCTAAGGTTACTGTGGAGATTACCCATCTGTCCTGGAAGTCCTCCTGCCAGAGCTCTGAGAACTGTCACAGTCTTCCCCCCACTCGAGCGAGCGGGGGCGCCCCTTCATGAAGAGGTCTTAGTGTTTTGCCTAGTAGGCTTCTTTCCCCAGGACTTCTTTTGTTCCTGGGGTTGACTCTTGTTTCTGAACCCAGACGGAGGAGGCCGTCGAGACTGCCTGGAGGCTGAAGCCCCTGGCACTGGGGAAAGAGTCAGTTTGAAAGAGGGACGCTTACTCTTCTTCTTGACAGGTAAGAGAGTACTTTTCCCACCAGAGATTTTCTTGATATATTCATCCAAGTCTTCTCCAAACAACCTTGCACCACAAAACGGAAACCCAGCCAGCAGCTTCTTACATGGTGCTTCGGCTGACCAATTTTTCAACCACAGGATTCTACGTATATGCACCAACCCCAGTGAAAGACGAGAGGTTTGCACGATAGAATCTCCGATGGCGTCAACAATGTAACATAAGGCCGCAGGTAGGTTAGCCAACCCCTGGGCCTGCTGTTCAGGTAATACTTTGATAACCTGCTTAACATGGTATAACAAGTATTGACAGACTCCAATCGCTGCAACTGCAGGTTGAGCCACTGAACCTGCCAAGGAGAAAACATCCTTCAATAGGGATTCCATCTTTTTATCTACAGGATCCCTGAGCATCTGAGCATTGTCTACAGGATAAGTCAGACTATTATTTACGGAGGAAATGGCGGCATCAATGGCTGGTATTCCCCACATTTTAATAAACTTTTTCTTCCATCGGATAAAGTGTTGAAAACTTTTTCGGCGGAAAAAACGTTTGTCTGGGTGATCCCACTCAGAATAAAAAGAGCTTTTCAAGTAAATTATGAACAGGAAAAGCATGTGCTGTTTGAGGAGGCTTCAGTGACCCCAAAGAAGAAGAGGGTTCTTTAATTGATTCAGATACGGGCAGCTTAAATGTGGAGCGGACCAATCCAGTAAGGATCTGCACTAAGACTCTCCTTCTGGGAAGTCGCAGAGGGTCCCTCTCTCAGAAGAGGAATCATCTGTCCCATCCCGATCCTCTGAAAGGGATTCGTCTCTTTTATCCCAGAGCTCCTCTTCCTGAGGGTCTTGGGAAACAGAGGAAGGCCTAGTGCGTTTTCTTCCACTGAGTGAAGATGTAATCACGGCCATTAATATCTCCTCTAAACCACTAATGGTTGAGGAAAAAACCTCCTGTGTAATGTATACAGGGGCTGAAGTGCCGGAGGCAGGTATAGCCCCTGACCCCAATGGCTCCCTCTGGCTAGCCGTCCATGGCCCCTCAGGGGGGGGGGGGGATGCTGCAGAAAGGGGGTCCTCAGAACCCGACCGAGATCCCCTAGAGTCTCTGGTTCTTGGGGTGTTTGAACCTCTTCTACCCATAATGCAAAGCAACAAGGTGGAGGTATCACAAAATGAACACTGACTGCTAAGCGATGTAGTCCGGCTAAAAGCCCTGCTACCAAATGCCCAGTCTGGTGTTACCTTAGTAAATGCTGCCTAGGAGAATGCCTGTGTCCCACCTTACATGCGACCGTCAGCTCTGTGTCCCTCCAGAAGGCTGTGTGCACCTGTACAGAGTGCTTTAAATAGCCTGCAGCTGGCCTGAGTGAGCGTCTAAGCACCTGTGCTGACGCCCCGCCCACCCTCCCGAATTAAAAAAAAACGAGCGCTTTCCGCGCTGGCCAACCCTCCGGAAACAATATGGAGGAAGACTGAGGGAGGGGGAGGAAGGAGAGAGGCCGGTAGTGATGGGCCTGGGCCTGTACCTGTAACGGCAATGGTGGCAAAGGCGGCGGCGGTGCTAGAGTGGTGCACAACCGCCTTTCAGACACCTGTGGCCTCCCCCTAGCCTGGGGGGAACATTCGTGAAGGAGAAATCCCCCCATCCCATCCTACCTGGAGCCGGCCGGAGATGCTGTGCAGCGTGAGAACACTGAGACCGACATCAGCATGAGAAGGTATGTGCTCTTGGCAGCCCCCGGTGGTCACAATAGGCATAGCATGCATTTACCTTAAAGGAGAAAACCTACTAGAATTAAAAAATTTTGTGGAATCTCCTCTTACCTTATCCAGCCACAGGGTTCTGTTATACAGACCCAATTTTCACCTCTCACGGTGGGCTCCGTTTGAAAAAACCGTCAGAGACTGGGGCCCCCTACGAATAGGGGGATCCACAGTTCTGGGCCTGTAAAGCACCCGGCTAGAAATTAGGCTAGAAAAACCATTTTCTAATATGCGGGGTCCAGCTCTCTAAAAAGAGAAGCGTTACAGGTAAAACCTTGTTTCTTCGGACACGAGGCCCGGGTACCATCCAATTCGGACACGAAAGGACACTTTGAATGGATCCGGTCTGCCTGGCTTGCCCTAGTATAGGATATCGGATCTTCCCCTTGGAGCTCAGCACGGGACATCTTTACACGTCCATCACCTAAGACACTGGCGTAAAAACTGAGGAATCCCTGCAAGGGGAGGGATTATATAGGGGGTTGAACTTTCTGATAGGGTGTGCCAGTGTCCAATTACCAGTGATACCCTATATAACCCATCAGTAATTACTGTGGCTCTGTGTCCCGTGATGTTCGAGAAAGAAATGTCTATCACACACGCAGTGTGAATCAGCCCTTACATAAGTAAATAAAAGTTGACCATTGCAGGCACCCTTGCCAGAGTTAAAGCAGCAGAGCTACAGCCGCAAATACTAATCTCTTCTCCAACTATCAGATATTCTAAAGGTCCCTCAGCTATGCCAACAGCTTCTCCTTGGCTTCTTTTGGGGGCTGGAATTCAGCCTTCTTGATTTGCAGGCATGAGATGATGTAATTCAGGCACAGGAGTTGGTCATCACGCCACGCTAGCACGGTGCTGGGAATGTAAGCTAAGCTACACATGTGCAGCTCAGTGTACCTTGTATGGAGGGATGAAAGCAGGCAAGTATTTTATTGCAGTAAAGACATAGCAAGCCAGCACACAAACTTTTTAAAAATTTGACTTCAAGCGGAACTTTACCCATAACCATGATAAAAAAAATAATGTTTTTTTAGCAAGAAACATACATTTCACATGAATAATTAAGCTACCAAAATCAGTGTGTGCTGTAAATTGCCTGAAGTTCAGAGGACCTGAACAGCAGTAAATCTTTAGGCTGAAGTGATCTAGCAGGACTTAATTTTCTCACAGATCGCTTAAATACACCACTGGAGAATCTATGTCTTTTAGAAGAGCCTTCTGTACATGGGGTATCAGAGGTATATAGACTACTAATAGATCCCCCCGAAGACTTTGTCCCAAGATTCCTTTTGAAATGGGAAAGAGATTTAGACATCACACTCTCTAAGGAGCAACGGAGCTATATTTTACACTTTGCTCATTACTCCTCAACAGCCAGCAAATACCAAGAGTTAGGTTACAAAATTCTTACAAGGTGGTACAAAGTTCCATCACTATTACAAAAAATGTATCCAGAGAGGACGAATAAATGCTGGCGGTGTGGAGAGTCAGAGGGTAACATGCTCCATACCTTTTGGTCATGTCGGAAGTTAGTAGATTTCTGGTTTAAAGTGCGAGACATTGTAAGACAATTAACAGAGTACGACTTGGGGTCCGACCCAGCAAGATATCTTCATCTTTCGGACCTCTCAAAGCGCAGATATCGGAACTCTCTGGTGGCCCATCTTTTGAATGCGGCAAAGGCCTGTATCCCGGCCGTTTGGAAGCAAGAATCACCCCCTCCATCTCGCTATGGTTTAAAAAAAATAGCTGATATATACGCCATGGAAAAAGGCATTGCAGGGTAAGGTGGAGAAATTTAATAAAAAAATGGAATTCATGGTCTCTTCTGGTCTGTACCAGGGAATACAGATGTGCGCTTGGAGACCGGGAGGGGTCTTAGGGAGAGGGGAGAGAGAGTGAGAGAATTTAAATAACCCTATAGGAAAGTCCCTATTTTTTGATTTGCTCTCCTTGGTAAATAGCATTTGTGAAATGAGTGGGGGGGAAGAGTATGTATGTGCGTGTGTGTGTATAATTATATATATATATATGTGTGTGTGTGTGTGTTTACGTGAATGTAGAATAGATATATTAGAGAGAGGAAGGGAATTTGTGTTTGTTTTTTTTACTATCTCTTGTTTTGTTCCATTTGATAATAAGTCATATATATCTACTGAAAACTGAATCATAATGTGCCAAGTTAATACTCTGTAATATGCAAGCAGCAATAATGTCATTTGTTTATATGTATAAAAAAATGTATTTTCTGTTTTTGGAAAAATAAAATATAGAATTTAAAAAAAAAAAATTTTGACTAAAAATCCATTTTGGATTCGGCTTTAAAGTGGAACATTAGTCAGAAAATTAAGTCCTGCTGGATCACTTCAGGTTGGCCCCTTTTGCAGGTACTGTATAGCTATGTATAGCAATAAAAAAAGTGTCTATACTGTTTAAAATCCAATAATACACTGACTCACACTGCTCTGCACCGGCTCAGTTGCTCTCCATTTTTAGGCACTGCCAAGTTTGTAGGGGCCGAACTGCTGACAGCCTTAAAGTGGGATTAAAGCGGCGTTCCACTTGCCAAAAAATAAATTAAAAGTCAGCAGCTACAAATACTGCAGCTGCTGACTTTTAAAACAAGGACACTTGCCCGTCCTGGGCGCCCGCGATGTCCTCATCCGAAGGCGACCCAGCTCGGTTTCTGTGTGGAGGTGCTGGCATCTTCAGTAAGGGAATCAGGAAATGAAGCCTTGCAGCTTCACAGCCTGGTTCCCTACTGCGCATGCGCGAGTCGCACTGTGCGTTCTGCGTGGTCCCTGCAGTCTTCTGGGACCTGTGTGTCTCCCAGAAGACAGCGGGGGGTAAAGAGGAGGGGCTGGACATGGCATAGATCACTGCAGATACTGCGGCGATCTTTCGCCGGAAGTGTGAGCACATACCTGTATTAGTCAAGTATCTGCTCCTCAGGGGCGGACTGACCATTCGGGAACTCAGGCACTGCCCGAGGGCCACATGCCACTAGGGGGCCCCATCAGGGTTGCCAGCCTCAATAAAACCAGGGACAGTATGTAAAAATCTGAGTTTTTTTTTTAAAAATCCCCAGATTATAGCTGCCCTGCCTCTCCAGTACCTTTTCAGTGTGTGTATTCTGTGTGTGTATACTGTGTGTGTATATTAGGTGTCTGTGTGTGTATACTGTATGTGTGTGTGTATACTGTGTGGCCCCATAATCTACTATTGCCCGGGGGCCCCATAATCTTCTCCTATTGCCCGGGGGCCCTGTGAGTTGTCAGTCCGCCCCTGCTGCTCCCCCCTCCCCCTGAAAAGGTGCCAAATGTGACATCGGAGGAGGGGAGGAATCCAAACAGCGGAAGTTCCATTTTTGGGTGGAACTCTGCTTTAAGCCCTACTACCATTTACAGCCAAGGAAGCTGCTTCAGTTTGATCTGCAACTGCCATGGTGCTGCACGTGATCAGTTAGGAGGCCAACCATTTGTTGGTTTTGCAGTTTGGTTGAGGACACAAGCAAATGTGACAGTAAGCAATCATGGAATTCCAGGAATGTAACTGTTAAATTGACAGGTTTAGTTCTGCTTTATGATTTATTGTTGTTCAGGGGCTCTGGGCATCAGCAAAATGGCAGCCTTCAGCAAGAGGAAACTGGAACAATGCTGTTAGTAATTTACAGCACACACTAATTTTTGGATCAGAAATATTAATGTGTAATGTAAGTTCTTTGCTAAAGAACATTATTTTTTATTAAGTTTTTATGGGTAAAGTTCCACTTTAACTGTTTGCCGACCAGCCGCCGCAGTTCTACTGCGGCAGAATGACATGGCTGGGCAAAAGGACGTCATCTTACGTTGCTTTTCTTTTTGGCCACTAGGGGCGCGTGCCCGCAGCTGATGCGAGTGCCCAGAGGGCATGATGACCGCCGGGCACCCGCGAACACTGGTAACAGAGCGAGAAACGGGATCTGTGTGTGTAAACACACAAATCCGGTTCTTTCAGGGGAGTAGAGACAGATCGTGTGTTCATACCAAGTATGAACACCGATCTCTCCTCCTAGACAGCCCCATCCCCTTAACAGTTAGATTACAGTGAGGGAACACAGTTAACCCCTTGATCGCTCCCTAGTGTTAACCCCTTCCCTGCCAGTGACATTTATACAGTAATCAGTGCATTTTTATAGCACTGATCGCTGCATAGTTGTCAATGGTCCCAAAAATGTGTCAAAAGTTTCCAATTTGTCCGCCTCAATATTGCAGTCCCGATAAGAAGAAGAAAAAAAAAAAAAATTATATATATATATATCACATGAACCTATCCCCTATTTTGTAGACGCTATAACGTTTGCGCAAACCAATCAATATACGCTTATTGCTATTTTTATTACCAAAAATATGTAGAAGAATACATATTGGCCTAAACTGGAGGAAAAAATTGGCTTTTTTTTTTTTTTTTAAATTGGGGATATTATGGCAAAAAGTACAAAATATTGTGGTTTTTTTTTTCAAAATTGTCGCACTTTTTTTTATAGCTCAAAAAATAAAAAAAGCAGAGATGATCAAATACCACCAAAAGAAAGCTCTATTTGTGGGAAAAAAAGAACGTCAAATTTGTTTGGGTACAATGTCGCACGACCGCGCAATTGTCAGTTAAAGCGACGCAGTGTCATATCGCAAAATATGGCCTGGTCATTGAGCAGCCAAATCTTACGGAGCTGAAGTGGTTTGTCTTAACCCACTGACACTTTTGATCTGTTAAAGGAAGTTGCACAATAAAAGACTTACTGGCTGGATTAACAGGTGAAAATAAAGGTGAAAAGGAAAAAAAAATAAAAGAAATGGCAAGCTACAATATATAGATGGAATATGGCTTTAAACTTGTATGCGAGCCATGTGAACAGCAAACTTTTTAAAGGCATTTGCAGAGCTTTCAGCAAGCTTTGTTTAAGCTTTTAAGGTACCATTTAGCTCCAGTTTGGGAATGTTGAACACAGATTAGAGAGATTTCACTTTAAAAACAAGCTTCTTTCCCTTACACCTTCCTTCCCGCCTGGCCTACAGCAGATTGATGGCCAGGCGAGACTTTCCTCCTTCTAATTGGATGTCATATGACGATCACGCCGAAGGCACCATGCAGCAGCGTGATATGTCACCGACTGTATCCACCGGACACAGCCGATAACTAATCACTATACCAGCCCGCTGCCAGTGTCATGTGATCGCTGTGACCAATCACACAACATTTGTAAACAATGGATGGCTTCCTTTCATGCCATCCATTGTATACAATTAAATTGCTAGCTATGATTGGCCACAGTGATCACATGGTACAGACAGGGCCAAATCACAGCCCATCTGTACCATGTAATTAGCTTTGACCAATCAGAGCTAACCCAACAAAAAGACACAATCAGTTTCGTTCAGTAAAAATGGTTGCTTATTCCAATGAATTTGATTGGTATAAGTGATAATAATTTGAAAAAAAAAATTCTAATCCACTTCCCCAAAGTAGTTAGTGTTACTATGGTAACAATGTATTGCTCTGGTCACAGTGTGAAAAAAATAAAAATAAATAAAAAAAAAATTGAAAAAAATAAAGATAAACATTGATTATGAAAAAAAAAAAAAAAAAATATTGTAATTATTTTTCTTACATACTGTAAACCAGTTAGTGTCCCTAATCACCGCCACACCAGTTATGATAACTCTGTACTGCACTGGTGACAGTAAGTTAAAAAAAAAAACACAAAAAAAAAAAAAAAAACTTGCCATGCCTCTTACTAAATACTTTCTCAAGAAATGAGCCATCATCAGTACATCAGGATTGAACAGATTCAGATACATATACCGTGTTTGTGAACTCTATAACTTTCCTGCAGACTAAATTATATACACTGGATTTGGGGTATTTTCACCAAAGAAATGTAGCAGAATACATTTTGACCTACAATTCAGAAGAAAGATTATTTATTTGCAAAACGTTATAACAGAAACAAAGAAAACACTTTTATTTTGGTGTTGTTTATTAAAGTGGATCTTCAGTCATTTTTTTCAACTTTCCTTCTATTATATCTTCTGCCCTTGTTTTACCTTTGGATAGTAAAACATTTTTTTTCTGCCAGTAAATACCTTATACAGCTCACTTCCTGTTTCCTGTCTGGTAAAAAGCCCAGGCTTATGACATCATGCACAGCTCTCTCTCGTGGAAGGGAGGGGGGGGGGGGCGAGTCATAAGAAGCCCAACCAGAGCTGGAGGTGTGCCTCTGTGTAAACCAGGAAGTGAATAGGCACAGCAGCTTCAGCTGCCCACAGTTAAGATGATTGCAGCCAGACTCAGTGGAGGGAGATTTATGCAGCATATTTGGCAAGTACAGAATCACAGTATATATAAAATAATATGCAAAGTGGTTGGAGGGAAGCTTCAGAATGGCAAAGATGTTTTTATTACAAATTTCAGCAGACTGCAGTTCCTCTTTAAGCAAAAAAAAAAAATAAAATTAAAAAAAAACCCAGTGGTGATTAAATACCACCAAAAGAAAGCTCTATTTGTGTGAAATAAAATGATAATTTCTTATGGTACAGTGTTGCATGACCGCACAATTGTCAAAGTGTGACAGTGGTTATTAGCCTGAGCAGGAAGGGGGTAAAAGTGCCAGTATTGAAGTGGTTAAAGTATACTGAAACCTGCTAGCAGCTCGTTTAAAGGGATAATCAATACTCCCACTAAGATCTGAATTTCGCATTTCCAAACAGAAGCTGAAGGGTGCTTTAAAGGCTTTAAAGAAAGATGCTCAAAGCATACCAAAATTCATAAAAGCTTGCAGTTTTCACTGCTGTTCTACAAGCTAAGCCCAAGTGAACTAAGTCTAAATGCAAAAAAAACTAAAAATAAAAAACACTGAGCAATAGGGGCACTTTTTGAACATATTGTAAACATAACAAAAATAATTGCATTTCTATATAGTGTAAACTAGCACATTATCCTATTTAAATTACGATTCAAGGTATTTTCTAAACGTTTTACATGTTGGCACTGGAAAGTATTTGCTATTACATACTTGTTCCTGGCCAACATAGTACAGCATTCATTTCAGCCCAGACTCCTATCTGAAGCAGAGAGAAAAAAAATGTTCAAACAGATGCTATGCTTACTGGAAAGTGACTAGAGTCTCAAATGAGCATGTGATTCCCCATAGGGCTTCAACAAGATTAAATCATCAGTGGGTAGTCATGAAAATAACAAGCTGTATGTTATGACTGATGAACTTATAAATGTTACTTCGCTTTACAAAAGGAAATATACTTTGTAAATGCTGGTATCAATAACCTACATTAAAAACACACTTAATCTGATTACTACAAATAAAATTCTACAGAAATGCCTCAATTCTCATTGTAAAACAGAAAACTTGACTGCCAATGATTAGGCCTCATGCACACAGGCTGTTAAAATAACGTTCTGAAAACGCCAGTATCTTTGCAGTGATTTTTTTTTCAACTTTTTTCAGCTTTTTTCAACGTTTTTGCAATAGCGTTTTTAGCGTTTTTCCGCGTTAGCGGTTTTTAGCGTTTTTTTTTTTTCAATGGATCAAAAACGTTAAAAAAACGTTGGTGAATGACGTTTTTGAGCGTTTATCAGCGTTAGAGCGTTTTTACAGCTGAAAAACGTCTCTCAGAACCCACTGGTCCTGGGTTATTTTTCCAGCTTAAAAACGCCTATGCCATTTGCAGCTCAAAAATGCCTAAGTGGACATGAAGCCATAGACTAACATAGACAGGCCTTTTTAAGCTGCAAAAAAAGCTCAAAAAAGCAGCTGTAAAAACGTCCGTGTGCATGAGGCCTTAAGTTTGTCTCATGAGAAATAGGAAGAAAAATGTATAATGAAAAGCATTATAAATACATGAGCACAGTAAAGCATGTATGTCATTCTAGTGTAGATAGGATATACTCCCTGACATCGGGAACATTCACAGGTTTAAACTAAACACCAGAAAAAACTCATTCAGCCAATATTTTAATGTGCTTCCCAGAAAGCAGCAAAGGAATTCTTATACTGTATCTTCTATTGGGAAATCAGGCCACCCCAAAAACAGATGATATTTAGTTTCAGGGTCTGCACATGTAGTCCATATTAAAGAGGAGCTTCACCAAGTTATGGCTCTCTGTGGCAGGTGGTCCAATCTGGTCAAAATGATTTTGAAGCCCCAGCTTCTCTACCATCTGCATAACTCCCCGATGGTTATACTGCTAAAAAAATTTTGTGTGGTCAGCACCATTTTCCAGTCCCTGTTGTGGAAAGGAGGTAATTCTAGAATTAGACTAGAACAACTACAGAAGCCAAAGTATAGGGGAGGGCTGGCTCTCCCGAACCCCTGGCTCTATTACATTGCGTCTCAACTTCAACACTTATGGGGCGTACACACGGTCGGACTTTTCAGCTACAAAAGTCCGACAGCTTGTCCGACAGACTTTCGACGGACTTTTGGCGGACTTTCTAACGAACAGACTTGCCTACACACAATCACACAAAAGTCCGTCGAATTCTTACGTGATGACGTACACCGGACTAAAATAAGGACGTTCATAGCCAGTAGCCAATAGCTGCCCTAGCGTGGGTTTTTGTCCGTCGGACTAGCATACAGACAAGCGGATTTTTCGACCGGACTCGGGTCCATCGGAAAGATTTGAAGCATGTTTCAAATCTAAAGTCCGTCGGATTTGAGGCTGAAAAAGTCAGTTGAAAGTCTGGAGAAGCCCACACACGATCGGATTACCAGCCAGCTTTAGTCCGTCAGCGTCCGTTGGACTTTTGTAGCTGAAAAGTCCGACCGTGTGTACGCCCCATTAGGAGGCCTAGCAAGGACAACAGCTTCTGAGGATGGAACTCATGACTCCACGCTGTCTGTAATGTTGAAGTTTAGTGGGACCAATACCTTAGCTTAGGGTCTAGAGGCGTAGCTTTTATCTAAACCAAATAAACAGTATCCGACTTACAGGCTTATACACAAAATACGTGCGAAAGATAACTACAAAAGGTTACGGGTTACACAAGGTACAGTCCTATTTGGGATAACCAAACATACCCCGAATTGGCCAAGTTACAGCATGCGGCTAGGTGGCAAGGGTATGGGGGGACACATATGAAACATATCATGACTAATGGCCATTTAACCTCCTTTGCACAATTGCAGTCTAGATATGGCATTCCCTCAAATATGTTGTTCTATTATTTGCAATTGAAACACGCAGTGAATGCTCAGCAGTCTCTGGGGACCTCTGAGATGTCACCGACCCCGATCTTTGGAATTATGCAGCAGTCCCATTCTACCAAAGGCTTTATATCCAACTGCTATGCTATGCTCCTGGGGGTATATCTGGAGAAATTCCCTAGCTCTGCATGTGAAAGGTGGGAGAGGGACTTGGGCAATATCCCGGGAGACCAATAGGAGGAGGCTCAGGAGGCAGTGCGGGGGTGCTCTCTTAACATCTCAAAGAGACTGTCACAATTACATTCTATTGAGGGTCCACCGTACCCCACTCAGGCTACATTCCATGGGCGTACGCCCTGACCCCATACGTGCTAGATGTAACCGGGTTGTAGGGGACATAATACACTTGCTATGGAGGTGCCAGGCACTGCATCGCTACTGGAATGCTGTGGTTACTACGGTGAACTCTGCATTTCAGATCTCCATAGACATGGATCCTAAACACCGTATACCAAGTTTGCTTGATGCTATAATAGCAGATAGGTATGTTAAAGAGGCAGGATATACTGTACACAAAAGCTGGTGGGAACACTCAAGAAAAAAGTTAGGAAATATGGCAAAGAGGTCTCGCTTTTAGAGTATGCAGGACTTTTCAGCAAATTTACACGTCTGCAAGTATAAAGTTTGACATGTCACAGAATTAAGCACCAGGATAAAAAATAAAAAAAAAGCTCCACAATTTATTATTAAAATGACATTAAGCCCCTGTTCACACCGGTGCGACTTGTCATGCAATTTGAGAGATCATAGTGGCATGTCAAGTTGCACCCCATTTCTGGCAATGGAACTGTTCAAATCGATGCAACGCCGACTTTGAAAATGTTTCTGCACTATTTTTGGCGATTTCATTTGCGACTTGACATCTGTGCATGAAGCTGCACAGATGTCTGCAAGCCACACATGAAAAGCGCACTGACCGACGGCTTTAAAATCGTTTGGAAGTAGTGCGATTTCAACGCTACATTCAGTGTCAACCAGGGCTATAGGTTCATAGAATGCATAAAGTTATAAACCTTGAGCATTTAAGACCATATTAACCACTTATCACCCGGTCTATAGCAGAATGACAGCCAGGAAGTGGTGCAGTTATCCTGACTGGTCGTCATATGACAACGGCGTGGCGATTGGTGGTATGGTGTGTCAGTCTGACACACCGCAACGCCGATCCAGCTAAAGTGCCTCTGACAGAGGTGCTTTACCACTTGGTCAGCTGTGTCCAATCACAGCTGATCACAGTGTAAACAGGAAAAGCTGTGTATCAGCTTTTCCTCTATCTTGTCTGACAGTCACGAGTAGAGGAGAGCCAATTGGCTGCTCTCCTGACAGGGGAGGTCTGCAGTGAGTGATTAACAGTGCAGCCCCTCCGAGGATGCCCACCCAGGACCAACAGGGATGCCCACCAATGATGCTCACCCATGACCACCAGGTATGCCAATCAGTGCCCATAAATGCCAATCATTGCCCATCATAAAATGCCTGCCAGTGTCTCCCCATCAGTGTCGCTCATCACTGCCACCCATCAGTGCCCCCCATCACTGCCACCCAGTGTCCATCAGTGAAGGAGAAAACGTACTTTACAAAATTTTATAACAGAAACATAGAAAAAAGTTAGTTTTTCGCAAAATTTTCGGTCTTTGTTTGCAATCAAAAATCACCAAAAGAAAGCTGTATTTGTTGGAAAAAAATGATAAAAAATTTGTTTGGGTACAGTGTTACATGACCGCACAATTGTCATTTACCTGCTTGCTGCCCACCCGCCCTCAAATGACGGGGCGGTGCAGCTCTCGTTCTGGGACGACGTCATATGACGGCATCCCAGAACGGCCACGCCGTGTTGCTAGGGCATGGCGCGACCCTGATCTCTGTAAAGAGCCGCGTCCACGGCTCTTTAACCATGTGATTGGCTGTGTCCAATCACAGCCGGTCACATGTAAACAAGGAAGTGCCAGTAATTGGCTCTCCTTGCCACACAGAGTGAGAGGAGAGCCGATCAGCAGCATCTCCTCACAGGGGGACATGTAGGAATGTAATCAGGGCACTGATCATCAGTGCCCTGATTACAATAGTGCGATACACTGTCACCAATCAGTGCCCACTAGTGGCAGCAATCAGTGCCCACCACTGCCCACAAGTGCCACCAATCAGTGACCATTAGCGATGCCAGTCAGTGCTGGCAGTGCCACCCATCAGTGCCGCCCAGTGCCACCCACCAGTGCCGCCCAGTGCCACCCACCAGTGCCGCCCATCA
This sequence comes from Lithobates septentrionalis, assembly GCA_037952835.1. Taxonomy (NCBI): domain Eukaryota; kingdom Metazoa; phylum Chordata; class Amphibia; order Anura; family Ranidae; genus Lithobates; species Lithobates septentrionalis. The sequence continues at coordinate 1,793,420 of JBBDGP010001083.1, forward strand.
GTGCCCACCAGTGCCGCCCATCCGTGCCCACCAGTGTGGCATATTAGTGCCTCCTCATCAGTTCCACCTAATCCGTGCCCATAAGTGCCACCTCATCAATGCCCACCAGTTCAGCCTATCAGTGCCACCTCATCAGCGCACATCAGTGAGGGCGAAAAATTCTCTCTCTTACATACTCATTTCTTCTCTTCTACTCCCTCACCCCCACCTCTGCTCTTTTCTACCATCTATCTCCTCTGCCTTCACTCCTCTCCACTGGGTAGACCATCATATAGTTGATCACTAGGTTCTATCCAACACGACCATATTTTTTCAAACCTTTGGGGTGTACCTCTGCTTGTATGTTAATTTTTCTCTTTTATAGTTAAGTTTCTCACCCCATTGTTTATTGGTTGGAGGATCAACAGATGACCATTTTTGTAAAATAACTTTACGTGCTAAATATAAGGATCTTATCCACATAGTATGCATCTCTACTGGTAACGCTCCATCAGGGATTATTCCCAATAATGCAAGTTTGGGCTTCCCTGTTATCTCAGTGGCGCATAATCAATTTAGGGTTATAAATATTTTTTCCCAGTAACGATGAAGCTTTGGACAACACCAAAGCATGTGGATAAAAGTTCCATTAAATAGGGAGCATCAAGGACATAGTGATGTTATATATTTTCCCCAAGCATAGAGTTTTTGTGGGGTATAATGAGCCCTATGTAAAATAAAGAGCCGAGATAGCCTTTGAGAGGGCTAGAGGGATGTCTTGGGTAGTGTTTCCAGGGCCCGTGTCCAGTTCTCATGTAGATCCTCTATGTCTCTTTGCCAACAAACAAAACTATTTGTTTTCCAGTATTCTCTATTGTTTGTCAATTAGAATAAAAGGTCTCCTAATAATCCTCGTTTCATGCAGGCTACCGAAAATCCCTTTATAATATTTTAGAATATTTATACTGTAAATGGAGTTTTGGATTTGTAATGCATGGCGTAATTGGAGGTATTGATAGAAGTTATTGTTCGTTAACTAATAGCGGTCTTTTAATGTATGAAAAGTAAAACAATTCCTTCATATAACTGATACAAAAAATAGTATACCGGTTTTTTTCCCATCCTAAAAATTCCAGAAGTCTATTCATTTCATAAAAGGTAGTAGTTAGCCTGCACTGCTTCCCATACCCTATGAATTAACTAAAAGGTGGGCAATTTACCTTTATTAAAAAAGTGGCGAGCTACTATTAAACTAAAGGGTACTTTTTTGAATTGGGATATTATCTTCTGTGTGGGGTCCTGCATGTCCACTACCTCCCAGCCGTGCCAATGCTGCAATTGTATAGTCTTGCGTTAGGTATCGCAATCCCCCCTTATCTATTGCCTGTTGTAATGTTTCAAATCTAATTCTAGGTTTTCCACCCTTCCACACAAAATCCCTAAAAACTGAGTCGATAGTCCTGAATAATTTTGTAACATCAACCATATGAGACTTATTCCTTGCTTGCTTCCCAGTACTACACCAGACGAGAAAGGACTCTCACCCATCAGCCATCCGATCTAAACAGTTTCCAGTCCAGGACCTAACCAAAACAAGCCCTCTGTGAGAATCCCGCAGAGCTTAGCTTTGGGCCAAGCTTTAACTGAGATGACTAGGGCTGAGGAACTGGTAGACATATGTAGTGAATCAGTCGAGGCATCTGCACTATATGCCACCCCCCGCAAGAGCATGGGAAAGGACGACAAGATTGTCTCCGTCCCTGCCCCTATGTGCACCCCAAGGTAGAGTCCCAGGTGGCCTTCTAGAGCGTATCCATCTTCTTGTCCATGGGATCTCTCCCAGGTAAGGTCTGTATGCCTGGAAACCTGACAGAAGGCTGTGTCCAGTCTGGGTACCCTACCGACTGACGGATCATCCTCTGTGAAAAAGAAAACCTAGGCTTTAGGACCCTTGAAAGAAAGGGTTTCTTCCCCATATCTTGCCAATATTTGATGGCTTCCACCAGACCTTCCTAGGCCGGGAACAACTTCTGTTCCCCCAGGCCCCGATACATCTGGTCATGGAGCGATAGCTGCCTCTTCTCCTGGATTACCAGGGTGGTACGGATGTCTCCCAAGAGATCCTCCACCCCCTCGAGGGAAAGCTTGTAGTGAGAGGGTCTAGAGGGCTCACCACCCAACCCCTCTCCCTATGACTCCACCTGGGAGCCTGTAGAAGTGCTAACTGGCTTCTCCTCAGCTTCTCACTGGTGCCCCCCCAAGGCCCCTCCATTAGCAGAGAATAAGACCAGCAGGCAGATGCAATACTCTGCTGAGCTGGTGGGAGGGCCAGCTTGGGGCTGAACCCAACTGAAAAAAGGGGCATGCTGGGGATTGTAGTTCCTCAGGCTCACCGCAGAGGGCATGCTGGGCATTGCAGTTCCTCAGGCTCACCGCACAGAGGGCATGCTGGGCATTGCAGTTCCTCAGGCTCACCGCACAGAGGGCATGCTGGGCATTGCAGTTCCTCAGGCTCACCGCACAGAGGGCATGCTGGGCATTGCAGTTCCTCAGGCTCACCGCACAGAGGGCATGCTGGGCATTGCAGTTCCTCAGGCTCACCGCACAGAGGGCATGCTGGGCATTGCAGTTCCTCAGGCTCACCGCACAGAGGGCATGCTGGGCATTGCAGTTCCTCAGGCTCACCGCACAGAGGGCATGCTGGGCATTGCAGTTCCTCAGGCTCACCGCACAGAGGGCATGCTGGGCATTGCAGTTCCTCAGGCTCACCGCACAGAGGGCATGCTGGGCATTGCAGTTCCTCAGGCTCACCGCACAGAGGGCATGCTGGGCATTGCAGTTCCTCAGGCTCACCGCACAGAGGGCATGCTGGGCATTGCAGTTCCTCAGGCTCACCGCACAGAGGGCATGCTGGGCATTGCAGTTCCTCAGGCTCACCGCAAAGAGGGCATGCTGGGCATTGCAGTTCCTCAGACTTACCGCACAGAGGGCATGCTGGGCATTGCAGTTCCTTAGGCTCACTGCGCAGAGGGCGTGCTGGGCACTGCAGTTCCTCAGGCTTACTGCACAAAGGGCATGCTGGGCATTGCAGTCTTCCAGCTTACTTTTAAAACCAAATGAAAGGTCATACTCCTAAGCAGAGTGTCACCAGGAGTGTCCCTAAGACCAAAACACCACAAAGGTCCCAGTACCATCTCCCAACCACTCGACCACCAGAGGGGTCTACACCCATGGAGCCATCGGGTAAAAGGGAATACCCACCCCAGGGTTCCTCTCACCTTAGTGGCAGGTGCTGGCATTACCAGTAGTCTTGGCCGCCTCTGCCCCAGGCCTCTCCCGCTGAGGATCGCGGTAGTCCCGCCTTCCTGAGCCGCTCGTTGACATTTAAAACGTTTACAGGCTCGCACCAGCCAGAGCCTGGCCCTCTCTCATAAGCTGCGGCCCGGCAGAAGTGCTCGCCCCCACCGGACATGACGTCACTACACCCTCCGGTCCGGCCTCGAGCTCCCTCACTGGCCACACAGAACACGTGGAGGATCGGTGCACCTCCGACGATGCCACCCTGGACAGAATGAGAGCAGGGCTCTCGAAGCTTCTTCCCCACCCTCAGGAGAAGATGGGGTGGCTAAGCGGCGGACCCAACGGTACCTTCCCCAAGGCTCCGCCAACCGAAAAAAATAGAGAGATAGGGAGAGCCCACAGTAAAAAACCGGCTTCAACCTCCCAAGTTGATCAGCCCTGGTTCCCAGCGATGTCTTCCCGCCAGAGGAAACACCGAAACAGAGGGTCCAGTGGGGCAGGAGGGGCTTAAATCTTGAAGCTAAGGTGGTGTTACCTGTGAAGGAAGGAGCCAAGGTCTCAAAGGTGGCTGTCCTGAAAGACGTTTAGGGGAAAATCTCACTGATGAAGTCTCTATGGGGCTATAAAACACTAATCTGACTGAATGCTTTTCACCCAAAAATAAAATAAAATTGGTTTTTGTGGTATGGATCCTTTTGAACCAAAACCATTTGATATGTAAGTTTGCCATCCTTTTTGTTTATCAAATATGTATGTGTATGGACAGAAGTAAGGAGTACTATGCCAAGTTACCTATAGCGTGAAAAGGTTCACATATACAGAAAATACGCAAGTAAGTCCCAAATTTAAACAGGAATTGTGTTATCTGCATTCAGACCTTATATCTGAAAACAGTAAACAAAAAATTCTAATCTTAAGGATGACCTCATTGTTTCCTCCCCACAGGCAACGTGTCAGTGCCCTGGCTTTACCGTAATAATCCCCCTAGCTACAGAACGCTGCTTCATGCCTGTACCTTCCGTGCTCGGCCAGCAACAGACGGGAACTCTGAAAGACTGTCATCATCACGAGGGTCAGGGACAATTCTCTTCTCAATGGGCTCTGCTCGCAGGAGAGCTTCTAAGCTGCTGCCATCTTGTGGAATCAGTCCTTCTTTCTTCAGAATCTGTTCTGAGTCAGCTGAAATAAAAAAAATTAAAAACACAAAATGTAGACAGTCTTTTCTGTACTCCAATCAGTCTAATTCAGCTCTCATTTTCTACTGGAAGCTAAAATGGCATGCTGCAAACCTGAAGCTATAGAAGTTAAAAGGTTTCATTGTAACGTAAAACAGTTGACAAGATGTTTTAAGGTGCAAGGATTTCTGACTTTATAAACACCTTTTCCAGGCAACATAACAGTCTCAGTGTACACCTTGAAAAATTCAACAGAAGCAGCATGACACTCTGCCAGGGAGATTTGGCCACTGAATACTCACAGATGACAAAACTTGTGAGCAATTTCTGATTCCAGTATTGTAAAAAAATAGAGTTAGGTACCTGGTAACTCTTTTTCTAAGAAGTCTTCCAGGGCAGCATCTGAGAGATAGGCTCCTCCTCCCTGAAACAGGAAACACATTAGTCCACCTTTATAAATTTCACAGTCTTACCTGCGTGCCTCAGTTGTATTAAAGCACCGAAGGAAATCTCAGTAGATCTTAAAAACTCCCCAGTTGTACCTGGTATTTGTCTTTTCAAAAGGTGGGAACTAGTGCTGCCCTGGAAGACTTCTTAGAAAAAGAGTTACCAGGTACCTAACTATTTTCTCGAATCGTCTTCCAGGGCAGCATCTGAGAGGATGTATCAAGCAATACTTACTAGGGTGGGGATAGAGACTGGAGCGCCTTGCAACCAAGTGCCTGGTCTTGGTCAGACAGCTGGTCTATGTGGTAGTGCCTTGCAAAGGCACTGAAGCTCGACCATATCGCTGCCCTGCAGATCTGCTCCGGAGTTGCCCCGGCTTCCTCTGCGACCGAGGTAGCACAGGCTCTGGTTGTGTGTGCTCCGATCCCTCTTGGCGGAGTGAGGTTTTGTGCCTCATAGGTCGTCTGTATGGCCATTCTTATCCATCTGCTGATGGTATTCTTGGAAGCCTGTTTCCCTTTGTTGACTCCTGCATAAAGGATAAAAAGGGAGGTTGTTCTTGGACAATCCTTCATTCTTTCGAAGTATGTTTTCCACGTTGAGTTTGTTGTAAGTGTCTCTTTTTTCGCTATCCATAGTTTTTGGAAGCAAAGGTGTGATGATATTTTGGGTTCTATGGAATGTTGAGGGGACCTTGGATAGAAAGGCCGGGTCTGGAGAGAGAATTATTTTGTCTAAATGTATTAGGCAGTGTGGTTCCATATTAGACAGTGCTTAGATTTCGCTCACTCTTCTGGCCGATACTAGGGCCACAAGAAGTAGTCTTTAAGGTGAGGTTTTTGTCTGAGCTATCTTCCATCGGTTCAAATGGAGGGGAAAGAAATCCTCTAAGTACTGTGAGCATGTCCCAAGTTGGAGTTCTATTCATTTTGGCTGGTCTAGCTCTTTTGGGTGACATCAGGAATCGCTTTATCAGCGGGTCCTCTGCTAGTCTTGTGTCTATGAACGAGGAGAGTGCTGCAACATGTACTTTCAGCGTACTTGGGGAAATATTTTTGTCTGCTTCATCTTGTAGAAAATCCAGGATTGTTGGGATTATTCCTCTTTTGGAATACGGTTTGTTTCTGTTCCAGGAGACAAACTTTTTCCTCACTTTCTCATAGATCGCCCTAGTTAGGGGCTTCCTGCTGTTTAGGATGGTATTGATCCCACTGTCTGACATTCCTTTGTTCTGAAGTCTCACCCCTTCAGTACCCAGGCCGAAAGCTTCAGGAATCTTTGGTTCGGGTGGTTGACTGGGCCCTGTGATAGGAGATCTGGCCGGTCTGTCAGTGTCAGCTGAGGCTGGATGCTGAGATTTTTCAAGTGGCTGAACCATGCCCTTTGTGGCCAGTGCGGTGCTATTAGTATTACCATTGCTCGCTCTGCCTTTATTTTTTGAATCAGCCTTGGTATTGTGGCAGTTGGAGGGAATGCATAGCCTTGAGGCGATTCAGTTCGCATTTGCAGCGCTCTACAAATCTTTCATTCATTCATTCATAGTTGCCATCCCCAGCTCTGGTTGAAGGCATCTACTCCGCTGTTGCCATCTGTGGGGTCCAGAGAGAAGAATGTTGGTGATTTTGCATTCGCTTTGGAGGCGAATAGATCTACCTCGGGTACTCCCCACTTTTAAGTGATTTGTGTGAAGGTCGCTTGGTTCAGAGACCACTCCGTCTGTTTTATGGTCTTCCGGCTCAGGAAGTTTGCCAGCGCATTGTCTGTTCCTTTCAGATAGATACCCAATATTGACTTTATTTGATTCTGCCCATAGTAGGATTTTCTCCGTCAGATTCATCAAGCTTCAGGACTTTGTCCCACCTTGCCTGTTTAGGTATACCACAGTCGTGACGTTGTCCGATTTTAACTTTACGTTTCTCCCCTGTATTGCTGGTTTGAACGCTTTTAATGCTTCCCCCACAGATTTTAGCTCTCTCATGCTTGAGGAAGCTTGGGACCATTTGGAGGTCCATTTTCCCTGTGAGCAGAGGCCCTCCGAATGTGCCCCCCAGCTTAGGGCGTTGGCATCGGTGGTGATCCTGATTGGCTCGGATTGGGCCCATTTGCATCCTTCAATGTACCGAAGTAGATTGAGCCACCATTTTAGTGTTAGTTTGACTGTGGTTGGAACAGGAATGGATCTGTCTAAGGATGAGTGGCTGCCATCCCACTGGGACAGAATGTAGTTCTGTAGAGATCTCATGTGAATCTGTGCCCAGGTGATAGCTGGAATAGAAGACGTCATCAGTCCTAGTACGGCCATACCTTGTCTGATTGTTATGGCGTTGGTCCTTATTAGGAAGGTTACTGCCTGTGTGATTTTTTCGTTCTTTTCTTCCATTAGGAAGGTTTTCGTTAGTCTGGAGTCCAGTATATAGCCCAAATATACCACTCACTGGCTTGGGGTCATCTGTGACTTTTCTGCATTTATTATCCATCCCCGGGTTTTGCAGATAGGACATACTTGTGCACAGGTTGTTCTCTAGGGCCTCTGCTGAGTCCGCAAAGAACAGTAAATCGTCTAAATATGGTATTATGCCAATACCTTGTCGTCTTAGACCTTTTAACGCTTCTGCCATTACCTTTGAGAAGATTTTTGGTGCAGAGGAGATGCCGAAAAGGAGAGCTGTGTATAGTGGGTGCAGCGTAGTTGCTGGCCCTTGTACTGCGAACCTCAGGAATTTTTGATGACCCTCCTTTATGGGGACATGTAGGTAGGCATCCTGTAGGTCTATTGTCGCCATAAATGTCTCCCGTGGAAGAATGTTCCCTAGGTGTGTCACTCTCCAGAAGTTCTTAAAGCTGGGTTAGCCAGGTTGATAAAGTCCGGGCTGTGCAGGTGGAAGCTATTGCCGGATTTCCATGGGGTCGTTTAAGGTACCCGAGTCGTCAAAGGCCAAGTCAGATTTATTTGTGACTTTTGCCTGCAAATGGGTCTGCGTTTGACTGTGGCTGGCGTGAAGAGTTTTTTCTCTGGGGCTTCCCACTCTTTTTTTAAAGATATCTTTAAGAGTTTGGTGTACAGGGAATGTTCTAGGCTTCCTGGGTTGCAGCTCTTTATACATCTTGTCATGTATTGCGAGTTATACGGATTTATGTTCTTTAATACCTAGCGTGTCCGCTATGGCTTTTAGAAGGTTATTCGTATCCTCTGATAGAAATAAAGTTGCCCTCTGAAACCGCATCTTCGTCGGAGTCTGAGCAAAGTTAATTTTCCGATTCGGATTCATCCGCATCCTCTTCTTGTTCTGTCTGTTCCCTGTTACCTGAAGGAACGCATATCCGGTGGTAGACGGGGTATTGGTCTGACTGACGCTTGATGGTGCTTCTAACTTTTTAATAGCTGAGCGTAGAGGTGCCATGGTGCTCTGTATTTCTTTCTTGAAAGAGCTGAGCAGATCTTTCAGATACCCTTGCGATTCTTTGGCCACCATTTTGTCTATACATTTTTGATATAGGGGTTTTTTCCCATTCTGGGGAAAACCGGTGGCTGCACGAAGCACATGTTTTGTTGCTTTCCACTTCCCTTTCCTCAGGGGTCTTCGCCTGAAATCAAGCGCAAAAAATGTCCCCGTGAGGTAGGCGGGTAAAGGCTGCCTGTAAGTAGGCAGTTTTTTTAGTAAGGTTAAGACAGAGGTGACTCTGGAGTATTCTGGCTTACCTTGGAGCTGTCCTGGCTTGCAGGATCTGCAGGGCAGGGTGGAGAAGCGTCAGACATGATCTGCCACCAGGATCCTCTGCTTAGAGGGGCCTTTTTAACCGCTTCCTGCTTAAGCTCCGGCCCCGCCCCCAGCTGACCCCGTGCAGGTTGATGGATATACCTGCACATGCCGCTGCAATTGCTATCCTCCCTTCTGGGACCAATAGGGAGGGGGACTCTGCTGCAGTATGCATTTATATTGATATATTTGCTATTGTTAAAAATCCTTTTTTTTTTTTTTTTTTTTTTAAATTCCCGCCCCCGGAAGTGATGTAACCGTAGCCCATTCTGAATCCCTGGAAGCAGGCTCCAGGAAAATGGCCGCTAACCCAGAAGTGTCTCTGGCGCCATCTTGGTACACCCCACCGAGCCTCCATGAGGAGAGGCTCGTTCTGCGGTGTGTAGAGGACGCCAATCGCGGCGAAAACACAGGCGATCAAGCGTGCGGCGGGTGCGGACATCACGGGGGTAGGAGAGGAACAAAAAATAAGCCGTGAGGCACCTACCCGTCCGGCGCGGCAGTAATCAGGGGGCGAGGCATCCATGCACCCACACCGCTGTACGCTCTTCATGTCTGGGAGTATGTTTCCAGAATTTGCACATGGAGTTCCCTGGTGAAAAACTGCGGCAGGTCCCTTGAGCAGCGGCATCGGGGAAATGTCAGCGCATTATTGCAGCTTGGGGGGATGATTGCAGACCCCTCTGTAGGGGTGAAATCTCAGGTAGAGCAATACTGCTCAAATATGCTGCCTCTGCTCGCCCTCCCAAGGCCCGTAGGGCTGGATGGGATTCTGGCAGGGAGTCTCCTGCAACTAGCACGGAGACTGAAGTAAAATAACAAATGTTTCTTTTGCAGCTCCTGTGGGTCCAGAGGAAACAAACAACTGAGGCGCGCAGGTAAGACTGTGAAATTTATAATGGTGGACTAATGTGTTTCCTGTTTCAGGGAGGAAGAGCCAATCTCTCAGATGCTGCCCTGGAAGACGATTCGAGAAAATAAAATAATTTTTTTTGTGACCTGATCCATTTAGCCTGGGTTCACACCTATGCCAATTGAATGTGGGTTACCCCACATCCAATTTGCATAGCAGGAGAATGTGACCGGCTCTCTATGGAGTCGGTTCACATATCTCTGGGGCGGCTGCGGAGCGCACTGCACTTTGGCTCTGTTTCAGGGCCAAATTCAGGCACAGAGTCAGCCCAGATTCATCCCTGAACCAGAGAATGGGGAAGCCCAGCATTCCTGTTTGATCCGCAGCCATTTCCAATGTGAACCGACCCTAAAACACCAAACCTAAAAGACCCCACAATATGACATGACAAGTTTAAGCAGCAGGATTTTCCTGTGAATTTTCCTTTTAGAATAGACAGCTTTCTTTTTGTTCAAACTGTACATTATTGCCCTGCTGCCCATCCTGTATATGTGTCCGAATTTCTCATCTCTATGCTCATTGCAGGTTAGTGACTGGTGGAGGAACTAGCCAATGCATCACTGTGGGGAACTAACAATTAAAAGAAATCGTAAGTAATTGCAGTCACCATGGCAGTGTATTTCAAAACTGTGCAATAAAAAGCACATGTATGAGACATTCTTTGAGTCAAAAGCACCAAGAGGTTACTTAAAGTGGAATCAGATGAAAAAGGCCCATCAGCTGGTGAGCAGGATTCCTACTGTCATAAAGCATACAATGGTGCGCAAGAAATCTTAGAAGCCAAATGGCTAATATAGCTAAAGAAATATTAGCTGGGCCTAATTATTTTTGACCATTTCTAATATCAATGGAGGCTCACTGCTGGCTTTCAGATTAGAATGATTGCCTCCTGAATAGTACACTAATTTATCCATCACTGGTGTATGGTTACAAGAAGGATACCACTTTCCTCCAAAGAGTAGAAATCTTCACTAAAGACAAAGTTCAACTTTTGGGAAAAAATAATGAGTGCACATATATTTGCGGGGGGGGGGGGGGGGGGGGTATTTTTTTCAGCACAAGCCTGCAAAGCATTACACCTGTGATCAGTGGATTTATAGTGCAATGTCAGGCTCCTGCAGACAAACCTTACAGTTTTCAACCTACACCTCTGTGCAAGCTATCAGTCTGAAAGCTGTAGGGTTTGTAAATGAATATGAACTACAAGGACGCTTAAATGCGCTATTGCAGTCCATTGAGAACTACAAGCCATCTGATGCTTTGCCAGATGGTACTGTGAATGAATAACACAGCTGTGCAAGTGGACCTCCACACAGCCATGCTGTTTTTAAAATGCGACAATAGCTTTGACAAGTAAAACTTAGCCACATAAACAGTATATTTCATCTATGTAATAGCTTGTGTGCTTGGAGCTCTGCTTTAGAACATCTACATGTAAATTAGCTATACAACTTCTGATAGCCATACAAACTACATCTACAAATTTACTAGTCTATGAGAATGTCAAACCTGCTTGAAGCAGGCTAAAGGAAGGTAACCTGCAGGTCAAACGGAACAGAATTTTGAATGACCTTAGAAGTGTCAGACTGATGCTACTGGCATATCCCAAAGTATGAAAACAGACATTACCTGGTTTCAGAGAAGGGAATGTAAGTCTTGGGTCCTCAGGAGGGTGTGCCCTCCGCCTCTTGCGCCACCGACGAGATGGATACGTATAAAGCTGCCCAGGAGCTGTACCTTTATTACAATAGAGCATGATAAAATTAAATTACCCATTTCATGATTGGACACACGCACACACCCTTTTTTATTTTGGCAAGTCTGCTGGTTTTATACAAACTAACTTATTATAGCCCCTCCTATTAAACTAAGCATTTATTTCAAGAGACAGATACAATTTTTAATTTACAGCAAACCTTGTAACTATTTTTATTTCTCTGGCATTAGTTTGGAACATTTAGGAAAAAAGGAGAATGACTAATTCCTGTGACTGGTTTGGAAATCGACTGAATCAGATCATAGAGCAGGGCTTGACAAATTTGCTTGGAATCTAGGAGCCAGCTAAAAAAGTTAGGAGCCAGGTTTTTTTTTTTTTTTTTTTAAACGACCGACAAAGCTTTATTTTCAATATAAAAATTAACCAATCTTAAATTTACACAGAGACAACTAGAACGAATGTGACTGCTTTTATTTCCTGCCATGCAGGGACATAAGACCGCCATATTCCCGTTAAGGGTCCAATCGGGTCCGCCTGAAAAACTGACAGGCGAACCTGATCAGACAGCCCATGTGAAAGAGGCCAAGCAGGAAGATGACAAATAATAAATTCATTTTAATTAACCACTTCCTTCCCGCAGGACGACTATATACGTCCTGTCTTTGAAGAGAAATACAGTTGTTATGGTAGCAGCTAGCTACCATAACCCCGGTATCCTCTTCAAGAGCCGGCGGTTCTCTTTCAGATAAAAGTGGTCTCTGCAGCAGATTCGCAGCAAGATCACTTTTATCGGCGGCAGGAGAGGACCCCCCCTACCGCCGCGCTCCGGTGCCCTTCACCGCTTACCGTGGCCGTCGGTAACAGCGGAGGCGATCCGGATCTGTCCCTGTCCTGACATGGAAACGAGTGAGAGGAAGATGGCCCCCCCGCCCATCTCCAAGTCATTGTAGGGCGGAAGCGATCTCAAATCGTCACTTCCACCCATAGCTCTTAAAGGGACATTTTATTATTTTTTTTTCAAATGACAATTTTTTTTTTTTTTTTTTTTTAAATGCATTTTAGTGTAAATATGAGATCTGAAGTCTTTTTGACCCCAGATCTCATATTTAAGAGGTCCTGTCATGCTTTTTTTCTATTACAAGGGATTTTTACATTCCTTGTAATAGGAATAAAAGTGACTTTTTTTTTTTTTTAAAGAACAGTGAAAAAATAAAAGTTAAAATGAATAAGAATTTTTTTTTTTTTTAAATGTGCCCCATCCCTTGTAATAGAAATAAAAGTGACACATTTTTTTTTTTTTTTAAACAGTGTAAAAATAAAAAATAAAAAGTAAAATATACAAGAAAAAAAAATAATTTTTTTTAAACGCGCCCCGTCCTGCCGAGCTCGCTTGCAGAAGCAAACACATATGTGAGTAGCGCCCGCATATGAAAGCGGTGTTCAAACCACACGTGAGGTATCGCCACGATCGTTAGAGCGAGAGCAATAATTCTAGTCCTAGGCCACCTCTGTAACTCAAAACATGCAACCTGTAGAATTTTTTAAACGTCGCCTATGGAGATTTTAAAGGGTAAAAGTTTGTCGCCATTCCACGAGCGGACGAAATTTTGAAGCGTGACTTGTTGGGAATCAATTTACTCGGCGTAACATTATCTTTCACAATATAAAAAAAATTGGGCTAACTTTACTGTTTTCTTATTTTTTAATTAAAAAAAAGTATTTTTTCCCAAAAAAGTGCTCTTGTAAGTCCGCTGCGCAAATACGGTGTGACAGAAAGTATTGCAATGACCGCCATTTTATTCTCTAGGGTGTTAGAATAAAAAATATATATAATGTTTGGGGGTTCCAAGTAAAGGGAAGGAGATGAGCGGGCAGTGAAAACAGGTAGGGAAGCTCCATTAGCATTGGTGGTTGTCTTGTAATACCAACGGCCACCACCAGAGGGCGCCCGATTGCAGAAGGAACCATAGGACTGCAGTAGGCCGCAAAGCCGGGGCCTCAATTACCGGCGCGGCCCAACGCGATCGCGGCGGGAGGGGGGGGGTGTCGAACGGACACAGGATACCCCAGCTGTGCCGCCCCAGGCGCCAGGTCGCTAATTCTAGTCGCAAATGCGACCTGGCGCCCGGGGTTTGTCGAGCCCTGTCATAGAGAAACTGATTCAGCTCTCCAATGCATCATCAGGATTTCTATACCAACTATAAATAGAAATCCTATTCCCATCTTATGGCTACAAAGTAATATAGAGTGTACATTGTGAATGCTGTATATCAAGTTGTAAGGCCCAAACGCAGAATCCACTAATGAAGTTAGCATGTACCCAGAAGAGCCCTTATAAGAAAAATACATTGATTGGCAGGACATTGTGACCCATGTTCAGTTCAGTGTTTTCAAAGAATGCTTCACTGAGCCCTGCTGTGTAAGGAGCCATGCTGTCCAATACAATTCCCCTAGGCAAGTTCCAGGAATAGTGGTAAATGTACTTTTGACAACCAAGTGCTGTGAGGCACAAGCCTCTGGACAAATTACACATCAAATACTGGGTGCGATGTGCTCATTAGTAGGTAACCGGATTGGCTCTCAGCTGGTTAATTTACCTCAAAATGTTTTTTTTTTTTTTGCAATATCATACCTGGACCTCTGTGCCTTTTCTCCATCCATATATAACAGTTGCTCTGAGCCACCCCAGTTTGGGAATCCAAGAAAGGCATTCGAACGCTGCGTTCTGCACACAAACGTGCATTGTAATTGTGGCATTGCTCCATGGCATCTCTGTAATACTGTTCACCAATGCTGTATTTAAAACAATAATTTATATATATATATATATATAGATATATTAGTATACAATGGTATAACTTACAACAGTCTGAGGCTGCTCTGTGCAGAACTAACAAACTGACAAGTTATCTTTCTTTCTTAGCCCTATCCTCCATTCAGTGTGCGTCTTGCACTGCAATACAACAAATTGTCACCTATGGACTGTCTCTCCTTCCGTCCGAGCTCTGCTATACTGGGTCTGCAAGAGGCTGCTACCAAGTCAAATTCAGGTACTTATACTGCTTGCAATAAAAAATGCATTTGATGTATTAATGATTACAGAATGGCATTAATCTATGTAGTTTAGATTGAGGCTGGGTTCACACTGGTACGACAAGACTGTCATCCTACTTTGCCCTGCAACATCGGTCCTACTTCTATTAGACTTGAATGAACAAGATAAGATTTTGCTCCAACTTTGAGATAGTATGACTTGTCTTTTGACCAATCAAAACAATCCCAGTGTGACAAATTCCTTTTACTGCTGCTGTAATCACATCGGATGTCACAAGTCGGATGGTTAGGACAAGGATCCTACTTTGATCCGAATTCAATGATATTCAATGGGCTGAAGCAGGATCAAAGTCAGACCAAAGTAGTGCATGGAGCATTTTCAAAGTTGGAGCAGTTAAGACGGCTCACATAAGGAAACATTGATTTTCACATGTCATGCGACATGAGCTGAGCTCCTAATGTCAGAGTGTTTGTCGTACCAGTGTGAACCCGGCCTCACCCAGAGTTCAGACTGAGCTCAGGTTCACACATGTGTGGCTGCTGGTTCGTGCCTGGGGTCCGATGCACTCCTGTACAAAGGTTCAGGCACGATTCAGGTCTGAATTTTAGCCTGAATTGGCACCTAAACCAGACCCAAAGATGCACCGGACCCTTTTTCAAATACGGACCGCTGCCACCCCGGACATGTGTGAACCGGCTCCATTTACAGCCAGTCACACTTGCCTATCATGCGAATTGGATGCGGTGACACCCTCATCCAATTAGTATGTGTGTCAACCCAGCCTTAAAGCATATCTTAACTCAAAAACAAAAATGTAGTACACTGCAGCTTACCAGTCCTAAAACATGAGTTCTGAATTAGTTCTCAATTTTCAAATTAACAGTATTTTCAACAGGTACAAAAAATACCTGTTGATCTAGGGGAAAAAATGCAGTGTAACTGGCAAACTCTCCTATGTTTCTTGTGTAAACTACTAGCATCATCAATCTATCATGTCATGGGAATAAACAAAGCCAGCAAGGTTTTAAGTCCAGCCTGAGTGACAAATAAGGCTAATTCCATAAATACAACGGAGAAATAAGCATAGCCTTAAAGGGACAGGAACTGTATTGTTTGTAGTATTACCAGTTGAAATGAAGAAAATGCCTGAAAAAAAGAAAATGATTGCAGCCACAATATCTAAGGACTGTAAGGCCCCTTTCACACGAGGCGGGCTCCGTTTCTACGGAGTCCGCCGGCTCAGCGGGAGATCTGTCCGTTGATCTCCGCTGAGCCGGCGGATGACAGGTCCCTCTCTGCTCACTGAGCGGGGAGGGGCTTGTCAGGCGCTGCTGCCGCCTATGGAGGGATCGGACGAAAACGGACAGCGTGTCCTTTTCATCAGATCTCCCCCGATCCGTCAGCGACGGACCTGGACGTAGGGCCATCCGTCTGCTCTTCAGCGGATTGGACCGGGTCGGATGTCAGCGGACATGTCTCCGCTGACATCCGTCGCTCCATAGACTAACATGGAGCGCCCGTTCAGGTCCGCCGTCAAAACTGACAGGCGGACCTGGACGGTCCGATCGTGTGAAAGGGGCCTTAAGTTGCAAACTTCAATAAATCATGTTTTTTGTTTATATAAGCTCCTGAACAACCCTCAGATAGCATCTAAACATGAATAAACTGCCCCCTTCTGTAGATAAGTAGAAAGCATTTAACTGTATTTTTCCAGAACCTGCTGAAACACTTAACAACTTACCAACTGACATTAGTTAAATAAGCTTTAAGTCCCTGTTCACATATGCCTCGTTTCCACTGAGCGGATCGGTTCGGTACGGTATGCTATTTTAGGTTTTTCCATTATGAAAGTGGCCCATACAACCGAACCGTACCATTCAGAGTCCTGCTTCAGATGTGGGGCCATAGAAAATGGAACGGTTCGGTTAGGGCGGAGCTACGATACATTCCACTGATTGGCTGACAGAAAACCCTCTGCTGTGCTATGCTGAGGCATTTTTTCTAAACCCTGTATGGCTCCTTGTGGTCCCACTTGCAGTGGAAATGCTCACCAGAATAGACCGGACCATTCTAGGCCATTCAAATTGTACCGACCCGAACCGATCCGCTCAGTGGAAACGAGGCAATAGGTGTGATGTGGGAAAACTGCAAATCCACTGCGGGATTCAGCATCGCACCTGACTCGCGAACTGCTGGGAGTGTCAATAGAAAATTACTGACACCCCCAAATCAGTTCGCATATCGCAGTGCAAACTGTCAGTTCGGAAATTAATCAGATCGCAGTGGTGTGAACACCCATGCGATCATATTCTGGTGCGGACCAAAAAAAAGGGTCCTGTGCGAGTTTGGCCGAATGTGATGCAAATCCAGCCATACTATCTGTATGGCTAAAACCGCATCGCACATGTGATTTGCACTGCAGTGTGGCGAGAATCACATGCGATATCGTTTCACTGGTGTGAGCCGGGACTAAGGGCTCTTTCCCACTGAGCCCCTCTGCTCTATTCAGCTGGGAATTTGTGATAGATTCCCTGCAGAATCGGAGTAGAAAAGGATGGATGTCAGTTTTGTTTTTTTTCTTTTACATCCGTGCCTATTCAGTTTGTGCCTGGTAGACCCATGATAGCTTTGTGGATGGATACAAACTTGTGTCTGTTTACATCAGTCTACCCACAGCGCTGGGAAGGGATAGGTACTGGAAATGCATTCTATGCATTAAGATAAAAAAACCTTCTGTGTGCAGCAGCCTCCCCAGCACCCCCTAATACTTACCTGAGCCCCATCTCTCTCCAGCGATGTCCACGGGTGCCTCAGCCATCCGCAACTCTCCTCCTGATTGGCTCCCACTGCTGTCAATCAAAATAAGTCATCCAATCAGGAGGGAGAGGGAGCGGGGACAAATGGGGGCTTTGTGTCTGAATGGACACAGGGAGCTGTGACTCGGTTCGGGTGCCCCCATAGGAAGCTGCTTGTTGTGAGGGCACTCGACAGGAGGGAGGGTCCAGGAGAGCCAAAGAGGGACCCAAGAAGAGAGCAGGATCTGGGCTGCATTGTGCAAATCCACTGCTCAGAGCAGGAAAGCATAATATGTTTGTTTTAAGAGAAAAAAAGATTTTACAATCACTTTTAAGTGAAAAAGTCTTGGGTTTTTTCGTTAAAAATAACAATCATGTCATACTTGCCTGCTCTGTGCAATGGTTTTGCACAGAGCAGCCCAGATTCTCCTCTTCTCTGGTCCATCTTCGGTGCTCCTGGCTCCTCCCTTCTGTTGAGTGCCCCCACAGCAAGCGGCTTGCTATGGTGGCACCCAAGCCGAGTCACAGCTCCCTGTGTCCATTCAGCCTCGGAGCCGTGGCCCAGCCCCACCCCCTTTCTCTCCTCATTGGCTGACTGGCTTTGATTGACAGCAGCTTTCTCAGCCAATGAGGAAGAAAGTCCTGGACAGCCGAGTCTCTCGTGCAACATTGCTGAATCTAAATAGACCCCAGGTAAGTATTAGAGGGGCTGCTGCACACAGAAAGCTTTTAATCCTAATGCATTAAGATGAAAAACCTTCTGCCTTTAAAACCACTTTAATGCACAGTATGTCATTAAGGTAAAAAAAAAAAAAAAAATGTGGGGAGCAGCTCAGTGTACCCGTGGGTTTGGAGTGGGTTAACTGTGTTTTCCTATAGACTTCTATTAGGCCCTGCGGTTTTGGTGCACTTTCTGAAAGTGCACCAAAACTCCTGCATGCTGCATCTTTGGTACGCTTTCAGAAAGCGCACCAAAACAGCAGGACCTAATAGAAGTCAATGGGAAAGCAAAGCTAACCGAGCCAACTCGTCAAAATCTCCAATTATGTCAATTCCAGTGACTTTTCGGCAAGCAGTATTTGCAGATTTCGGCGACTTGGCTGTTTTCACAGAACACTGGCATTGTATACACTACAGTACACGACAAGTTGGCTGTTTTGACAGAACACCAGCTAAGGAGTATAAAAATAAAAAAAACCTGTTGCCACCTCGGAGGCGGCCATGTTGTTGGTTACTAGCAGGCAGACTAACTATGTCCAATCATTACATACTGTAGTGTAATGTTCTTCCCAACATTATGTTGTACAGGTGGTTTGATCAGTTTCACTGCCTTAGTAATAACCACATCGATTTCATCTGAGGGAAATCCTGAACACATGACCTGTTGGGGGTACTTGAGAAACATTGCCATAGTGTATATGCTGCAGGTGTTCTGCGAAAACAGCCAATGCGTCAAAAATCTGCAATTACTGCTGCTGGACAGTCACCAGAAGTGACGTAATTGGAGATTTTGATAAGTTGGCTCTTTTTTTTACAGAACACCGGCACCAGGTGAAGTGCGCTGCTCCCCTAGTGCGGACAAACTGCACCAAATCAGCCTTTGTATCCACTTTAAAGTAAAACAAAAATAGTGTCTTTTCACAATGTAGCGTTATTGCAGATTACTAGATGTACTTTTAGCAATAAAAATAGAAATCAGTGTGTAGAGGTAAAAGTAAACTCTTTTGACAAATCTAATGAATGGTCTACGAGCGGCCTGTTAATAAACATAAAGCAGGACTGAGTGCTGGTACATAACAGGAGTGAGTGGAGTAGTTGTTATCTGGATGTGGCAGCACAGACCGGCCATTGATAGAAAGGTAAACAATAGGTAGCCGGGGATCAGGCAGCTTCCTCTCCCCGGAGTGTCTCAGACACAAGTGATCGCTGCCTGTGAACAGTAAACATTGTTATCTTTATATATGATGCTTTGCTACATAACAATCACAATGCACCAATCACAGCCCTCGGAGAGGTGTGTATGGAGGGCCCATAGTACCGGTCACATGACTGCTGTGTCACGGCTAACAATGCTCGGGATACATGAGGGGGCGCCGCTATTCTCTGCCTATGGATAACAAGCTGGGCCTTGTAGTTCTACAAGGAGGTACAGCATGTCCCAGCCTGCCTCACAACTACACACTCTCCACTCCCTCCATGTCAGCAGCCTCTCTGAGGAGAAGCCCTGCCTTCCCGCCCGAGAACAACCGCCTCTCTCTTCCCTTAACTCCGCCACCTTCCCACTTCACTTTCTCTCATTTCCTTCACTTACATCTTTTCTACAGCCGCCGCCATCTTCTCAGTCTCTCCCGCGACACAAGCACTCTAACAAGGCGCCTGCGCACATGGAGCATGACCTCACTCGTACACATGCGCGGTACCGCTGAGTCGCACGCGCTACGTTAGGGCCGTGGAGCTGCTTTCCCACGGCGCATGCGCCGCAGGAGGCTTAGCGTATTGTGGAAGCTTTCTGCTGCTTACGGAGCGTTTCTGCGAGCTGCTGGGTTACGGTGAATTTGTTTTGCCTGATACGAGCCTTCTTCCTAGTTATCATTGTTATTATTATTATAATATTAATAAATAAGGTTTGATTTCATATATTTTCACAGCAGTAGCTTCATTGAAGTGTATAAAGATTTGCTTTACATAAAAAATGTGAACACCAAATACTCATGTTTCCTCCTCCTGGTCCTCACTGTGCCTACCTCCAGGGATGCCCAACTCTCAGAAATACCACCCCACCAGTGTTGCCAACCCCCCGAAGTGAAATTTACTGGCAGAACGTCAAAATTTACAAACGGTGCCCATTTTTTACCGGCAAAAAAAAACCATGGAATTTACTGACAGATCCACATTTTTTACTGACACTGCAAAAAAAATACCTGAAATTACTGTTTTTAGTGCTAAACATTGCAAATATTAATATTTGAACTATAAACACATAGCTAGTGCTATTAGCAATGTGTTTAAGTTAAACAAAAGTCAAAAAACATATTTCTCAATTTACATGAAGGTCAGGTTACTATAACCCGGCCAGCAGAGAGTTCTCCCTTACATCAGAGTCTGCAGGATGGTGACCAGAGACCACCTTCCGCAGTGTGAATACACTAAGGTAAGGGGGGGATTACTAATATAGGGGGGGAACCTTTATATCAGTGCCCCCTTACATTATTGTATTTACTTCCGCCTTACATCAGTGACCCCCCCAGACTGGCCTGGCAGCACTGTCACTGACCTCCTCTCAGGTGCACCCAGCAGGGCTCAGTCAGATGGGTCCAGCTTGGTGGCTATTCTATAGCCTCCTCTCCACAGTTCACACATGTCTGTCTCTTCCTGTAACCCCCATCCCGGCAGCGCTCCCACTCTTGAATCCTTTCTAGGATCCCCTCAAAGACTGCAGACATGATAAGAGACAAGAGATGGTCAGAGACTGCGGACATACTACAGGAGAAGGACAGAGGCTGCGGACATACTACAGAAGGTGGACAGAGGCTGCGGACATACTACAAGAGGTGGACAGAGGCTGCGGACATACTACAAGAGGTGGACAGAGGTTGCGGACATACTACAGGAGGTGGACAGAGGTTGCGGGCATACTACAAGAGGTGGACAGAGGCTGCGGACATACTACAAGAGGTGGACAGAGGCTGCGGACATACTACAAGAGGTGGACAGAGGCTGCGGACATACTACAAGAGGTGGACAGAGGCTGCGGACATACTACAAGAGGTGGACAGAGGTTGCGGGCATACTACAAGAGGTGGACAGAGGTTGCGGGCATACTACAAGAGGTGGACAGAGGCTGCGGACATACTACAAGAGGTGGACAGAGGCTGCGGACATACTACAAGAGGTGGACAGAGGCTGCGGACATACTACAAGAGGTGGACAGAGGCTGCGGACATACTACAAGAGGTAGACAGAGGTTGCGGATATACTACAAGAGGTGGACAGAGGCTGCGGACATACTGCAGGAGGGGGACAGAGGCTGCGGACATACTACAGGAGGGGGACAGAGGCTGCGGACATACTACAGGAGGGGGACAGAGGCTGCGGACATGATACAGGAGGGGGACAGAGGCTGCGGACATACTACAGGAGGGGGACAGAGGCTGCGGACATACCACAGGAGGGGGACAGAGGCTGCGGACAGGACACATCCTCACAGCAGCCTCCTCCCCTGTCCACCATCATATTACTTCTCCAGTCCACATCAGATTCATCAGTGTGCTGTGTCCTCCTCCTGTACCCCTTTCACCTCTGCCCTGACCTGTGGAGAGGTGAAAGGGGTACAGGAGGAGGACACAGCACACTGATGAATCTGATGTGGACTGGAGAAGTAATATGATGGTGAATAGAGCACATCAGTCTCTGTCCCCTGCATATGCCATGCAGCCAGGGCCCAGGGACAGAGACTGATATGCTCTATTCACCATCATATTACTTCTCCCGGCTCCAGTCCCAGTAATGTCCTCCTTTAGATCCCAATCCCATCCCCCCCACAGCTTCGCTCTCCGTACCTCCTGTGTGAGCAGCCAGCCAAGTCATGCACTGCATGACAGGACAGAATCGCCTGGCTCAGCTCAGCTGTCAGCTTGCCTTGCCGCCGCGGCCGCGCTCGATCGATTCGAAAATGGCGCCGGGCGGCGGTATTACGTTACTGCGCATGCGCCGCCCGGCCGAGCGCGTACGAGCTTTCCCGAGCCCGGCCGGCTTCGGAACGGCGCATGCGCAGTTGCGTGGCCGGCTCGCGGCCATCATTTTTACGGGCACCGGTGCCCGTAACGGGCATTCAAGGGCGCCCCGAAAAACGGGTCGTTTTTACGGGCTGCCTGTAAATCTACGGGCGGTTGGCAACACTGCTCCCCACCGATACACCAGCATCAACGCTACAACAATTTGAAATGTCTGCTCTTTTTTTTTTTTTTCCCTTCAGCATTTTCAGGGCAAACCAGATTGATTCTGATTGGTCAGCACCATCAATGTAACCAGCAGTGGCAGCCCGTAATGCAGGGTGCAAGTACACCGCCCCCCTATATAGATATATATATGGGTCCGGCCCCTAATCTACATGCAGGGTGTCGGACGCACAGATTCCAATGGATTTTTTTTTTTTAAGCACGTGATTAGAGCTTGAGGCTCTAATAGGCTTCAAAAATGGGTGCGCTCGGGGTGCAGAGCACTGCGCCCCAAGCTCACCCAGATGTGTGACAATAGCTAATGAATATACACCGATTCTCCTCTCGGCCAATCAGGAAGCGGGTCCTGAAAGGAGAAGTGAGCCCATTGGCCTAGGAGGTTGGGGACGGCGTGGCGATGAGCTCCTGCTGCACTGTCCTTGGAGGATGTGTACATCATGGCTAAGAGTCTGGGCTCCGAGCTGCAGAGCCTCACTGAGCAGTACGGCCCAGAGTCTGTGCTGGAGAGTTTTGTGGGAGAGAGCGGAGCTGTACGGAGGAGGAGCTGCTGATCAGAGCCGTGCACACCACTGGGACCGGCGACATGTCGTCCTGGAGTTACTTCCGGGGTCGCAGGCTCTGGCTCTGTGATTGGCCAGAGCCGCGATGATGTCTCTCCCACACATGTGTGCAGGAGCCGCTGGTAAGGGCACAGCAGCTGAAGAAACAGCACGAGCGAACCGTTTGTTCAGTGCGTATGTGCCAATGACGTCGGCACATGCGGATACAGTGAATATCTCCTAAACTATGCAAGTTTAGGAAAAAATCACAGAACCTACAGGTAAGCCTTATTATAGGCTTACCTGTAGGTAAAAGTGTTTGTACAGGGTTTACAAGCACTTCAAAGCCCTTCCTGCTGCCAGATCTAAACGAATGATGTGTTTCCAGTCAGGTGAGTACTTGGGCTGGCTGTCACAGTTATCAGGAGCCCACTGTACCCAGGACCGATGCTAGACTATTTTGTGCCCTAGGCAACCCAAAATGCTGCCAATACAGCCTGTGCAGAGATGTCTCTTAACTCCTTGCTGAGGTTAAAGTGGAAGTCCAGTCAAAAATGAAAATGTTTCTATTAATTATATGTAAAATATTGTTTAGAGACAATTGGACAGACTGAGCGGACTTTACTGGTACCAGAGAAGGACAATCACAACATAATAAAACGAAATCTCTTTATTACAAAAAAAATACAAAAAATTAATTGATTAAAAAATGTTTGTACAATCTATAAAAACAAGAAGAATAGAGATCACATCAGTTTGACCCCTTAGTATATATCATAATAGGTCTCTGTTACTACTAGGTCAAAGGGGTCGACATTTGGCTTTTATGCTTCCTCGGGACCTTATTTCATTGACTATAGACAAAGCTCAAGTACAAAAGGGAAAAGAGGGGAATGTCATATTTTTGATCAGATGAAGAGTGCAGCATGACCTGGTAGTAAAAGAGACCTATTATGATATCTACTAAGGGGTCAAACTGATGAGAGCTCTATTTTTCTTGTTTTTATAGAATGTACAGACATTTTCTAATCAAATAATTTTTTGTAATAAAGAGATTTAGTTTTATTATGTAGTGATTGTCTTTCTCTGGTACCAGTAAAGTTCGCTCAGTCTGTCCAATTTTCTCTAAACAATCTTTATATGAATGAGGTCCCCCCACAGCCGATACATTCTTTTATATATATATATATATATATATATATATATATATATATATATATATATATATATATATATATGTAAAATATCTTTATCTTTGACATCATTCATTTTCTGTATAGCGGTTTGTGTCGATTGTAAAGTAATCAAAGCCAGACAATCAGCTTCTTCTTGTTCTTCAGGGACAGCCTTACTTCCTTATTTCTGATTTCTGCATGGGGGCCTCTCACTTCCTGAAAACATTTTCCTTCTCTTCTACACACCCAGGGCCGTCTTTAGCGCAGGGCAAACGGGGCACTTGCCCTGGGCCCAATCTTTGTTGGGGGGCCCGCGCTAGCCGTGAATTGGGGCCCCGATCACAGCTTTGCAGAGCGCACAGAGGACACGGGAGGATGTATTCCTTGCTAGCCAGCTGAGAGGGGGCGGGGCCGGGAGCTCCACTGACGCTCTGACCCCGCCCACGTGCAGCCTGTGTACTCAGAAAAGAGCTTCTGTAGTGAGAGCCAGTGATCGGAGTGGGAGTGTCAGTGGAGCTTCCGGCCCCGCCCCCTCTATACTGGCTGGTGAAAACAGAGGGCCTGGGGCGGGGCCGGGAGCTCCAATGACACTCTCACTCCGATCACTGGCTCTCACTACAGGCGCCCTATTCCCAGTACACAGGCTGCACGTGGGCGGGGTCAGAGCGTCAGTGGAGCTCCCGGCCCCGCCCCTCTCAGCTGGCTAGCGCGAAATACATCCTCCCGTGTCCTCTGTGCGCTCTGCAAAGCTGTCATCGGGGCGACAATTCACGGGTGATGTGGGCCCAGGGCCCACCCAACAAAGCATCAGTGGACCTCCCAGCTGCTTTAGTGAGAGCAGAGTGTGGAAGCCCCGCCCACAGTCCTGAATGTATTTAGTAAGTTTGGCTGGCCAGGTATGTCCTTACACCCATAGAATGCCTGAATGTTTAAACCCTGAGCTGTGTTATTTAACTGTAAAGCTGTGCATTGCTGAAAGCTCTCTGACCATCTCCTGTATAATGTCCGCAGCCTCTGATTGTCTCCTGCAGTATGTCCGCAGTCTCTGATTGTCTCCTGCAGTATGTCCGCAGTCTCTGATTGTCTCCTGCAGTATTTCCGCAGTCTCTGATTGTCTCCTGCAGTATGTCCGCAGTCTCTGATTGTCTCCTGCAGTATGTCCGCAGTCTCTGATTGTCTCCTGCAGTATGTCTGCAGTCTCTGATTGTCTCCTGCAGTATGTCCGCAGTCTCTGATTGTCTCCTGCAGTATGTCCGCAGTCTCTGATTGTCTCCTGCAGTATGTCCGCAGTCTCTGATTGTCTCCTGCAGTATGTCCGCAGTCTCTGATTGTCTCCTGCAGTATGTCCGCAGTCTCCGATTGTCTCCTGCAGTATGTCCGCAGCCTCTAATTGTCTCCTGCAGTATGTCCGCAGTCTCTGATTGTCTCCTGCAGTATGTTCGCAGTCTCTGATTGTCTCCTGCAGTATGTCCGCAGTCTATGTTAATCTCCTGCAGTATGTCCGCAGTCTCTGATTGTCTCCTGCAGTATGTCCGCAGTCTCTGATTGTCTCCTGCAGTATGTCCGCAGCCTCTAATTGTCTCCTGCAGTATGTCCGCAGTCTCTGATTGTCTCCTGCAGTATGTTCGCAGTCTCTGATTGTCTCCTGCAGTATGTCCGCAGTCTATGTTAATCTCCTGCAGTATGTCCGCAGTCTCTGATTGTCTCCTGCAGTATGTCCGCAGTCTCTGATTGTCTCCTGCAGTATGTCCGCAGTCTCTGATTGTCTCCTGCAGTATGTCCGCAGTCTCTGATTGTCTCCTGCAGTATGTCCGCAGTCTCTGATTGTCTCCTGCAGTATGTCCGCAGTCTCTGATTGTCTCCTGCAGTATGTCCGCAGTCTCTGATTGTCTCCTGCAGTATGTCCGCAGTCTCTGATTGTCTCCTGCAGTATTTCCGCAGTCTCTGATTGTCTCCTGCAGCATTTCCGCAGTCTCTGATTGTCTCCTGCAGTATGTCCGCAGTCTCTGATTGTCTCCTGCAGTATGTCCGCAGTCTCTGATTGTCTCCTGCAGTATGTCCGCAGTCTCTGATTGTCTCCTGCAGTATGTCTGCAGTCTCTGATTGTCTCCTGCAGTATGTCCGCAGTCTCTGATTGTCTCCTGCAGTATGTCCGCAGTCTCTGATTGTCTCCTGCAGTATGTCCGCAGTCTCTGATTGTCTCCTGCAGTATGTCTGCAGCCTCTGATTGTCTCCTGCAGTATGTCCGCAGTCTCTGTTAATCTCCTGCAGTATGTCCGCAGCCTCTAATTGTCTCCTGCAGTATGTCCGCAGTCTCTGATTGTCTCCTGCAGTATGTTCGCAGTCTCTGATTGTCTCCTGCAGTATGTCCGCAGTCTCTGTTAATCTCCTGCAGTATGTCCGCAGTCTCTGATTGTCTCCTGCAGTATGTCCGCAGTCTCTGATTGTCTCCTGCAGTATGTCCGCAGTCTCTGATTGTCTCCTGCAGTATGTCCGCAGTCTCTGATTGTCTCCTGCAGTATGTCCGCAGTCTCTGATTGTCTCCTGCAGTATGTCCGCAGTCTCTGTTAATCTCCTGCAGTATGTCTGCAGTCTCTGATTGTCTCCTGCAGTATGTCCGCAGTCTCTGTTAATCTCCTGCAGTATGTCCGCAGTCTCTGTTAATCTCCTGCAGTATGTCCGCAGTCTCTGATTGTCTCCTTCAGTATGTCCGCAGTCTCTGATTGTCTCCTGCAGTATGTACGCAGTCTCTGATTGTCTCCTGCAGTATGTACGCAGTCTCTGATTGTCTCCTGCAGTATGTCCGCAGCCTCTAATTGTCTCCTGCAGTATGTACGCAGTCTCTGATTGTCTCCTGCAGTATGTCTGCAGTCTCTGATTGTCTCCTGCAGTATGTCTGCAGTCTCTGATTGTCTCCTGCAGTATGTCCGCAGTCTCTGATTGTCTCCTGCAGTATGTCAGCAGTCTCTGGTAATCTCCTGCAGTATGTCCGCAGCCTCTGATTGTCTCCTGCAGTATGTCCGCAGTCTCTAATTGTCTCCTGCAGTATGTCCGCAGTCTCTGATTGTCTCCTGCAGTATGTCCGCAGTCTCTGATTGTCTCCTGCAGTATGTCCGCAGTCTCTGATTGTCTCCTGCAGTATGTCCGCAGCCTCTGATTGTCTCCTGCAGTATGTCCGCAGTCTCTGATTGTCTCCTGCAGTATGTCCGCAGTCTCTGTTAATCTCCTGCAGTATGTCCGCAGTCTCTGATTGTCTCCTGCAGTATGTCCGCAGTCTCTGTTAATCTCCTGCAGTATGTCTGCAGTCTCTGATTGTCTCCTGCAGTATGTCCGCAGTCTCTGTTAATCTCCTGCAGTATGTCCGCAGTCTCTGTTAATCTCCTGCAGTATGTCCGCAGTCTCTGATTGTCTCCTTCAGTATGTCCGCAGTCTCTGATTGTCTCCTGCAGTATGTACGCAGTCTCTGATTGTCTCCTGCAGTATGTCTGCAGTCTCTGATTGTCTCCTGCAGTATGTCCGCAGTCTCTGATTGTCTCCTGCAGTATGTCCGCAGTCTCTGGTAATCTCCTGCAGTATGTCCGCAGTCTCTGATTGTCTCCGGCAGTATGTCCGCAGTCTCTGAACCTCTCCTGCAGTATGTCCGCAGTCTCTGAACCTCTCCTGTAGTATGTGTATTAATGTGCCCCTTTACTTGCTCAATTATTTGGGATTGCTCCACTGCTCAGTGAGAGGTAATGATGTGCATGAAACTCTAGCAACCAATCAGCAAACAGTAGTGATCTGCTTTAATCTCTAGCAACCAATCAGTAAGTGCTAATGATGTGCTGTAACCTCTAGCAACCAATTAGTGAGGGCTAATAATGTACATTAACCTCTAGCAACCAATCGGCAAGCAGAAATGATGTGTTGTAACCTCTAGAAAGCAGCCAGTGAGCAGTAAGGATAGGCTGTAACCTCTGGCAAACAATTGCAATCGCTGCGTGATCTGCTGCAGTAAACTGATTTTGAGTCTACCTGCTATTTTTTGTATGTCTCAGAATGGAGGGGGGCCCCAAGAAAATGTTTGCCCAGGGCCCAATCAAAATTAAAGACGGGTCTGTACACACCCCACCCCTATCCCTCCTCTCCTTTTTAGACAGACATGCCTAGACCTGCCCAGCGCCACCCCCATCCCTCCTCTGGACACATAAGCAGCAAAAAACAAAGACCCACTCCAGGTGTCTGATTCCAAACGATCTCCTCCCTCCTTAGGTGTGGGTGCAGCTCAATATGCAACCATATGCAAGAAAAGAACAAAAGTCCGGATGGCCGCACTCCAATGATAAACAATTTCTTTATTGATGTAAATCCATGCAGCAGGGATAAAACCGCTAACGCATTTCACACCATCGAGGCAGGTTCTTACACCATGCTGGGCACTCGCAGGTCACTCAGCTGTGTTAGAAAAGCGAATGAATATTTGCTTTCCTAACACTAAACCGCCTCTCCTCCAATCAAGTGCTCGGATCTGTTACCCGTCACCAGATTGGCTGAAACGACAGTCGCTGTGATTGGACGCCCATCAGGCATCCAATCATAGCAGGGGACGGGAGAAGACATCGAGGAGCTGTCCCACCACCACCGAGACAGGGTAAGTACAGACACGGGTGGCGAGCACACTGGCAGCATTTGATATGGCACAGTGGCTGTGTTTTATGGGGTACAGCGGGAGCGTTTGATGGGGCATGGTGAGGCTGCATTTGATGGGCACAGTGGCTGCATTTGATGGGCACAGTGGCTGCATAAGATGGGCACAGTGGCTGCATAAGATGGGCACAGTGGCTGCATTTGATGGGCACAGTGGCTGCATTCAATGCTGCACAGAGGCTGCATTCGATGGGACACAGTGGCGGCTGCATTCAATGGGGCACAGTGGCTGCATAAGATGGGCACAGTAGCTGTATTTGATGGGGCACAGTGGCAGCATTTGATGACACAGTGGCAGCATTTGATATGGCACAGTGGCTGCTTTTGATGGCCGCAGTGGCGGCGTTTGATGGCCACAGTGGCGGCATTTGATGGCCACAGTGGCGGCATTTGATGGCCACAGTGGCGGCATTTAATGGCCACAGTGGCGGCATTTGATGGCCACAGTGGCGGCGTTTGATGGCATAGTGGCGGCAATTGATGGGCACAGTGGCTGCGTTTGATGGCACAGTGGCTGCGATTGATGGTACAGTGAGGCTGCAATCGATGGGGGTTTTTTTCAATATTTTTCAGTTTGTTTGCGCCACCCCAAAAATTTTGAGCACCAGCCGCCACTGCTATAGGCGTAATCCACTCCTTGAACAGCTGGGTCAGAGAACCAAAAAACTGGAGCCAAAAATATGCATTGGTGGTATAATGGCATCTGAAGCACTGCAGGATATTTGTTTGATTTCAGAATAATGTCTAGAGAGCAAAGCCATAGATCACGTTTTCCTGAAGGGGAGGTTCAGCCCGAGACATCTAGAGGAAATTAATTCGGTGAATTGTAGGGGTGACAAAATTGCACTAATATTGGACAGTGCCTAAAACTTTAGCCTGCTCACTGTGTAGAAGGCAACATATGCACAGTCATTGTACCCAAATATATTCCTTAATTACTGTGTCAGATGCAAGAGTCTAACTGGGGTCAGGAATGTGTAACATAGAGAGAACAGGGGCCAGGAGTGCGTAGCGTGCAAGTCAAGAGACAGTACAACAAAAAATTTACGTCCCCCAAGCCAAACCCCTCCCCATACAGATCTCCCCCCCCCCCCCAATAGAGATCCTGCCCAGTACAGATCTCCCCCAAGTACAGATCCATCTCCTAGTACAGATCTCTGCCCCATTACAGCTCTCCCCTCCCCTTAAAATCCACTCACCAGACCAGGTATTTGGAGAGAGAGAGAGTCCTCACTCTGACAAGTAGCAGGATTGGCAGCTGCAGTGTTTTGGGTGCACAACTATCTGAGCTGAGTGTGTATGCTCTGAGGGGGTTTGGACCCCGTAATACCCCCCCTTATCTATGCCCCTGCTACAGAGACAGTCTTATACTGACACGCTAGAAACATATCCGCAGAGATGAAATCAGTTTCATACTGACACAGTAAGAAACATTCACAGAGACAATTGTTAATATACTGACATAGCCGGAGATGGAAACAGTACCATAATGATGCAACTATGAATATACAAACAACTCCATGAGATCACCTTATAAATGTACAAGGATTTAAAGTGGTTGTAAAGGCAGAAGGTTTTATATCTTAATGCTGAACCAGGGCTACGTGTCTGAATGGAGCTGCAGATCGGCTCGGGTGCCCCATAGCAAGCTGCTTGCTGTGGGGGCACTTGACAGGAGGGAGGGGCCAGGAGAGCCAGTGAGGGACCCGAGAAGAGGAGGATCGGGGCTGCTCTGTGAAAATCCACTTCACAGAGCAGGTAAGTATGACATGTTTGTTATTTTTATAGAAAAAAAAAAAACCGAGACATTACAATCACTTTAAGTGATGAAGAATGTGTTTCAGGGGATAAACACACATACTGTAGTATTTGCTGCATTCACTAACACTGGCCTAACCTTCCCTTCTGAAACTATTTCAAGCAGTAAATCGCAGTGCAGATCTCTTTGGTATCTGCTTACCTGAGTTCAATTAAGCATGGTCAAAATGCCTAAGCCCTGATGAAGGGGGAGTGTGTTTGGCCCCTGAAACGCATTGGTTTTATCTTCTAGAAATCAACTCTATCATAAAAACCTTGGACTCTTGGACGTTTGTTTTGCACTCTCTTTTGTATTGTATGTATGTGGATTCTCAACTCGGGGTCTTTTCCCTGTTGCTGAGGGGAGTCCTGTTATATGGAGTCGGAGCAAGTGTTCCCAGGGACACTTTCAGTGACTCTAATGCAGCGTACACAGGAGCGGACTTTTCAACAGGACTGGCGGACAATCCGATGGTGTGTGGGCTTCAGCGGACTTTTCCAGTCGAAAATCTGACGGACTTTAGATTTGAAACATGCTTCAAATCTTTCTGATGGACTCGAGTCCAGTCGAAAAATCTGCTCGTCTATATGCTAGTCCGACGGACGAAAACCCACGCTAGGGCAGCTATTGGCTACTGGCTATCAACTTTCTTATTTTAGTCCGGTCGTACGTCATCACGTACGAATCCGTTGGACTTTGGTGTGATCGTGTGTAGGCAAGTCAGTTCGGTCAAAAGTCTGACGAAAGTCGGCCGGAATGGCTGTTGGACTTTTGTTGCCGAAAAGTCCGCTCGTGTGTACGCGGCCTTAGAAAGTCTGAATCCAGCACCCCATTTGTTCTTGTGTTTGCAACCATAAATATGTATGCAGAGACACAATCCCTGTAATTCATAAAGAGTGTTGTAGATACTCCACAGAAATCTGCCTCACGGTAGTGCAACAAATGCCGGCAATTGTGATTGATAGATACATGTACGTGTCAGTAAGATATTAATCTGTCAAAACAACTGTCGCATACATCTCTCCTGTGAGGTGGCAGAGTTTTATAGGCAGGGAATCTATTTAGAGAAGTTGGGAGAGTAATGGAAACCAGTTCCAGAGGAATTCAAGAAAAATGTTGTCATAGAAATGTCTCAAATTTGCGGCACAATAATTACATCTGCAGCATAATCAGCAATATACCCCAACATGGAAGAACTATTAATTACCTCCACTTTCCTTATCTCCAATACTTCCTTATGACTTTGTTGCAACAATAGAGCCATACAATAAAAGTATCGCAAATAAGAACTACTTGAATTTGCCACAGGCATCATTACTAACTATGAAAATGTCATAGTGTTTTCATGAATTTGGTGCTAGGCTTCCAATTACATCTACATTGCTAGAAATGTGTTATAAATGTCTTATTGAATTGTCCCCTGTGAGTACTGTAATGATGTGTGTGTGAAATAGGGATATCTGCTAACTCATTTTTTGTTTTGGGAAATAAATGTTTCTCCACTCTCCTCCACCAACTTCTCCTGCCAACATTATTTGATTGCAAGATAGAAATGTCCAGTTTACCAACAGCTTTATATCAATGCATTTTATTACTGCCAATGCACTGTCCTCATAATTTTCTGCTGCTCTTCCACTCTCAGAACTTTCTGTTTTCCTGACCAAAAGAAAAGGAGACAACCTGAGGAGGCGCAGCAAGCAGAAGCGGGCTGACACTGTCATAAGACCTAGCCCAGCCCAACCATCACGGCTCGTCCCAGCTGCACAGGATGCTTACTGCCACTGCATGCTTGGGGTGGAAGAGGATAGTGGCGGAAAGGCTGGGCCCCTGCAGAAACACTTATGTAGGAGATTAGGGA
This sequence comes from Lithobates septentrionalis, assembly GCA_037952835.1. NCBI lineage: Eukaryota > Metazoa > Chordata > Amphibia > Anura > Ranidae > Lithobates > Lithobates septentrionalis. The sequence goes on from JBBDGP010001083.1 coordinate 1,825,573, forward strand.
GCTGCACGTGGAGAATAGTCTTCAAGCTATTATGCCGCATACACACGACCGGACTTTCCATCAGAGTAGACTCTGACGGTCTTTCCGACGGAGTTCAACTGAAACGGACTTGCCTACACACGATCACACCAAAGTCCATTTGTTTAGAACGTGATGACATACGTAGAAAAAGGAGGTTCAATAGCCAGTAGCCAATAGCTGCCCTTGCGTAGTTTTTGGTCTATCGGACTAGCATACAGACGAACGGTTTTCCCGATAGGAATTGAGTCTGTTGGAAAGATTTGGAACATGTTCTATTTCTATAAATAATAAAGTTATTCCTGCGCTATCAGATATGGAAGACGGCTAGAACTGGAAAAGCTGCTAGCACCGATTCGGGTACACACCTGACCTTCAGAGTAAATACGTATAGATAAGTGGTGCAGCGCTAATCCTCACTATACAAACATGTGTCAAATAAACAATAGTGAGTAGAAAAATCCCAGAGTCACATCCTATATCTTAAACCGAAAAATAAATAGGAACTTGATAAAACCGTGATAGGTGACACTACACAACAAAATCGGCTAATGTGATAAAATAATAAAATAAATATATCACGGCCGTGAAAGTAAATAAATATAACCTCTTAGCAATTTAGTAAACCTTGCAATAAAAGACATTAATCATATAGTGCAATACATATATAAATAAAGAGATAATAAAAACTGTGTGCAAACAATGCTCAAAAAAGTGACAAGGTGCAATGAAGTATTCCAGTCAAATGGGTCTGTGCCCCATACTCTATACAAGGTGACAAATGTGCAAAAACATGCAATAAAGTAAAACATAAATGTCCCAAAAAGTAAAGTGCAAAACAGTGCTATACACGGAAAGTCCTTGATATAGCTAAAATTGGTGACAGCAACGGTTTAGCATGCGGCCGTTGCAATTAAAGTGCTCAGCGTGGGTAACATAAGTGTCTTCATGTGCAAACACACAAGTGAGTAATGACCCCTTACCTTAGGGTAATAGGGCAAGCGCATATGATCATTAAGCCTTTGGGGTGTCCACCTAGGGGCTCCAGCGCGTCCCTCACAGTCCTAGATCCGAGATGTGGTTCCCTCAGATGTGGTGCAGGGGGGGGGGGTTGGTATATGAAAAGCAGGAAGGATCCCAATAGTGTAATACCGTTTACTCAGATAATATTTTATTTAAAAATAATAAGGTACTCACATCAAAGAATAAAAACAGCGATTTGTATCCAACGAGCGGCGAGCTCGTAAACCTCTCTCAGTATCTGCAGCCTGGCTCGCCGCTCGTTGAATACAAATCGCTGTTTTTATTCTTTGATGTTCTATTTCTAGGTCCGTCAGAATTTTAGAAAGAAAAAGTCCGATGAAGCCCACACACGATCAGAATGTCCGACGGAATGATTCCGTTGGACCTTTTCTGCCGGAAAGTCCGGTTGTGTGTATACGGCAGTAGGGTCAACTTATGGACCAGGTCTTTTTCTGAAACTTGTTGTTTACAAGTTTAAATTAGTATTTTTTGCTAGAAAACTACTTAGAACCCCCAAACGATATATATATTTTTCAGCAGAGACCCTGGAGAATAAAATGGCGGTTGTTGCAATATATTATGTCACATTGTATTCACGCAGCAGTCTTTCAAACACAGTTTTTTTGGAAAAAATACACATTTTTATGACTTAAAAAAAAAAAACAAGTTAACCCAATTTTTTTGTATAATGTGAAAGATGATGTTACGCCGAGTAAACCTAACATGACATGCTTCAATATTGCGCACGCTCATGGAATGGCTACAAACTACGGTACTTAACCACTTCAATACCAGGCACTTAGACACCTTCCCGCCCAGGCCAATTTTCAGCTTTCAGCGCTGTCACAATTTGAATGACAATTGCGCGGTCATGCTACACTGTACCCAAACAAATTTTTTATCATTTTGTTCCCACAAATAGAGCTTTCTTTTGGCGGTATTTGATCACCTCTGCGGTTTTTATTTTTTGCGCAACAAATAAAAAAAGACGGAAAATTTTGAAAAAAAACACGTTTTTCTTTGTTTCTGTTAAAATTTTTTGTAAATGAGTACGTTTTCTTCTTCAATGATGGGCACTGATATGGCTGCACTGACGGGCACTGATACGGCGGCACTGATGGGCACCGATGAGGTGGCACTGACGGGCACTGATGATGGGCACTGATAGGCGGCACTGATGTGCACTGATAGGTGGCACTAATGGGCACTGATAGGTGGCACTGGTAGGTGGCACTGATGGGCACTGATAGGTGGCACCGATGGGCACTGATAGGCGGCACTGATGGGCACTCGTAGGTGGCATTGATGGGCACTCGTAGGTGGCGTTGATGGGTAGTTATGGGTGGCACTGATAGTTGGCACAGATGGGCACTGATAGGTGGGCACAGATGGGCACAGATGGGCACTGACAGGTGGCACCGATTGACACTGATGGGTGCACTGATGATACTGATTGATGGCAGTGATGCCCCTAAGTGTGGCATTGCTGGGCATCACTGCAACATAATTGTGCCAATCAGTGCCCATTTGTGGGCACTGATTGGCACAGATTTGGCACTGACTGGGCACATGTGGATGGCCATGGGGTACATACCTGGCCATCCACATGTTTCCCTTCCCTGGTGGTCCTAGTGGCGATCCCTGGTGGTCCAGTGTGGTGATCTGCGGGGGGGCCAGCGCAGACCCCCCTGCCAGGAGAGCCGCCGATCGGCTCTCCTCTACTTGCGCCTGTCAGACGCGAGTGAGGAAGAGCCGATCAACGGCTCTTCCTATTGACAGCGTGATCAGCCGTGATTGGACACGGCTGATCACGTGGTAAAGAGCCTCCGCCGGAGGCTCTTTACCAAGATCAGTGTAGCGGTGTGTCAGACTGACACACCGATCCACCGATCGCCGCGATGCGCGCCCCTACAGGCGCGCGGCGGCATGTTGTCCTGAAGGACTGCATATGACGCCCAGTCAGGATAACTGAACCACCGCCCGGCCGTCAATCCGCTATAGGCCGGGCGGGAAGTGGTTAAAAGACTGCTTTTTTTATTTTTTATCCCATAATCATACTTACCTAGGTGGATGCAGCATCTGTCCCCCGCCGCCTCTTCACTGAGAACCGAGCCACGGAACACTGCCGATGGATTGGTTCTCTCACCTCCCGAGCAGAGAGCTGCTGCCTGTCAATCAGCAGCTCTCCTGCTCTGCTCCTCCACGTTCACTGGAGCGCTGAGCTGTGGCGGGGCGGGGAGCAGCCGTCCCAGCGGCTCGCTGAGACGCCTATCAGTCCAGGAACCTGGCGGATCCAGACTTCCAGAGTCGGGATGACTGATCTTGGTGACGTCAGCAGAGAGCGGAGTTCAGACTGCTCTCTGCTTGAAACGGGTCACAGGAGTGCAAAACTAATTGCGCTCCTGTGACCCATAGGAGAAGCCCACCCGAATGAGCTCAGGCTGGACTTCTCCTTTAAAAATCTCCATAGGCAACGCTTTAAATTTTTTTATAGGTTACCTGTTAAGAGTTAGAGAGGGGGTCTAAGACTGTAATTATTGCTCTCACTTCAACGATCACAGTGATACCTCACATGTGTGGTTTGAACACCGTTTACATTTGTGGGTGCGACTTACGTATGCCTTCGCTTCTGCGCGCGAGCTCGGGGCATTTAAAAAAATAAATTTATTTTTTATTATTTATCTTACGTTTAATTTTAAAACTGTCCCTTTAAAATATTTTTTGATCACTTTTATTCCTAGTACCAGGAATGTAAACATCCCTTGTTATATAAATAAGCATGACAGGTCCTCTTTATTGTGAGATTTGGGGTCAAAAAGACCCCAGATCTCTCATTTACACGTAAAAGCAAAAAAAAATAAATTTTTACATTTACCAAAAAAAAAATTGTCCCTTTGAGGCCGATAGCCGGAAGTGACGTCAGACGTCGCTCTGATCCTCCAGGGGCATAGAGTCGAGTAGGGGCCATCTTGCCCTCACTCGCTTTCTGCCCATAGCTCCAAAGGATCGGATCTTTTCCGACTTTACCGATCTCTGCATTAAGCGAGGGAACGACCCTTAGTGGCCATGGTTCTCTAGCTCTTGGCCTAGATGGCTTAGTGTAAAATTCAGCCATTGTCCTGTGGTAACATAGGGGATAGGTGGGGGGGCAGTGGGGGACCAGGCAAGTGTTGGATGTTAAAGATTCTTAAGCTGCCAGCACTCTTGAAGAAAGTGCAGATTAAATTAATTCCCTGCGTCTCCTCTTTCCTCTGTTTCACAGCCATGCGGCTTCCCCTGCGTCTCCTCCCTCTTCCATCTTGGTGGCCAATAGGATCGCTTCTCCTCCAGGCCAATCGGGTCTCAGGACCTGCTTCCTGAGCCGGGATTGGCCGGGAGGCGAATCAGGAAGACAATAGCGAATATTAATTCACTATTGTCACACAACTGGGTGGGCTCACCCTTATTTGAAGCCTTCGGCTCTAATCATGTGCTTCTAAAAAAAAAAATAACCCCATTGGAATTTATGCGTCTGACGCCCTGCATGTAGATTAGGGGCTGGGTGCATGGATTAGGGGGGCGGAGCCCCTGCGCCCCGTATTGACGGGCTGCCGCTGGTTAAAAGCAACGGGGCCACGGGTCAAAATTTTAAAATGGTATGTCATAGATTTTTGGCTGTCTATGGACAGTCTATCGGATACACTTTATTGGGGTAAATAGCAATGAGACAAATTTGAAATACACTGTTTTTCTATAATTGGGAATTAATGGAATTGTCTGCAGCATGATTTCCTCACATAATAGGTCTAAATTTGAATAGTCAGCATAAAATTTAGAAACATAACAGGGGGGGCCATTGGGAGGCACAATGGACACCTGTCAACTTTAATGAGAGGTACAGATTGGTACAGATCCCACTCATGCTCCTGTAGCAGATAATGCGAGTCTAAAAAGGAGAGTCGCACACCCCTGGTATTATCCACAAAAAGCTTTATTTGAGACTCATCAAACTGAACATGGTTCTTCCATGGTGTTCTGTGACTTCTGTCTGAGTAGCCTCCAATAAAGATTCTTAAAATGATAATCGGATCTTCCTGGGACATGATTATGCGTCTGCTGCGATGAGACATTTCCAGAAAAAGTACATTGATAATCATTTTGAATTTTCTTATTCAGATTTTCCTAGGCAGACTTCTGACATGTTCATGGGCTTATGCCTGTTCTGTTAAAAACAACATTTTAACATTTTAGCTAAAATATGAATCATACTGCAAAACCAAATGTTTTGATTATAAAAGAGGAACTGGATATTTTTACATAGTTACATTGGTCAGACTTGGACCAATGTAACTAACTATGCATATGCCATACTGTGGAATGCCTCTAAGCTAGAAATCACTGTAGTAGACACCTCCACTACAGTTATTTCCACTTGCTTCCAGGTCCCATGCCAAGCAGATGTCCTGCTACATTATGAACACAGGAGGTCAAAGCAATAGCATAAGTTACCCAGTCCAGGGACTTTTAGATATGCATCCCAGGAAAACATTAACTTGACATAAGAACGATAATGTTGTCAGATAAAATCATAAGAGAACATTGGATAGAATAATATACATTAGAAAGGTGAAAACGCCCCAACAGTATACTGCCTTGTAGTCACATGTACACATTTTTCAGACATTCTGCTTCCTCTTGATTTAGGACGTGCCTTCTACAAATTCTCAAGATAACATCAATCCATCTAACATTACCCCCTACATCATATTAATGGCTCTTATATCTATAGTAAGGATCCTCCCAACATATGGGGAATCTCACAAAACAACAGAGGTGTGCAGATAAACCCTAATGCCGCGTACACACAGTCAGACTTTTCGACAACAAAGGTCCTACGGTCTTTCCGACAAACTTTCGATGTAGTTACGACAGACTTTTGACGGACTTTCTAACAACCGGACTTGCCTACACACGATCACACCAAAGTCCGACGGATTCGTACGTGATGACGTATGACCGGACTAAAATAAGGAAGTTGATACCCAGTAGCCAATAGCTGCCCTAGCGTTGGTTTTTGTCTGTTGGACTAGCATACAGACAAGCGGATTTTTCGACCGGACTCGAGTCCGTCGGAAAGATTTGAAGCATGTTCCAAATCTAAAGTCCGTCAGTTTTTCGACCGAAAAAGTCAGCTGCAGGTCCGATGAAGCCCACACACGGTCAAATTGTCCGCCAAACTTGGTCCGTTGGACCAGTCCGGTCTAACAGTCTACCCGTCTGTACACGGCATTAGGCTCCTTTCATACAGGAACAGACAGCTGCTGAAGTGCTTTATTCAGCACATTGTTCGGCTCACTTCCTTTTTTTGTTTCGAACAAACTTTATTTGAGGTTTAGAAAACTACACATGTCCCTCTGTCCCTCTTTCCTCCTCATTTGTCCCTCATTTTGGTCTGATCTATATAGTTGTATATAAAATGCACTTTCCTGCAGACAGTGCACTCATCATAGGCAGAGGAGCCGAGAAGCCAGGGATAAGGGTGAGGAGGAGGGTGACTGAAACTGTGGGGGGACAGAGAGAGAGGAGAGGACATTAATGGGAGCCAGGAGGCTGAAGCCATGCCTTGCAGGGGACAGAGACTGATGTGCTCTGTCCACCATCATATTACTTCTCCAGTCCACATCATCAATATGCTGTGTCCTCCTCCTGTGCTGCTCTGACCTGTGGAGAGGTGAAGGGGGCACAGGAGGAGGACACAGCACACTGATGATGTGGAGAAGTAATATGATGGTGGGCAGAGGAGGAGGCTACTGTGAGGGGGTGAGGAGGACACTATCATGTCCGCAGCCTCTGTCCACCTCCTGTAGTATGCCCGCAGCCTCTGTCCACCTCCTGTAGTATGTCCGCAGCCATGGGCGTCCGCACCATAGGGCAAGGGGGGTCATTTGCCCCCCCCCCCCTGGAATCTGTGTGTCCCTGTGTTGCAACCAACGGCCGCCGCGGCAGCCGTGGTGTTTTTTTCAAAGCCTGGCTGCTGCTGGGGCTGTCTTTTCCGACTACATCGTGCGTGACCGTCCCTCCCTCCTCACCCCTGGCCGAGCATCAGATTGGCTCTGCCGCTTGAGCCTCGCCGCTCGCTGCTCTGCTGAATGTGACATTGACCCGCCTGAGCCGCCTCGATTGGCTGCTGCCTCTGCCTGTCACTGTGTAAAATATTTTGTGCCTGCAGCCTGCTATGCCGATCCGGCCGGCGCGGCGCCGGTTCCTCCTACAGGTCACAGTTGCGTGGCGTGCTTTGCCCGGGAGCCCGGGACGACAGGGAATACACTGCCTGAGTGACTGCCAGTGCCTGGACTATCCCGACCCTGAAAAACCACAGGTAACAGCAGTGCCTGTATTACCACTATGTACAATTTTTTTGTATTTCAATACAACTGGAACTGTTGTGGCCATATTTTGATCTTGATGGAAACAGCTATACAGACTGTATTATACAGTCTGTATAGCTGTTTTCATCAAGATCAAAATATGGCCACAACACAATGGCGGCCCGTGCATTAAGGGCGCACGGGAGTTCCGCCCCCTCTCTCGTGCCACCCCTCTATCACCTATAGATGGATTCATTCAATGCATGAATCTATGGCCGTCGCTGCCACCCCCTACTCAGGCGCCCGGCCCCTTTTGGGGCGCAGGACGCCTGAATTACATCGGCGGGGGGTGTTTTTTAACCACTTGAGCCCCGGACCATTATGCTGCCTAAGGACCAGAGGTCTTTTTCCAATTTGGCACTGCGTCGCTTTAACTGCTAATTGCGCGGTCATGCAATGCTGTACCCAAACGAAATTTGCGTCCTTTTCTTCCCACAAATAGAGCTTTCTTTTGAGGGTATTTGATCACCTCTGCGGTTTTTATTTTTTGGCGCTATAAACGGAAAAAGACCGAAAATTTTGAAAAAAAATGATATTTTCTACTTTTTGTTATAAAAAAAATCCAATAAACTAAATTTTAGTCATACATTTAGGCCAAAATGTATTCGGCCACATGTCTTTGGTAAAAAAAATGTCAATAAGCGTATATTTATTGGTTTGCGCAAAAGTTATAGCGTCTACAAACTAGGGTACATTTTCTGTAATTTACACAGCTTTTAGTTTATGACTGCCTATGTCATTTCTTGAGGTGCTAAAATGGCAGGGCAGTACAAAACCCCCCCAAATGACCCCATTTTGGAAAGTAGACACCCCAAGGAAATTGCTGAGAGGCATGTTGAACCCATTGAATATTTATTTTTTTTGTCCCAATCACCGCCTTCAGGATTTCTAAGAGTGTAAATTTATGATTTCACTCTTCTCTGCCTATCACAGTTTCGGAGGCCATGGAATGCCCAGGTGGCACAAAACCCCCCAAAATGACCCCATTTTGGAAAGTAGACACCCCAAGCTATTTGCTGAGAGGCATATTGAGTCCATGGAATATTTTATATTTTGACACAAGTTGCGGGAAAGTGACACTTTTTTTTTTTTTTTTTTTTTTTTTTTTCATAAAGTTGTCACTAAATGATATATTGCAAACACAGGCCATGGGCATATGTGGAATTGCACCCCAAAATACATTTAGCTGCTTCTCCTGAGTATGGGGATACCTAGCCGCGTACGGGACCCCGAAAACCAATCACTGCCTTCAGGATTTCTAAGGGTGAAAATTTTTGATTTCACTCTTTACTGCCTATCACAGGTTCGGAGGCCATGGAATGCCCAGGTGGCACAAACCCCCCCCAAATGACCCCATTTTGGAAAGTAGACACCCCAAGCTATTTGCTGAGAGGCATGGTGAGTATTTTGCAGCTCTCATTTGTTTTTGAAAATGAAGAAAGACAAGAAAAAACATTTTTTTTTTTTTCTTTTTTCAATTTTCAAAACTTTATGACAAAAAGTGAGGTCTGCAAAATACTCACTATACCTCTCAGCAAATAGCTTGGGGTGTCTACTTTCCAAAATGGGGTCATTTGGGGGGGTTTTGTGCCACCTGGGCATTCCATGGCCTCCGAAACTGTGATAGGCAGTGAAGAGTGAAATCAAAAATTCACGCCCTTAGAAAGCCTGAAGGCGGTGCTTGGTTTTCGGGGTCCCGTACGCGGCTAGGCTCCCAAAAAGTCTCACACATGTGGTATCCCCGTACTCAGGAGAAGCAGCAGAATGTATTTTGGGGTGTAATTTCACATATTTCCATGGCATGTTTGAGCAATATATCATTTAGTGACAACTTTGTGCAAAAAAAAAAAAAAAAATTGTCTCTTTCCCGCAACTTGTGTCGCAATATAAAATATTCCATGGACTCGACATGACTCTCAGCAAATAGCTTGGGGTGTCTACTTTCCAAAATGGGGTCATTTAGGGGGGTTTTGAACTGTCCTGGCATTTTATGCACAACATTTAGAAGCTTATGTCACACATCACCCACTCTTCTAACCACTTGAAGACAAAGCCCTTTCTGACACTTATTGTTTACATGAAAAAGTTATTTTTTTTTGCAAAAAAATTACTTTGAACCCCCAAACATTATATATTTTTTTAAAGCAAATGCCCTACAGATTAAAATGGTGGGTGTTTCATTTTTTTTTTTCACACAGTAATTGCGCAGCGATTTTTCAAACGCATTTTTTGGGGAAAAAACACACTTTTTTAAATTTTAATGCACTAAAACACACTATATTGCCCAAATGTTTGATGAAATAAAAAAGATGATCTTAGGCGGAGTACATGGATACCAAACATGACATGCTTTAAAATTGCGCACAAACGTGCAGTGGCAACAAAATAAATACATGTTTAAAAGCCTTTACAGGTTACCACTTTAGATTTACAGAGGAGGTCTACTGGAAAAATTACTGCACTCGATCTGGCCTTCGCGGTGATACCTCACATGCATGGTGCAATTGCTGTTTACGTTTGACGACAGACCGCCGCTTGCGTTCGCCTTAGCGCGAGAGCAGGGGGCGACAGGGGTGCTTTTTTTTTTTTTTTTTTTTTTTTTTTTTTTTTTTTCTTAATTATTTTTTTGCTTTTTTAATCTTACTTTTAAACTGTTCCTTTCATTTTTTTTTTTTTTAATCATTTTTATTGTTATCTCGGGGAATGTAAATATCCCCTATGATAGCAATAGGTAGTGACAGGTACTCTTTTTTGAAAAAATTGGGGTCTATTAGACCCTAGATCTCTCCTCTGCCCTCAAAGCATCTGACCACACCAAGATCGGTGTGATAAAATGCTTCCCCAATTTCCCAATGGCGCTATTTACATCCGGCGAAATCGAAGTCATGAAATGCTTGTAGCTTCCGGTTTCTTAGGCCATAGAGATGTTTGGAGCCACTCTGGTCTCTGATCAGCTCTATGGTCAGCTGGCTGAATCACCGGCTGCATTCTCAGGTTCCCTGTTGAGACAGGAGAGCCAGAGAAAAACACGGAAGACGGTGGGGGGGGGGGCATTCCCTCCCACGGCTTGTAAAAGCAGTCTAGAGGCTAATTAGCCGCTAGGATTGCTTTTACATGAAAGCCGACCGCTGGCTGAAAAGAATGATACCAAGATGATACCTAAACCTGCAGGCATCATTCTGGTATAACCACTCAAAGTCGTGCATGGCGTACCTGAAGACAAAAAAATGGTTAACAATGGTTAACAATAAAGCACAGTAAACAGTAAAGTATAAATAATTACATACCTGAAAAACAAACATGATAAAACATAATAACAATAACAATAAAACATTGCAGAATAGAATACAGTAAAAAAAAGAGCAGAACAATAGAGAGAGAATAGAGAGAGAGAGAACAATAAAACGACAACTATTTTTTTTTATTTTATATATTTTTTTTTTTTTACACTTTTTTTGTAACTAACTTTTATAACTGTAACCGGTTCCAGGTTCGGGTCTCTCAAAATGCGATGGCATCTTGGGAGACCCTGTGAAAGTGTGTCCTAGTCTGTGCAATGCTGTACCCTACGCTAATACTCAACTAGTGCATGGTAGCGTTCAAAACATTCACCAATGCAAAGACCAGGATTGTCAGGACAGGAGGGACAATAATAGCGGGTGTCACGCCTATATCCGCGCTTGCTGCAGACACAACATCTTTTTTGGGGGGTTCGCTGGGTAGGGGTACTCGGGAGGACATAAAAATGCCTCTCATGCAGCCGACTGCATTTGGTTGGGGATGTGAATGGGGGAAGTACGGGCGCTGCAGAAGCGGTGGGTTCCCAATTAGGATTGGCGAATGCAGCAGGAAGGGCATTATGGGCACGACGGGCCTGTGTTTGTCTTTTTGGTGTCAGCGGGACACTACTTGTGCTTGCCACCTCACCAGCTTGAACTGCACTTATGGGACTCGCCACGTCACCAAGTGTTACTGCAGTGCTGGTTTGGCTACGACCGGGGTGTACTACGCCGCTGGCGCTTGCCAGTTCCCCAAAACGCTACCAAAAAAACTGTTAGCGATCGCAGGGATCAGGCCTGACTCTGCGAACGCTGCAGTTATGCGTTTAGAGTTTTGTAAGTGACAGTGATCGATCGATACTGCACTTGGGTGGGCTGGGCCGGGCCGGGCGGAGGGGCAAAACGCAGGTGCTAGCAGGTATCTGGGCTGATCCTGCTAACACTGCGTTTTTGGGAACCCTAAACTGCTGGGGACGCTAGTATAGATCTGATCGGATCAGATATTGATCCGATCAGATACTATACCACTAAGGGAGGTGTACGGTGCGTGCGTGGGTGTTAGCGGTACTGGCGCTAACCTGACGCTGCCTGGGGCTGGTGCTTGCCAGTTCACCAAAATGCTACCAAAAAAACTGTTAGCGATCGCAGGGATCAGGCCTGACTCTGCGAACGCTGCAGTTATGCGTTTAGTAAGTGTCAGTGATCGATCGATACTGCACTTGGGTGGGCTGGGCCGGGCGGAGGCGCAAAACGCAGGTGCTAGCAGGTATCTGGGCTGATCCCGCTAACACTGCGTTTTTGGGAACCCTAAACTGCTGGGGACGCTAGTATAGATCTGATCGGATCAGATATTGATGCGTTCAGATACTATACCACTAAGGGAGGCGCATGCTGCGTGCGTGGGTGTTAGCGGTACTGGCGCTAATCTGACGCTGCCTGGGGCGACGCATATCACCGCCGGGCGATTAGGGGGCTAAACCTTTATTTGGTAATAAACGGCGGTGCCCTGACACTATAAAAAATAAACAAACTAACCAGCGTCAACCGTAACGGTTATACGGTGATCAGTGGTGAAAGGGTTAACTAGGGGGCAATCAAGGGGTTAAAACATTTATTAGGTAGTATATGGGGGTCCCTGACGCTATAAAACGCTGACGGCGAACCCAAATATTTACCTCACTAACTAGCGTCACCAGCGACACTAATACAGCGATCAGAAAAATGATCGCTTAGTGACACTGGTGACGGGGGGTGATCAAGGGGTTAAAACTTTATTAGGGGGGGTTAGGGGGGTACCCTAGACCTACAGGGGGGTAACAGTAACTGTGCTAACACAGTAACTGTCACAAACTGACACCTAGCAGTAATCAGAAAAAAAAAAAAAAAAACTGCTGGTGTCAGTTTGTGACAGGGGGGGGGGGGGTGATTGGGGGGGATCGGGGGGCGATCGGGGGGGGGGATCGGGGTGTAATGTGTGCCTGGCATGTTCTACTGTGTGTGTGTGTGTTGGTGCAGTCACTCACTTGTCGTCTCTCCTCGGGCCGGAACGGAAACTACCGACCCGAGGGGAGATGACATCATGTCCTTTGCTGCTGTTTAGCATACAGCAGCAAAGGAGTGTTCCCATTGGCCGGCAGCGATCGCGAGGGGGGGGCCACGAACGGATGGCCTCCCCCTCGTCTCCGATCGCCGGGGGACAAAACGGGACCGCCTCGGGCGGCGGGGGGGGGTCCGATCGGACCCCCCACCCGCGGAAGGCAAATCATGTACCATGTACGTGATTTTGGCTGTCCGTGCCGCTTTGCCGACGTACATCGGCGTGAGGCGGTCGTCAAGTGGTTAAGCACCTGATTAGAGCCATAGGCTCTAATAGGCGTCAAAAATGGTGACCTACAAGCGCCATGCTTGGCGCTCGCAGGTCACTCAGCTGTGTTAGAAAAGTGAATGACTATTCACTTTTCTAACACTAAACCGCCTCTCCGCCAATCATGATGGGCACACTGGCAGCATATGATGGGCACACTGGCAGCATATGATGGGCACAGTGGCAGCATTTGATGGCACACTGGCAGCGTTTGATGGCACACTGGCAGCGTTTGATGGCACACTGGCTGCGTTTGATGGCACAGTGGCAGCTTTTGATGGCACAGTGGCAGCGTTTGATGGCACACTGGCTGCGTTTGATGGCACAGTGGCAGCGTTTGATGGCACAGTGGCTGCGTTTGATGGCACAGTGACAGCGTTTGATGGCACAGTGGCAGCGTTTGATGGCACACTGGCTGCGTTTGATGGCACAGTGGCAGCGTTTGATGGCACAGTGGCTGCGTTTGATGGCACAGTGGCAGCGTTTGATGGCACAGTGGCAGCGTTTGATGGCACAGTGGCAGCGTTTGATGGCACAGTGGCAGCGTTTGATGGCACAGTGGCAGCGTTTGATGGCACAGTGGCAGCGTTTGATGGCACATTGGCAGCGTTTGATGGCACATTGGAAGCGTTTGATGGCACAGTAGCAGCGTTTGATGGCACAGTGGCAGCGTTTGATGGCACACTGGCTGCGTTCGATGGCACAGTGGCAGCGTTCGATGGCACAGTGGCTGCGTTTGATGGCACAGTGGCAGCGTTTGATGGCACAGTGGCAGCGTTTGATGGCACAGTGGCAGCGTTTGATGGCACAGTGGCAGCGTTTGATGGCACATTGGCAGCGTTTGATGGCACATTGGAAGCGTTTGATGGCACATTGGAAGCGTTTGATGGCACAGTAGCAGCGTTTGATGGCACAGTGGCAGCGTTTGATGGCACACTGGCTGCGTTTGATGGCACAGTGGCAGCGTTTGATGGCACAGTGGCTGCGTTTGATGGCACAGTGGCAGCGTTTGATGGCACAGTGGCAGCGTTTGATGGCACACTGGCTGCGTTTGATGGCACAGTGGCAGCGTTTGATGGCACACTGGCTGCGTTTGATGGCACAGTGGCAGCGTTTGATGGCACAGTGGCTGCGTTTGATGGCACAGTGGCAGCGTTTGATGGCACAGTGGCAGCGTTTGATGGCACAGTGGCAGCGTTTGATGGCACAGTGGCAGCGTTTGATGGCACAGTGGCAGCGTTTGATGGCACATTGGCAGCGTTTGATGGCACAGTGGCAGCGTTTGATGGCACAGTGGCAGCGTTTGGCACTGTGGCAGCGTTGCATTCAATAGTGTAAACATAAAAATTATGCCCCCCCCCCTGAAAAAAGTTCTGCGGACGCCCATGTCCGCAGCCTCTGTCCACCTCCTGTAGTATGTCCGCAGCCTCTGTCCCCCTCCTGTAGTATGCCCGCATCCTCTGTCCACCTCCTGTAGTATGTCCGCAGCCTCTGTCCACCTGCTGTATCATGTCCGCAGCCTCTGTCCACCTCCTGTATCATGTCTGCAGCCTCTGACCATCTCTTGTCTTTTATCATGTCTGCAGTCTCTGAGGGGATCCTAGAAAGGAGTCAAGAGTGGTAGCGCCGCCGGAATGGGGGTTATGGGAAGAGACAGATATATGTGGACTGTGGGGAGGAGACTATAGAATAAAACCAGAGCCGCCAAGCTGGAGCCATCTGAGTCCTGCACGGTGCACCTGAGAGGAGGTCAGTGACAGCGCCGCCAGGCCAGTCTGAGGGGGGTCACTGATGTAAGGGGGGAGTGAATACAATAATGTAAGGGGGCACCGATATAAAGGTTCCCCTCTATATTAGTAATCCCCCCCGCCTTAGTGTATTCACTCTGCAGAAGGTGGCCTCTGATCACCATCCTGCAGACTCTGATGTAATGGATAACTCTGTAAATTGAGAAATATGTTTTTTGACTTTTGTTTAACTTAAACACATTGCTAATAGCACTAGCTATGTGTTTATAGTTTAAATATTGATATTTGCACTGTTTAGCACTAAAAACAGTCATTTTGGGTACTTTTTTGCAGCGCCAATAAAAAATGTGGATCCGTCAGTAAATTTCATGATTTTTTGCCAGTAAAAAATTGGTGCCCTTTGTAAATTTTGGCGTTCTGCCAGTAAATTTCACATTGGCGGGTTGGCAACACTGGTTGTGAAGTATGGGCAGGCCCGGATTTACTCCCTTTGCCGCCCCAAGGCCGGGTCCTTCAATGCCGCCCCCCCACACACACACATACACACACATATACACACACCACCATTCTCGTCCTTTATCGATGACTGCTACAATAGATCAATTAAAAACATATCTCCACACACGAGAACACTGAAAATAACTGGCTTTAATTGTACAGACTGAAAATACTTCAGGGTAAGCGCGCGAGGGGTAAGGATTTTTCGCGGGCAATGGCTGGTGTTAGTGCTTTAGTCATCCATGGCACCATGGTTGTTATGGTGTCAGGATAATTGAAACGCATTATTTCTATCATTACATTGTAATATAAAATGAAATAGTTCAACTCACCATAATGCAGAATCATTGGAAGCCCTGAGCGTGTCACCTGCCACCATCGCTTGTCACTTGCCACTATGCCTGCCACCAGATGGGGATGTCACTTGCCACTATGCCTGCCACCAGATGGGGATGTGACTTGCCTCTATGCCTGCCACCAGATGAGGATGTCACTTGCCACGCTGCCTGCCACCAGATGGGGATGTCACTTGCCACGCTGCCTGCCACCAGATGGGGATGTCACTTGCCACCATGCCTGGCACCAGATGGGGATGTCACTTGCCCCTATGCTTGCCACCAGATGGGGATGTCACTTGCCACCATGCCTGCCACCAGATGGGGATGTCACTTGCCACCATGCCTGCCACCAGATGGGGATGTCACTTGCCACTATGCCTGCCACCAGATGGGGATGTCACTTGCCACCATGCCTTCCACCAGATGGAGATGTCACTTGCCTCTATGCCTCCCACCAGATGGAGATATCACTTGCCACTATGCCTGCCACCAGATGGAGATGTCACTTGCCACGCTGCCTGCCACCAGATGGGGATGTCACTTGCCACCATGCCTGCCACCAGATGGGGATGTCACTTGCCACTATGCCTGCCACCAGATGGGGATGTCACTTGCCACTATGCTTGCCACCAGATGGGGATGTCACTTGCCTCTATGCCTGCCACCAGATGGGAATGTCACTTGCCACGCTGCCACCAGATGGGAATGTCACTTGCCACGCTGCCTGCCACCAGATGGGAATGTCACTTGCCACGCTGCCTGCCACCAGATGGGAATGTCACTTGCCACCATGCCTGCCACCAGATGATGATGTCACTTGCCACCATGCCTGCCACCAGATGGGGATGTCACTTGCCACCATGCCTGCCACCAGATGGGGATGTCACTTGCCACCATGCCTGCCACCAGATGGGGATGTCACTTGCCACCATGCCTGCCACCAGATGGGGATGTCACTTGCCACTATGCCTGCCACCAGATGGGGATGTCACTTGCCACCATGCCTGCCACCAGATGGGGATGTCACTTGCCTCTATGCCTCCCACCAGATGGAGATATCACTTGCCACTATGCCTGCCACCAGATGGAGATGTCACTTGCCACGCTGCCTGCCACCAGATGGGAATGTCACTTGCCACCATGCCTGCCACCAGATGGGGATGTCACTTGCCACCATGCCTGCCACCAGATGGGGATGTCACTTGCCACCATGCCTGCCACCAGATGGGGATGTCACTTGCCACTATGCCTGCCACCAGATGGGGATGTCACTTGCCACCATGCCTGCCACCAGATGGGGATGTCACTTGCCTCTATGCCTCCCACCAGATGGAGATATCACTTGCCACTATGCCTGCCACCAGATGGAGATGTCACTTGCCACGCTGCCTGCCACCAGATGGGGATGTCACTTGCCACCATGCCTGCCACCAGATGGGGATGTCACTTGCCACTATGCCTGCCACCAGATGGGGATGTCACTTGCCACTATGCCTGCCACCAGATGGGAATGTCACTTGCCACGCTGCCACCAGATGAAAATGTCACTTGCCACGCTGCCTGCCACCAGATGGGAATGTCACTTGCCACGCTGCCTGCCACCAGATGGGAATGTCACTTGCCACTCTGCCTGCCACCAGATGGGAATGTCACTTGCCACGCTGCCTGCCACCAGATGGGGATGTCACTTGCCACTATGCCTGCCACCAGATGGGAATGTCACTTGCCACGCTGCCACATGATGAAAATGTCACTTGCCACGCTTCCTGCCACCAGATGGGAATGTCACTTGCCATGCTGCCTGCCACCAGATGGGAATGTCACTTGCCACGTTGCCTGCCACCAGATGGGAATGTCACTTGCCACCATGCCTGCCACCAGATGGGGATGTCACTTGCCACCATGCCTGCCACCAGATGGGGATGTCACTTGCCACCATGCCTGCCACCAGATGGGGATGTCACTTGCCCCATGCCTGCCACCAGATGGGGATGTCACTTGCCACCATGCCTGCCACCTGATGGGGATGTCACTTGCCACCATGCCTGCCAACAGATGGGGATGTCACTTGCCATGCTCCCTGCCACCAGATGGGGATGTCACTTGCTATGCTGCCTTCTATCAGATGGAGGAGGGCGGAACAGCGGTGCGGGCAATGAGAGATGTCATCTCATCTCTCTCCCCCGCTGCCGCACCGCTGACATTACATTGATTTTTTCAAAAATGGCGCCGGGCTGCGCAATCACGCTACTGCGCATGCGCCGCCCGGCCGAGCGAGTACGAGCTTTCCCGAGCCCGGCCGGCTTCGAAACGGCGCATGCGCAGTTGCGTGGTTGACTCGCGGCCATCTTTTCTACGGGCACCGGTGCCCCTAATAGAGTTTAATGGGCAGCCCGAATGGGGGGGCGGCCGCGAAGTCGCCACAGGAGCGGCGCCGCCCCTGCACCACTTCCACCCCGAGGCCTGGCCTCGGTGGCCTTGTGGCAAATCCGGCCCTGAGTATGGGATAAGTACACAAGCAGGATACCCTGCCAGGGGTCCAGTAGCAGGTAGGGATCAAGCAGAAGCACAGTCAGTAAACAAGCCAAAGTTTGATAACGAGTGGTTTCAGTTTGGGATCACGCAAAAGGCGGTAAATCCTGATGTGGAGCTGAGAGACTAGTTCTCCATCAGGTCTGCTTTCATTTTGATTGACAGTGCACAGCAGGGGGCAGATTAAAAAGCCGCTATTCGACTTAATAGCGGCTATGGATCCGCCCACTTCCGTGCATTGTCAACCAAAAGTAAAGCAGACCTGATGGGACACTCGTCTCTCAGTTCCCTGTCAAGGTCAGCCATGCCATGCGCCTTGCAGTGTGATGGGAGCAGTGACTGGGGAGGGAGGGCAGGTTGCACTGAGGAAGGAGTGTACAGTGTGGGCACTTAATTCGCCAGTGTAAACATAAACAGATTCATGTACCTTTCTCTTACAGGTACATGAATGGGGCACAAGCACCAACACTTTCGGTCTATGACACCCTAAATGAGTTCCTCCAAGTATTTATATTTATATTGGTTTAGTACAATGCAGTGCAACTAAATACTTTGCAGATTTTTCATAATAAGAAACCACATTGAATCCAAAACCAAGGTGCCCCAGGTATGTATAATACACATTTCAGACAATTTAATCTTAAAATGGAGGAAAAATTCTTCCTGACTCCAAATATCCATTTAGACCTTTGATCCTAGTTATACTTTTGCATGATGCTCCATTCTCTTACTTTTATACCGCGTACACACGAGCGCACTTTACGGCAGACTTTGCCCGGCGGACGGAATTTCGTCGGACAATTCGATCGTGTGTGGGCTCCAGCGGACTTCGTTTTCTCAAAAGTTGGATAGACTTAGATTTGAAACATGTTTTAAATCAATCCGTCGAAATCGAGTCCGGTCGAAAAGTCTGCTCGTCTGTATGCTAGTTCGACGGACAAAAATCTACGCTAGGGCAGCTATTGGCTACTGGCTATGAACTTCCTTGTTTTAGTCCGGCCGTACGTCATCACGTACGAATTCGACGGACTTTGGTGGATTGTGTGTAGGCAAGTCCGTTCATTCAGAAAGTCCGTCATAAAGTCCGTCGAAAAGTCCGCCGTAAAGTCCGACTGTGTGTACGCGGCATTACTCTTTTTTTGGTCTTCAACCTTATTGATTGGCTTTTTTATAGGCAGATAAATGGGCAGGTATAAACAGAAAGACTAAGCCAAATTGTGCTTTGTGACAAAAATAGACTGCCCATATTTATGTTGCAGAGAGATATTTTGGATAGATGCTTCTGTAGAGAGGATTCTGTGTCTGTTCAACAACGAGATTGCTATTATAGAACTGTGTACAGCCAGTGTTAAGCCCACTCTCTGCCCAATAGGATAACGCAGAGATGGCGAACCTTTTTGAGCCCGAGTGCCCAAACTGTAACGCAAAACTACTTATTTTTTTCAAAGTGCCAACACTGCAATTAAACCTGAATACCGAGGTTTTAGTTTAGAGAAAACAACTCGTACAGTTGTCCAAACGAATTAACAGCTTTTGTTTTAAAAGAAAAACACAATAACAGAGCTTTCAATTAAACAGATTTTTTTTATTTAAAAAAAAAAAACATCAACAATACACGTGCATGTATTTTTGGATAAGGATACATTTGCTCAGCACTGGTAAGGATTAGGGATGGGCTTTATGTTCGGGTCGAACATGAGTTCGACTCGAACATTGGCTGTTCGCCCGTTTGCTGAATAGCGAACAAATTGGGGTGTTCGCGGCAAATTCGAAAGCTGCGAAACACCCTTTAAAAGTCTATGGGAGAAATCAAAAATGCTCATTTTAAAGGCTTATATGCAAGTTATTATCATAAAAAGTGTTTGGGGACCTGGGTCCTGCCCCAGGGGACATGTATCAATGCAAAAAAAGTTTTAAAAATGGCCGTTTTTTCGGGAGCAGTGATTTTAATAATGCTTAAAGTGAAACAACAAAAGTGTAAAATTCCTTTGAATTTCGTACCTGTGGGGTGTCTATAGTATGCCTGTAAAGTGGCGCATGTTTCCCGTGTTTAGAACAGTGCGAGTGCAAAATGACATTTCTAAAGGAAAAAAAGTAATTTAAAAGTACTATCGCTAGCGCCGGCTATAATGAATTGTCGTTCCGGCGATACACATAAAAGTTCATTGATAAAAAATGGCATGGAATTTCCCCACAGGGGAACCCCGAACCAAAATAAAAAAAAATACCAGGTCTGGTATAGATATTAAGGGGAACCCCGTGCCAAAATTAAAAAAAAAAATGGCGTGGGGGTCCCCCTCAAAATCCATACCAGACTCTTCAGGTCTGGTATGGATTTTAAGGGGAACCCCGCGCCAAAATGAAAAAAAAAATGGCGTGGGGTCCCCCCAAAAATCCATACCAGACCTTTATCCGAGCACGCAACCTGGCAGGCCGAAGGAAAAGAGGGGGGGACGAGAGAGCGTCCCCCCCTTCTGAACCGTGCCAGGCCACATGCCCTCAACATTGGGAGGGTGCTTTGGGGTAGCGACCCCCCCAAAGCACCTTGTCCCCATGTTGATAGGGAGAAGGGCCTCATCCCCACAGCCCTTGCCCGGTGGTTGTGGGGGTCTGCGGGCGGGGGTCTTATCGGAATCTGGAAGCCCCCTTTAACAAGGGGACCCCCAGATCCCGGCCTCCCCTGTGTGAATTGGTAATAGGGTACAAATGTACCCCTACCATTTCACAAAAAAAGTGTCAAAAATGTTAAAAAAAGATAAGACAATTCCTTTATTAATTTCTTCTTCTTTCCCCGCTTTTTCTTCCATCTTCTTTCTTCTGGTCTTCCTTCAGTGTTCTTCTTCTTCTCCCATCTTCTTCTTCCCCCGCTTCTTCCTCTATCTTCCTCCACTTCTTCCTCCGGCTTCTTCTCTGCATCATCCTCCGCACGATCCGCCTCAGTGGGAGTCTTCCGCTGTGTGATGCTTGAGGTGACAGTTCTTATATAATGGAGGGCGGGGCCACCTGGTGACCCTGCCCCCCTCTGACACACGGGGACTTCTCTATGGCTTTCCCCGTGTTGTCAGAGGGGGGGGCGGGGTCACCCATTTACATAAACAGGATGACCCCGTCCCCCTCTGACAACACGGGGAAAGCCATAAGGAAGTCCCCATGCGTCAGAGGGGGGTAGGGTCACTGGGTGGCCCCGTCCTCCATTATATAAGAACTGTCACCTTAACAGAAGCGTCAAACAGCGGAAGACTCCCACTAAGGCGGATCGTGCGGAGGACGAAGCGGAGAAGAACCTGGTGGAAGATCCCGGACGAGAAGACCAGAGGAAGAAGCGGAAGAAGAAGCGGGGGAAGAAGAAGATGGAGGAAGAAGAAGAACGGAGAAGCGGAGAAGAACCTGGTGGAAAATCCCGGATGAGAACACCGAAGGAAGAAGCAGGGAAAGAAGAAGAAATTAATAAAGGAATTGTCAAAAACCGTCTCTTGTCTTTTTTAACATTTTTGACACTTTTTTTGTGAAATGGTAGGGGTACGTTAGGGGTACAACAGTTACTCTTGTTGTGCGCAGGAACAGGGGCAGAAAAATTGGGCCTTTGGTGGTGGTGGTGGTGGTGCCACAACAATTTAAGCCCTCACAGTTACTCTTGGTGGGCGCAGGAACGGGCCATGCTGTGAAATATTATATCAAGAATTGTAATTACATGCCCCTGTTAAACAGGGGCAGAAAAATTGGGCCTTTGGTGGTGGTGGTGCCACAACAATTTAAGCCCTCACAGTTACTCTTGGTGGGCGTAGGAACGGGCCATGCTGTGAAATATTATATCAAGAATTGTAATTACATGCCCCTGTTAAACAGGGGCAGAAAAATTGGGCCTTTGGTGGTGGTGGTGCCACAACACTGTAAGCCCTCACAGTTACACTTGTTGGGCGCAGGAACAGGCCCTGCTATGAAATATTATATCAAGAATTGTAATTACATGCCCCTGTTAAACAGGGGCAGAAAAATTGGGCCCTTGGTGGTGGTGGTGGTGCCACAACACTGTAAGCCCTCACAGTTACTCTTGGTGGGCGCAGGAATGGGCCCTGCTGTGAAATATTAGATCAAAAATTGTTATTACATGGCCCTGTTAAACAGGGGCAGAAAAATTGGGCCTTAGGCAGTGGTGGTGGTGGTGCAACAACACTGTAACCCCTCACAGATACTCTTGTTGGGCGCAGGAACGGGCCCTGCTGTGAAATATTTTATCAAAAATTGTAATTACATGCTCCTCTTAAACAGGGGCAGAAAAATTGGGCCTTAGGCAGTGGTGGTGCCACAACACTGTAACCCCTCACAGATACTCTTGTTGGGTGCAGGAACGGCCCTGCTGTGAAATATTTGATCAAAAATTGTAATTACATGCCCCTGTTAAACAGGGGCAGAAAAATTGAGCCTTAGGCAGTGGTGGTGGTGCCCTAAACCAAAAATATTGTTGGAAGCTAACATCATCAAGATTGAGGAGTAATAGGATAGTCACTCAGCATAGGCAGTCTTCAAGGGATCCCACATCCATAGAAAAATCAATCAGTTACATGAGCATCAGGTGCTTGATAGCTGCTGCTGATCCAAGACTGATTCATTTTTATGAATGTGAGCCTATCAACGGAGTCTGTGGACAGGCGCACTCTATGATCCATTACAAACCCTCTAGCAGCACTGAATGTGCGTTCAGAAAGAATGCTGGATGTAGGACAGGCCAGCAGCTCCATTGCATATTGAGCAAGTTCTGGCCAGTGGTCCATCCTCAAGACCCAGTAACCCAGTGGATGGTCTGTTGGAAAGGTCTCCAAGTCTGCTCTTGCCCCAAGATATTCATGCACCATGTAATGCAGATGCTGGTGATGGTTGCTTGAACCGATCAGACCTTGGCGCTGAGGGCTGAAAAATTGTCTAAAAGGCATCTGTCAGCTGGTTACCTTCTCCACCGCTCTTCCTCTGACTGAAAAAAGCCTCAGCAACACGTTGTACAGCACCAGGAAATTGTAACCTCCCAGGGTCTGGAAACGCATTGCACAAACTTTTCTTCATGGCCTCCTGAAGATGTTTTATCCTCTGGTCCCTCTGCAAAGGCAGGATGAGTTCTGCAATCTTACCCTTGTAACGTGGATCAAGAAGGGTTGCC
This sequence comes from Lithobates septentrionalis, assembly GCA_037952835.1. Classification (NCBI taxonomy): domain Eukaryota; kingdom Metazoa; phylum Chordata; class Amphibia; order Anura; family Ranidae; genus Lithobates; species Lithobates septentrionalis. The sequence continues at coordinate 1,848,932 of JBBDGP010001083.1, forward strand.
AGCCAGTAATGATCGCTCTCCTTGATACCACGAATCCTAGGGTCCTTTCGCAGGCTTTGCAGAATCAGGGAGGCCATGCAGCGTAAGTTTGCAGACGCATTCAATTGTGAGTCCTCTGGGTCACTGAGGATGACGTTGTCAGGAACTACCTCCTCTTAACCACGTACAACTCCTTGGGTTTTAGAGGACTGAAAACCATCCCTTAAAGACTGCTGCTGAGTGTTATCCTCTACATCCATGCTGACACAATCCTCCTGTTCTTCCTGTGTGTTTGGCGTGGGCCCACAGGAATGCTATCTGGATAAAGGGGCCCTTGAGAGGTAAGGAAGTCCTCCTCTTCCTCCCGCTGTTCTGCCTCAAGTGCCCTGTCCATTAATCCATGAAGCGTGTGCTCCAACAGGAAGACAAGACGGACAGTATCACTGATGCATGCATTGTCGCTGCTCACCATCCTCGTGGCCTCCTCAAATGGTGACAGGACAGTGCATGCATCCTTAATCAGTAGCCACTGGCGTGGTGAAAAAAAGCCAAGCAACCCTGTCCTGGTGCCATACTCACACAGGTACTCATTGATCTCCCTCTGCTGCGAGTGCAGCCGCTGCAACATTGCCAATCTTAAGTTCCACCTGGTGGGCATGTCACAAATGAGGCGGTTGGTGGGCAGGTTGCATTCCCTTTGAAAGTCAGCCAGCCGAGCACTGGCATTGTATGAACGGCGGAAATTACCACAGACTTTTCTGGCCTGCCTCAGGAGATCATGTAAGCCTGGGTACCTGCTCAAGAACCACTGCACCACCAAATTCAGGACGTGTGCAAAACATGGGACATGGGTCAAGTGTCCCTGTTGGGGGGCGGAAAGAAGGTTGGTGCCATTGTCCCATACAACCATTCCTGGCTGAAGGTGGCGTGGCGTCAACCACCTCTGATCCTGCCCCTGCAGAGCTGACAGAATCTCTGCCCCAGTGTGGCTCCTGTCCCCTAAGCAGACCAACACAAGCACCGCATGGCATCTTTTTGCCTGAGTGCTTAAGTAGGCCCTTGAACGCTAACGGAGCACCGCTGGTTCAGAGGAGAAATCTGCAGAAGAGCATAGAGGAAGAAGAAAAGGAGGGGTGGAGGCGAGAGCTGTTGCAGAATCACCACTAGCATTTTGGAGGTGTGGTGGCAGAACAAGCTCCAACAATACTGAACCCTGTCCTGCATCCTTCCCATCTGCCAGCAGAGTTACCCAGTGCGCCGTGAAGGAAAGGTAACGTCCCTGCCCATGCCTGCTAGACCAAGAGTCAGTGGTAATATGCACCTTACTGCTGACCGCCCTGTCCAAAGAGGCCAAAACATTGCCTTCCACATGCCGCTAGAGAGCTGGAATAGCCTTCTGTGAAAAGAAATGGCGTTTTGGAACCTGCCACTGGGGTACAGCACATTCCACAAATTCGTGAAAGGGGGCAGAGTCTACCAGCTGAAAAGGCAGCAGTTGCAGTGCTAGCAATTTGGCCAAGCTAGCATTCAGACAATGAGCATGTGGATGGCTGGGACCGAATTTCTTTTTACGGTTTAGCAACTGGGGTAAAGAAATTTGCCTGCTAAAATCAGATGGAGGTGTGCTGATAGAAGATTGGCTGCAAGTACTTGGGACACCTATTGCTATACTTTCATTCCTCTCAGTGCAGGTTTTTGGAGGGTTGGAGGTCCCAGATGAGGAGCAAGGAGAAATCCGCCTTTTTCTTTGATGTGGGTCTTTCAAGTACTGTTGCCAACAAACACGTCATATGTCTAGTCAAGCATGTGGTGCCCAAGCGGCTGCTGTTCTGGCCATGCTTGATCCGCTTCAGACAGGTTGCAAACAGCAATGGTGTGATCTGCTGCACACATGTCAAAAAAGGCCCACACCAAGGAACTTTTCAAAATCAGCGGGGAGTCAGCAGCGCCCTACACCTGCGGAGCTCTGCTGTGTGATGCAGTAGGGTGGCTACCCTTAAGCTGCCCCCTAGAGGACATCCTGCCTCGTTGGATTTGTGCCTCCTCCTCCTCTCTTCTATCAGGCACCCAAGTAGAGTCAGTGACCTCATCATCCGCTCCCTCCTCGTCACTGGAGCAAACTTGGCAGTATGCTGCGGCTGGGGAACATGACTGTCAGTTTCTTGTCCTTCTTGGGCACCCCCTCTCTCTAGGCTCACGTTACTCCCTTCCTCAACCTGGGAACCAACATCGGAGCCTTCTAATCGCTGCGCATCCTCCATCAGCATGTACCCGACACTGTGGTCGAATAGTTCGGGGGACTCCTCTGTGCATGATGGTGAGGCTACGGAAGGAGCAACTGTGGACAAGGAGCCGGTGGAATAGGCCGCTTTGGCAGCTGCATTGGAAGGCAAACTACTCTGAGCTTGGGTAACAGAGGATGAGGAGGATGAGGACGGCTTTGTTATCCACTCCACCAACTCTTCTACATGTTCTGGCTCAATAACAGCAGCAGAAAAAAAGGACAAGCGTTCCCCACGGCCACCTGCAGAGGATGCACCATGTCCACAACCAGCACTGTTGACTGTAGACACAGAGCCTGCTTGCCCTCTTTTAGTGGCCTGTGAGCATCTGCCTCTCCTTGGTGGCCTTGCGGACATGATGTATATTTTGTTTTGCAACACCACACTGCACTGTATTGTGTACTGTATTGTCTCCCTGGACGTGTATCGAGTTCAGCAGAACTTATAATCCAACAGGCCACAAAATATCACAATACTAGACCAACATGGTCTTATCCATTGAACAAAGAGAACTAAGACGGACCTCTCTGGCAAGAGGTTTCTCTAACAGCATTGAAGCACATGAAACATGCAACAAACCAACAGACACTACTACCAAACCAGCAATCACTCCAAATAGGGAGGAACTCATGATAATACTCTTTTCCAAATTGAGAAATATTTTACAAAAAGAAATGATACAATAGTGGGACATTCTACTTTTAGAAAACTGCATCAAAGCAAATCGTGTACCAAGAGGACTTAGATTAACCAAGACCTGCACCTGGCTGGATGACGATCTAAAGGATGCATGGGTCATCCAAATGAGAGAATTAAACAAAAAATTACTTCTCTCAATCATCACCCAAAGAGAAAGAAACCTAACTAAAATCCGTAGTGACTTGAAAAACACACAAGACGACCTGGCCCCCTATACAGATCTCCCATCTTTTGACGATTGGGATAAAAAGATCAATGACCAAATGGTGAGCTTCGAAACCAATCTTATCAGCAAGAAATCGGGAAAATTTGAGAGGGACAGACTCGACTACCTCTTTGGACGAGAATTTGAATGGAAAAAACCTTCAGATGCTAACGATGTACATCCCCAAAAACCTCCACCATTCTCCCAAAACAATATACGCCCCATGACCCCTCAACGCCACACGAAACACAACACGAATAAAAGAAACACATACAAACAGAGACCATACAGAAGCTCTCAACCACAAAATCATTCAAACCATTTTTCCAAGAGAGTGAATAAGGGGAACTCTCTGACCAACAAAGATCCTCAGGCATCAGCCGTCCCCCACCCCTCCTCTCACAATGACGGAAACCAAAACACAAACAAATGGACCAAGTTACCAGACTTAAGAGAGGGCCAAACTCCAACATCAGGAGCCAAAACCCAGAAAACAAAAGCAGCTACTAAGGATCCACCCACCAACACCACTGCTAATACGCATACAAATCACAATCCACCACCAGTGATCATCACCACCGACCACCCCACCAGTCAACAGACGGTCAATTTATCGACTCAGCCAAAATCGATTGAAAATACTTCACCATGCATTTTTTTAGGAGAAAGAGCTGTGGACAGTCAGAATCCCACAGCTCAACAGAAAATCCCTCTGGAACTCCCACAGAGGATGATAAGAAAAAGAGAAGATGGAGAAGAAGAGGGCGACGAGGAGGACAGAAAAACAAAAAAAGAGAAAAGATAACTCCAACACACACCACAATCAAAATTTTCAACATATCCAGTTCAGTTTTTGATGACACAGAACTGAATGTTCTACGCAAGGGCCTCAATTTTGCCCCCAAAAATCCACCAAATCTCTTCGAGATCTTCGGAGACCTCAACAGGTACACAAGAAATCTCACTCTGAAAAGGTACTTCGCTCTCCAGGAATCACCCTCTGAAGTATCATCCTCACTTACAAGCACTCGATCTGACAATACATAATATGCGGATAATGCACTCGAAAATCTAGAGAGTCTATACCAAGAGGGGGCCTGCGAGGACTATGAAATAGAACCAGAACTCCTAGCCCTCATGAAAAAACAGATCGTACACACCGAGCTCAAACCCAAGTCTTCCTTTCACCCCCACTGGGCAAAAGGAAAATACATTCCAATCTTTTACGAGATAGTGCTGGATGAAATTAAAAGGATCTGCCAGAACGACCGTACCAACGGCAAATACACTAAAATTAGGAACAAAGACTTTGAAGTCCCTAAAGAAACCCTTAAGAATTTTCAAGACCGTGAAGACATCATCATTAGACAAGCTGACAAAGGCGGCGGTCTAGTAATTCAAAACAGAGTCGACTACATGGCTGAGGCTCTGAAATTACTTGGAGACTCCGAGACATATGAGAAACTCCCTGTTGATTCTTTACCATCTTTCTCCATCTCTCTGGAAATTTTACTAAAACAAGCTAAGGAGAACGGAGTCATTACAAAAAGTGAATTCCTGTTTTTGAACAAACAGCACCCACTCACCCCTCACTTCTACCATATTCCTAAGATTCACAAGAACCAGACAAATCCGCCGGGCAGACTCATCATTGCTGGAATCGACAGTCTAACTAGTAATCTAGCCTGCTATATTGACTACTTCCTACAAGATATAGTATTACAACTCCCATCCTATGTGAAAGATTCTGGTCATATGCTCGATATCCTCTCAACTTTTTCTTGGCAACCTCAATACAAATGGCTCTCTCTTGACGTTTCGTCTCTATATACTTCCATAGAACACAAATATGGATTAGAAGCGGTGGAGTATTTTCTATCGAAAAGTGATATACACCCCCTACAGATTCAATTTCTCCTTGACTCCATACAATTCTGTCTCACCCACAACTATTTTTCTTTCGTGGGTGAGTTCTTTCGACAAACCAAAGGGACAGCTATGGGAGCAAAATTTGCTCCCAGCTACGCTAACCTATTCATGGGCCTATGGGAAGACAAGTCCATCTGGGCCAACAACCCCTTCAAGGACCAGCTTGCACTTTACACCAGATACATCAATGACATTCTGATCATCTGGAACGGATCGCTTACAGATCTCAATAAATTTCTGGACTACTGTAACTCCAATCCCTTTGGCATCAACTTTACCCACGTAACTGATGATTCATCACTTGTTTTCTTGGACCTCAATCTCAAAATTAACGAAGAAGGAATGATTCTATCCAAAACCCATTTCAAACCTAGTGCAGGGAATTCCTACCTTCATGCCAAAAGCCACCACCATCCCAAGTGGATCCGCAACATCCCTTTCAGGCAATTCTGTAGGCTGAAAAAAACCTGCACCAAAAGAAGCGACTACGAAAAGCAAGGGTCCATCCTAAAAAAGAAATTTTCTGAGAAAGGCTATGAAGAATACCTGATCGAACAAGCCTTCTCAAAATACTGGACACTATATGATGAACACCCCTCAGCTACCATGGTAACAGCCCTCAAAAAAACAGAGAGGAAAAAGCAGACAGACAATGAAGAATTCCATCAGATTTAGCACACAATACAACACCAAAGCTTTCAACATACAGAGAGTCATCCAGAAAAACTGGAACATTCTCAAGCAAGATCCCATCCTCAATCCAGTCTTACCATCCAAACCTGAAGTTGTATTCCGGAAAGCAAAAGACCTTAGAGGTCTTATAGCACCAAGCAGAGTACGCAAACCTCCGAACCAAACCAAGACTCCTACAGGCCGTTGGACATCCCTGTTCGACCAAAAGGGTCATTACAAATGCGGAATCAGAAACTGTGGAGCTTGCCCTTTCATGGCACATAGAAAAAAGTCACTGGAACAGACGGCCGGAACTATAAGATTGGCCAATTCATCAATTGCGGTACTTCCCATGTGATTTACGGCCTAATTTGCCCATGCGGGTTACTGTACGTCGGACGCACAACACGCCCTCTGAGGACAAGGTTTAGCGAGCACAAATGCAGCATCATCAACAGCAATACGCACCATCAGTCCATAAAAAATAAGAAAAACCAAAATTACTCAGTACCCAGGCACTTCAGAGAACACCACAATGGAAACCCAATAGGTCTTAAAGTGTTTGGCATTGAAGCCATTAAAAAAAGACGATGATACTGGGAGGAGATTCAAAAAACTCTGCAGACAAGAATCTTTCTGGATCTTCTCTCTCGGGTCAATGGCTCCTGATGGATTAAACGAAGACCTGGAAATCCATGGAATTATCTAGTCACAAACCAACATCATGATCCATCCTCACCATTCCCCGCCCTGAGCACTTCCCACCTACCCCCGTCCCCTTCTGCATATCCCATCCTCTCCCCACTCGTCATTTCCATCATTTTCATTTTAATTTTAATTTTAATTTAATTTTAATTTTAATTTTATTTCTATTTTTATTTTCATTTCCATTCATTTTTCTTTTGTATATGTGTATGTGTATGTATGTTTATGTGTTTGTATGTATATCGTGTATGTATGTATGTATGTATGTGTATGGATGTGTGTGTGTATGTATATATATGTATGTATGTGTGTATATATGTATGTATGTATGTATATGTATATATATATGTATGTATATATATATATATATATGTATGTGTATATATATATATATATATTAATATATGTATGTATATTTGTATGTGTGTGTGTATATGTGTGTATGTGTATATATATATATATATGTGTGTGTGTATGTGTATGTGTGTATGTATGTGTGTATGTGTATATGTATATATATATATATATATATATATATATATATATATATATATATATATATGTGTATATGTGTGCATTTAACATCACTTATTCATTTTTTTTCCCCATTTGTTTATTAATCTTTTTATGTTTTTATTTTTATTTCTATTTTTATTTTTTATATATTTATTTATATATATATACATGTATGTATATATACTTATATTTATATTTTTATTTTTAATTCTAATTACATTTTTATTTTCTTTATTCATTTCTATTTTCCCCATTTCAAATACCATGCCTATTTTATCACTTATTTCATTTTTGTTTTTATTTTTCTCACTGCTCCTAGAGCTTCCGTTTTACACATCCCCCTCCCCCCTGCCCCCCCCCTCCCATCCCGATATTCCTATAGACATGAGTCGCCTGTGTGTGTGTGTCTTCTTTTGTTCCACATGACACACACCAGACCGGTGTCTTGCCGAATAAGTTCCTTCGGCGGAAAAGTTCCCCCCTGTACTGCGCAGGCGCAGCGCCTGCGCAGTAAGAACTACTAACAGCCGCCGGAGATAGCCGAAGCTCAAGATCGACAATCAGCTGTACACGGTGCCTGCGCTCTGGGTCCAGGTTCCTTCCCTACCATCCAAGTGGACCTAGAGGGGGAATCTAAAAGAGCCGAGCGAAGCGAGGCCGTGCCCGAAGCGTGGCGAGCGAAGCGAGCCCACGAGGGGCCCTCTTACAGGCGCCGTGTACAGCTGATTTTCAGCTATTCCGCTTCGGCTATTTCCGCCGGATCCTACTGCGCAGGCGCAGCGCCTGCGCAGTAGAGGGGGAACTTATCAGCCGAGCGGAACTTTCTCGGCAGAACACCGGCTCATCCACTGCCAAGGACACTGCCTGGAGCTCCTTTCGGAGCTCCAGGCACTGACAGGAGTTAGATCATGTGACCGCACCTGGAGCGCATAACCACGCCCACCCGCCTGACGGCGTGCGTTCCAGTGCCGGCCACACCCCCCCAGTCTCCCATTCATCCCATCCACTTGCAGCCCATGCTCTGATCCACCCTCAAAACGGCCTATAATCCACAGGATACCATCCCCGTTCTGCTATCACTCTTGTATCTGAGGCAGAGAGACAGCTGCAGACACACTTGGCTGCAGTAACCTCTCAAGAGTTCTTCACCCCCCTCCATCCTCTACAATACAGGACAGCACTTTCCCAGGAGGACGCAGTCAGGCTGAATAATCTCCCTTTCATCCAGCCAGTGACAGGTACACAGCCCCTCTATTCATTCAGCTATATGCCATGATGTGTCTGCTTGTCAGTGTCCTGAGGGATCTCTCTCCCCCAGGTCACAATTCTGGTTTGTTTTAATACAGCGCTTCCTCTCTCCCTCCCCCCTCCCTCAGGTCCACACCATCCTACAATTCCTTGTCTACAGATTTAAAGGAGAACACACACCTTCTACTACCACATAGGTAGGTGTGTTTTCATATGACAAGTTACCAGTTCGTCATCGCCCTACTTACCTTTTCCACTTACCAACATATATGTCGTTTTATTTAAAATAACACCTTAAAAACAACACCCTTAGGTCATACATATTTACTTATCTATATATATACATATTTATTATGACTTTCTTGTTTACTACTTCAAGGTCTACCATTGACCACTCATCTATGTTATTTTTGGACACCGAATCCCCTACCAAATTCCGAAAGATATTATACCTTTTACCAATTCTCTGTACACATATGTGTTTCCCGTCTATTATATCCATCTATTGATTTATGTATTTATATCCACTTATTGATTTATGCTCACCATGCGTTTCCTGTGTTGCACTTTCTTGCCATGTGCTCCATACTGTATTTCTAGCTGGAATTTTGTCTCTCTATATATTTATTTTTACATATGTATATAATTTTTATAATTTTTATATTATATTGTCTGTGCATACGTGTGTGCTTGGTTATGTGTATATATGTGCACACATGTTTGTATATGTATGTGCACATTTGTGTGTATATATATGTGTGTGTATATATATATATATATATATATATATATATATATGTATATGTGTGTATATATATATAATTTTTTTTTTCATATATTTTTTCTGATTTCTGCTCCACCTAGAATGCTTATACGTGGACTGGTATGGAACACAGAAAACCATATTCCCCATTTCAGGCCATTTTTTCCAACCAGCCATTATGTTGATGTACAGATTTTGGCCTACTGGCCCATAGAGACTGCGCCCTGGTTCTCAAAGGCTCTGATGAAGAGGTTATCCTCGAAACGCGTCAGCCAACTCTAAACACCCGCCTCAATATGGGCTCATGATACTTTTAACCCATTTTTATCTTTAAATTTCCATGTTTTTTATATTTTGTTACCTGTTTGTATTGATACGTAGTATTGGCATTATTTAATCGCTTTTATTTGCCTTTATTGGCTTTTTCATTTGAATAAATGTTATACTTTTTGATGTGAGCAACTGATCACGCGCCCTTCATCCATCACTCTCCATATAGCCTTACCTGACCACCCCGGGGTCATTTTCTGGGCAGCGGGACATACAACACCATCTCTTTCAGCTTCGCTATAATTTCACAATACTACTTTTTTCAAACCCAAACAGACCCTCACAAGCGCAGGAGTAATCTTTCCTTGTCCACAATTTGTGTACTGTGTACACCACCAGAAAAGTAGTAGCAACTGCACTACGGCTGCACTGTATTGTGTAATGTGTACACCACCAGAAAAGTAGTAGCAACTGCACTATGGTTGCACTGTATTGTGTAATGTGTACACCACCAGAAAAGTAGTAGCAACTGCACTACGGCTGCACTGTATTGTGTAATATGTACATCACCAGAAAAGTAGTAGCAACTGCACTACGGTTGCACTGTGTCAGTAAACATGGAGCTGAGCAGCCTTTTATAGGCCAACAAAGGAACTCACGTTATGCGCGCGCGCGCCGCTCCGTTGGATTGCGCACACGTATGCGCCGAAGCAATACTGGCAAGGCTGGTTCCTGTTTCTTCCCTGACACACTGTATTGTGAACACCACCAGAAGTGTAGTAGCAACTGTACAACAACTGCACTGTATTGTGTAATGTGTACACCACCAGAAAAGTAGTAGCAACTGCACTACGGCTGCACTGTATTAAAGCAGAAATATGTCACAACAACAAATACCATAACATTAGCAGCGCTAAAATAATCCAAACGTTTTAGGATTTGTTAAAAGTTCACTAAAATAGTTAAATAAGTATGAAGTCCACTTTATATATAAAATGAGGTAGATGTAAATGCAGGATTGTCCGTCACAGAAAAAACGTTGCAGATAGTAATTCAAAACAATCGCCTCCTCCAGGGCCGTCTTTAATATTGATTGGACCCTGGGCAAAAATTGTCTTGGGGCCTCCCCATGCAGTTTTGCTCTCCACCTGCTCTGAGACATACAATAAATAGCAGCTAGACTCAAAATTAGTTTACTGAATCAGATCAGACAGTGATTGCGATTGGTTGCCAGAGGTTACAGTGTATCATTACCGCTCTCTGACTGGTTGCTAGAGGTTACAGCACACATTTCGGCTCAATGATCAGTTGCTAGAGGTTACAGCACATGATTTCTGCTTGATGATTGGTTGCTAGAGATTACTGTACATCAATACTGCTCACTGATTGGTTACTGCACATCTTTACTGCTTACTGATTGGTTGCTATCATCTCCTCACTGGCTGCACACCATGGACTGGACCTTGCTCACCTGTGTACCCCAAACTGTAATTCCTTCTCTGCCTACCTCTGCATACCACACACTACCCCCCCCCCTCCCACTAATTTGCTTACCTTTGCAAAACAGGCTGATGTTAGGCTTAATGACCACAGTTGTAGGCAGGACTTTCAAGCATGCCCCTTAAACTCCCCAGTGGGTAGCATTCAGTATAGGTGATGATGATATGACCTCAGGGGGGCTTGATATACATATGAATACCACCTCTGTTTACAACAGAAGACACTCACATGAGTGTAGACGGGTAGGCCGCACACCCCATGGAATACATCCCCATGGGGGGGAAGGGAAAGGGGGGGAAGGGAGGAGAGAGAAAGGGAGGGAGAAGGGGGGGGACCACCTCCTTCCCCCCCCCTCCCCCCCTTTCCCTTCCCCCCCCCCTCCCCATGCTATGTATTCAGAGTTTTCCATAATACATTTTACTTAATAGCATGCATATTACTGCCTGGTTTTCCCCACGCACAACCACTAATATTGATATTACTTTCGGTATTACCCTTGAATATATGAGGTGTATATCCCGGTGTACGTTATGACATCCACCAAAACGAACCATATGCTTCGGAATGTTTTACTCCCAGCCTAGAAACAGTTCAGAGTTCTCTATATGTAATAATATTTGATACTTGGCATTATGTAATTTTTTCTTTTTTCCTTTCAAATATGTTATTTGACTAGGCAGCTGGAAGAGGACAATGTTATTATAATTATGTAACCATGTTTAAGCAAATGATGCTATGCAGAGAACGATGCGTCAGCCAGCAGCCAACTTACACCACGCGGACCTAACATGTAGTACCTTGTTAAGAAGTAATGTGGACTGTCTATGTTGCATTTTACCATCATCCACCACACAGCACCAATTTATGGCTGTGTGGCACTGTGTTCCTTTTCATCTCCCCTCTAGTGCCTGCACTTCGCCTCTGGGGGCGGGGGTGCACCTCTGTGTCTTCCTGGCAGGGTGAGAGAGGAGACGCTTGGGCCCTGCGTCTCCTATATGCGCCCACTAGGTGGCTACACCTTGAGTTGGGCGCTCCTCGCCCTGCCAGCGGCGTCCCGGATCTCTTCCGGATGCCGCACTCACACGCGCGCGCCCTAGTGCGCGTGCGCGTGACGTGATGGCGCCTGCGCAGTTGCGGCGGAGGAGACGGGGATGCCCGAAGGCATTGTCCTCTCCGGAACGCCGGGGGGGTCACATCGGAGCGCACAGCTGTGCTGCTCGTCTCCCCTAATGGGGGGGAGGAGGGAGGGAGGCAATACTTATCTGCACCTGAGGGGAGTTGGCAAATCAATACTCCCTATAAATATAGGAATCACCAGGGGAACCTCATTGAATCTTTTTCAACTTGGAAATGCTAGTCCATGCACTCACTGACTGAACACATTGGTAAGTACACCCAGAATGATTGCTAAGCTTTTACCATTTCAGCAATTCAGTCTTTTTCTTGAAATCATTGTCTATTTCGCCATGATTTCTCATGTATACCTCAATCTTTTCAGAATGAGGAATATACCAACCTTCCTATTCAGCCCCTGCTTGATTGGGTAATTAGTTCCACCACCACCCCTACACTTTTACACTGTTTGATTGTTTTTTTTCACGTTTTGTAGGTTGTGTTGTGCATGTTTGGTTTTTTCTCACTTTAGCCCTCACATTCCCCATCTTTTCCCTGATAGGCACTCTCACTTCATCCTCATACACCCCCTAATTGCTTTCATCCCCCCCTACACTTTCCCACCACTCCCCACAGTACTGCACGCAACCCCTCCTTACCCCACATAACCCCCTCCCCCTAGTGAATTTTTTTTCCCTTCGCTATCACCTTTCCTTTCCCCCCCCCTTTTCTCCCCCCTTTTTTTTTTCACTCATCCCATATGCTGGTCCTCCATCCCTTTTTCCCCCTTTTCCCCTCTCCCCTCCCCCCCTCCTTTCCTCCCCCCCCTTTTTCCACCTGTTTTACTTACTGGCGGTTGGTCGGTACATTTACCCTAGTGCCCATTCCACACACCCCCATTGTGCATGGGTATTGATTGGCAGCAGGGCTTTTGCTTTTCTTCAGTCTACTCTTGTCTCACACTCACTTTTCCTTCACATCTCCTTCCCCTTCTTCTCTCCCCCTCTCCCTTCTCCCCTTCCCCCCCCCCCCCTTTTGTTTCTTTTTCTTCTTTAGCAAAGCCCTTCTGCACACCCATGGATCCATAAATTTACCAATTTTATAGAACTCCAAAATTGGGGAATCTTCCCCAATCTATGTGGACGAACCTATTGACCCCTTGCTCTTTATTTATTACATTTTTTCATTTTTAGCATTAACGTGAACCTATTCGGGTGCAGCTTTGGTTGCCTGTTGTCCCTCCCTTCCTATCCCCCTCCTATATATGGGGGGCTGGTAGACGTGATCCCTCGCAAGATACACTTGGGTCCACCACCCGCTCAATTGGGAGCTGATGCGAAACGGGGAAGACGGGGGAGTAGAGGAGAAATCGCACCACCTTAAATACTCTACAACGTTAGAACTGACCTTATAACGTCAAAAAGCCTACAATAGGTAATTATGCGGCCTGGACAGCTACATTATTTGGTATGCATGTATGGGTTCGCGTTGTTGAGTTTGAGTTTGATGCTATGATTGATACATGTTGACCTTTTTACAGTGGACAACCATCCTCTGAAGAAGACCCGGGAAGGGTCGAAACGCGTCAGGATTCACATCTACAGCCTTCGTTGTTCCACACACACTGTATTGTATATTGCCCTCATCTATAGGCATTGTTTGTTGTTCTTACTTTTAAGGATTCAATACTTGTAAAAACATTGGTTGCCCTTTGGCACATTGTGTCCTGCATTGGTTTTAATTGTATAATTTGTCCGCTGCTACTGTACGCCATATCCAGTTCATGTCCTGACTCTAATAGTCAGTACTTATTCTCAATGTCCCTTTTAATATACTATTCATATTTTTTGTACCAATAAAATTGAATTTTTTCAACTACTTATACTGCACTTCATTGGCTGCTTAAAAGCCCTGTCAGGGTTTTTTTGTATTTTTCACCACCTCTGTTTACACAGAATGCTGCCAGTCTGCCACTATTTACATATCAATGCCGGTATTTACATGTAAACACAGGGTCTGCGTGTGAGTCATCTGTACACAACAAGACAACAAGGCAGCTGCTTTGGGCCCCACAACAATGACAGGGCCCAGGGCAGCTGCCCCTTTTGCCCTGCCTTAAAGACGGCCCTGGTCTCCTCCACACTGCACGTGTCACAATCCCCCTAGGAAATGTACTTACGAGATGATACTGAGTTATACGCTTATCTGTCAATGGATGATGTCTGCTCACTGCATACACTCCGTCAGATGATCCTGGGTTATACACTTGGCTTGCAATGGGTGTTGTCAGCTCTCTGCATGTAATCCATCTAGATGTTTGCTCGTCACAAGCAGAGAACAAAGATACACATAGCATAATCCAGTACTAAAATGTATTTATTATAGGTTTCCTTAAGATTGCACAGTTACAATGTAATTAAAAAAAGGAGCATGTAACAACAATGTATCACAAGTCGATATTCCTGACTACCTCTCACTGCTCCAGCGGTGTTCCCGGGTAAGGCAAGCAGTAAAGCCGATGATGTAAGTTGCTGCGCGGTCAGGCCCTGACTAGTTTTGTGATTGCTTCGTCAGAGGGTGCCCTGCTTGCCTTACCCGGGAACACCGCTGGAGTGGTGAGAGGTAGTCAGGACTATCGACTTGTGATACATTGTTGTTACACGCTCTTTTATTTTGAATTACATTGTAAGTGTGCAATCTTAAGGAAACCTATAATAAATACCCTGCCCTGTCTCTGGCCAATTATGGCTCTCTTAGCTGAGGGTGCTGGGATTGGCCAATGCATGCAGGTCAGGTGCATACTTTGGCCAGTCATCATACAGCAATGCACTGTGATCTCGCAGTGCATTATGGGGAGTTCTGTGGGCACTCAAATTTCCTACGAACGCCCCATAATGTTTGTTCTTCGGCGAACACCCGATGTTCAAGCCGAACTCATGTTTGACCTGAACATCAAGCTCATCCCTACTGAGCACTGGTAAGGATGCCTTTGCTGGCCATTTGTAAGGATGCCTTTGCTGGGCACTGGTAAAGATGCCTTTGATCACTGGTAATTGCTGAAATTGTATTGGGAAAGCCTTACTCTTGGTCCTTTCCCTGCTTACTATAGGTGTTGTATTAGTAAAAGTAAAAGTCAACCTGTATGAGGGTGAGCAAGATAAACAAGAAAACTAAACTTGCTTAACACAGAAACAACTTAGGTCTTGGACTGCAAAAACTGCATTAGGTAAATGTTGACATTTGGTATGCTTTTGCACAATTAATGTGATTTTTGCTGTTGTATGCATGCTGATAACTTGTCAAACCTTGGCTCATACTCCGTTAGTTTGAGAGCAACACATACAGCACTCAGTTCATCTGTTATGCCGCGTACACACGACCATTTTTGCCGTCGGAATAAACTCCAAAGGTTTCTTCCAACGGAATTCCGCTCAAGCTGTCTTGCCTACACACGGTCAAACCAAAGTCCGACCGTCCAGAACGCGGTGACGTACAGCACATACGAGGGGACTAGAAAAAGGAAGTGCAATAGCGATCGCGCCACCCTTTGGGCTCCTTCTGCTAATCTCGTGTTTATCTCATGTTAGTACAAGTTTGGTGAGAGACTATTTGCGCTTTTCAGCTTTCGTGCTTTTCAGTCCGTTACTGCTCTTCAGTTTGTGCTTGTGGGTTTGTATCTGCTTTTCAGAGCGTGTAGACAGTTCGAATCTGTTTTTTCAGTGTGTTCTTGTCCGTTCGCTTCTGATTTTCAGCTTGCTCTTCACAGGCTTTGCTGTTCATCAGTGCGTTCTGTTAGTGCATTCTGACCAGCTGACCATTTTGAAGCCATGTTGCGTGTACGTACTCATCGTAGAGTTCATGCTGTGTGGAGGCCTGGTGTTGGGGTTCATTCTTTGACCCAAGCCCAGTCCATGAACAGGGTGGGGATCAAGGAGTTCATGGACCAAGAATTGGTTACTCCAGCGTGACAAATTCTCTCACATGCCTTTGCTTCGTGAGATCCAGGAGAATAATCCTGATGATTTTAGGAACTTTCTCAGGATGACGGACCCCGTTTTTCACCGTCTGTTGGCTTTGCTGACCCCTTATATTAGCAGGCAGGATACCTGCATGTGGCAAGCCATCACTCCGGAGCAGAGGCTAGTCGCCACGTTGCGGTACTTGGCGACTGGGAGAAGCCTGCAGGACCTCAAGTTCTCGACTGGCATCTCCCCCCAAGCTCTGGGGATCATTATCCCAGAGACCCGTTCTGCTATTATTCAGGTCCTGTAGAAGGACTATATTAAGGTAAGTTTTCTCCTTTAACATCACATTCTATTGTATTTAATGTTTGCTAATGTTTTGTATTTCTTTCATCGTTCCCTAATTACCATGATTGTAATTTGCTGTAAATGTCCCCTTTGTGCCCATGCATGCTGTAATCTTTTAATGCTCCTTTTTTGGCCTACATGCATATTTTCCTTCACTAACCTCCCCAGCATGCTATCCTGGGCCCATATACACCTATAGCCTAGTCACTTAACAATGTATTTTGTCAGCTCCATTGTAGTGCTTTACCCCAAACACCCCCTAAAATCTGTACAAATGTTATTGTTGTCCTTAAATTCAGGCAAAACTCATCTCGAACCCTACCCCCCCCTAAAATTTTTCCAATGGGCCATCAGAGGGGGGATTAATCTGATAAGTGGCCCTTATATTTTTGTCTTTAAATACTCCTTAAAATAAATGTTATACTGATGTTGGCCAAGAATGTTTGTCTAATCTGCTTGCAATGTTATGTGCAAAAGTACTAATATTATTTTTTCTGTTTTGACTCCACAGTTTCCTTCAAAGCCACAGGAATGGCAGACTGTGGCCTCCCATTTTGCCAACCGTTGGGACTTTCCCAACTGTGGAGGGGCTATAGATGGGAAGCAGGTCCACATCGTGCCACCACCCCATTCGGGGTCATACTATTTTAACTATAAGGGGTTTCATAGTATTGTGTTAATGGCGGTGGTGTCGGCACAATATGAGTTCCTCTATGTGGACGTGGGAAAGAATGGCCGATGCTGGGCGAGCACCTGATGAGGCCATTCCCCCAGAGGACCCTCACCCTGGAGAGGAGGGTTTTTAACTACCGGCTGGCCAGAGCCAGAAGAGTCGTGGAGAATGCCTTTGGGATAATGGCCAGCCGGTTCCGCCTGTTTCTGACAGCCATACACATGGCGGAGTATAAACTCAACCACATAATCTTATGCTGCTGCATATTGCACAACTTTTTACGTAAAAAAATCACACAATTATCTTGCCTCAGTTTAGCCTAAGGCCGGACTTACTTCCAATCCTCTTATGGGCCTGGATACTGGCCGTCCTGGCTTGGCACCCCAAAGCGCCCTTGAAGTTCGGGAGAAATATGTTAATTATTTTACAGGTAGGGGGGCCATTGCAATGCCAGACAATGTCTAATTTTTAATAATAATAAAAAAAAGATCTGATCGAATCTTGAAATTTCTTTATTGCTTGTGTTTCTTTTTGGCTGTCTCCTAGGTTCTCCCAGTGCACTTGTAGTGCCAAGTGGATTTTCCTTTAGTAAATAAGCCCCATTGTCACTGTAAACACAAAATTACTTACAAAACTGGTATTAAGCATTGAAAGAAGAAGCCACACATTGTTGATTATCAAAATTTTTACTCTGTGCACATTCACATGTGCGTTATAAAATTTTTTAGAAACATTTTTCTTTTTCCTCAATTTTTTTTTTTTTTTTAGAAACAGGCATGTTTTAAAACATAAGATACACAACTCTGGAACTTACAAAGTTCAACGTATAAAAACTGAAGGCAATGTCAGACATTATAGTCTCAAAAATATCTTGATATTGCCTTCATCAGATGGGGTGATGTCACCCCTGTAAAAGACAAATTTTGAAGATGCACACAAATTGTGAGTCCAAATGGGTATTTCCCTCCTGATCCCATGCCCAATGTCAACATGTGCTATCTTCCATCATGGGGGATCAATGAACATGTTTTGGGGGTGCAACCCCTTCCTCTCACCTACTAGAGTTACGAGGAAGGGGTTGCACCCACAAAACGCATACATTGAGAACCCCTGATGGCAGATAGCACATGTTGACACACCGTGTGCATCTTCAAAATTTGGCTTTTAAACTGTACAAAAAAAAATTTGCTTTAGTCCAACAAATGGGAAAATGGATGGGATTTGAAAGCAATTTATATTCTCCCCAACACATCTATCATGTTCTTAATTTGTTGTTCCATAACATTCAGTTTCTTCCTTATAATGTCTATTTCACCATTCCACAGCATGATGTCATGGATGAGCCTTTGGGCGCTGTCACTTGTGAAAGGTTCAGCTTACTCTTCAACAACCAGCACATCACCTAAAAATTGGTTAAAAAACATGTATTATAACTATGCAGGCATACAAAAATTACCTGAAGCTGGGGTGTCAGACACTCACCTGTTTGGGTGACAATCTCGCCCACTTCCTCCACCTCTCCTTCCTTCAGATCCTCGGGGGGTCTTGGGCCGATTTCCCCTTCTTGGTGATGTGGGGGGTCCCTGGTGTCCTCTGAGTGGTGTCCTCCGAGTCTTTTCTTCCCTATGAGAATGAAACAAAAGGTATACTTAGCACACAGATATTTGAGTCCAGAAATAGGAATATGAAACATTGCTGGGAAGTGGGGTACAATTGTCTGTTTTGGGCACAGTTCCAAGCTGAAGACATGATTTCTTACCTTACCAAAGCTGGAATACTTACCTTTTTGTGACAATTTTCACACATGGAGACATCCCCAGTATCCACTGGAGCACCTGTGTGGAACACCATAAAAAGTTTGTTCTTGTGTCCCACACTAGTGCTCCTGAGTCCAGATGTGTAAACAGCTGCTGAGTGTCCTCTCCTTACATTACATTGAATCAAGCTTGCCTTTCATTCTAGTTACAAACACATCTAGACAGCAATGTACAAAACTTAATTTTATACAAATAGGCATGACCAAATGTATTTAACCTGTATCTGCCCAAAACATCGTATTTAATGAGCGAACAATGTTTCCTACGACCGATTACTGGGCCCACGAACGTGAAATTCGCCTTTTTAAAATGTACAACAGTATTATTATTATTATTATACAAGATTTATATAGCGCCAACAGTTTACGCAGCGCTTTACAATGTATAAGGGGGACAACACAATTACAGTACAATACAAAAGGTACAGGAAAAAAAACAGTAAAGAAAAGCACATGGCGCAGCATGCAACTAATAATAATGATAGGAACACAGGACAACTACTTACTTTTTAGACGCACTCTCTTTATTCTTCTATACTGATCCGGCTTCCTCAGTTTCAGGTCTGACCAGTGTTTCCTTATTTGCTCCTTGGAGCGTCGTACCCCAAAATTCTGCCGCAGACTCTTCATAACTTTCGTCATGATCTTGGCCTTTCGCAAATTAGGGTTTAGGTATGGTCCATGCTTCCCATCATAGTTGTTCCTCCGCAAGATGTACACCATCTCCACCATCTCTCCAAAGGCCATATTGGAGGCCTTAAATCTTCTCCTCCGGGATCGTTTCGTTTCGGGCTCCGGGCTTTCCTCCTCCTCGTTACTGGAATAATTTCCACACGCCTGCTCTTTATCCACCATGTTGCTCCTACTGTGTGGCGAAGAGAGAAGGGGCGGGGAATCTTCGAGAAAGAACGTCAGGGGCGGGCGACGCGGGCGGAGTTTCATGCATGAGCAGTCTATATCAAGCTAACATGCATGTGTCGTACGTACGATCTGTGTGTGGAGGAAGGACAAACGGAAGTGGCGAGCGTCCTAAACGAAGGTAAAATTTGAACTTGGCCCATCACAGTGGCCTATACTGCTTCAAAAGTGAGGCCTATATTGGGATATGATAATGAGAGTTTAGGCTGACATTAGTGTTTTTGTCTTGTGTATTGTCTTACAGCAAAAATGAATCACTTTAAGGATTTGGGATCTTGAGGAACATGTAAAAGAAGGAGCATAATAGGATCCAGAAATCACTCAGATCAGGAGCAGCAGCAGAGCAAGTGTATGTACCCAGGCTATGGTACTTCAACAAACTGTGGTTTCTGGACGACCAGACTGAAGCCAGGGAATCACTTTCTACCCTTCCCTGCAGCCTTCCCTCCACCCTTCCCTCAACCCCAGCAAAGGCTGACGAGGAACAACCTGGGCCTTCCATCCTGGAAGAAGTGGATGCGCCCAGCTGGAGCCTGGTATATTATTTGTAGACATATTTATTGTCATAATATTAATGATGTTAACTAGATGTTATAATTGATAACTAATGATTTTAAACAAAGTGATTTACATATGAATAGACAGTAGTGGCCAAAATGTTTGGGACAAGAAAGAAAAATGCTGGGGTCAGAATGATAGTCTTTTCTATTTATTAACATTCAATTTGCAAGTCATGAGCTAAAAATTGTGTGTGATTGATTAACAAAAACTAAAACTATGTCTCTTTTTTATACACAGGATGAGCTCAACCAGGAGGAGGGTCTGGAAAGTGGCAGGCAGAAGGAGGCCGCGCCCAGTGACAGCCAGGAGGTGGCCGTGCCCAGTGACAGCCAGGAGGTGGCTGGCCCCAGCAGGAGCCTCACCCAATCCCAGGTGCTTCCCCTCTGCCTTCAAACAAAAAGGCCCAGAAAGAGGACAATGACGGAGGAGGCAGCACTGGGCTTCATTAGGGAAGCGAGTGATGTGCTCAGAGGCCCCCCCGACACTGAAGAGGCCTATGGCTGCTATATAGCCACAAGATTGTTGAAATTGGAGGAGGGCCAATGCTTACTCTGTAAGTGAATTATTTTTGAGGGCCTTCAGAAGGGGTTGAGGGGCCAGCTGACAGGGAACAGCCACATATATGATCTCACCCATCCTTCTCCTCCTCCTCCTCCTGCCACAAGTCCACCACCAGAGCCACAGCCTCCAAGGAAGGCTGCAGGGAAGCGTGGAGGGAAGTTTGCAGCGAAGAGAAGAAAGTGATGGCCTGAGTTCAGTCTGGTCTGATAAAAGACGCAGGCTGGTGTAGTACCACAGCCTGGGGACATAGATATCATCTGCTGCTGGTCCTGATCTCGGAAGTCCTGGACCAGATTGGGCTCAAAATTATATGGACTCCTCAAGATAAAACTTTTTGTTTACACAGACTTAATGTGTGCCCTGGGGCCAAAAGGCTTCAAAAATTCCAAAAGTTTCTACACCCTTGCTTTCCTCTTTATTTTGTTAACCAGAATAAATGGATATTTTATTTTGAGAAAATACTTGCCTATATGTGTTTTTATTAAAATAGGACAGATTGTTTGTGAGTAGGCAGGTACATTTCAAAAAGACAATGTCAAATTAACAAGGGACACCAAACAACCTCCTTGAGGTTATAAAATACAAGATAATAATGTTATGCCGCGTACACACGACCGGAATTTTCGGCATCAAAGGTCTGACGGAACAAATCCGTCTGAAAATTCGATCGTATGTGGGCTTCATCTGACCTTTTCTGTCTAAAAATCTGAGGGACCTTAGAAATAGAACAAGTTTCAAATCTTTCCGACGGACTCGATTCCTATTGAAAAATCAGTTCGTCTGTATGCTAGTCCGACGGACCAAAAACGGCGCGAGGGCAGCTATTGGCTACTGGCTATGAACTTCCTTATTCTAGTCCGATCGTTCGTCATCACGTTCGAAACGATCGGACTTTGGTGTGATCATGTGTAGGCAAGTCCGTTTCGTTGGAACTCCGTCGGAACTCCGTCAAAGTCTTTCGGAGTTCAGTCCGACGAGAAGTCCGCTCGTGTGTACGTGACATTAGTGTGGTAACTTGACACACCAAAAAAAAAAAAAATATTATGGAGATCACTAGAAAATAATTTGGCAATAATCCAAAAAAAAAGGAGATCTTGATGAAATAAAAGATTCTAAAAAAACATGACTATAAATAAAATTTCAAAACATTATTCTGGAGATCTGGCTTTAAAATAATAAGATTATTCATGAGATCACGAGAAATAATAAAGAAATAAGTTTGTGAGAACTCTGTGTGAATATCAGCAGCAAAACAAGTTCTTTCTTCTAGCATTATAATGCACAAAAGAATGCGCTGCATTAAAAGATCACAGAATTTGCAGCGTGAGGAATGTGCTAGCTCCATTACGAACGCTAGTTTTACCAGACCGATCGCTTCCGTCTCATACTTGCTTCTGAGCATGCGTTGTTTTTGGTACGTCGGAACAGCATACAGACGAGCGGTTTTACCGATAGTAATTAGTTCTGTCGGAAAAATTTAGAACATGTTCACTATCTAAGTCCGTCAGAATTTTCGATGGAAAAAGTCAGATGGGGCATACACACGGTCGGAAAATACGATGAAAAGCTCCCATCGGAACTTTTTCTGGCGGACATTCCGCTCGTGTGTATGCGGCATTAGTCTGTTTCTGGCATCACATTTGCTATAATTCAATGCTGAAAACAGCTGGTCATAAGCATAGGATGACCCAAACAAAGTGAGAAAAGCAATACCAAGTGCTTTCATTGACTTCAAATTATTTGGCAGAGAATTCCACACTCTAATAGGGCGTACACACGGTCGGACTTTGTTCGGACATTCCGACAACAAAATCCTAGGATTTTTTCCGACGGATGTTGGCTCAAACTTGTTTTGTCTACACAAGGTCGCACAAAGTTGTCGGAATTTCCGATCGACAACCACGCGGTCACGTACACCACGTACAACGAGACTAGAAAAGGCCGGTTCAGAACCAAGCGCGGCACCCTTTGGGCTCCTTTTGCTAATCTCGTGTTAGTAAAAGTTTGGTGAGAGACGATTCGCGCTTTTTCAGACTCGTGGCTTTCAGACCATTTTCTGCCGTTCAGTTTGTGCTTGTGGGTTTGTATCTGCTCTTCAGTGCGTGCAAGCAAGTTCCACGTGACTTTAAGGAGTCATTGTATTCTTGTTCGTTCGTTACTGGTTTTCAGGTCACTCTTCACAGGCCTTGCTGTTCTTCAGTGCGTTCTGTTACTTCGTTCTGAGCAGCCGACCGTTTTCTAGCCATGTTTCGTATGCGTACTCCTCGTAGAGTTCGTGCTGTGCGGGGGCTTGGTGTTGGGGTCCTGACCTTGACACAAGTCCAGTCCATGAACAGGGTGGGGAGGAGTTCATGGACCAAGAATTGGTTGCTTCAGCGTGACCAGTTCTGTCATATGCCTTTGCTCCGTGAGATCCGTGAGAATAATCCTGATGATTTCAGGAACTTTCTCAGGATGACGGACCCCGTGTTTCACCGTTTGTTGGCTTCGCTGACCCCCTATATTAGCAGGCAGGATACCTGCATGAGGCAAGCCATCACTCCGGAGCAGAGGTTGGTCGCTACCTTGCGGTATTTGGCCACAGGGAGAAGCCTGCAGGACCTCAAGTTCTCAACAGGCATCTCCCCCCAGGCTCTGGGGATCATTATCCCAGAGACCTGTTCTGCCATCATCCAGGTCCTTCAGAAGGAATATATGAAGGTAAGATTTTTATCCTTTAATATCACATTTTATTGTATTGAATGTTTGCTAATATATTGTATTTTTTTCCTCATTCCCTAATTACCATGATTGTAATATGCTGTGAATGTCCCCTTTGTCCACATGCATGCTGGATTTTTATGTAATTATTATTTTCGGTCCTTCATACATATTTGCCCTTCAATAACCTCTCCAGCATGGTGTCTCCTGCCCTATATTCACCTCATGTAGTCACTTAACAATGTATTTTATCAGCTCCATAGTAGTGCTTTACCCCAAACACCCCCTAAAATGTTAGGAAATGTTATTTTTGATTTAAATTCAGGCAGAGTGCCAGAGGCTTTTTTTTGTGGTGTCCTCAAATTTTTTGTAACCCTCCCTCCCCCAACTGCTAAGTCAGCTGATCCCAATTCTCTATCCTCAATCATCTATTTGCTGACTTTGCCAAACCCATACACACTATAACCACCTCTTTACTGGTCAGATTTATGGATGAATTCCCCAATTCCCATTCAGCAAACTATGCTGGCTCAGTTGGGCCTGAAGCCGGAAATCCAAATCCATCAACACTGACGGCGCTTGAAAGTGGCCGTCCTGGCTTGCCCTCCCTGAGTGCCCGTGATGTCCGGTTACGCTACCTGGAGTTCTTTGCGGGTAGGGGGGCTATCAATATGCCAGACAATCTGTGAAAACTTTTTAAAATAAAAACCAACCAAAAAAAATTCTTTGTGGACATTTACTGCTTGTGTTTGTTTTAGCTGACCCTGACAGAAATGTGTTGAGTGCAGAAAATGTCGTGATTGGGTAACCTTATAAAAAACTGTGTTGGCTGGTCCTTCCTAAATGCAAAAACACATTTCACTACAAGTGCACTTGCAACTGCACTGAACCTGCACTTGTAGTGCAAAGTGTATTTGCCCTTAGGAAATAACCCCCATTTTTGCATAAAACAGCAATTACATCACCCCAAAAGTGTTGTAGTGTTGAGACAATAATCCACACATTCTTGAGTAAGCCACTTTTTTATACCTGCACAATCACATGTGCATTTACGAAAGGTTTTTAAAACAAACCAACATGTTTGTTGTATAAAAATTTTTGCAGTAGCATTATCAAAACTCGAAATATCCATTTCAGATAAAACAGGCCTGTGTAAAACCAACAAGAAAGCCAAAAAACTTGAACTTACAAAGTTCACATATGGTAAAACCTGAAGGCTATATCAGACATCAGTATTTAGGAACTGGGTTTGATATAGCGTTCAGATGGGGGGAACTCACCCCTGGAAAAGCCAAATTTGGAACATGCACACCAATTTACGAATGTCAACATGTGCTATCTGCCATCAGGGGGATCAAGGGACGTGTTTTGGGGGAGCAAGCCCTTCCTCAACGCGACTTTAGAATTGAGGAAGGGTTTGCACCCCCAAAACGCGTCCATTGATCTCCCGTGATGGCAGATAGCACATGTTGGCACACTGTGTGCATCCTCCAAATTTGGCTTTTCTAAACATTGTAAACATTTTTGGAAGATTGGACCACAATAAAACAGGTGATTTTGTGGGGTTTAAATTCGCCCCAAAACATCAATGATGTTATTATTTTTTTTAATAACATCACTGATTTGTTGCTGTATGTTGTGCAATTCGAGATTACACCCCATGATCTCCCCGATCAGTATCTGGGCACTTTCAGATGTGAAACGTTCTCTCTCCCTCACATCACGATCACCTAAAAAGAGATAAAGAACAAAAAAAAGGTCTCAAAAATCTGCCACCATCCATCTCTTACCTGAGCCTGTGGTCGCAGACACTCACCTGTTGTGGTGCCAATCTCCACCACATCTTCTTCTTCCCCCTGCTCTTCTTCTTGGGTTGGTGTTATTTCCCCTTCTTCCAGAGGTGGGGGGTCTCTGGTCTCCTCGGATGAGGGGTGTCCTCCGAGTCTTTTCTCCCCTATGTAAAACAAAAATGGTATACTTAGCACACAGATATTTGATGGCAGAACTAGAACTAGGAAACATTGCTTGGAAGTGGGGTACAATTGTCTATTTTAGCCGAGTTCCAAGATGTATATTTTTTCTTGCCCTTTGTCAAGCTGCAATACTTTACCTGTTTGGTACAAACTTCACAGATGTAGCCCCCCCTATAGTATACACTGGAGCACCTGTGTGCCCCCCTTAATAAAAATGGTGTTCTTGTGTCCCACACTAGTGCTCCAGCGTCCAGATGTGAAAACAGCTGCTCAGTGTCCTCTCCTTACACACAATCTAGTTGGCATTTCATTCTAGTAACAAACTAATCTACACAAACAAATATTTGGCATCCAAGTAGGCCCCAAAAATGTGTGAAAATGCATATGGCCTAAACAATGGTGTTCTAGAGGCCGAAAGAAAAATGTTTGATACGAACAAATAATGGGCCCATGAACATTAAAGTTGCCCTTTTAAACGTTCCAATTAATAAAAGCATATGGAGCAGAACGAACGGAATAAAGACAGAAAGAATAGGAAGAACACAGCACAACTACTTACTTTTTTGCAGCACTCTCCGGATCTTTCGGTACTGCTCTGGCTCTCTCAACTTCAGGTCCGACCACCGTTTCCTGAGCTGATCTTTAGATCTTCGGACCCCGAAATTCCTCTCAAGACTCCTGACCACTTTTGCCATGATCTTGGCCTTTCGAATGTTGGGGTTGGGGTAAGGCCCATATTTTCCGTCATAGTCGGACTTCCTCATGATGTCGACCATCTCCAACATCTCCCCAAAGGACATATTTGTGGCCTTAAAACGTCTCCTTCTGGATCGGGACGTGCCTGGATCCAGGCTTTCCTCCTCCTCCTCCTCCTCGTTGCTAGAATTAGCATGCACCTGCTGTAACTCCGCCATCATGCTCTTCCCCCACTGCGCCGAACGAAAAGGGGCAGGGAATAGACTAGAAAGAACGTCAGGGGCGGGCGGAGTTACACGCATGCGCAGTGTGTATAAAGCGTAACACGCGTGCGTACTACGTACAATCTGTGAGCGGAGGAAGGAGCATTGGATGCGACGATCGTAAGAACGAAGGTAAGAGACAAACTTGTGCCTATACTGCTTCTAGATTGAGGCCTATATTGTAACAAGATTAGGGGAGTTTTGTCTGACATTAGGCTTTGTCTTGTGTTGTGTCTTGCAGTGAACATGGATATCTTATTAAAAGATACTGACTTCATGTCATTATTCCTCGAGATGCTAAGGGAGCTGCCCTGTCTGTGGGAGATTACCCACCCCCATTTCAAGAACCAAGCAAAGAGGAAGGCAGCACTGGTGCAATTGTGTGAAATTGTGAAGCAGGTGATCCCCACGGCAGACATCACCTATTTAAATAAATTAATTGGTTGCCTGAGGAGTACATATCTGAGGGAGCGCAAGAAAGTCCTGGATTCACAGAGATCCGGAGCAGCAGATGACATCTATGTCCCCAGGATGTTGTACTATGACAGGCTGCATTTTCTGGCAGGCCAGACTGAACCCAGGCCATCCCTCTCCAGTCTTCCTTCCACGCTTCCTTCCCCCCCGGCTGAGGCTTCTGACGCCCAACCTGGGCCTTCCAGGCCACATGTGGAGGAGCCCAGATTGAGCCAGGTATAGCATTCCTCTAAATATTTCTGGTTGTCCAATCAATGATGTTAACTAGATGTTAGTTGGGAGTACTAATTTAGGATTGTGATTGATGATGCAAAAACTAAAACCATGTCCCTTTTTCATACACAGGGAAGTCTCAGCCAGGAGGTGGCCGGGCCGAGCCGGCTGGCTGATATCCAGGTCCCTCCACCCCCCCTGAAAACAGAAAGTGGCTGTAGGAGGAGTACCCTAGAGGAGGCGGCTATAGCATTCTTTTGGAGGGCTACAGAGGTCCTGGGAGCACCCCACACCATGCAGGAGAACATAGCATATAAAATGCAGAGGATGGAGGAGGGCCAAAAAGTCATGTGTGAGGCCCTCATATTGGAGGCTCTTGAGAAAGGTATGAGGGGCCAAATTACACCTGAGACACACCTTCGCGATGGTCCTCCTCCTCCTCCTGCAGGTCCTCCTCCTCCCTCTCCTCCAGGTTCTCCCAGTCCTCCTCCTCCAGGTCCTACTCCTCCTCCTGCCACATCTCCAACTGCACAGCCACAGCCCGGAAGGAAGCGTGTAAGGAAGACCAGACAGTGATTGCCCTGGGTTCAGTCTGGTCGGCCAAAAAATGCAGCCTCTTGTGGTACCACAGCCTGGGGACACAGATGTCATCTGCTGCTATCCGGATCTCTGCGAATCCTGGACCAGACTGCCCTCCCTTATATATGGACTCCTCAGGCCACCAATTTTGATGTTGAAGAATTGTTGTCTGCCGTGGGGGTCCCAGGCTTCACTAATTTCTCCTGTTTCTCCAGTGTTGCCTTCCTCTTTGTTTGGTTCTGATCCCTTAATAAAGGATTTGTGTTTTGAATTATACTCTCCTATGTGTTTTACTTCAAAAATGATGGTTTGTTTGTGAGGATTCAGGTACATTTCTAATATACAATGTGAAATGAACAAGGGACACCAACAACAAACAATCTCCTGGAGATTAAATAATAAAAGATATCAATGGTGTTGGGGTAACTTGACGCACAAAACACACACAAAAATATTCTGGAGTAAAAATAAAAATAACATTGAACAAAGATCAGCCTTGGAAAAAATCCAAACATTAAAGAAAAAAAAAGGCTGAAAATCCAAAAAAAAAAAAAAAAAAAAATGTCAGATGTGACAACTAATAACAATATATTGAGGGAATCCCAATAAAAAAACACAAAGAAAAGTTTGTGAGAAGTGTGTGTGAATATGAGCAGCAAAACTACTTCATTCTTGTCACATTATAAAGAAGAAGAGAGTGCGCTGTATTAAACCATTTTTAACATTGCAGCGTGACGAAAGTGTTGTATCCATTGCGAACGCTAAGTTTACCAGAACGAGCCGTCCCGTGTCGGAATTTCTTCTGGGCATGCGTGGCACTTTGTGCGTCGGAACAGGCCACACACGATCGGAATTTCCGACAACGGATTTTGTTGTCGGAAAATTTTATCTCCTGCTGTCCAACTTTGTGTGTCGGAAAATCCGATGGAAAATGTCCGATGGCGTCCACACACGGTCGGAATTTCCGACAACACGCTCCGATCGGACATTGTCCATCGGAAAATCCGACCGTGTGTACGGGGCATAAGGATTTAATTTTCTGAACTAGCAACTGTGCTGTCCTTTGTCATCCCTTCACACTCTATCTTCTCAAGTGTTTCACGCAGGTCATAGAATTTATTTTTCCAGATAAAGCTTTCTTGAAATTTCAGTAGCTCCATTTACAGATTTCCTAAATCTAACCAGTGTAAGCAGGAAGGATCAAGTTCTTCACATTTGGCTTTATCTGGAGAAGTAAGAAAACACAGGGTTGTTACCATCTTACGGAACTGTAAAAATCTGTTACTAAGATTCTCCTTTGCAACTGCTATAATGCTAGAAAATTCCTTGTAGATTTCATGATGGTGTGGATTGTCTGTAAATGTAGAATTTTCCAAATGCATTTTTAAATTTGGAAAATATTTCAGCTGCCCCCTTTCAAGGTGTCTTTCAAAAACCTGCAGTTTTGTCTCAAATGTTCTAATATCACAAAACATTCTTTCTGCAGATTTTTTCCCTAAACCCTGCAATTTTTTGTTCAGTACATTGAAGTGTATTGTAAAATCAGTAAAAAAACATGAGGTTGGTAAGCCAGGTCATATCAGTGAGCTGTGGATATTCCTGCCCCTTTTCATTCAAAAACAGCCTAATTTCATCCAAGCAGGCTACAAATCTTTCCAGGACCCGTCCTCTGCTTAGCCACCGTACATTATTGTACATAAGTAAAAGTATTATACTGTGCCTGTACCTCATCAAGAAGTGCTGGAAACTGTCGAAAATTAAGAGCATGAGCCATGATGTAATTCATCATTTTTGTGACATCCTTGAGGATGTCTAATTTTTTGCATTTTTTGTTAGCCCAATGTTTTTGCATAATATGAAAGATGAAGTTACGCCAAGTAAATAGATACCTAACATGTCACCTTTCAAAATTGTACACGCTTGTGGAATGGCGCCAAACTTCGCCTTCTTAAAAATCCCGATAGGCGACGCTTTAAAATTTTTTACTGGTTACAAATTTTGAGTTACAGAGGAGGTCTAGGGCCTAAATTATTGCTCTCGCTCTACCGATCGCAGCGATACCTCACATGTGTGGTTTGAACACCGTTTTCATATGTGGGCGGGACTTACCTATGCGTTCGCTTCTGCATGCGAGCACACGGACAGGGGCGCTTTAAATTTTTTTTTTTTTTTTTTATTGTTCATTTTACTTTATTTATTTTAGTTTGACACTTTTTTCCAAAAAAAAATTTTTTTGATCACTTTTATTCCTATTACAAGGAATGAAAACATCCCTTGTAATAGGAATATGGCATGACAGGTCCTCTTTACAGTGAGATATGGGGTCAATAAGACCCCACATCTCACCTCTAGGCTGTGCCTGAAATAAAAAAAAAAAAAAAGATCCTGGCTTCGATCGTAGCGGTGAGTCGGTAGAAGCACCGGAGGGCGGCGGGAGGGGGGGACGTCCCCTCTTGCCTCCCGTAAGAACGATCAAGCAGTGTAACAGCCGCTATGATCGTTCTTATGGTGTAGGGAATCGCCGGCTGAAAAAGCTGATATCTGAATGATGCCTGTAGCTGCACCCATCATTCAGATATCCCCGCACAAAGTCAAGGACGTCGTATGACGGAAGGCGGGAAGTGGTTAAAACGCTTTTTTTTTTTAACACAAAGTTGTCCATTTATACAATATTTCTAACACATAGCATGTACATACCAAAAATGACACCCCAAAATAGATTCTCCTACTCCTCCTGAGTACGGCGATACCACATGTGTGAGACTTCCACAGCCTGGCCACATACAGAGGCTGGGTATGGCTGAGCATGGCTGGGTATGGCTGAGCATGGCTGGGTATGGCTGAGCATGGCCGAGTATGGCTGAGCATTGCTGGGTATTGCATAGTATCGCCGAGTATGACTGGGTATGGCAGAGTATGCCTGGGTATCACCGAGTATTGCAGAGTATGGCTGGGTATTGCGGGGTATTGCAGAGTATGGCTGGGTATGGCAGAGTATTGCGGGTTATGGCAGAGTATTGCAGATTTTTGCGGGGTATTGCAGAGCATGGCTGGGTATGGCAGAGTATTGCAGAGTATGGCTGGGTATCACTGAGTATTGCAGATTATGGCTGGGTATTGCGGGGTATTGCAGAGTATGGCGGGATATTTCGGGGTATTGCAGGGTATGGCAGAGTATTGCGGGGTATTGCAGGGTATGGCAGAGTATTGCGGGGTATTTCGGGGTATTGCAGGGTATGGCAGAGTATTGCAGGGTATTGCAGAGTATTGCGGGGCATTGCAGAGTATTGTGGGGCATTGCAGAGTATTGTGGGGTATTGTGGGGCATTGCAGAGTATTGTGGGGCATTGCAGAGGGCATTGCAGAGTATTGTGGGGCATAGCAGAGTATTGCACAGCATTGCAGGGCATTGCAGAGTAGTGAGGGATGGCTGAGCATGGATGGATGGATGGCAGGATGTCTCTGTGCAGCGCTGTGGGCACTACAGATGCAGCCCACAATGCTGCTACCATCCATCCATCCCCCTCTCCGCTCACAGTGTACCAATTGGTACACAGGAGGGGAGGAGATAAACCGGCGTCATGAGATGACGCTGGTTTGTTTACATGTGATCGCTCCGTCATTTGACGGAGCGATCACATGGTAAACGGCCGTGATTAGCGGCCATTTACCAAGATCCGTGATGCGCCGGGACCTCTGGACCCGGCGGTCACGGATGCTCTCGAGTGCGCGCCCTAGGGGGCGCGCGAGAGCGGAATTCTGGGAGGACGTCCCTGGACGCCCTCCCAGAGTTAAGCAACCGCCCTGTAGCCATCATTTGGCTATGGGCCGGTTGTTAAGTGGTTAACAAAAAACTGTATGAAACCAAATGTTACTCCCACCATGCAAGGTGCCCCGTCACTAGTAACTGAAACCACTTTTTCTGGCCTTATGTCTTGTGACAAAAAAGCCTCCATCACAGCATTGTAGATATCTATCACTTGTGTTCTTCCAGGCAAAGACACAGTTTCTTGAGCTCCTCTCTCATGGTGTCACCAACAGCATAACGTAAAATTACTGCTAGCCTTGCATTAATTTTTTATATCTGTGCTTTCATCCAAGCACATGGAGTAACAGGCTGCCTTTTGTAAGTCAGTAGTGAGCTGCTGACTAACATCACTTGCCATACGCAGGACTCTATCTTTAACAGTATTTCTGCTACCCTGTTTCCCCGAAAATAAGACCTAGCGTGATTGTCGGTGATGGCTGCAATATAAGCCCTACCCCCCAAATAAGCCCTAGTTAAAGTCCTTGTAGGTCTTATTTTCGGGGAAACAGGGTAGGGCTTATTTGGGGGGTAGGGCTTATATTGCAGCCATCACCGACAATCACACTAGGTCTTATTTTCGGGGAAACAGGGTAAGTGGCATTTCAGAGATTCGTTGCTTAATTTTGTTCTTGTTTGGGAAATCATGAAAAAGGGAATTACTCACAGCCAACATGGCCGTTTTGATAAAATCCCCATCAGAGAGGGGCTTACCATGTTTTGCCATGCACAATGAAATTTCAAAGCTGGCAGTTGCCAGATAATTTGCTTTAGAAAGATATTTCCCAAAACTACGATACTGGCAGTGATATTTCCTCAATTTCCCATCAAGAAACTCTTTTCTTTCAGCTTCACCAAGTTCGGCAACACCTTTGTGGATGGTATCAAAATGACATCTGACACTTGATGTGCGAGATACAACACTTTCACTACATAGAACACAAAACGCTTTCCCATTGGGTTCAATCACTCCAAATTACTGTGTCCAGGCCTCTTGGAATGATCTTCCACGATCTGTTTTTAATTTTGCTTTTTTTGATGTACTCATTTTTGGGTGTCTACAAAAAACACAAAATTTATAAAATAAAGACGGATGAATCACCCAATACAAATCTATCCCTACCTACCTATACCAAAAATATTATTGCAACATTTCACAAAAAAAGTATGTAATAAACACAGAATTGTAGAAGAGCAACTCACGGTTTTGTAGACAGATACAAATCGTCCAATGTCCTGTGAAACAACAAGGCGCGCTGTGCCGCTGCTGAACCCGCTCTGCTGGGTCTGGAAGCTGCTGTAGCTTCTACAAGAACTGCAGAGAAGAATCCAGGAGAGAGGGCTGGAATGAAAAAAAAATGTGATTGTTGTCCATAGGCCAGGACACAGATTCAAATAACTACCATATGTTATATATAGCGCCACCTTAAGGTGAATTGGACTTTAGACCATTGGTTTCCAAACTGTGTCCCGGGGGCCAGATGTGGCCCTTTGCTTGCTTTTATTAGGCCCATGGGGCACTGATTTATCCACTGATACCAACAATAGGTTATAATCCCCCCACTCACACCAATGAAGGGGCACACATTCCTCCCAATGACACCAAAGATGGGGCACTATTCCCCCCAATGATGAGGCACAATGTTTCCCAATGACACCAATAATGAGGCACAATGACACCAATGATGGGGCACAATGTTTCCCTATGACATCAATAATGAGGCACAATGACACCAATGATGACACCAATGATGGGGCACAATGTTTCCCAATGACACCAATAATGAGGCACAATGACACAAATGAGGGAGGAAAATGTTTCCCAATGACGCTAATAATGAGGCCGAATAACACAAATGATGAGGCATAATGTTTCCCAATGACATTAATGAGGCCTTTTTTGCTTAGATAACTCTTGTCTCCCAGTGTCTCACCTTGTTCCAGCAGCTCATTCCCGCACGTCTCCTCCACGTGTTCTCCCAGTCATGCCCAGCACGTCATGTCATGCGTGTTTTCCCAGTCACGCCGCTGATTTGTTTGATGGTGGGGGCGGTGTGAATGAGACAGCTTCTTTAATTGGATTAGCGATCGCACGCACGTCACCTCTGGGCGCTTATTCTTTGTCACGCTCACTCGGACACGTCAGCGCTAGCCTAGAGAACTGTGAGAGATGTAGTTCGCGGGTGAGGTGTGGACAATTCGATTTTTTACTGTGTTTTCTCATTTGTCATGGCGTGCCCACAGAGAAGGCTCGGCGTGCCATGCGTTCGCCATCACTGGGATAACATATAGGAAGGGAATAGGGATGAGCCGAACACCCCCTGGTTCGGTTCGCACCAGAACCTGGAAACGGACCAAAAGTTCGCGCAAACTTTAGAACCCTATTAAAGTCTATGGGACTCGAACATTTGAAATCAAAAGTGCTAATTTTAAAGGCTAATATGCAAGTTATTGTCCTAAAAAGGGTTTGGGGACCTGGGTCCTGCCCCAGGGGACATGTATCAATGCAAAAAAAAGTTTTAAAAACGGCAGTTTTTTTGGGAGCAGTGATTATAATGATGCTTAAAGTGAAATATTCCTTTAAATATCGTACCTGGGGGGTGTCTATAGTATGCCAGTAAAGTGGCGCGTGTTTCCCGTGCTTAGAACAATCCCTGCACAAAATGACATTTGTAAAGGAATAAAAGTAATTTAATACTGCTTGCGGCTTTAATGTAATGTCGGGTCCTGGCAATATGGATGAAAATCAGTGAGACAAACGGGTTAGGTCCCCCCCCCCCAGTCCATTACCAGGCCCTTTGGGTCTTGTATGGATATTAAGGGGAACCCCGCACCCGAATTAAAAAAAGGAAAGGCGTGGGGCCCCCAGGCCCTCTGAACAGCAGTATACAGGCAGTGCAAACAAGACAGGGACTGTAGGTTTGTTGTTAAGTAGAATCTGTTTGTAATTTTGAACTGGTACATTTTTAAAGTGTAGCTCCAGTCAAAAAATCTATTTTTAAGCTTTTTGGAAAACATAGGGAAGGTTATCACCCCTGTAACATTTGTTTTGCTGTCTGTGCACCTCTTCAGAAGATTTCACCTCACTTTCTGTCCCAATGACAAATGTTTTTTGAAAATTTGGGGTTTTTAGTGAAACAAGGATTGGTGATAAAGCATCAGTGGAGAGGAGACATGTTTTTCCCATATTAAGTCTTACAGGAGATAATTTCCCTTCCTACGGGTAGATTTCATCTCACTTCCTGTTGTCTCCTTCCATTTGCAAGTAGGAGTCGTTTGTAAGTTGGATGTTTGAAAGTAGGGGCATGCCTTATATCAGTGATGGTGAACCTTGGCACCCCAGATGTTTTGGAACTACATTTCCGATGATGCTCATGCACTCTGCAGTGTAGTTGAGCATCATGGGAATTGTAGTTCCGAAACATCTGGGGTGCCAAGGTTCGCCATCACTGCCCTATATACTCTGCAGAAATTGGGGCCTTAGATGTTGGTGTTGCCACAACACTGTAAGCCCTCACAGTTACTCTTGGTGGGTGCAGGAACGGGCCGTGCTGTGAAATATTAGATCAAGAATTGTAATTACATGCCATTCTTGAACAGTGGTAGAAAAATTGGGCCTTTGGTGGTGGTGGTGCTGGTGCCACAACACTAAGTCCTCACAGTAACTCTTGGTGGGCGCTGGAACGGGCCCTGCTGTGAAATATTATATCAAGAATTGTAATTACATGCACCTGTTGAACAGGGGCAGAAAAATTGGGCCTTTGGTGGTGGTGGTGTTGCTACAACACTGTAAGCCCTCACAGTTACTCTTGTTGGGCGCAGGAATGGGCCCTGCTGTGAAATATTAGATCAAGAATTGTAATTACATGTCCCTGTTGAACAGGGGCAGAAAAATTGGGCCTTAGGCACTGGTACCACAACACTGCGACCCCTCACAGATGCTATAGTTGGAGCGCAGGAATGAGCCCTGCTGCAAAGTATTGAATCAAAAATTGTAATTATATGCCCCTGTTAAACAGGGGCTGAAAAATTGGGCCTTGAGCACTGGTGCTGGTGCCACAACACTGCAACCCCTCACAGATACTATAGTTGGAGCACAGGAATGAGCCCTGCTGCAAAGTATTGCATCGAAAATTGTAATTAAACGCCCCTGTTAAACAGGGGCAGAAAAATTGGGCCTTGGCCACTGGTGGCGGTGCCCAGAACCAAAAACGTTCTTACAGGCTATCAGCATGAAAATTGAGGAGGAAGAGGATTGGGACTCAGCATAACAGGATAGTCACTCAGCATCAGCATAGGCAGTCTTGAAGGGATCTCACATTTAAAAAAATCAATCGGTTACATCAGCATCAGGTGCTTGGTAGCTGGTGATTCAAGACTGATTCATTTTTATGAAGTTCAGCTGATCGACCGATTCGGTGGACAGGCGCACCCTGTGATCGGTTACAAAGCCTCCAGCAGCACTGATTGTGCGTTCTGAAAGAACGCTGGATGCAGGACAGGCCAGTAGCTCAATTGCATACTGTGCAAGCTCTGGCCAGTGATCCATCTTCAAGACCCAGTAACCCAGAGGATTTTCGGTGGGAAAGGTGTCCAAGTCTGATCTTGCCCCTAGGTAATCCTGCACCATGTGAATCAGATGCTGGCGATGGTTGCTGGAACCGATCAGACTTTGGGGCTGCGGACTAAAAAATTGTCTGAACGCATCGGTCAGATGGCCACCTTCTCCACCGCTCCTTCTGTGACTGACCGAAGCCTCACGTTGTCCAGGAGGACCAGGAAATTGTAACCTCCCAGGCTCTGGAAACGGGTTGCACAAACCTTTCTGCAAGGCCTCCCGAAGATGTTTCATCCCCTGCTCCCTCTGCGACGGCAAGATAAGGTCCGCAACCTTACCCTTGTGACATGGATCAAGGAGGGTTGCCAGCCAGTAATCATCCCTCCCCTTGATACCACGAATACTAGGATCCTTCCGCAGGCTTTGCCGGATCAGGGAGGCCATGCAGCGTAGGTTTGCCTAGGCATTCGGTCCAGAGTCCTCTGGGTCACTAAGGACGACATGATCCGCAGCCACCTCCTCCCAGCCAGTCCATGGGTTTTTTTGGACTGTAAATGATCCCTTGAAGACTGCTGCTGATTCTGAGTGCCAGGCTCCACCTCCATGCTGACACAATCCTCCTCCTCGTCCTCTTCCTGTGTGATCGGCGGGCACGCAGGAACACTGTCTGGATAAAGGGGGCCTTGAGAGGTAAGTAAGTCCTCCTCTTCCTCCCTCTGTTCTGCCTCAAGTGCCCTGTCCATTATTCCACGCAGCGTAAGCTCCAACAGGTGGACAAGAGAGACACTGTCACTGCATGCATTGTCACTGCTCACCATCCTTGTGGCCTCCTCAAATGGTGACAGGACAGTGCATGCATCCCTGATCATAGCCCACTGGCATGGGAAAAAAAAAAAACAAGGTCCCCTGACCCTGTCCTGGTGCCATAGTCGCATAGGTACTCATTGATGGCCCTCTGCTGCGTGTGCAGCCGCTGCAACATGGCCAACGTTGAGTTCCACCTGGTGGGCATGTCACAGATTAGGTGGTTCTTGGGCAGGTTAAATTCCTTTTGGAGGTCAGCCAGCTGAGCACTGGCATTATGTGACCTGCAGAAATGCACACAGACTTTCCTGGCCTGCCTCAGGACATCCTGTAAGCCCGGGTACCTGCCCAAGAACCGCTGCACCATCAAGTTAAGGACGTGAGCCATACAGGGCACATGGGTCAGTTGTGCCTGTCGGAGGGCAGAGAGGAGGTTGGTGCCATTGTCGCAAACCATCATACCTGGCTTAAGCTGGCGTGGCGTCAACCACCTCTGAACCTGCCCCTGCAGAGCTGACAGAATCTCTGCCCCAGTGTGGCTCCTGTCCCCCAAGCACACCAGCTCAAGCACTGCATGGCATCTTTTTGTGCTTGCGTAGCCCCTTGAACGCCTACGAAGCACCGCTGGTTCCGAGGACAAATCAGCACAGGAAGAGGCCATGAAGGAAGAAGAAGAGGAGGGGGTGGAGGAGAGAGGTGTGGCAGAATCACCACTAGTAGAATTTTGGAGGCGTGGTGGCCGAACAACCCCCAACACTACTGCACCCTGTCCTGCATCCTTCCCAGCTGCCAGAAGAGTCACCCAGTGCGCGGTGAAAGATAGGTAACGTCCCTGTCCATGCCTGCTGGACCACGAGTCAGCGGTAATATGCACCTTGCCGCTGACCGCCCTGTCCAGCGAGGCCAAGACATTGCCTTCCACATGCCGGTAGAGAGCTGGAATCGCCGTCCGCGAGAAAAAGTGGCATTTGGGAACCTGCCACTGAGGAACCGCACATTCCACAAACTCACGGAAGGGGGCAGAGTCTACCAACTGAAAAGGCAACAGTTGAAGTGCTAGCAATTTAGCCAAGCTAGCATTCAACCGCTGGGCATGTGGATGGCTGGGAGCGAACTTCTTTCGGCGGTGCAGCAGCTGGGGCAGGGAAATTTGCTTGGTACAATCTGACGTTGGTGTACCGATAGCAGATTGCCCGCAAGTACTTGGCTGTGACACACCTAATTCTACACCTTCATTCCTCTCAGTGCACCTTTCAGAGAGGACTGAAGGTATAGTGGGGTTGGAGATCCCAGCTGATGAGGAGCAAGGAGAGGTCCACTTTGTTCTTTGGTGTGGGTCTTTTAGGTACGCTTGCCAACGAACTGCATGGCAGGTCGACATTTGTCTGGTCAAGCATGTGGTGCCCAAGCGGGTGATGTTTTGGCCACGCAAGATATGATTGAGACATATGTTGCAAATAGCAGCGGTGGGATCTGATGCACTCGTCTCAAAAAAGGCCCACACCAAAGAACT
This sequence comes from Lithobates septentrionalis, assembly GCA_037952835.1. Classification (NCBI taxonomy): domain Eukaryota; kingdom Metazoa; phylum Chordata; class Amphibia; order Anura; family Ranidae; genus Lithobates; species Lithobates septentrionalis. The sequence continues at coordinate 1,887,230 of JBBDGP010001083.1, forward strand.
TTTGGAATAACGCGCAGAGACAGCAGCGCCCTGCACATGCGGAGCTCTGCGGTGTGATGCAGTCGGTGTGCTGTCCTTAAGCTGGCCCCTGGAGGGCATCCTGCCTCGTTGGAGATGTGCATCCTCCTCCTCTCTCCTATCAGGCACCCACGTGGAGTCAGTGACCTCATCATCTCCTCCCTCCTCATCACTGGAGCAAAGCTGGCAGTATGCTGCAGCTGGGGGAACATGACTGCCAGATTGCTGTCCTTCTTGGGCACCCCATTTCTCTGGGCTCAGGTTACTGCCTTCCTCTAGCTGGGTACCATCATCGGAGCCTTCAAAACGCTGGGAATCTTCCTGGAGCATGTACCCAACACTGTGGTCAAACAGTTTGGGGGACTCCTCAGGAAGAGATGGTGGGGCTAGGGAAGGAGTGACTGATGTCATTGAGCCGAGGTAAGAGGCCGCGTTTGCAGCTGCTTTGGCAGACAAAGTACCTTGAGCCTGGGGGAGAGAGGATGAGAACGGCTTGGTCATCCACTCTACCAAGTCTTCCGCATGTTGCGGCTCAACACGGCCAGCTGCCGAAAAAAAGGACAAGCGTGTCCCATGGCCATGTGCTGATGAGGATGCACCATCTCTACGACCAGCACTGTTGCCTCTAGACACAGAGCCTTGCTTGCCCTCTTTTATTGGCTTGTGACTGTCTGCCTCTCCTTGTTGGCCTTCCAGACATACTAATGGCCTGCAGTGAGATGTAGCTGCACAAATCTGGGATGTATATATATATACTGATACTGCAGCTAGCAGAATCAACTGCCTGCCTGTAGTATTATTAGTATGAGAACACCAGCCATTGTCTTCAGGTAGCTTTAGGTGCACACTGTGCAGAGGACACTGTACACTAACTGTAAATACTGTAGCTGCCTGCCTGTGGTATTAATAGAAGCAGAACAACAGCAATTATCTTCAGGTAGCTTTAGGTGCACACTGTGCAGAGGACGCAGTACACCAACTGTAAATACTGTAGCTGCCTGCCTGTGGTATTAATAGGATCAGAAGAACACCACCAATTTTCTTCAGGTAGCTTTAGGTGCACACTGTGCAGAGGACACAGTACACTAACTGTAAATACTGTAGCTGCCTGCCTGTGGTATTAATAGAAGCAGAACAACAGCAATTATCTTCAGGTAGCTTTAGGTGCACACTGTGCAGAGGACGCAGTACACTAACTGTAAATACTGTAGCTGCCTGCCTGTGGTATTAATAGGATCAGAAGAACACCACCAATTTTCTTCAGGTAGCTTTAGGTGCACACTGTGCAGAGGACACAGTACACTAACTGTAAATACTGTAGCTGCCTGCCTGTGGTATTAAGAGGATCAGAACAACAGCAATTGTCTTCAGGTAGCTTTAGGTGCACACTGTGCAGAGGACACACTACACTAACTGTAAATACTGCAGCTGCCTGTGGTACTAATAGGACCAGAACACCACCAATTTTTTTCAGGTAGCTTTAGGTGCACACTGTGCAGAGGATGCACTACACTAACTGTAAATATTGCAGCTGCCTGCGGTACTAATAGGATCAGCAGAACACCACCAATTTTCTTCAGGTAGCTTTAGGTGCACACTGTCCAGAGGACGCACTACACTAATTTGTAAATACTGCAGCTGCCTGCAGTACTAATAGGATCACAAGAACACCACCAATTTTCTTCAGGTAGCTTTAGGTGCACACTGTGCAGAGGACGCACTACACTAACTGTAAATACTGCAGCTGCCTGCGGGAATAATAGGATCAGAAGAACACCACCAATTTTCTTCAGGTAGCTTTAGGTGCACACTGTGCAGAGGACGCACTACACTAACTGTAAATACTGCAGCTGCCTGCGGTACTAATAGGATCAGAAGAACACCACCAATTTTCTTCAGGTAGCTTTAGGTGTACACTGTGCAGAGGACGCACTACATTAACTGTAAATACTTCAGCTGCCTGCGGTACTAATAGGATCAGAAGAACACCACCAATTTTCTTCAGGTAGCTTTAGGTACACACTGTGCAGAGGACGCACTACACTAACTGTAAATACTGTAGCTAATAGGACTAATAGAATCAGAAGAACACCAGCAATTTTCTTCAGGTAGCTGTAAATACTGTAAAAACACCTGCCTGCCTGTCAGTAGGAAGAGAATAACAAGAACTGATCTAGCTAAACTGAATACAGTGTATATATACAGTGCCTTGCAAAAGTATTCGGCCCCCTTGAACTTTTCAACCTTTTGCCACATTTCAGGCTTCAAACATAAAGACATAAAATTTTAATTTTTTGTGAAGAATCACCAACAAGTGGGACACAATTGTGAAGTGGAACGAAATCTTTTGGATTGTTGAAACTTTTTTAACTAATAAAAAAATGAAAAGTGGGGCGTGCAAAATTATTCGGCCCCCTTGCGTTAATACTTTGTAGAGCCACCTTTTGCTGCGATTACAGCTGCAAGTCGCTTGGGGTATGTCTCTATCAGTTTTGCACATCGAGAGACTGAAATTCTTGCCCATTCTTCCTTGCAAAACAGCTCGAGCTCAGTGAGGTTGGATGGAGAGCGTTTGTGAACAGCAGTTTTCAGCTCTTTCCACAGATTCTCGATTGGATTCAGGTCTGGACTTTGACTTGGCCATTCTAACACCTGGATATGTTTATTTGTGAACCATTCCTTTGTAGATTTTGCTGTATGTTTGGGATCATTGTCTTGTTGGAAGATAAATCTCCGTCCCAGTTTCAGGTCTTTTGCAGACTCCCAACAGGTTTTCATCCAGAATGGTCCTGCATTTGGCTGCATCCATCTTCCCCTCAATTTTAACCATCTTCCCTGTCCCTGCTGAAGAAAAGCAGGCCCAAACCATGATGCTGCCACCACCATGTTTCACAGTGGGGATGGTGTGTTGAGGGTGATGAGCTGTGTTGCTTTTACGCCAAACATATCTTTTTGCATTGTGGCCAAAAAGTTGGATTTTGGTTTCATCGGAGCAGAGCACCTTCTTCCACATGTTTGGTGTGTCTCCCAGGTGGCTTGTGGCAAACTTTAGACGAGACTTTTTATGGATATCTTTGAGAAATGGCTTTCTTCTTGCCACTCTTCCATAAAGGCCAGATTTGTGCAGTGTACGACTGATTGTTGTCCTATGGACAGACTCTCCCACCTCAGCTGTAGTTCTCTGCAGTTCATCCAGAGTGATCATGGGCCTCTTGGCTGCATCTCTGATCAGTCTTCTCCTTGTCTGAGCTGAAAGTTTAGAGGGACAGCCAGGTCTTGGTAGATTTGCAGTGGTCTGATACTCCTTCCATTTCAAAATGATCGCTTGCACAGTGCTCCTTGGGATGTTTAAAGCTTGGGAAATCTTTTTGTATCCAAATCCAGCTTTAAACTTCTCCACAACAGTATTACGGACCTGCCTGGTGTGTTCCTTGGTCTTCATGATGCTCTCTGCGCTTTCAACAGAACCCTGAGACTATCACAGAGCAGGTGCATTTATACAGAGACTTGATTACACACAGGTGGATTCTATTTATCACCATCAGTCATTTAGGACAACATTGGATCATTCAGAGATCCTCGCTGAACTTCTGGAGTGAGTTTTCTGCACTGAAAGTAAAGGGGCCGAATAATTTTGCACGCACCACTTTTCAGTTTTTTATTTGCTAAAAAAGTTTAAAATATCCAATAGATTTTGTTCCACTTCACAATTGTGTCCCACTTGTTGGTGATTCTTCACAAAAAATTAAAATTTTATATCTTTATGTTTGAAGCCTGAAATGTGGCAAAAGGTTGAAAAGTTCAAGGGGGCCAAATACTTTTGCAAGGCACTGTATATATATATATATATATATATATATATATATATATAATATATATATATATATATATATATACATACATACACACACACACACACACACCACCTAGGATGCATATATATACACAATACACTGTAAGTGCAGCTAACTGACTCGCCTGCCTACTCTATCTAACTTAAATCAAATGACACTGTCTCTCTCTCAACGCCGGAACACACTACACAGGGCCGACATTCAGGCGGCTTTATATAGTGTGGGGCGTGTACTAAACCCCCTGAGCCATAATTGGCCAAAGCCACCCTGGGAATCCTAGGATGAAGACTGCTGATAGGCAAAGTACATTGTTTTCTGCCCAAGATAGGATATGATTCACCTCTCTCTGGGCCACACAACTTCTTGTGCCCCCTTGGTGATTAACCACTTGCTTACCGAGCACTTAAACCCCCCTCCTATCCAGACCAATTTTTAGCTTTCAGCGCTAACGCATTTTGAATGACAATTGCGCGGTCATACAACGCTGTACCCAAATGAAATTTTTATCATTTTTTTCCCACAAATAGAGCTTTCTTTTAGTGGTATTTGATCACCTCTGCGGTTTTTACTTTTTGTTAAAAAAATTTAAAAACCTGAATTTTTTTTAAAAAAAAAAATTTTTTTTTTTATATTTTGTTATAAAAAAATTTTAACGGGTAATTTTTCTCCTTCATTGATGTACGTTGATGAGGCGGCAGTGATGGGCACTGATAGGTGGCAGTGATGGGCACTGATGGGTGGCAGTGATGGGCACTGATGGGTGGCAGTGATGGGCAGCACTGACAGGTGGCACTGATTGGCACTACAGGTGGGCATTGGTAGGTGGCACTTGTGAGCATTGATAGGTGGCACTTGTTGGCATTGATAGGTGGCACTGTGGGCACTGTTAGGTGGCACTGTGGGCACTGTTAGGTGGCACTGTTAGGTGGCACTTTTGGGTGGCACTGATGAGAATGTTTTGTGCTCTTACTTTGGGACTGATGTCCCTGGCATCTGAGCCGGTGATCGGCTTTTTTCTCTACTCGCGCTGTCAGCGCGAGTAAAAAAAAAACCGATTACCGATCTTCCTGTTTACATCATGTGATCAGCTGTCATTGGCTGACAGCTGATCACATGGTAAGGGGCCGGGACCAGCCCCTTACTCAGATCGGTGATCAGCCGAGTCTCAGTGACTCGGTGATCACACCGCGCCCGGCGCGCGCCCTGCAGGGCGCGCGCAGGGAGCGTGCACAGGGGAGGCCGTCATATGACGGCCTCCCGGGAATGTAGGTCCGCGCTGTGGCCGTCATTCGGCCATAGCGCGGATGTCAAGTGGTTAATATAGGCCATTGCTGTGGCAATGTCGGACAATTCCGTAAACTGAACGTTCAGGCCCTCAGGACCAAGTGCTCTACCTGAATTTCAAGAATGTTAATGGGCAAGGCCATTTCTGATCTGGGCCACTTCTCTTGCAAAGTTGCCTCTTCCAGGACTTCTCCCCAACCCAACAAAGGTTGGCATATGTTATTACCTGTTCCCAGGTAACTGAAGGAAGGATTTTCCCCTTTGCAGATTTTTGGTTATTAATAGGGATGAGCCGAACCCCCCCGGTTCAGTTTGCGGCAGAACATGCGAACAAACCAAAAATTTGTGCGAACACGCGAACCCCGTTAAAGTCTATAGGACTCTAACGTGAAAAATCAAAAGTGGTAATTTTAAAGGCTAATATGCAAGTTATTGTCTTAAAAAGTGTTTGGGGACCCGGGTCCTGCCCCAGGGGACATGTATCAATGCAAAAAAAAAGTTTTAAAAATGGCCGTTTTTTCGGGAGCAGTGATTTTAATAATGCTTAAAGTGAAACAATAAAAGTGAAATATTCCTTTAAATATCGTGCCTATAGTATGCCTGTATAGGGTGACTATAGTATGCCTGTAAAGTGGCGCATTTTTCCCGGGCTTAGAACAGTCCATGCACAAAATGACACTTCTTAAGGAATAAAACCTGTACAAAAATTTTTAAAAAAAGGCCCTATATACTCTGAACAGCAGTATACAAGCAAGATATTGAGTGTAGGTTTGTTGTTAAGTTGAATCTGTTTGTAATTTGGCACAGGTAAGTTTTTTAAGTGTAGCTCCAGCCCAAAAATCTAGTTTTAAGCTTTTTGGATAATATAGGGCAGGGTTTTCACCCCTGTAACATTTTTTTGCTGTCTGTGCCCCTGTTTATAAGATTTCACCTCACTTTCTGTCCCAATGACAATTGGATTTAGAAAATTTTGGGTTATTAGGGAAACAAGGATTGATGATAAAGCATCAGTGGAGACACCTTTTTCCCATATTAACTCTTACAGGAGAGAATTTCCCTTCCTAGGGGTAGATTTCCTCTCACTTCCTGTTGTCTCCTTCCATTTGTAAGTAGGAGTCATTTGTAAGTCTGATGTTTGGAAATAGGAGACCGCCTGTATATACTATACGGCCTGCCCTATACACTCTGCGGAAAATTGGGCCTTAGGTGTTGGTGGTACCAGAACACTGTAAGCCCTAAACAGGGGCAGAAAAATTGGGCCTTAGGTGGTGGTGGTACAACACTGTAAAGCCTCACAGATACTTTTGTTGAGCGCAGGAACAGGCCCTGCTGTGAAATATTATATCCAAATTTGTAATTACGTGCCCCTGTTAAACAGGGGCAGAAAAATTGGACCTTAGGCGGTGGTGGTGGCACAACACTGTAAAGCCTCACAGATACTCTTGTTGAGCGCAGGAACAGACCCTGCTGTGAAATATTAGATCAAAAATTGTAATTACAATACAGTGCAACCATAGTGCAGTTGCAACTACTTTTCTGGTGGTGTACACAGTACACAATACAGTGTAGTGCGGTGTTGCAAAACAAAATATACATCATGTCCAGAAGGCCACCAAGGAGAGGCAGACGCTCACAGGCCACTAAAAGAGGGCAAGCAGGCTCTGTGTCTACAGTCAACAGTGCTGGTCATGGACATGGTGCATTCTCTGCCGGTGGCCATGGGCCACACTTATCCTTTTTTTGCTCCTGGCCGTGTTATTGAGCCAGAACATGCAGAAGAGTTGGAGGAGTGGATAACAAAGCCGTCCTCATCCCCCTCATCCTCTTTCACCCAGGCTCAGAGTAGTCTTCCTTCCTATGCAGCTGCCAAAGCGGCCTATTCCACCAGCTCCTTGTCCACAGTCACTCCTTCCGTAGCCCCACCATCATGCACGGTGGAGTCCCCCGAACTATTCGACCACAGTGTCGGGTACATGCTGCTGGAGGATGCGCATCGATTTGAAGGCTCCGATGTTGGTTCCCAGGTTGAGGAAGGGAGTAATGTGAGCCTAGAAAGAGGGGGTGCCCAAGAAGGACAAGAAACTGGCAGTCATGTTCCCCCAGCTGCAGCCTAGTGCCAAGTTTGCTCCAGTGATGAGGAGGGAGGGGATGATGAGGTCACTGACTCTACTTGGGTGCCTGATAGAATAGAGGAGGAGGCACAACTCCATTGAGGCAGGATGTCCTCTAGGGGGCAGCTTAAGGGCAGCCACCCTATTGCATCACACCGTAGAGCTAAGCAGGTGCCTGTTCCTGCGCCCAACAAGAGTATCTGTGAGAGGTTACAGTGTTGTGGCACCACCACAACCAAAGGCCCAATTTTTCTGCCCCTGTCCCAGCAGCAGAAAAAAAGGACAATGTGCCCCACGGCCACCTGCAGAAGATGCACCATGTCAATGACCAGCACTGTTGACTGTAGACACAGAGCCTGCTTGCCCTCTTTTAGTGGCCTGTGAGCATCTGCCTCTACTTGGTGGCCTTCCGGACATGAGGTGGATTTTGTTTTACAACACCAACCACACTACACTGTATTGTGTACTGTGTACACCACCAAAAAAGTAGTAGCAACTGCACTATGAGTGCACAGTATTGTGTACACCACCAGAAGTCTAATAGCAACTATGGGTGCACTGTATGTATTGTGTACTGTGTACACCACCAGAAAAGTAGTAGCAACTGCACTATGGGTGCACGGTACTGTGTACACCAACAGAAGTGTAATAACAACTATGGGTGTACTGTATTGTGTACACCACCAGAAAAGTAGTAGCAACTGCATTATGGGTGCACGGTATTGTGTACACCACCAGAAGTCTAATAGCAACTATGGGTGTACTGTATTGTGTACTCCACCAGAAAAGTATTAGCAACTGCACTCTGGGTGCACAGTATTGTTTACACCACCAGAAGTCTAATAGCAACTATGGGAGCACTGTATGTATTGTGTACTGTGTACACCACCAGAAAAGTAGTAGCAACTGCACTAGGGGTTCACGGTACTGTGTACACATGCAAGTGCAGCGCAAAGAAAATGTTTTTTAAAGTCCATATAATAAAACATGTATACAATTCCTCTTGTCACGGGCATTCAGATCCCTTTTCATAACGCATCAGATGTCATATGCTTAGTCATAAGAGTGCGCTTACCGGAAAAGGTGGACCCCTTAATTACAGGGGGTCAGACAAGCCTGGATAAAACAATGATAAACAGCTACGCTGGATCTCATCTGCAAGGGTAAGTCTTCAGTTGTCCTGGGTTATGTCAGTAACCTTCAGTGCAAAATGGAGAGCAGCAATCCCCAAAAATAAAAAAAGAAAACTCTAATGCCCCGTACACATGGAAAATGTCCGATCAGAGCGTGTTGTCGGAAATTCCGACCGTGTGTTGGCTCCATTGGACATTTTCCATCGGATTTTCCGACACACAAAGTTGGAGAGCAGGAGATAAAATTTTCCGACAACAAAATCCGTTGTCGGAAATTCCGATCGTGTGTACACAAATCCGACGGACAAAGTGCCACGCATGCTCAGAATAAATAAAGAGATGAAAGCTATTGGCCACTGCCCCGTTTATAGTCCCGACGTACGTGTTTTACGTCACCGCGTTTAGAACAATCGGATTTTCTGACAACTTTGTGCGACCGTGTGTAGACAAAACAAGTTTGAGCCAACATCCGTCGGAAAAAATCCTAGGATTTTGTTGTCGGAATGTCCGAACAAAGTCCGACCGTGTGTACGCCCTATAAGAGTGATCCGTATAAAAGTTAGTTCGATGTTTATTCGATATAGTAAGATGAATTGCTGTGTAAAAGCGCTCAACTGCGCGGCAAATAACATAAAACTCTCGTCAAATAGAGACAGTCTGTTCGCGTCCGAACAGCTGTGAGTATGAGATGGCAGCGGGTGACGTCGGCCATGAAGCTCCGCCACCTACGCGGCGTTACGTCCATAAGGACTTCGTCAGCGAGGGTGGAGCTAACCTGTCACCCCAGGAGTAGATATACACGCTGGATGTCTGCAAGGAGTGTCTGATTACCGGAAATGGAAAACGTAACTGGAAATCATTGTTGTTATAAATGGGGACATCAACCAAGGACAAAGCTATTGGTTATATAAATAAAAAATAAATAAATGAAAGAAGTTTAATACAACCTCTGAATACAAATATGCATATGTCCTGATTATTAAGCGATCTATATAATAAACCAGTGTAAATGCCTAATAAAACCGCCCTGAACATATTACTACATATTGGTTAGCACCCGCCACCATCTCTTACAGGAGTGTAATCAGACACTCCTTGCTGACATCCAGCGTGTATATCTACTCCTCGGGTGACAGGTTAGCTCCACCCTCGCTGACGAAGTCCTTGTGGACGTAACGTGACGTACGGGGGCGGAGCTTCACGGCCGACGTCACCCGCTGCCATCTCATACTCACAGCTGTTTGGACGCAAACAGACTGTCTCTATTTGACGAGAGTTTTATGTTATTTGCCACGCAGTTGAGCGCTTTTACACAGCAATTCGTCTTACTATATCGAATAAACATCGAACTAACTTTTATACGGGTCACTCTTAGAGTTTTCTTTTTTTATTTTTGGAGATTGCTGCTCTCCATTTTGCACTGAAGGTTACTGACATAACCCAGGACAACTGAAGATTGACCCTTGCAGATGAGATCCAGCGTAGCCGTTTATCATTGTTTTATCCAGGCTTGTCCGTCCCCCTGTAATTAAGGGGTCCACCTTTTCCGGTAAGCGCACTCTTATGACTAAGCATATGATATCTGATCGTTATGAAAAGGGATCTGCCTGCCCGCGACAAGAGGAATTGTATACATGTTTTATTATATGGACTTTAAAAAACATTTTCTTTGCGCTGCACTTGCATTTGTTTATTGATTGTTATTGAGGTTGGTAAATCCTTTAGTGTTCAGCTTGCATCCGATATTACGTATAGTTTGCGCTGATTGCCCTTTGTTTATTATGGTACTGTGTACACCCCTGAAGTATATTAGAAAGAGTACACCAGGAATGGCCTGCAGTGATATATAGCTAAACTGTATGCAGTGGATATATAAAAATACGAGACTATCTGTATAAATATATTAAATACACTGCAGCTAACTGAATCGCCTGCCAGAAGTATATTAGAAAGAGTACACCAGGAACGGCCTGCAGTGGTGGATATATATATATATATATATATATATATATATATATATATATAAAAGACTATCTGTATATATATATATATTAAATACACTGCAGCTAACTGAATTGCCTGCTTGAAGTATATTAGAAAGAGTACACCAGGAACGGCCTGCAGTGAGATATAGCTAAACTGTATGCAGTGGATATATATATAAATATGAGACTATCTGTATAAATAAAGAAATAAATAAAAATATATATATATATATATATATATATATATATATATATATATTTTAAATACACTGCAGCTAACTGAATCACCTGCCTGCCAGAAGTAAATTATAAAGAGTACACCAGGAACGGCCTGCAGTGAGATATAGCTAAATATTAAATGCACTGCAGCTAACTGAATCACCTGCCTGTCTGAAGTATATTAGAAACAGTACACCAGGAACGGACTGCAGTCAGAACTAGCTAAACTGGATACAGTGGATAGATATATATATATACAGTCAGTCTCGTGTGTGTGTGTGTATGTATATATATATATATATATATATATATATATATATATATATATATATATATATATATATATATATTAAATACACTGCAGCTAACTGAATAACCTGCCTGCCTGCTCAATCTAAATGTCACTCTCTCTCTGTCCACGCCGGCAATGACACACTACACGAGACCGATGTGCAGGCGGCCTTATATAGTGTGGGGCCTGGACTTAGTCCCCCTGAGCCATGATTGGCCAAAAGCGCCCTGCCAATTATGGCTCTCTTAGCTGAGGGCGCTGTGATCGGCCAAAGCATGCAGGTCCTGGTGCATGCTCTGGCCAATCATCATACAGCAATGCACTGCGCTCCCGCAGTGCAATATGGGCCGTTACACGCCGCTCAAATTTGGTGCTAACGGCTCGTAATGTTCGGTTTTCGATGAACGGGCGAACAGCCAATGTTCGAGTCGAACTCATGTTCGACCCAAACAGAAAGCTCATCCCTAGTTATTAACCATAAACTGAGGCTCCGATGCACCTTTGGAGTCAGACACACCCTTTTGTTCCAAGCCGATAGGATACTGTTTTGCAGCAGTCTCGAATAAAACTGAGCATAAGGAACGGCCTCGAATGAAGCCACCATCTTTCCCAACAACCGCATGCAAAGCTGAATAGAAGAATTGATTTTGCTTCAACGTCATGGTTTTAAGGAAGATTTCTTCTAGGTTGAGAATCCAAGCTAGGTATTCCAGGTAGTTGAATGTGGTGACCATACTTTGGTCTAAGCGGGCTACCGACTTGTCTAGGTAAACTATAATCATTATACCTTGGGGGGCCCTTAATCTGGCTAGAGGAGGGGCCAGGACCTTTGTAAACACTCAAGGTGCAGTAGCTAGACCGAAAGGCAAAGCTACACACTGAAAATGAATATTTTCTACGGTGAAAAGTAGATATTACTGGTGAGCGAGGAAATAGGCACATGGAGGTATGCATCTTTGATGTCGATTGACGCCAGAAGTTTTCCTCCTTGTAGGATGGAGACAACTGGATTGACTCCATGCGAAAAAAGAGCGTTATCATCAGGAATTAAATTAGATTTTTGAGATCCAGAATGTCCATTCGGTTTTGGCACCGTGAAAAATGGTTTGAACCATACCCCAACCCCTGCTCTTACATGGGGACCACCATAATCACTTTTTGCCAAAAGATGGTCCAATGCTTGAAAGAAAGACTTAATTTTCTCTGGATCCTTAGGAACGTTTGATCTGAGAAAACAAGGAGACGGGAACTCTTGGAACTCCAGTTTGTACCCTGGAGCTATTGAGGAAGTCCCCCATCTGTCTCGACACTCTTCCTGCCAGATCCTTGAGAACTGCAAAAGTATTCCCCCTACTCGAGTGAGCGGGGGCACCTCCTCATAAGGAGGCTTTAGTATTTTGTAGGTTTCCTCCCTCAAGACCTCTTTTGTCCCTGGGGCTGATCCTGAGGATTACCTTTTGAACTTGACGGCGGAGGCCGTCGTGACTGCCTGGAGGCTGATGCCCCTGGCACAGGAGAAGGAGCTTGTTATAATGAAAATACGTTTACTCCTTTTCTTAGATGGCAAAGGGGTACACTAGAATTTCTTTGGATGTATTACCCAAATCATCCCCAAATAGCCGTTTCACTGCAAAAAGGAAGACTAGCCAGGAGCTTCTTGCATGGCGCTTAGCGAAGGTCGCAAGGCCTGAAGGATAGAATCTCTCATAGCAACTATTGCAAATATAAAGCTGCTAGTAGCTTGCCAGATCCTGGGCTTGCTGAACAGGATAACCTTGAACACCTGTTTAAACCTGGTCTCTAAACAATTAACCAATTACTGTCAGCGCAGGCTGAGACACTCAATCTGCCAGAGCAAAAAAGGAAAATTTATTATCAAATACTTACCGTAATTTTCCTTTCCTGATGGACTCCATGGCAGCCTACGTGTGGGTTAACCCCGCCTCCTCTCCAATGCTATAGGACCCCATTCCCATAAATGAGTACTCACCACTAGCTACTGCGTTCCGTAACTAGCCTACTCTTTGAAAAATGGGTGGGAACTCCGTCTGCCATGGAGTCCATCAGGAAAGGAAAATTACGGTAAGTATTTGATAATAAATTTTCCTTTTTCCTGACAGACTCCATGGCAGCCTACGTGTGGGAAATAACTAGCCGACCACACGGGTGGGTATGCTGAAACAAACATCATTTTAATTTGTCCTATCAACCGATAGGATTCTCAAACCAAAGTTTACAGAGGACAATGAAGCAGGCTCAATACAGTAATGAGACATGAAAGTGTTGATAGAGGCCCACGAGGCCGCTTTGCAAATGGTGTCTGGGGCCACATGTCGAGCTGACGCCCATGAAGCTGCCATTCCCCTGGTGGAGTGAGCTGTCACCGCCTGTGGAGGAGGAAAGCCCTTTGCCTTGTATGCTTGTTGAATAGTTTGAACAATCCAAGTAGCGAGTGTCCTAATCGAGGCTTTCTTTCCTTTGTTACTTCCCGAGTGTAAAATGAATAGATGGTCAGAACGTCTGAAGGGAGAAGTCACTCTCAGATATTCTTTAATTGCTTCTCCTACATCCAGAGGATGAATCTCAGAGGACCCCGGAGAACTAAACGTAGGAAGTACTATCTCCTGATTATCATGGAACACCGAGGACACTTTAGGGTTAGAACCCAGCATAGGGATAAGAACTACTCGATTCGGGAAGAACGTTAAGAAGGGTTCTTCACAACCCAGAGAGCCAACCTCAGAGACTCTTTTTGCCGATGTGACGGCTACTAGAAAGACCACTTTAGCTGAGAAGTCCTTGATAGAGAGCGGGGAAGGACCGGTAGTACTGAGTCCGGAGATTGAGTCTAGGACAAGTGGCAGGTCCCATTTGGGGAATCTGGATTTCCTTTGGGGCTTGAGCCTTGAAGCTCCACGAAAAAATTGCCAGATTAGCGGATTAGTTGCCCAAGAGGACCCAGAGAAGGCCGACAGTGCAGAAACCTGAACCCTAAGCGAGCTGATGGATAATGGTAGATCTAAGCCCGTTTGAAGGAAGCTGAGTATATCTTGCACCCCCGGGTGTCTAAAAGACCTGCCGCTAGAAGAGCAAAAATCAACGAATTTGGACCAGATTCTACTGTAGACTCTATTTGTGCTAGATCTTCTTGAACTCATGAGGGTTGATATTACTGTAGGAGCGCAGCCAAGCGAGATTAGCCTCTCCCTCTCAAGAACCAGACCATCAGTCTCAGCACTGCTGGACACGGGTGCAGGACTGACCCCTGAGAAAGAAGGTCCGGCCTGAGAGGGAGAGGCACCGGGTCCCTGAAGCTGAGTTGGACAAGGAGAGGGAACCAAGGCCCGTTCGGCCAGTATGGAGCTATCATCAACACTTCGGCTGTTTCTGAGCGGAGTCTCTGCAGGAATCTCAGGATGACTGGAAGCGGCGGGAAGGCATATGCCTTGCTGAACCTCCAGAGATCCGTCAGTGCATCTGACCCGACAGCCTGGCTGCAAAGGCCTCTGGTGTAGAATTTCTCCAGCTTGAAGTTGTGGCGAGAGGCGAACAGATCTACCTCGGGGTTGATCCCTAGTGATGAGGCCCATCTGAACGTCTCCATATGAAGGGACCACTCGTTGTTGTCCAGTTCGGTGCGTGAAAGGAAGTCCACTTGAGAATTCTGGACTCCTGGGATAAACACTGCCGAGATATTGCAAAGGTTCTTCTGCGCCCACGAAAGGATGGGCTCTACTTCTCGAAGGAGAGTGGGACTCCGGGTACCCCCTTGCCTCTTAACGTAGGCGACGGCCGTTGTGTTGTCCATCTTTAACAGTACTGACTTCCCTTTCAGTAGGTGAGAGAAAGATTGTAGAGCACACCAAGCCGCCCTGAGTTCCAGGACGTTCGAACCTGGGACTGGGAGGCAGGAATCCCATTTGCCCTGGGCGAGGTTCGAACCGCAGAGGGCTCCCCAACCAGTCCCGCTGGCATCGGTCGTAACTGTGATCCAGGAGATGGGGGCGATGGAATGACATGCCAGGAGATTCTTGCGTTGAAGCCACCAAAAGAGGCTGTTCCTCATTGATGACATCACATGGATGACCTGACTCTTGTCCCCTGTTCTCCACTGCTGCAGGAACCCAGACTGGAAGGGACGTAATCTCCATAAGGCCCACTTGACCATGGGGGTCATAGAGACCATCGTGCCGACGATCTCCAGGCACTGAGAGGCTTTCAGGTGTGGGGAATGCAAAGCCCGAGAAATTCTGTCCCGAACAACCGGAATTTTCTGTAGCGGAAGGAAAATAGTGCTTCTCACGTTGTCGAACTGAGCTCCTAGATATATTAGGCGTTGAGCTGGGATTAGGTGACTTTTTGCTAAATTCAGGAGCCACCCGAAGCTGGACAGGGTGGAGATCACCTGTTCCCGGTGGGCCAGCAGCTGCTCCCTGCTTTGCGATAGTACCAAGAGGTCGTCGAGGTAGTGGTAAAGACGCACCCCCTTTAACCTTATGAGAGCTACTGTGGCTAAGAGAATTTTTGAAAGACCCGGGGGGATGTTGTCAACCCGAAGGGGAGGCAGATAAACTGCAGATGATCCTGTCCCACCTGGAAACGTAGATATTTGTGAAGCCCCTTTTCTACTGGGACGTGGAAATAAGCGTCCTTCAAGTCGATGGAAATCATCCAGTCACCTGGCTTAATAGCTTGCTGAATGGTCGACAGGGTTTCCATCTTGAATTTTCCTTGCTCTATAAACTCGTTCAGGTAGGTCAGGTCTATGACCGGGCGCCAAGAGCCACTCTTTTTTCGAAATAAGAAGAGAGGGGAGTATACCCCCTGAAACCATTCTTCCCTGGGGACGTGTACCACTGCTCCCTGAGACTTCAAAAGGTCCACGTAGGACAGTAGAGCTTGCTTTTGATTTTCCGACTGGGGCAGAAGAGTGGAGACAAATCTGGGAGGAGGAGTATTGGAGAAGGTCCATCTGTGACCTGTCGAAACTGTTTTTATCACCCAAAAGTCCGAGATCGAGGCCACCCAGACGTGCCGGAAGAGGCGCAGCCGTGCCCCTACCCGACCCGCCTGGGCGGGCGCAATCTCAAAAAGACTTCGCCTGCTCACGACCACTGGATGTCTGGCCCTTGGTGGACTTGCGAAAGGATGTCTGACCTCTGCTCCAGTTTTTCCTGAAGTCCCTGCCAGGCTTGTATGAGCGCGCTTCCCTAGAGCGCTCCGGAGAACGTCTCCTGAACTGAGGCTTCTTCCGACCAAGAAGACGTCTGTCTTGGGGAAGGAAGCCCGACTTGCCACCCGTGGCACGTGTTATGGCATCGTCGAGCTTGTTGCCAAACAGTGAAGACCCCTCAAAGGGAATCTTACACCAGGCCTGCTTGGAAACCGGGTCAGCAAGCCACGGACGTAACCATAAGGCCCGCTTGGCCGTGACTGACGACAGCATAATCCGCGCCAATAGGCGTATCAAATCAATGGATGCCTCCGCCAAGAAGACTGCCGCTAGCTTTAATTCTGCAGCTGCTGATCTTCCCGCTAGCTCCTCCGAAACTCCCTCAAGGAAGGAATCCACATTCTCCGTCCAGGCCTCCATGGCTTTTGACATAGCTGCTAGAGCCAAGGCCGGTTTACAGGCCGTGCCGGCCAGCCCGTAAATCCTCTTCAAGTCCTGGTCAATCCTTCTCTCAAGACCATCCTTGAAGGACACCGCATCCTCTAGGGGAAGTGTGACATGCTTAGCAAGACGCATTAAGGCCGCGTCTACGAGGGGAGCATTCTCCAGATACTTCACTTCTTCCGACTTGAAGGGATATAATCTGGAGGTTTTATTTGACATGGAGGACTTCCTGTCCGTCTTACTCCATTCCTCATCTATAATATCTTTCAGTTCCGAAAGGAGCGGGAAACTTGAGCGTTCTTTTCCCAGGTGTTTGAAGAATTTTTTCTGTTTAGCTGGGGGAGTAGCGGGATCCTCCCACTTGAGGGCCTCCTTCATTGCCTTAATTAATGGTGAAACCATGTTGAAGTCAAAACCTCCGATTTCCTTTTCCTCCTGAGGATCATTGTAAGAATCAATATAATTATTAATATTATATCTGCGTATTAATTTGTCCAGTTCCTATCATTAGTTGGTCTATTAAACTCTGAGCATATGCTATTGTTAATATCACAATAATACCAGGTTAGCTATGAAACCAAACACACGGTGCTGCTAGTAAAATAATATCTTATTTTATTTCCCAAGGAGTTAGGAAACTATCATAAAGGTACTAAAAGGGTATTACAATGTTACATAGCTTACAATCAGAACACACTATACTAACAGCACATCTCTACAACATATAACAACAATGAAATATCAAAGATACTTATCACACATGGTTTCCTCTGCGGGTTCTGGATGATAAAAAGGGGTCTGGGCCTCATGGAATATAGGCCCAAGCCCTCGGTCAGAGCAAGGTCCCAAGATAGCATAGGGGATGACCTTACAGCAGGCTTCTCAGCAATCAAGAGAAAGATCAAAAGCCTGTAAGTCCCTTACATTCAAACATACACGCCCACTCGTAGCCACCCCCATTTGCCTTTTATAGAGGTATCATTTCAAATGTCTGCCCATTCTCCAGGAGGCATGCTTTATTGTCCCTAAGGGCCAGCGTCTCTATCAGCCCTGTGTCAAATCTCAATAGACATCTTTACAGCAGTGGTCTCTTTGAAGCTTGTACTGTACTCGCACATGTCACAGCAGGTGGGCTTGAGCCAAGGCATTGTTCTTCTGATCACAAAGCTTTGATGTGTTTCATTCCTACCTGGCTGTGTCAAACAGGAAGTGAAATACCAGAAGTAAGATATTAAACCATGTTGCTATCCAACATATGCCGCTTTGCGCCTAAAGGGCGCATACCACCCTTCTTCAGACACGGCTCCTATTGAACAGTCCATAACTGTTTCCTCCCCAACATGTTGTCAGAGTCCTGGATGTGAGGCCGAATTGCAGAGGGGGCGCCCCTTGCGGCTAAGTGCAGCGTAACCCTGGGAGTGAGACAGGGAGTACGGTGCCCAAAGGTGCACGGGTTGCCAGATCGCAGTTGCTGAGTAGCAGATAGCAGGGAGCTGCTAGGGTGCGCTGGTAAGGTTGAAGGGCAACCGTGCAAGGAGGGATTCCAGGTATGGAGCCGTGGAGCAACCAGGAGCGGAGTCAGAGCCAGGCCAATGGTCATTCAGCACAGGAATCAGTCCAAGGTGAGGTACAGCAGGATAATCAGGAACAGAGAAGGTAGCCGAGCCGGGGGTCAAACACAGGAGGACGATCAAGGTACAAATGCGGAGCCGAAGAATAGTCAGATACAAGCCGGGGTCAATGCAGGCGGAATACTGGAGCAGTCAGGCAAGCCGAGTAGTAACAGGAAGCAGATATCACAACAGGAACCAGGAACACAGGAACAAGGAAAACAGGAAGCTGATGATAATCCAGCAACCAGCATGAACCAGCAGCAGGCTTAAATAGGCAGAAGGGCGCCACCATGAGGAATACTGGCAGAATTACCCGTCCTACGGTTATCACCCTGACAGTGCCCCCCCCCTAGGGGCAGCCTCCGGATGCCCAATCTGGCCCATTTTTCAGGGTATCGGGCTTGAAACCTCTGCAACAGTCTAGGGGCATGAATGTTATCTGCTGGTTCCCAAGAATTATCTTCTACAGAGTAACCTTTCCATTTAACAAGAAATTGAACAGTCCTACCTCTCCGACGGCAGTCCAGAATGGCTTCTACTTCGTATTCTGTTTCATTGTCCACCAAGATTGGAGGGGGCGGAGCTTCTTCTCTCCCTGGAAAAGGACTGGAGACAACAGATTTTAATAAAGAAACATGGAACACTGGGTGAATTTTATAGGAACTTGGTAAAGACAATTCAAATGCCACTGGGTTAATTTCCTTCTTAATTGTGAATGGACCGATAAACCTTGGTCCTAACTTCCGGGAGGGGCAAGGCAGCTTAAGATTTGTTGAGGAAAGCCACACTCTATCTCCAACCTTAAAGACGGGATCTCTCCTCCCCTTGTCATAATGTTTCTTATAATTCTCTTGGGCTTTCTGCATAGTTGCCTGGAGAGTTAGGAAATTAGCCTGAATGGCGTTTATCCTGTCCTGGACTGCGGGGACTGAGGTCTCTGGTATAACATTAGGCAAGAATGAGGGATGGAAACCGTAGTTGGCCCAGAAAGGTGACTGATTGGTGGAAGCGTGGATTGAGTTGTTGTATGCAAACTCCGCACACGGGAGTAGCAAGGACCAGTCATCCTGGGAGAAGGAGCAGAAGCAACGTAAGTACTGTTCTAAAGTTTGATTAGTTCTTTCGGTTTGGCCGTTGCTCTGAGGATGGTAAGCTGAAGATAGGCACACTCTAATGGAAAGCGTTTTGCAGAGCTCCTTCCAGAACTTAGAGGTGAATTGCACCCCTCTGTCGGACACAATGTTGCTCGGTAGGCCGTGAAGTCTGACTATCTCCTTTATGAATATCTTCGCCGTGTCAGCAGCAGATGGTGTACCCATCATGGGCAAGAAATGCGCCATCTTGGACAGGCGGTCAACGACTACCAAGATGGTTGTAAATTTCTCCGAGGGTGGTAACTCTACTATGAAATCCATAGATATTTCTTTCCATGGTTGCTCCGGCACAGGCAATGGGCGTAGTAGACCCCAAGATCTGACGTTAGACCCCTTGTTACGTTGACAAATGGTGCAGGAACTGACATATTCCCTGCAGTCAGGCTTTAGAGTGGGCCACCAAAAAGATCGTTGAACAAGCTCCAAAGTCTTTCTTACCCCGAAGTGACCAGCAAGTTGGTGGTCATGTAAAGTCTTTAGGACCTGGGCTCTGGCTTGTTGCGGAACAAAAATTTTGTTCTGATACCAAAGAAAACCTTCCTGGTTTCTTAAAGACAGTGCTTCTGGTTCAGAGCATTGGGAGGAAGCTTGTTTCAGTGAGGAACTCAGGTCGGTCTGAATCATGAGAAAGTTCTGTGGAGATAATATAGTGCTAGGAGTAATTTCTTCGGGAGTGTCAGGAAACATCCGGGACAAGGCATCGGCCTTCCCGTTCTTAGACCCCGGGCGGAAGGATATATGAAAATTGAATCTGGCAAAAAACAAGGCCCATCGAGCTTGTCGGGGTCTCAATCGTTTAGCCGTGCGAAGATACTCCAGGTTTCTGTGATCCGTGAATATCATGATGGGATGCTGAGCACCTTCAAGGAGGTACCGCCATTCCTCCAGGGCAGTTTTAATAGCCAAGAGCTCTCGATCTCCCACATCATAATTCCTTTCAGACGGACTCATCTTCCGCGAGGAGAAGGCCACAGGATGGAGTAACGACTTAGAACCCTGACGTTGGGATAAGACTGCTCCTGTGGCAACTTCAGAGGCGTCAACCTCTAAGATGTAAGGGAGGGCCGGATCAGGATGTTGCAGGATAGGTGCGGAGGTAAAGAGGGATTTGAGCTTATCAAAAGCTGATTGGGCTTCTGAAGACCACAGGAACCGAGTATGTAAACGGGTAACTTGGGTGATTGGTGAGATGATGGAGGAAAAGTTCTTTATAAACCTCCTATAAAAGTTTGCAAACCCCACGAATCTTTGTACTCCCTTTTTATCCGATGGAGTTGGCCAGTCCAAGATTGCCTGTACCTTTTGCGGGTCCATGGCAACACCACCAGTTGAGATAATTAGCCCCAGGAATTGTATTGACTCTTTTTCAAAATCACACTTCTCTGCTTTTACATAGAGTTTGTGCTTACGTAGAGTGTGCAGAACTGTCCTTACATGTGTACGATGGAGCTCCAGGGTGGTTGAAAATATCAGGATATCATCCAGGTAGATGATGACGAAGTAATCCAGAAATTCTCGAAAGATATCGTTTACAAAATGTTGGAATGTGGCCGGGGCGTTGCACAATCCAAATGGCATCACTAAGTACTCGAAATGTCCAAAGCGAGTTCTAAATGCTGTCTTCCATTCGTCACCCTCTCGGATGCGAACGAGATTGTAGGCTCCTCGAAGGTCAAGCTTAGTAAATATTCGGGCAGTACGGAGTCTCTGGAAAAGTTCCAGAACTAGAGGAAGAGGGTAACGGTTTTTTATAGTGATTTTATTGAGCTCCCTGTAATCCACACATGGTCTTAGGGATTTGTCCCTTTTTTCGACAAAAAAGATTCCGGCTCCAGCAGGAGAAGAGGAGGAACGGATGAAGCCTTTCTCCAGGTTTTCATCAATGTATTGTCGCAATGTTCCTAGTTCCACCTCCGAGAGGGGGAATATGCGACCGAATGGGATTTCGGCTCCTGGGAGTAATTCAATTGGACAATCGTATGACCGGTGTGGTGGCAGGACATCAGCCTTTTTCTTGTCAAAGACATCTGCAAACTCCTGGTAGGCCGGTGGAATACTCTGGTTGTTGACAGGTACAGGTTGGACTGACAGGCAACTGGCTACATTACTGGTTTCAGGGGCAAGACAGTGCTGTAGGCAATAAGGTGAAGTGAATGAAATTTCTTTCCTGATCCAGTTGATCTGGGGGTTGTGGGCTTGGAGCCATGGGGTACCCAAGATGACAGGGAACATAGGTGAGCTTAGAATGTCGAAACGTATGAATTCCTGATGACCATCAGGAGTAGTAACCAAAAGAGGAGTGGTCTCTTGTGTCACAGGACCGGAACTAGGCAGGGTGCCATCAGCCAGGAGGACTTCCAATCTACGGTTCTTGGGAAGAAGGGCCAGACCGAGCTTTAGTGCTAAGTCCAAGTCCAAGAAACAACTGCATGCCCCGGAGTCGACTATGGCCTGAAGCTGAACCCCCTTGTCGGCCAACTGTAGCGTGATGGAAAGGATAAGGTGAGAAGTGGAAGTTCCGGACATCTGGAAGTACACTGGAGAGTTCTTGGGTACCTTGCTGGGCCTTATGGGGCAGTTGCTCAGGAAATGTCCTTTTCGGCCACAATAGAGACAGAGATTGGCTTGACGCCGACGCTGCTTTTCCTCGGGAGTCAGTGCGGATCGCACCAAACCAACAGGCATAGCGCCAATCTCTGGTCCCTGCACCTTGGGAGTCTGAGAACGTTCAGCCTGGCGCTCTCGAAGGCGTCTATCCAACTGGATGGATAGTTGAATGAGCCCCTCGAGGGTAGCAGGGATGCCGACCCTGGCCAACTCGTCCTTAAGGGATTCAGAAAGCCCCAGGCGAAACTGGTATTTCAACGCAGCCTCATTCCAGTCTGTATCGGCAGACCACCGGCGGAAGTCCACAGCATAGTCTTCCACCGGGCGCCGTTTCTGTTGAAGAGAATGCAGAGCGGCCTCAGCGGTGGCTGTACGCTGGGGGTCATCATACAATTGCGACAGGGCCGTAAAGAACGTTTCCACTGAACTAGTAGCTGGGTCCTTCTGTTCCCATAACCTGTGGGCCCATGCCTGGGGTTCATTGGTCAGCAGGGAGATAAGAAAGCCAACTTTGACAGTCTCAGTGGAAAAGGTACGGGGTTGCAGAGCCAGATATAACAGGCAGGCATTCTTGAAGGATCTGAATTTCTGCCGGTCTCCAGAGAAACGTTCAGGGGTAGGTACCCGCGGTTCTGGGGGCAAAGTCAGTACCGAAGAGGCCGTAGCAGGGAGATTGGTGGAGGAGGAACCAGGATCCAAAAAGGCAGATGGTAGCATAAAATGTTGGAGTTTTCCTTCTAATTGAAGGTATCTTTCCTGAAGAACTTGGACCACTCGTGTAAGGGTAGCGGCCTGTTGGCATAAAGTCTCTATTGGGGACGCACCTCTGCCGGCCTCAGTCATGGCTGGATTATACTGTCAGAGTCCTGGATGTGAGGCCGAATTGCAGAGGGGGCGCCCCTTGCGGCTAAGTGCAGCGTAACCCTGGGAGTGAGACAGGGAGTACGGTGCCCAAAGGTGCACGGGTTGCCAGATCGCAGTTGCTGAGTAGCAGATAGCAGGGAGCTGCTAGGGTGCGCTGGTAAGGTTGAAGGGCAACCGTGCAAGGAGGGATTCCAGGTATGGAGCCGTGGAGCAACCAGGAGCGGAGTCAGAGCCAGGCCAATGGTCATTCAGCACAGGAATCAGTCCAAGGTGAGGTACAGCAGGATAATCAGGAACAGAGAAGGTAGCCGAGCCGGGGGTCAAACACAGGAGGACGATCAAGGTACAAATGCGGAGCCGAAGAATAGTCAGATACAAGCCGGGGTCAATGCAGGCGGAATACTGGAGCAGTCAGGCAAGCCGAGTAGTAACAGGAAGCAGATATCACAACAGGAACCAGGAACACAGGAACAAGGAAAACAGGAAGCTGATGATAATCCAGCAACCAGCATGAACCAGCAGCAGGCTTAAATAGGCAGAAGGGCGCCACCATGAGGAATACTGGCAGAATTACCCGTCCTACGGTTATCACCCTGACACATGTGTTTCCAAGCCAGTACCTATAGAACAGTCTTTAACTGTCTTAACGTGTTGTGTTTTCAACATGTGCAGAAACAGCCCCTATGGAACAGTCCATAAATGTCTTAACGCATGTTGCGCCTCTCAACATAGGCCTCAGAACCAGCTCCTGTGAAACAGTCCATAACGGTCCCAACGTGCTGTGTTTCCGAACACGTGCCGCTTTGCTACTGGGTGACACACCAACATCATTCTTCCGTGACAGCTCCCATGTCACCATTCTGTATCTTCTTCTTTCTAACATCTTCATGAAGGGGTATAAAACAGGCAAGGGGTGTCCATACACTCATCATTCACCAGCACACATCCAGAGCAGCATCTTAACCAGCTTTCAGATATAGAGTCTCAAGGAGGGCCTTTTGCCCATATTACTAGCTTAAAATATACCTTTATCACACTATACCATGACATAAATCAACCCATTACCATAATATATACATATATACCTATGACCCATCAGATTTCGGGCATGTCAGCGGTATTGAAGGGCTCTGACTTGGCAGCAAAGTCTCTAACTTGTACGCAGAGACCCTACCGTCACTTCGTTCCCCAGCTTGCATAGATAACTTTGCGACCCTTCTATATAAATATCAAGTTTAACAACACTTATAAATCTGTAACAATGACAAAACCCACACAATTCCATCCCTGTGCCTGGGTTTCAAAGACCATGCCCAGGGTATACCATACACCTCTACCTATGGTTAGGTTCAAAGAACCATCTAGTTCCATGACTAACGTTACATCGGCATTCTTTAGGACAAGGAAACAAACTCGTCTATGTCCCAAATAATACCCAGGTGCTTCCTTCCCAGCAATGATCCTTCCATCCCGAATACAGAATGAAAACATTTTTTTTTGTTCACCATCATGTATTGGCCTGGCATACAAAGGACATCATGGTCATGCTTCTGACCAAGGGAAGTATCAACCTGCCTCCATCTTCCAGCTTCTTTGGTAATATGTGGGAAATTAGCCTCAAACGCAAGAAGATAGAATCACCAGTCAGTAAGCCCATTCATGCCCCCAAATATACAGACCGAGTCTGCACTTCTGTACTTGAGATCAATGAGGAAGCGTAACATCTCTCATAATCCAAATTAGTACAGCCTATCCAGGCATTCGACCACCAACTTGGATTAGTGTAAGAGATGTGCTTTGGTAAAATCTTACTGAGCTGTGATGCCAACTCATAAGGCCACTGCCCCCCATACAGAGATTGTACAATCAGCTTGATATTGGTTAACTCTGTCTGTCCCTGCGTGCACGCCAGAGCCCACGACATATTTTTGCCCTGTGTCACCACACTATCTACCAACCTCTTAAAATGGCGGATAAAATCTTGAGCTACTTTTACCTGGGTATTTATGTGACGTTGTTGAATATTATCAAGAATGTCATTAATCTCTCTCTGAGCAACAAAGCCCTGCTTACTGTCTGAAGCTATAGCTGAGAGTTTGTTCCTCAGGAGATCGATGTCCACTCCATTAACGACACCCATCCCAGCTCCTATTCCCCCCAATATAGTGCTGAATATATCCCTCCTCTTTCGGTTGCTCCTCAGAAATAAGCGTCCGGCATGGACCTCACTCTGCGTCCGCCCATCTCTGGGAGCAAGCCACTGATATACTGACCGCACTTGATTCAGTGTATACTCAGCACATATAGGGTAATAGGATTTTACCAACCATTGCGAGACATTGAAGTGCCATGTGGTGAAGGCATACTGTACCCTGGTAGCCAGCGTTTGGGACGAGCTCAGATCTATCTGTAGTGGTTCCCCTTTCTCTAACGGAGCATGCCCCTGTGTGTAGTTATTGGCATTCCCTGTGCCGGGTTTCAACCTCTCAGGTGAGACATCAGCCAGGCGTATCTCCCCATACAAGGAAATTTTCACCCCATTGATGTGTCACCTGGCCAACCTCTAGTGTGGCCAACCGACACCTTATTATGTATAAGCGCCAGTCACCTGGGCACCTGCACCATATTACTTCCGTTATGTCAATACATGTCATACATTAAAAACCTTTTCTTCTTTCAATTTCTCCCTTCAACAAAAAACATATATTTCACATTTCCTGTTCTGACGGATTGGATGTGTATATTCCTTCCCCAACCTCCAACCCATTGCACATGTATTAATAGCATGTTTGCATTCTTCAGGAGAGGCTCCGGCAAAAATGTTTCACAAGTCTCGTTGATGGGCAAAGTCCTTCAGATCCAGCATTAGCCCTAAATTGTCCATAAGCAAAAACAAGTATTAAACTGAATCTTTTTGTTTGTCCTTTCTCTCCTGATGTTTATCAGAACAAATTTGCAGTATGGCATGGCACAGACAAACTGCCAACCAGATGAACATCTGTCATCCATGTTCCAGAGACCTCTCCAATCACGCTTCACCAGGACTCTGGAAGTGAAAAAAACAAGAGCAGAATCAAATTCTTATCCATAATATCTGTTTGCTTGCTACGTTTATTTACAGTTTCTTCCTTTGAACCCAGGAACTTAGTATTCCTGGTTTCTGCAACCCTGACCAACCTATCAAAACAACCCTGACCTCTTTAGGCTGAACCCACTCTAAAATGGATCCCCATGGTATGATCAAAAATTTTTAAAAACATGAACTTGAACGTTGCTTCTCAAAAATTCTAAATTTTAAGCATCAAAAAGACAATGCATTATCTGTACTTTCAGACCTATGCACCAACCCCTCTTTCAGGTGGACAAAGCGTACACCTTGTAACCTTTCCCACCTGAATGAACATAAAACAAAGAGAAAAAAAACGAACTCCAGAGGCTAGAATGGCCTCCTACCAACAACTCTTGTCTTAAATCAACAAAATGTATTCAGCTGCAGGACATATCCCATGACCATCTATTCAGCTGCTAATTGACGGAATGGCCAATTACCCCCCTTTCAGGTGGACTAAACAATAATTTCTCCAACTGAACAAACAAAAATAAAATGGATGACTAAACAAATACCAAAAATATTTAAAAAATTAAAAAACTTAACAAAAAAATTAAAATTCTGGCCATTATTACACAAAAACAACATGACAAGACAACCACCATAAGACAATGACAAACACTCAACTTTGAACTAAAGACATCCATGGATTTTCCTCCTGAGAAGAATAAGTGCTCATTTCCATCTGAAAGACAATTAGGTAATGGGAAAAACAAAAAAACAAAACATCTGTACGTCATCACAACATTTGTAACTTCACTTGTAACACTTGAAACCCTTAATGCCTGACTATTGTTAATCTTATTTTTTCATTGTTTGCAAACAATTACTAATTAATGAGCTCATGGTACCATTTGATAATCGATTATGCCTTTACCATAACCTAACCCCTGTTTTGCTAAATGTGCCCACTGTTGTTCTCTCTTTGAAGAACCTGCAAAAAAACACAGACATTAGTATCCAAACCAGTTTTATCTTCTTCCAAGGTCTCTGGAAAAAGGAACACAAAGACAGTGATTACACATAATTATCACGACTATTGACTTTTTAAGTCCCCCAAGCCTTTTCCCATTAATTGTACTGTAGGGGAACATTTGCTATGTATAAGGTTTAGATATGAGCGTTGTATTTAAATAAAATATGGCAAGGAAACATTGACCATAAAATTCTTAGCATCCATGCAGCTCACTAAGTGCTGCCAACTTTGTTTTCCCCAGTGCTACATTTGAATAACCATGCAGCTACCTCCATTTTGACTCTACGTAACTGTTGTCCATATTGGCGATCTTCAGGTTGTAGTCCCCGCATTTGGGTCTTTAAAGGGAAATGGGTTTGATTACTATGGCCTCCATGCTTTGGGTTGCTGCCCCATCGGGCAGAATACACTTCATAATGCCTTGGGGTCGTTTTGGGGTATTGCGATCTTCTTTTGATACCATTATTCGCCGCCCAACAATACTTAGCGATGTGACCCCCCCTTTTACACAAAAAACATTTGAGGGCTGGTCTCTCTGTATAGGCCCTTCTTTGAGCATACGGCAGTGGAAACTCACATTGCTGGACATTATTACAACGATTATTATGCTTGGAATAAGCAGACTTTATACTTTCATCGTCTGAGGAGTCATCAGAAGTTTCAACTCCTGAATCACTTTCAAGCACAGTTATCGCACTTTTATTTACATCTCCACCATTGATTTCTGTCATAGCAACATCACTTGCAGCAATAAGAGCGTCTGTTTTTTCTGCATGCTTCACTTCTATCTTTGCTGAGCACTGCGCATGTGTGGAGGGTACCTCCACCATTGCACATTCAGCTTTTGCATGTTTTGGAGGATAACTCCATTATGGCTGCCTGTGCACCCTGTAATTCCTCCCTGAGCAGTGTGATAACATGCAAATTCTCAGCCTCTGTTTGATTCAATGAAGCGATACATTGTTCCTTCAACATACATGTTTTTTCTAACTCATCTAATCTCTGTTCCAATACACACTTCTCAGTCACTAATTGTTGAATGTGATCAGCAACATTTGCATCTGCTTTTGCAACCATTGCCAATATATTCTCTGTTACACTTTGTACCTGTTCAAATAATTGTTTCCTCTCAGTATACCATTCTAATTCTTTTTGTTCCGCAATCTCTTTCATACAGCATTGGCTAATCTCTGTTTCTTGCCTTTTTTGGAAGATTTTTTATGCTTTATGGCATCATTATGGGTATTACATTGTCTTAATAGATCATTGTATTGGTGTGTTAATGCATTCTCTTTTATAGACTCAAATCTAACACAACCATACTTGTTAACAAAACCTTCAATGGCTTCCATTGCTATGCTAATTTGCACCTAGCTATACTGAAGTTGCTTACACAATGCCCGCAGCTAGACAACAAATCCACACAGATAAAACTGTTTGAAAGGAAACTTTGACTTGTAGTTCCACAATCAAGAGAGAAAAAAAAAATTCAAAAGCCGTTTAAAAACAACTTTCCTTGCAGCTCTACAGCTTGCAACCAGGCACACTCTTAGTCAATGCCTTATTATATTCCCACTGATTTCCAAACCCTTAGATTGCAGGCCACATTGAACTTCTTTTGGAACAGAGCGCTATTTCACACTCACGTGGGGACCAAATAAAAAATACACTAGTAATGAAATTAATAAAAAAATAAAAAATAAAAATAAAAATGAAAAAACGAAAATCAATAAAAAAAAAAATTAAAACAAAAAAAATTAAAATCTATATTTCTCCCACTTTTTCCTCAAAGATGTGTGGTATATCCTGTCAATCTGCAGGCTATATCAGTGCCAGGGGTGATCAATCCCTTCACTCACCAGTACAATTTACTGGCTACAGGCCTAACACACATTAACGATACAAACATTTAACAAATATACATATATCAGCCGAAGATCTCACCAGGTTCTACGTGTCCGTCTCCCTGATGAAATATTTCACAGAATCTTCATGACCATCAAAGCGTGGTTTCAGAATTCGCGAGCCAGCGCCAATCTTGTCCACACAAGAGACGATTTTCAGTTCTGGGTGTATTTGAGGATTAATGCTTGCTTGCAGGGTCTCAAGACAAAAAAAAAAAAATACATCAGGTTTTTGTGGATTCTGTGTAAAAATTAAATTCCACAGTCTGGGGTGCCAATTGTAAGAATCAATATAATTATTAATATTATATCTGCGTATTAATTTGTCCAGTTCCTATCATTAGTTGGTCTATTAAACTCTGAGCATATGCTATTGTTAATATCACAATAATACCAGGTTAGCTATGAAACCAAACACACGGTGCTGCTAGTAAAATAATATCTTATTTTATTTCCCAAGGAGTTAGGAAACTATCATAAAGGTACTAAAAGGGTATTACAATGTTACATAGCTTACAATCAGAACACACTATACTAACAGCACATCTCTACAACATATAACAACAATGAAATATCAAAGATACTTATCACACATGGTTTCCTCTGCGGGTTCTGGATGATAAAAAGGGGTCTGGGCCTCATGGAATATAGGCCCAAGCCCTCGGTCAGAGCAAGGTCCCAAGATAGCATAGGGGATGACCTTACAGCAGGCTTCTCAGCAATCAAGAGAAAGATCAAAAGCCTGTAAGTCCCTTACATTCAAACATACACGCCCACTCGTAGCCACCCCCATTTGCCTTTTATAGAGGTATCATTTCAAATGTCTGCCCATTCTCCAGGAGGCATGCTTTATTGTCCCTAAGGGCCAGCGTCTCTATCAGCCCTGTGTCAAATCTCAATAGACATCTTTGCAGCAGTGGTCTCTTTGAAGCTTGTACTGTACTCGCACATGTCACAGCAGGTGGGCTTGAGCCAAGGCATTGTTCTTCTGATCACAAAGCTTTGATGTGTTTCATTCCTACCTGGCTGTGTCAAACAGGAAGTGAAATACCAGAAGTAAGATATTAAACCATGTTGCTATCCAACAATCATCGTCTGAGGAATCAAGAGAGGCCGCATAAGGCTGGGAAGTGCCCGGATCTTCACGGGCCTCATCAGCCGGGGGGCCAGACAGTGAAGTAGACTGGCTTAGCGTGTGGGGAGAATCCAACTCTTTCAGGGATTGCTGTACCACACGTTTAACAAGAGATTCCAAACGTTGGTTCTCCATGTCTTTTTCCCTGACCGCCCGGGCATAGCACCGATCACATAATGACTTGCCCTCCGGAACTCGCGTTCCACATCCCCAGCAGGCTCTTCGATCAGAGCGGCTGTCATTTTCTGTAGCGGAAGGAAAATAGTGCTTCTCACGTTGTCGAACTGAGCTCCTAGATATATTAGGCGTTGAGCTGGGATTAGGTGACTTTTTGCTAAATTCAGGAGCCACCCGAAGCTGGACAGGGTGGAGATCACCTGTTCCCGGTGGGCCAGCAGCTGCTCCCTGCTTTGCGATAGTACCAAGAGGTCGTCGAGGTAGTGGTAAAGACGCACCCCCTTTAACCTTATGAGAGCTACTGTGGCTAAGAGAATTTTTGAAAGACCCGGGGGGATGTTGTCAACCCGAAGGGGAGGCAGATAAACTGCAGATGATCCTGTCCCACCTGGAAACGTAGATATTTGTGAAGCCCCTTTTCTACTGGGACGTGGAAATAAGCGTCCTTCAAGTCGATGGAAATCATCCAGTCACCTGGCTTAATAGCTTGCTGAATGGTCGACAGGGTTTCCATCTTGAATTTTCCTTGCTCTATAAACTCGTTCAGGTAGGTCAGGTCTATGACCGGGCGCCAAGAGCCACTCTTTTTTCGAAATAAGAAGAGAGGGGAGTATACCCCCTGAAACCATTCTTCCCTGGGGACGTGTACCACTGCTCCCTGAGACTTCAAAAGGTCCACGTAGGACAGTAGAGCTTGCTTTTGATTTTCCGACTGGGGCAGAAGAGTGGAGACAAATCTGGGAGGAGGAGTATTGGAGAAGGTCCATCTGTGACCTGTCGAAACTGTTTTTATCACCCAAAAGTCCGAGATCGAGGCCACCCAGACATGCCGGAAGAGGCGCAGCCGTGCCCCTACCCGACCCGCCTGGGCGGGCGCAATCTCAAAAAGACTTCGCCTGCTCACGACCACTGGATGTCTGGCCCTTGGTGGACTTGCGAAAGGATGTCTGACCTCTGCTCCAGTTTTTCCTGAAGTCCCTGCCAGGCTTGTATGAGCGCGCTTCCCTAGAGCGCTCCGGAGAACGTCTCCTGAACTGAGGCTTCTTCCGACCAAGAAGACGTCTGTCTTGGGGAAGGAAGCCCGACTTGCCACCCGTGGCACGTGTTATGGCATCGTCGAGCTTGTTGCCAAACGGTGAAGACCCCTCAAAGGGAATCTTACACCAGGCCTGCTTGGAAACCGGGTCAGCAAGCCACGGACGTAACCATAAGGCCCGCTTGGCCGTGACTGACGACAGCATAATCCGCGCCAATAGGCGTATCAAATCAATGGATGCCTCCGCCAAGAAGACTGCCGCTAGCTTTAATTCTGCAGCTGCTGATCTTCCCGCTAGCTCCTCCGAAACTCCCTCAAGGAAGGAATCCACATTCTCCGTCCAGGCCTCCATGG
Source organism: Lithobates septentrionalis (assembly GCA_037952835.1). NCBI lineage: Eukaryota > Metazoa > Chordata > Amphibia > Anura > Ranidae > Lithobates > Lithobates septentrionalis. Next base: position 1,918,672 of record JBBDGP010001083.1, read on the forward strand.
CTTTTGACATAGCTGCTAGAGCCAAGGCCGGTTTACAGGCTGTGCCGGCCAGCCCGTAAATCCTCTTCAAGTCCTGGTCAATCCTTCTCTCAAGACCATCCTTGAAGGACACCGCATCCTCTAGGGGAAGTGTGACATGCTTAGCAAGACGCATTAAGGCCGCGTCTACGAGGGGAGCATTCTCCAGATACTTCACTTCTTCCGACTTGAAGGGATATAATCTGGAGGTTTTATTTGACATGGAGGACTTCCTGTCCGTCTTACTCCATTCCTCATCTATAATATCTTTCAGTTCCGAAAGGAGCGGGAAACTTGAGCGTTCTTTTCCCAGGTGTTTGAAGAATTTTTTCTGTTTAGCTGGGGGAGTAGCGGGATCCTCCCACTTGAGGGCCTCCTTCATTGCCTTAATTAATGGTGAAACCATGTTGAAGTCAAAACCTCCGATTTCCTTTTCCTCCTGAGGATCATCGTCTGAGGAATCAAGAGAGGCCGCATAAGGCTGGGAAGTGCCCGGATCTTCACGGGCCTCATCAGCCGGGGGGCCAGACAGTGAAGTAGACTGGCTTAGCGTGTGGGGAGAATCCAACTCTTTCAGGGATTGCTGTACCACACGTTTAACAAGAGATTCCAAACGTTGGTTCTCCATGTCTTTTTCCCTGACCGCCCGGGCATAGCACCGATCACATAATGACTTGCCCTCCGGAACTCGCGTTCCACATCCCCAGCAGGCTCTTCGATCAGAGCGGCTGTCATGGCGGTGGGAGCGGTGTCTGGAGGAGGAATGAGAGCATCTCCTCTGGTGGTGGTCTCCAGATGCAGAGTCTCGTCTGGATCTTGAAGGAGATTGGCGTTGTGGCCTGGCAAGGTCTTTGTCATTCTGGACCAAAATCAGAGGGTCCGATCTAGAAGGACTGGAAGAAAAAACACAGTAGGGAAGGGGAAATGGCGGGACCAACATCAGATAACGCACATTACAATGCGTCTGACTTTCCACCCCCTCCCTCATAAGCACATACCTTGTGCGAGAGGGCTGGCCACTTAAAGGCGGTGAATTATCCATGATTTTCAGATAATGAGCGACACAGTGTAGCCGGTCTGTAGAAATAAAATGGCCTGAATAGGCCGAGGAACCAGTAAGAAAAAGTCATCTGCCCCCAAAACAAACATATGTGTATTTGCGACATATGCTAGAGAAAACCACCTCATATTTGATTATAGAAACCACGATAAAGGAAGAGATATTCCTCTTTTTTTTTTTTTTTTTCATATAGATATATTGCATTAAGCTATGTTAAACTGCTTTCTCTTCTGTCCTTTTTTTTTTTTTTTTTTTTAAACCAAAAACCACAGAGAGTAACCAAAAACAGGCAAGCACTCACCTGGAGATGACCAGAGCTGGGTATGGGGAAGACCGCTCCGCTCCCGTTCACTGTGAGGGAATTCCCACTGTGAGGGAGTCTATGAGCGATATTTAAAGCTCCCCGCCCATGACGTCACCACCCACCACGCATCTGCATCGTAGGCCGGCGATCGTATTGCGCATGTGCGGTTTGACGAGAATCCGCCGTACTGCGCATGCGCGAGCCAAGCCTCGGTCTCGAGGAGTCTACTGCACATGCGCGAACAGCACAAACGGCCGCACCCGGAAGTGCTGAGGCGAGCTGGAACGCACCAGCGCTCCAGCCGCCATGAGGGGTGAAAACGATCCCAAAAATGACCACCTTTGATCGTAACAAGAGCCGGGGGGGGCCTAGGGGGAGACAGACTATACAAATAAAACACTGCCATGGAGACAAAAATGATGCTTCCGACCTTGCCAGCCGTTGATGCGTCCAGAAGTTCCGGCATACAGAGGCGACCATCCCTCCACCAAAGGGGTAAACTTCAGCCTCTAAACGCTACTCACTCGCCCATGGCTGGGCCCTGAGCTGCACCGCAAGAGGTATGCCCTGATCTTGGATCCATCCGACCGGACGCGAACATCTTGTGTAGGTCCATTGGAGGAGGACAAAAAAGGAACGCAGTAGCTAGTGGTGAGTACTCATTTATGGGAATGGGGTCCTATAGCATTGGAGAGGAGGCGGGGTTAACCCACACGTAGGCTGCCATGGAGTCTGTCAGGAAAAATAGGATTTTTTAAAACAGCTTACCTGTAAAATCCTTTTCTTTCGAAGGACATCACGGGACACAGAGCCACAGTAATTACTGATGGGTTATATAGGTATCACTGGTGATTGGACACTGGCACACCCTATCAGGAAGTTCAACCCCCTATATAATCCCTCCCCCTTGCAGGGATACCTCAGTTTTGTAGCCAAGCAATATAGTGTATTAGAAGAGGGGCGGGACCTCTGTGTCCCGTGATGTCCTTCGAAAGAAAAGGATTTTACAGGTAAGCTGTTTTAAAAAATCCTATTTTCTTTCTCGAACATCACGGGACACAGAGCCACAGTAATTACTGATGGGATGTCCCAGAGCAATGCTACCTGAGGGGGGGGAACCACGACCAAGTAGGGTGCTATCAGACCTGAGGACCCTGTACCGCTGCCTGCAGCACACTACGCCCAAAGGCGATATCCTCATGCCTTCTCACATCCACCTGATAGAATCTGGTGAATGTATGAACTGAAGACCAGGTTGCGGCCTTGCAGATTTGAGCCATAGAGGCCCGGTGATGCACTGCCCAAGAAGCACCAATAGCCCTTGTGGAATGTGCCCTGATCTGAAACGGAGGAATCTTCTGTTTCAAACCGTAAGCTTGAATGATCAACTGTCGAATCCATTTAGAAATGGTAGCTTTTGACGCTGCCTGTCCTCTATTGGGACCCTCTGGCAGCACAAACAAAACATCCGTCTTGCGGATCTGAGCAGTTGCCCCTAGATAGGCCTTAACTGCTCTTACTACATCCAACGAATGTAGATATCTCTCTTCCGGAGAACAGGGATCTGGAAAAAAGGAAGGTAGAACAATGTCTTGGTTTAAATGAAAATCAGAAACCACCTTCGGTAAAAAACTAGGATGAGGGCGTAGTACCACTCTATCCTTGTGTATAATCAAATAAGGCTCCTTACAGGAAAGAGCTGCTAATTCTGATACTCTTCTAGCAGAAGAGATGGCCACCAGAAAAATTAATTTCCTTGTCAACAAGACCAAAGGAATCTGACTTATTGGTTCAAAAGGCTGTTTCTGTAACACAGCCAGGACCAAATTCAAGTCCCAGGGGTTTAGGGGCGCTTTAACCGGAGGATTAAGACGCATCACCCCCTGCATAAAGTTTCGGACCAAAGAATGCGAAGCAAGTGGCCGCTGAAATAATACTGATAAAGCAGAGACCTGGCCCTTGATGGTACTCAAGGCCAGCTTCATCTCTAATCCCATCTGTAGAAAATCAAGGATTCTACCTATGACATATTTCCTGGGATGCCAACCTCTGGATTCACACCAGGTTATATAAGCCTTCCAGACTCTATGATAAATCATCCTGGAAGCTGGCTTCCTTGCATTAATCAAGGTAGATATGACAGGACCTGAGAGCCCACGACTCTTCAGAACGTGGGTCTCAATAGCCAAACCGTCAAATTTAGCGTTTGTAAGGCAGGATGGAACACTGGACCTTGAGATAACAGGTCTGGGTGTACCGGTAGGGTCCACGAGGAACCCACCGTCATCCTTACTATTTCTGCATACCAAGTCCTTCTGGGCCAAGCGGGGGCCACCAGAAGTACCGACTTCCTTTCCTGCCTGATCCTGCGAAGGAGTCGTGGTAGTAGCAGAATAGGCGGGAATGCGTAAATCAGTGAGAACCGATGCCACGGAATCACCAACGCATCCGTCCCGCATGCAAGAGGATCTTTTGTCCTTGCCACAAATCTGTCTATCTTTTTGTTGAATCGGGATGCAAAGAGATCTACATCTGGAACCCCCCATCTTTGGCATATGGCCCAAAAGACGTCGGGATGCAGAGACCATTCCCCTGGAAGTAACTGCTGGCGACTTAGATAGTCCGCCTGCCAATTCTCTATTCCCGGGATGAAAACTGCCGATATGCATGGCACATGCATCTCTGCCCAGACTAAGATCTGGTCCACCTCTTTTTGATCAGCTCGGCTCCGGGTGCCTCCCTGATGATTGACATAAGCCACTGCTGTGGCATTGTCGGACTGGATCCTGACCGGACAACCCTGTAGCCTGATAGTCCAGGCCCTTAGAGCTAGATGTATCGCCCGGATCTCCAGAATGTTGATGGGTAAGGTCCTCTCTGTCTTGGACCAGCCTGTTCCAGAACTGCTCCCCAACCTGACAGACTGGCATCTGTTGTTACCACCGTCCAGGTAACCGGTAGAAAGGATTTCCCCTTCTGCAGGTTTTCGGGTATGAGCCACCAATTGAGGCTCTGACTCACCGCATGCGACAGGTGCATCGGAAAGTCTAATGCCTGAACCTTCTTGTTCCAGGTCGACAGAATACTGTGTTGCAGCATTCTTGAGTGAAACTGAGCATAGGGAACTGCTTCGAATGAAGACACCATCTTCCCTAGTAGCCTCATACAAAGGCGGACTGAGGGACCCTTCTTGGTCCTTACTGTCAGAATCAACTCTCTCAAAGCAGTGATCTTTGCCTGAGGTAGAAATATTTTCTCCTGGCTTCTTACTGGTTTTAGGAAAGACTTTTCTAAGTTGAGGATCCAACCTAGGTGTTCTAGATACCTGACCGTGGTCCTCAAGTTTCCATTCAAAGAGGCTACCGACCGGTCTAGCAAGAGCAGGTCGTCTAGGTATGCTATGACAGCTATACCCTGAGCCCTTAATCTGGCCAGAGGAGAAGCCACGATCTTTATGAATACTCGAGGTGCAGTGGCTATCCCGAAAGGCAGAACCACAAACTGGAAATGGCGCCCTCCTACCTCGAAGCGCAGAAACTTCTGATGAGCAGGAAAAATGGGCACATGCAGATATGCATCTCTGATGTCTATTGATGCCAGAAATTCTCCTCCCTGCAGGGTGGGAACTACTGTTCGAATTAATTCCATGCGGAAGGATTGGATCCTTAGGAATCGGTTCAGATCCCTTAAGTCAAAAATGGGCCTGACATCCCCATTTGGCTTTTGGACCGTAAAAAGGTTGGAATAAAAGCCCAATCCCTGGTCCTTTGCGGGAACTATCATATTGACCTCCTGCGACAAAAGTCGCTCTGACGCTAGAAGGAGCGACTGCTTCTTCTCTGGGTCTCTGATCTGAGGAACCGAGGAGAAGGGAATTCCTGAAACTCCAGCTTGTACCCTAAGGTTACCGTGGAGATTACCCATCTGTCCTGGAAGTCCTCGTGCCAGAGCTCTGAGAACTGTCGCAGTCTTCCCCCCACTCGAGTGAGCGGGGGCGCCCCCTCATGCAGAGGTCTTAGTGTTTTGCCTAGTAGGCTTCTTTCCCCAGGACTTCTTTTGTCCCTGGGATTGACTCTTGTCTCTGGACCCCAATGGAGGCGGCCGTCGAGACTGCCTGGAGGCTGAAGCCTCCGGCGCTGGGGAAAGAGTCCGTTTGAAAGAGGGACGCTTACTCTTCTTCTTGACAGGTAAGAGAGTGCTTTTCCCACAAGAGATTTTCTTGATATAGTTATCCAAGTCCTCTCCAAACAACCTTTCACCACGGAAGGGAAACCCAGCCAGAAGCTTCTTACATGGTGCTTCGGCTGACCAGTTTTTCAACCATAAGATTCTACGTATATGCACCAACCCCAGTGAAAGACGGGAGGTTTGCACGATAGAATCTCTAATGGCGTCAACCACAAAGCATAAGGCCGCTGGAAGGTTAGCAAACCCCTGGGCCTGCTGTTCAGGTAATACTTTGATGACCTGCTTAACATGGTCTCTTAAGTATTGACAGACTCCAATCGCTGCTACTGCAGGTTGGGCCACTGATCCTGCTAAGGAGAAAACATCCTTCAATAGGGATTCCATCCTTTTATCTACAGGATCCCTGAGCATCTGAGCATTGTCTACAGGACAAGTCAGGCTATTATTTATGGAGGAAATGGCGGCATCAATAGCCGGTATTCCCCACATTTTAATAAACTTTTCTTCCATCAGATAAAGTGTTGAAAACTTTCTCAGCGGAAAAAAACATTTGTCCGGGTGATCCCACTCAGAATAAATGAGCTTTTCAAGTAAAGTATGAACAGGAAAAGCATGTGCTGCTTGGAAAGGTTTCAGTGACCCCAAAGCAGAAGAGGATTCTTTAGTAGTTTCAGGTATGGGCAACTTAAATGTGGATCGGACCAATCCAGTGAGGATCTGCACTAAGACTTTCTCCTCTTGGTAAGTCGCAGAGGGTCCCTCTCCACCTGATTCCCCCGAAGCGGAATCATCCATCCCATCCCGATCCTCTGAAAGGGATTCATCTCCTTTATCCCAGAGCTCCTCTGTCTGAGGGTCTTGGGGAGCAGAGGAAGGCCTTGTGCGTTTTCTTCCACTGAGTGAAGACGTAATCACGGCCATTAATCTTTCCTCTAGACCATTAATGGTTGAGGAAAAAACCTCTTGTGTAATATATACAGGGGCTGAAGTGCCAGAAGCAGGTGTAGCCCCTGACCCCGATGGCTCTCCCTGGCTAGCCGTCCCTGGCCCATCTTTAGGGGGGGAGGATGCTGCCGACAGGGGGCCCTCAGAACCTGAACGAGATCCCCTAGTGTCTCTGGTTCCTGGGGTGCTTGAACCTCTTCTACCCATAGTGCAAAGCAACAAGGTGTGAGGTATACAAATGAACACTGCCCGCTGAGCGATGTAGTCTGGCTAAAAGCCTTGCTACCCAATGCTCAGTCTGGTGTTACTTCAGTAAATGCTGCCTAGGAGAATGCCTGTGTCCCACCTTACATGCGACCGTCAGCTCTGTGTCTCTCAGAAGGCTGAGTGCACCTGTACAGAGTGCCTTTAATAGCCTGCAGCTGGCCTGAGTGGGAGTCTAAGCACCTGTGCTGACGTCCCGCCCCCTCCTCTACCGCCCCCCCCTCGAGTTTTGAAAAAAACGAGCGCTTCCCGCACTGCCGACTCTCCTGTCATGCTTGCTTCTGGAGAAAGGCTGGGGATGGGGGGGGAGAAGGAGGGAGACTGGTAACAAGATTTGCCTGAACGGCTATCTTCAGAGATGGTGGCCATTAGGCCGCAGAGCCCGGGTGGTATAACCACTTTCTAGACCCCTGTGGCCCCTCTCTAGCCTGGGGGGGGGGGACATTCAAACATGAGAAATCCCCCTTTCCACCTTACCTGCTTGCAGCCTGCTTTGAGATGCTGGGAATAATCAGCACTGAACACCTGAGACAGTCAGTCAGCATGTGTAGGTTTGTGCACTTGGCAACCCCCGGTGGTCACAATAGGCATAGCATGCATTTACCTTAAAGGAGAAAAACCACTAGAACTCAAAAATTCTGTGGAATCTCCTCTTACCTTATCCAGCCGCAGGGTGCTGTTTACACAGACCCAATCTTCACCTCTCACGGTGGGCTCCGTTTGAAAAAACCGTCAGAGACTGGGGCCCCCATCAGTAGGGGGATCCAACAGTTCTGGGACCGTAAAGCACCTCGCCAGAAATTAGGAAGTTTAAAGCCATTTTCTGATCTGCGGGGTCCAGCTCTCTAAAAAGAGAAGCATTACGGGTAAAACCTTGTTTCTTCGGACACGAGGCCCGGGTACCATTCAATTCGGCCATGAAAAGACACTTTGAATGGATCCGGTTCGCCTGGCTTGCCCCAGTATAGGATCTTAGGATATTCCCTTTGGAGCTCAGCACAGGACATCTTTACACGTCCATCACCTAAGACACTGGCGTAAAAACTGAGGTATCCCTGCAAGGGGGAGGGATTATATAGGGGGTTGAACTTCCTGATAGGGTGTGCCAGTGTCCAATCACCAGTGATACCTATATAACCCATCAGTAATTACTGTGGCTCTGTGTCCCGTGATGTTCGAGAAAGAAAGTGTTTTTTTTGTTTTTTTTAATTGGAATTCCAACTTTTTATCCGTTAGATCCCTAAGCATTTGAGCATTGTCTGCCGGACAAGTCAAACTCTTATTCACAGAGAAAATAGCAGCGTTAATTGCTGGTATACCCCACTTTTAGTGAATTTTCTCCTCCATAGGATAAAGTGTGAAAAAACTTTTTAGGAGGCAAAAAAATTCTTATCTGGGTGATCCACTTAGATACAAAAAGCTTTTCCAGCAATGAATGGACAGGAAAGGCATGTACAGCTTGAGGAGGCTTTAGCGAACCCACTCAGTTAAGGGTACATAAATGTGGAGCGGACCATTCAGCAAGAAATTGCACCATCAATCTTACAGATTGTGAAAGCTGATCCCCCCCCCCCCCGCATTTGACACCTCAGAAGAGGAGTCATCAGAAATGCATCTTCTCCTGCCCCTAGTTCCTCAGTTTGAGGGTCCTGGGTAATGGAAGAGAACCTGTCACATTTTGTCCCACACTGGGATGCGATTAAAGCCGCTAACCTTTTTTTTCAATCCTATCATGGCTGAGGAAAAAAGACCTTTTTAGTAACATAAACAGGGGCTGCAGTGTTGAAAACAGTTGCAAACATTTCATGGCCTCGATGCTCACTCTGACCAGCCACCCCATCACAGGGAAGGATGCCATTGTAGAGATGAGTAGGCTTTCCAGAGCTTGAGGGAGACCCTTTAGCTCTTCTTTGGGTGTGTTTCAACCCCCTTCTGACCTTAGCACGATGCAAAAAAGCTGAGGTACTATCAGAAGAAATCGCATCCACTGCTTCAGCAATAGTCCAGCCACTGCTGCTGCTATTAACGCTCAGCCTGATTCGTTTAGTAAATGTGTCAAGGGAATGTCTGTGTCACCAACCTCTTATATGCCCCTTTTTTGCTATTGTGTCCCTCCGACATCTGCAGCCAGCAAAAAATTGAGCTTTTAAACATACTCCCGCGCTGGACGTTGGAGGACGCCAATGCTGCGCTAAACCCCGCCCCTTCCATCACATCGCTGCCCCCCCTCTCTTTCCAAAATAGGGATTGGCATGTGTGTGTGGGGGGGGGGGGGATGGTGAGGAGGAGACCTGTAACAAGCCGCCGTGCAGGGGCGGTGAAAAAACAGAGTGGCAACGCCGATCGTTTTTGGCTTCTCCCTTGCAGGAAGAGGGGGAGAGCTTTGTCCAGGTGGGAGGTGTTTCGTAGAAGAAAGTTGCCCCCCCAATCTTACCCGAGGTCTGAGCTGCTCGCCAGAAGGAAGCCTGCTGCTTCTGTGATACAACGTGATGTTTGAGGAAAGCATGAAAGGTACGTGCTCTATACAGCCAAGAGAAGCGTTACAGGCAAAACCTTGTTTCTTCCGCCACGAGGCCCGGGTATCATTCAATTCGGCCTGAAAAGACACTTTGAATGGATCCGGCTGCATAGCTGGCCCCAGCAAGGATTGCTCCAGTGGAGCTCAGCACAGCAAATCTTTACTCATGACCAACACTTTAGACACTGGTGAAAAATAAGGTACTCCCAGTAGTGGGAGGGGTTATATAGGGAGTGGACTTCCTGTCTTAGGGTGTGCCAGTGTCCATCACCTAAAGGTCGCCTATAACCCACATAATAACTACTATGGCTCTGTGTCCTGTGATGTACGATAAGAAAACAGAGGGGGATCATCTGTTACCACAGAAGTTGGAGAGAGGCCGCTGGCCAGACCCCACTACATTTTGACAAAAGAGGAACAGTGTTGCCTGCAGGTATCAAAGTGCTGGGGCCTTTAAAGGGACCATATGCTAAGCACTCTGACATAAGAGTCAGGCCTCAATGAGGTGGCCAGCAGCAAAGGAGAGGGTATGTTACAGACTGCTGAACTATATGGTGGCATAACTCCTTAGTTAGGATTGCCCCAGTAGAAGGCTTAGGAGGGGTTGCTCTCTACACCAAATGTTTGTTTTTGTGGTATACTTATTTCTTTTGTTCACCTATTTGCAACATATTTCTTGCCATTGTTTAACTGTTTGCTGTGTCATTACTGTTGTTCGTGTCTCTTTTGCCACCAGGGTACTGCACATACAGTACATCTGCAGCAAATATCCCCCACCCAGCCAGGTGTGTCACAGTGCATGGTGCTATTTTCAAAATTGTGAGAACAGGAATAAGGGACCCAAAAAAACTGCAGCTCCTTCAGGGTTAAGTGCTACAAAAACATATATACAGACACAGAAAGATATGCTGATTTCCTTTGGAAGATTAACAGGTAATTGATGGAAATTCTGGCATTGGTTGACAGACATATTGGCTCTAACACAGATATAGACTGATTGACAATGATGTCTGGATTTGCATTATTAGACAGACTGGCAATGTCACTGAGGAACATAAATATCGGTAGAATGATTTACACCAATAATGAGCTTGACATTGGCACAAACATAACAACATAAATAGACACGAATGGACCTAGGTAGATATATACCAATAGACAAATAGATCTGAATTGACATACAAGATAGTTAGCAAGAAGAGATAGGTATTGATGGGCAGACATAATTGTGCTGATGTCCATAATAATTTGCATTAAGGATCAAGGTCATTAGTAGGTGAGGTAGGAGCTCCTGGTAAAGGCCAATATGTAACCCAACCAGAAAAAGCCTAATTAGAGCTCAGCAAACACACCAACATTCTATTCATAATACATGAGAGGATGGCTTCTGTAAACATTGAAATATAACATATACCGTATATACTCGAGTATAAGTCGTTCCGAGTATAAGTCGAGGCCCTAATTTACCACAAAAAAATGGGAAAAACTTATTGACCCGAGTATTAGACGAGGGTGAGAAATGCACAGCTACTGTAAGTGGAAAAGAGGGTCAACAATGCCCATTTGCAGCATCACTGTGCCCATTTGCATGCCTCACTGTGCCCATTTGCAGCCATAGGTCCCCTGAACTTCAAACTCGGTAGTTAAGGGTTCCTAGATGCCCCCTAGCTGCAGCCAAAATTTGGGGTCTCTGAACCCAAAGGGTCCTGAAATGACATTGCTGCAGATAGACACAGTTGACCGAATTTGGGGCCCCGTATCTCGGGGCCACTTAGTGCTAAGAACCCCAAATTTGGTGTGCAAACCCAGTGGAACTAGCACCATACAATTTCCAAAGCTGGGGTTTCTAGCACCAAGTGGCCCCGAGATACAGGGCCCCAAAAATCAGTTCAGAAAATGTCAAGCACTTTTCTGCAGCAGAGAATGACATTTTCCGAACCAGTTTTGGGGCCCCGTATCTCAGGGCCACTTGGTGCTAGGAACCCCAGCTTTGGATATGCTATGGTACCAGTTCCACTGGGTTTACCCACCAAATCTGGGGTTCCTAGCACCAAGTGGCCCTGAGATATGGGGCCCCAAAATCGGTTCAGAAAATGTCAAGCACTTTTCTGCAGCAGAGAATGACATTTTCCGAACCGATTTTGGGGCCCCGTATCTCGGGGCCACTTAGTGCTAGAAACTTCAGCTTTGGATATGTTGTGGTACTAGATCCACTGGGTTTGCATACCAAATTTGGGGTTCCTAGCACTAAGTGGCGCTGAGATACGGGGCCCCAAAGTCGGTTCGGAAAATGACATTATTTGCTGCAGAAAAGTGCTTGACTCCAGTATAAGTCAAGGGGGGCACTTTCAGCACAAAAAAATGTGCTGAAAAATTCGACTTATACTCGAGTATATACGGTATACTTTATTAATACACAAACTCTTAAAAAAACATCATGGTGAAATTTAAAGCCCCCAACTACCGGTATATCGTCAAGATATGCAAAGATCATAATCTTTTGTATATATATATATATATATATATATATATATATATATATATATATATATATATATATATACACACACATACAAATTAGGAAACAATATACATGCAATATATTTTTAAGAGTTTGTGTATTACGACAGTGTATGTGCTGTATTTCATTGGTCACAGCCGCCTCATCCTCCCCTTCTTCATATTACTTTATATTTCATGTATTATGAGTAGAATGTTGGGGGGTTTGTTGAGCTCTAATCTGGCTTTTTGTAGTTGGGTTACATAACCGTTAACCCCACACCTGCTGGAGAAGGTGTCCAGTGGGAGCTAAACCCCACAGCTGCTGGCTGCATCTATATACTATGTAACCAGCCAGAGCTACTGGATCTTTTAATGGGGGACACTAGTTCTAGTTACCCTGGTGACATCCAGGAATTCCCTCACTTTGAAGGGATTACCTCTCACTTACTCTTTTTGCTAGGGGGCAGAAAGTGAAGGGAAATCTCCCCAATAGGACACAGGTAGCAAAAAATAATTAAATAAATATTATAGGGTTAAAAACCCTCCTTTACTCTATCCAAAATGAAAAAAAAAAACTTGCCTTTAGTTCTACTTTAAACACAGAATTTGTGTTTACTACCACCTGTTGTACTCTGAATTCTTTTCTTTAGCTATTATGCACTGATATATAATGCATTAGAAAATGTGGAACCAGTTACCTGCATCATTTAGCGTATTATCATGCCTATCTGTATTTAAAGGTACTCTACCCTGATTTTGTCTCTGCTCTCTTTTAGGCTAAAATAAAAGCTGTGCCTGACAACTGATTGTCCAATCATCATCAGGAGATTTCAGCAGTGGGAGCTCCTCAACCTGATTGTACACTATCTTCTGCAGCTTAGTATGTCCAATAAGGTATGCTTTATAGTGTAACCATGTATCCGGTTTGCTTCATTCACAAGGACCACATCCTTCCTGCAAAACATTTCAATTATCTACATCATCAGTGACATCTGCAGTCAAGCACACACAGCACACTCCCCAGTATCCAGTTTACAATTAAATATTTGTTATTTGAAATGTATGTAAATGTTTTTGTATTGAGGATGGAGTTCACTGGGCTGTGCTTTCATTTGTCCAACATCATCCATAGTCCATCGTTGAGTTCCCTATTCAATCAATGGTGAGCCATATTCCATTTTAGACAGGGAGTTCCCTTTTTAAGTTTACCACTGTTTATTCACAGTGGTCATTTGTTGGGCTGCTTCCCTGCCTCGTAATGGTCTGGAGTTTCCGGAGATGAGGTGGGCGGCTTCTGGAGCAGGACATAACGTCATTATGTTTCACGTCGTTATGCCATGATGTATGTAAATATACAGATATATATATATATATAGCAATAACCAAGTGTGGCGCTGGTGAAAAGGCAAAGTGGGTGAAAACCAGTGGTTTCTGTGAGAGAAACACCACCAAATGTATGACCATAGAGTGATATAGTATTCAAAAAGGATATATACAAGAAAAAAATTGGTCAATACTTTAAATGTGTAACAGGGTGGAATGTTATAGAACAGACCCCAAGTTAATCCAAAAACAACAATGCAAAAAATACCATAATCAAACAGTATTCAAAGAAAATGTAAAATATAAAAATTATTATTAGGCGGTGACCCAATATATATTAAGTGTGTAGCTCTGTAGGGGACGTAATGTCCATGTGTGAGAAATAGAAGTGTCCCAAAATGCTACAGAGATAAACAAATAAAGGTATGGTGTACAAAATGTGAGTCTATTTGTTGAAGAGGTGCAATACTTCAGGCGGACCTCACAGCCCTTGAGATGTAAGCCGGCTTCCTGTGTAGAAGTTGAGGGGTAGCCTTAAGGGTGAATCCTTTACTTATGTAGATAATATCATCATCAATAGAGAACGACAAAAAGTTGCCCTTACCAGAGAGGGTGGACTCACAGGCCGTTGGCGGTGAGTCAGACAGGCTTATACCGTCAAGCGGTGTGGGATGGTGCTCCGTAAGAAGACTTGGTAAGAAGACTTGGTGTGGAATCCCATCAAGGGTCCTCAGATGATGTGTTAGTATGGAAACAGGAGCATCCACGGGTCAGCTTCGATCGCCGGTTGGTCGTTTCCTCAGTGGTTCATCCCGTATATCATTAAATAAGAGAAAGAAAAAGGCTTCCACATGGTGTAAATCCTTATTTTCCAAAAGGTATAGTGGCACTTTATTCAAATATATACTCCGAAAAATTTACAAACAGGGGCGGTAAAACCTCGGTTCAGAGTATAAATTAAATATAAAAAACAATTAAAAATGGTCTAAAAACAGCGCAGTGAGTAGTGGTGGGGTATAAACATAGAGACCCGACGCGTTTCGCCCTCCAAGGCTTCTGCTGGGGTACCCCAGCAGAAGCCTTGGAGGGCGAAACGCGTCGGGTCTCTATGTTTATACCCCACCACTACTCACTGCGCTGTTTTTAGACCATTTTTAATTGTTTTTTATATTTAATTTATACTCTGAACCGAGGTTTTACCGCCCCTGTTTGTAAATTTTTCGGAGTATATATTTGAATAAAGTGCCACTATACCTTTTGGAAAATAAGGATTTACACCATGTGGAAGCCTTTTTCTTTCTCTTATTTAATGATATACGGGATGAACCACTGAGGAAACGACCAACCGGCGATCGAAGCTGACCCGTGGATGCTCCTGTTTCCATACTAACACATCATCTGAGGACCCTTGATGGGATTCCACACCAAGTCTTCTTACCAAGTCTTCTTACGGAGCACCATCCCACACCGCTTGACGGTATAAGCCTGTCTGACTCACCGCCAACGGCCTGTGAGTCCACCCTCTCTGGTAAGGGCAACTTTTTGTCGTTCTCTATTGATGATGATATTATCTACATAAGTAAAGGATTCACCCTTAAGGCTACCCCTCAACTTCTACACAGGAAGCCGGCTTACATCTCAAGGGCTGTGAGGTCCGCCTGAAGTATTGCACCTCTTCAACAAATAGACTCACATTTTGTACACCATACCTTTATTTGTTTATCTCTGTAGCATTTTGGGACACTTCTATTTCTCACACATGGACATTACGTCCCCTACAGAGCTACACACTTAATATATATTGGGTCACCGCCTAATAATAATTTTTATATTTTACATTTTCTTTGAATACTGTTTGATTATGGTATTTTTTGCATTGTTGTTTTTGGATTAACTTGGGGTCTGTTCTATAACATTCCACCCTGTTACACATTTAAAGTATTGACCAATTTTTTTCTTGTATATATCCTTTTTGAATACTATATCACTCTATGGTCATACATTTGGTGGTGTTTCTCTCACAGAAACCACTGGTTTTCACCCACTTTGCCTTTTCACCAGCGCCACACTTGGTTATTGCTTTTACTTTTACAACGGTCAGATTGTTGTGTTGGCTGCTCTTTTTGTTTAGTTTGGGAGTTGGCGCAATTTCTACACCTTTTATATATATATATATATATATACATATAGATATATACAGATATATCTCTATATATAGATATATATATATCTATATATAGATATATATACACACAGTATCTCACAAAAGTGCATACATCCCTCACATTTTTGTAAATATTTTATTATTTATTTTAATGTGACAACACTGCAGAAATGACACTTTGCTATAATGTAAAGTAGTGAGTGTACAGCTTGTATAACAGTGTAAATTTGCTGTCCCCTCAAAATAACTCAACACACAATCATTAATGTCTAAACCGCTGGCAACAAAAGTGAGTACACCCCTAAGTGAAAATGTCCAACTTGGGCCCAAAGTGTCAATATTTTGTGTGGCCACCATTATTTTCCAGCACTGCCTTAACCTTTTTGGGCATGGAGTTCACCAGAGCTTCACAGGTTGCCACTGGAGTCCTCTTCCACTCCTCCATGATGACATTACGGAGCTGGTGGATGTTAAAGACCTTGCGCTCCTCCACCTTCTGTTTGAGGATGCCCCACAGATGCTCAATAGGGTTTAGGTTTGGAGACATGCTTGGCCAGTCCATCACTTTTACCCTCAGCTTCTTTAGCAAGGCATTCATGGTTCCCTCAATGAACTGTAGCTCCCCAGTGCCGGTAGCACTCATGCAGCCCCAGACCATGACACTCCCAACACCATGCTTGACTATAGGAAAGACACACTTGTCTTTGTACTCCTCACATGGTTGCCGCCACACACGCTTGACACCATCTGAACCAAATAAGTTTATCTTGGTCTCATCAGACCACAGGACATGGTTCCAGTAATCCATGTCCTTAGTCTACTTGTGTTCAGCAAACTGTTTGCAGGCTTTCTTGTGCATCATCTTTAGAAAAGGCTTCTTTCTGGGATGACAGTCATACAGACCAATTTGATGCAGTTTGTGGCATATGGTCTGAGCACTGACAGGCAGACTCCCCCCCCCCCTTCAAACTCTGCAGCAATGCTGGCAGCACTCATACATGTATTTCCCAAAGACAACCTGTGGACATGATGCTAAGCACGTGCATATAACTTCTTTGGTCGACCATGGCGAGACCTGTTCTGAGTGGAACCTGTCCTGTTAAACCGCTGTATGGTCTTGTCCACCGTGCTGCAACTCAGTTTCAGGGTCTTGGTGATCTTCTTATAGCCTAGACCATCTTTATGTAGAGCAACAATTACTTTTTTCAGATCCTCAGAGAGTTCTTTGCCATGAGGTGCCATGTCGAACTTCCGGTGACCAGTATGAGAGAGTGAGAGCGATAACACCAAATTTAACACACCTGCTCCCCATTCACACCTGAGACCTTGTAACACTAAGTAGTCACATGACACCGGGGAGGGAAAATGGCTAATTGGGCCCAATTTGGACATTTTCACTTAGAGGTGTACTCACTTTTGTTGCCAGCGGTTTAGACATCAATGACTGTATGTTGAGTTATTTTGAGGGGACAGCAAATTTACACTGTTGGGGTTCCACAGGGGACAGTTCTCTCTCCCCTTGTTTTTACTGTCTATACCACTGATTTAAGCTACCAGACAGAGTCCTGCCTTCTTCAGAAGTTATCTGATGACTCTGCGGTAGTGGGATGTATCAGGGATGGGGAAGAGACTGAGTATAGGACTATGGTGGAGAACTTTGTCACAAGGTGCAAGGTTAATCATCTGTATCTAAATGTGACAAAGACAAAGGAGCTGGTTGTGGATTTCAGAAGGAGGAAGCCACCAGTGACCCCAATCTCTATCCGAGGAGTGGATGTGGAGGTAGTAGAGAGTTGCAAGTATCTGGGGGTACACATAGATAATAAGCTGGACTGGAGCAAGAACACTGAGGTGCTCTATAGGAAGGGCCAGAGCTGCCTCTACTTTTTGAGGAGACTGAGGTCCTTTAACATCTGCCGGACGATGCTGAAGATGTTTTATGAGTCTGTGGTGGCCAGCGCTCTCCTGTATGCAGTGGCATGCTGGGGAAGCAGGCTTAGGGTGTCCGACACCAACAGATTCCACAAACTGATTCGCAAGGCCAGTGATGTTGTTGGATTGGAGTCTTTTACAGTGTTGGAGAGGAGAATGTTGTTCAAGTTATGTTCTATCTTGAACAACTCCTCCCACCCACTCCACAATACACTGGTCAGTCTGCGGCGTACCATCAGTGACAGATTGTTACACCCACAATTCACCACAGAGCGACACAGGAAATCATTTTTGCCAATGGCGATCAAGATATACAGTATAATTCTTTTCCGTGAAGGCTGGAGATGAAGATTTAATTCTGGTTGTTTATGATCAGGATTTTGTGTTGTTTTTATAGTATGTTGTTATTGTGTTGATTATTATCTGGAGTGGTGTTAGAGAAAGTGGTGTATTATTTGTATTTGGTAGTTTGCCTGTTATTTTAATCTGTGTTATTTATTCTATGTTGTATTTTAATTGTATAAATGTTTTATTTGTAGTGAAGTTTTCATTTTGTTATTTGGTGTTAATGGCTGTTATTGGTCATTTTGTTGTGTTTTTGCATCTTGTTCAGTCTATTGTTGTGTTCTTGTGTTGTCTTTGTTAAGTGTGTCTGTGTCTTAACAATTTCCCAATTTCCCTTTGGGATTACTAAAGTATTCTATGTTCTGTATTATACAAGCTGTAGCCTCACTACTTTACATTGTAGCAAAGTGTCATTTCTTCAGTGTTGTCACATGAAAATATATAATAAAATATTTACAAAAAATGTGTGTGTGTGTGTGTGGGGGGGGGGGTACTCACTTTTGTCAGATACTGTGCTACTGTGTGTGTGACTGTATGTGTGTGTATATGTATATATATATATATATATATATATATATATATATATATATATATATATATATATATATATATATATACACACACATACACAGTATCTCACAAAAGTGGGTATACCCCTCACATTTTTGTAAATATTTTATTATATCTTTTAATGTGACAACACTGAACAAATGACACATTGCTACAATGTAAACTATTGAGTGTACATGTCATGGACATACTACTTCCAGACCTGTAACAGGGCTCAGGCGCATCCCCACCAACAGGTTCCTAGTAACGAACAGGCGTACGCCAATGCGCATGTGCCGATCGCGGAGATCGCACGCAGTGACGCGGCTTTGGCGCCCAGTGGCCTTTAAGAGGGGCTTCCACCATTCAGCTCTTGCTGTTTGATCTGCAGCTTCACCTGTGACCTGTTCCTGTAATCAGCATCCGATCACCTGACCTGGCTCTCTGATCACGCTGCTCTCTCCAATCCTGAACCTTGGCTTTCCATAACTCTGATTCTGTTTACCTGCCTGCCTAATCTCCTGTTACCAGAAACCAGCCTGAACTTGACTATTCCTTGCCTGCCGATTCTGTTGAACTGATCCACTGTGTATGACCCGGCTTGTCTGACCTTGCTTCTGCCTGCTGTGTGTACCCTGCTGACCTGCATCCAGCTTACCTGCATCCTTGTGACAAAGTTCTCCACCATAGTCCTATACTCAGTCTCTTCCCCATCCCTGATACATCCCACTACCGCAGAGTCATCAGATAACTTCTGAAGAAGGCAGGACTCTGTCTGGTAGCTTAAATCAGTGGTATAGACAGTAAAAACAAGGGGAGAGAGAACTGTCCCCTGTGGAACCCCAACAGTGTAAATTTGCTGTCCCCTCAAAATAACTCAACACACAGCCATTAATGTCTAAACCGCTGGCAACAAAAGTGAGTACACCCCTAAGTGAAAATGTCCACATTGGGCTCAAAGTGTCAATATTTTGCATGGCCACTATTATTTTCCAGCACTGCCTTAACCCTCTTGGGTATAAACCAGAGCTTCACAGGCTGCCACTGGAGTCCTCTTCCACTCCTCCATGACAACATCACGGAGCTGGTGGATGTTAGGGACCTTGCGCTCCTCCAACCTTCCGTTTAAGGATGCCCCACAGATGTTCGATAGGGTTTAGGTCTGGAGGCATGCTTGGCCAGTCCATCACCTTTACCTATAGCTCTTTTAGCAAGGCAGTGGTAGTCTTGGGGGGGTGTTTGGGGTCATTATCATGTTGGAATACTGTCCTGCGGCCCAGTCTCCAAGGGAGGGGATCATGCTCTGCTTCAGTATGTCACAGTATATGTTGGCATACATGGTTCCCTCAATGACCTGTAGCTCCCCAGTGTCGGCAGCACTCATGCAGCCCCAGACCATGACATTCCCACCACCATGCTTGACTGTAGGCAAGACACACTTGTCTTTGTACTCCTCACCTGGTTGCCGCAACACACGCTTGATACCATCTGAACCAAACAAGTTTATCTTGGTCCCATCAGACTACAGGACATGGTTCGAGTAATCCATGTCCTTAGTCAGCTTGTCTTCAGCAAACGATTTGCAGGCTTTCTTGTGCATCATCTTTAGAAGAGGCTTCCTTCTTGGACGACAGCCATGCAGACCAATTTGGGATGCAGTGTGGGGTGTATGGTCTGAGTACTGACAGGCTGACCCCCCCCCCCCCCACCCCTTCAACCTCAGCAGTATTGCTGGTGGCACTCATACCCCTGGTAATGATGCGGAGCACGTGCACTCAACTTCTTTGGTCGACCATGGTGAGGCCTGTTCTTTTTTTTTTCAATTATTTTATTTAACTATAGGACACATTCGAGAACATACAACTGGGTATTCCAAAAAGGACAAAAGGAACATAAAACATAACACACCATTGATTTTAAACATCCCAGATTTAGAACACAACATTATTTCAACCGGGCAGTATTTTGGGTTGCCATCTAAAGTAACTCTCCCATTCGGTGATAAAAAACTACTGAAAATATTATGTTGACTCCTGTACCTTCACCATGTAGTCGACAATGAACCCTATGTTCTGCCTCCTCTATAATCCCAGACCCGTCCTAATCCATTTTACAACATTATATAAAGAGAAGATTTAGACCCCAGGGACCCAGGTCCAAAAAAAAAAAAAAAAAGGGTAGGGTACACAAAAGAAAAAGAAACGGAAAACAGGGAAAGGAGGGGAAGGAAAATGTGAAGCCAATTTAAAACTCAAGTGTGCCCACATGTCGGTGTTGAGATGTAAACCTTAGATACCCACCCTAGCTATTCAAGTTATTGTCAAGGAGGGCTCTTCCCTCCTCTGAGGCCAGAAAAACATTCCATAACGACCAGTTTCTGGAGTAGCGCTCCTGCTGGTGTCGTGCAGAGAGAACCAAGTCTTCTAATTTGCTAATCTCTTTCACTTTATGTAACCACATCCCTATTGTTGGGGGTAGCGATGATTTTCCTGTCAGAGGGACACATGCCTTAGCGGTGTCTAAGAGGTGACATATAATAGATTCCTTATATACCTTTTCTGGTATGTGAGACGCATGAAGAAGAAAAAAGGCCGAGTTCTCTGGTATCGTATGGTCTGTAAAAATTTGAAGGATGCGTCTAACCTCTGTTCAGAAGTTTTTTAGTTTGGGACAGTTCCAAAAAATATGTAGCATGGTGCCTCTATCTTTCTGGCATCTCCAACACAGATCAGAGGAATCAGGGAAGATTCTCTTCAGTCTCGCTGGCATTCTATACCACCGAGTAAAGAGAAAAGTAAATGTGTAGCGCTATTAAACCCAATAAAATTAGAAATATAACCTTTTAAAGTTATATGAAAATTACTGTGTAACACATATCAAGTGAACAACGCAATAAAAATTTGTGTATAGCTTTTTAGGGTTATATGAGAATTAGTGTATGACACCTATCAAGTGAACATCACAATACACAAAAAATATAAATTAAATATATCTAAAAAAAAGTAACTAGAAAGGTATATAAGTGAAGTATCCCGAAGGGATGTGCTGAAGAGATAAATCCAAATTATTGGAAATGGTAAATGGTAAACAACGTGATTAATAAACAAAGTCCAGAAATGGCTGTCAGATATAGTTGTAGTAAAGAGTTCGAATTCGAAGAGTATTCCAAAACCACGATAGGGTAAAAGTCCAACCAAGACTAACATTTCATAGAAGCTCCAAAGATGAAATGAGAGAGCCACCACCACTACACTCACTACTTTACATTCTAGCAAAGTGTAATTTCTTTATTGTTTTGTCACATGAAAAGATATAAGAAAATAAATACAAAAATGTGAGGGGTGTACTTATTTTTGTGAGATACTGTATATTGTGAAGTTATTCTTCTGCTTTTTTTGATGGCAAAAAGCCCCAGAAGCAGGAGGGGCCCAGGCCAATTAAGGGGGCTCTATATTGGTGTAACATTAGCAAGCAGACTTAATTTCATCATGGTGGTTATAGTGTTCTTTAAGGAGCCCTTGTTATCAGTATACAATGGGAGGTATGGTATGATGTTAATTAATTATTTAAATAGTTTTTTTTGTTGATCCCGATTTGATCATAACATATGATTTTTACATTGGACCTTAAAGGAGAAGTACAGCCAAAGCTCATTTGGTTGTACTTCACCTGTGGATCACAAGAGTGCAGTTTGTTCTACATTCCTGTGACCAGTTTTCAGCCAACAGCGGGCTGAAGACCGCTGTCAGCTGACGTCACAGAGCCAATCCAGGCTGGGAAAAGATCATAACCATATGGTCGGGATCCACCCAGAAGCCTGGACTGTCACCTGGCTCAGCCCCTCAGCGAGCCACTGAGAGCCCCTGCCAGTCGCTCCTGCCCCCTCCATAGATCTCCAGTAAGTGTGGGGGGGCAGAGCAGAGAGGAGCATAGAGCAATGAGAAATGAGCAATCAGTGGTCTATGATCGCTCGGTTCTCAGTCTTAAAGCCGACAGGAAATAGATGCAGAATTGGATCAATGGTGCATCCACCTAGGTAAGTATGATTCTTAAGAATTTATTCTCAAACGTCTCTTTTAAGACACTTCATATTCATATTTATGGGACTGTATATGGCCCTTAAGCAATTTACCACCCTACATACAGTATTTTCCAATATATTTTTATAAATTATAGGGAAATATGAGGCCCTGTGGACCATGTGGCCCCCAGTTGGGCTGGTGCAAGAGGCCCCTATTCTGTGGTTAAGATGTAGGCATTCATCATTAGAAACATTGTCTTGCTTTTAATTTTGTAATCAATGTAATATTGGGTTGTTGCTTTTCAGGTGGTAGGTCTGTTGACCCCATACGATCATTTTAAGCCCCTATTAATATGATATTTTACAAACATGCTTTGATTTGCATTGCAGATAACAGTTCCCCTACTATTCCTGATGAAGCAGGCTTAGACCCGAGAAACGCTTTGAATTTTGGTTCTCCCGATACATATTTGAATCAAAAAATTAAATCATGTACTGTAAAATAATTTAAATGTAAAAATTAGTATTGGGATTTCTGGGGTAGATCTATGCATGTTAAGGTTATAAGTATGTGGAACAGCAATTAACAAGTTTTTATATGATTCTTATGATATGAATAAAAACATCTGATTACAATCAATATTGTTGTGACTTGATACCTAAAAAGTCCTGTATGTTTTCTTTGTTAGGGTTTCTTTATGCATATCCAATCTGGGATGTTGTACCTTAACCACTTCAGCCCCGGAACGATTTACCCCCTTCCTGACCAGAGCACTTTTTACAATTTGGCACTGCGTCGCTTTAACTGCTAATTGCGCGGTCATGCAATTCTATACCCAAACTAAATTTGCGTCCTTTTCTTCCCACAAATATAGCTTTCTTTTGATGGTATTTGATCACCTCTGCCTTTTTTATTTTTTGCGCTATAAACGGAAAAAGACCGAAAATTTTGAAAAAAAATGATATTTTCTACTTTTTGTTATAAAAAAAATCCAATAAACTCAATTTTAGTCATACATTTAGGCCAAAATGTATTCGGCCACATGTCTTTGGTAAAAAAAATGTCAATAAGCGTATATTTAGTGGTTTGCGCAAAAGTTATAGCGTCTACAAACTAGGGTACATTTTCTGGAATTTACACAGCTTTTAGTTTATGACTGCCTATGTCATTTCTTGAGGTGCTAAAATGGCAGGGCAGTACAAACCCCCCCCCCCAAATGACCCCATTTTGGAAAGTAGACACCCCAAGGAAATTGCTGAGAGGCATGTTGAGCCCATTGAATATTTTTTTTTTGTCCCAAGTGATTGAATAATGACAAAAAAAAAAAACAATTACAAAAAGTTGTCACTAAATGATACATTGCTCACACAGGCCATGGGCATATGTGGAATTGCACCCCAAAATACATTCAGCTGCCTCTCCTGAGTTTGGGGATACCACATGTGTGGGACTTTTCGGGAGCCTAGCCGCGTACAGGGCCCCGAAAACCAAGCACCACCTTTAGGATTTCTAAGGGCGTAAAGTTGTGATTTCACTCCTCACTACCTATCACATTTTTGAAGGCCATAAAATGCCCAGATGGCACAAAACCCCCCCCAAATGACCCCATTTTGGAAAGTAGACACCCCAAGCTATTTGCTGAGAGGCATGTTGAGTCCATGGAATATTTTATATTTTGACACAAGTTGCGGGAAAGTGACAATTTTTTTTTTTTTCACAAAGTTGTCACTAAATGATATATTGCTCAAACATGCCATGGGCATATGTGGAATTACACCCCAAAATACATTCTGCTGCTTCTCCTGATACGGGGATACCACATGTTTAGGACTTTTTGGGATCCTAGCCGCGTACAGGGCCCCGAAAACCAAGCACTGCCTTCAGGATTTCTAAGGGCGTAAAGTTGTGATTTCACTCCTCACTACCTATCACATTTTTGAAGGCCATAAAATGCCCAGATGGCACAAAACCCCCCCAAATGACCCCATTTTGGAAAGTAGACACCCCAAGCTATTTGCTGAGAGGCATGTTGAGTCCATGGAATATTTTATATTTTGACACAAGTTGCGGGAACGTGACAATTTTTTTTTTTTTGCACAAAGTTGTCACTAAATGATATATTGCTAAAACATGCCATGGGCATATGTGGAATTACACCCCAAAATACATTCTACTGCTTCTCCTGAGTACGGGGATACCACATGAGTGGCACTTTTTGAGAGCCTAGCTTCATACGGGGCCCCGAAATCCAATCACCGCCTTCAGGATTTCTAAGGGCGTAAATTTTTGATTTCACTCCTCACTACCCATCACAGTTTCGAAGGCCATAAAATGCCAAGATAGCACAAAACCCCCCACAATGACCCCATTTTGGAAAGTAGACACCCCAAGCTATTTGCTGAGAGGCATGGTGAGTATTTTGCAGCTCTCATTTCTTTTTGAAAATGAAGAAAGACAAGAAAAACGTTTTTATTTTATTTTTTTTCAATTTTCAAAAGTTTGTGACAAAAAGTGAGGTCTGCAAAATACTCACTATACCTCTCAGCAAATAGCTTTGGGTGTCTATTTTCCAAAATGGGGTCATTTGGGGGGGTTGTGCCATCTGGGCATTCCATGGCCTCCGAAACTGTGATAGGCAGTGAAGAGTGAAATAAAAAATTTACGCCCTTAAAAAGCCCGAAGGCGGTGCTTGGTTTTCGGGGTCCCGTACGCGGCTAGACTCCCAAAAAGTCTCACATGTGGTATCCCCGTACTCAGGAGAAGCAACAATGTATTTTGGGGTGTAATTTTTACATATTCCCATGGCATGTTTGAGCAATATATCATTTAGTGACAACTTTGTGCAAAAAAAAAAAAAAAAAAATTGTCTTTTTCCCGCAACTTGTGTCACAATATAAAATATTCCATGGACTCGACATGCCTCTCAGCAAATAGCTTGGGGTGTCTACTTTCCAAAATGGGGTCATTTGGGGGGGTTTTGAACTGTCCTGGCATTTTATGCACAACATTTAGAAGCTTATGTCACACATCACCCACTCTTCTAACCACTTGAAGACAAAGCCCTTTCTGACACTTTTTGTTTACATGAAAAAATTATTTTTTTTTGCAAGAAAATTACTTTGAACCCCCAAACATTATATATTTTTTTAAAGCAAATGCTCTACAGATTAAAATGGTGGGTGTTTCATTTTTTTTTTCACACAGTATTCGCGCAACGATTTTTCAAACGCATTTTTTGTGGAAAAAACACACTTTTTAAAATTTTAATGCACTAAAACACACTATATTGCCCAAATGTTTGATGAAATAAAAAAGATGATCTTAGGCCGAGTACATGGATACCAAACATGACATGCTTTAAAATTGCGCACAAACGTGCAGTGGCGACAAACTAAATACATTACCACTTTAGATTTACAGAGGAGGTCTACTGCTAAAATTACTGCCCTCGATCTGACCTTCGCGGTGATAGCTCACATGCATGGTGCAATTGCTGTTTACATTTGACGCCAGACCGACACTTGCGTTCGCCTTTGTGCGAGAGCAGGGGGGGACAGGGGTACTTTTTTTTTTTTTCTTTATTATTTTTTTGCTTTTTTTTATCTTATTTTTAAACTGTTCCTTTCATTTTTATTTTTTTTAATCATTTTTATTGTTATCTCAGGGAATGTAAATATCCCCTATGATAGCAATAGGTAGTGACAGGTACTCTTTTTTGAAAAAATTGGGGTCTATTAGACCCTAGATCTCTCCTCTGCCCTCAAAGCATCTGACCACACCAAGATCGGTGTGATAAAATGCTTTCCCAATTTCCCAATGGCGCTGTTTACATCCGGCGAAATCTAAGTCATGAAATGCTCGTAGCTTCCAGTTTCTTAGGCCATAGAGATGTTTGGAGCCATTCTGGTCTCTGATCAGCTCTATGGTCAGCTGGCTGAATCACCGGCTGCATTCTCAGGTTCCCTGTTTGGACAGGAGAGCCAGAGAAAAACATGGAAGACGGTGGGGGGGGGCATTCCCTCCCACTGCTTGTAAAAGCAGTCTAGAGGCTAATTAGCCGCTAGGATTGCTTTTACATGAAAGCCGACCGCTGGCTGAAAAGAATGATACCAAGATGATAGCTAAACCTGCAAGCATCATTCTGGTATAACCACTCAAAGTCCAGCAACATACCAGTACGTTGCTGGTCCTTGTTGGGCATATATTGTAAACTTTATTTTCATGCAGCCTGTGGGCTGAACGAAAAAAAGATATTTATCGGTGGGTATGCCCACCATTAGAATACCTCCCTTCTACCACCCACTTCTAATGATGGGCATACATGCACCGTTTATATATGCCGAAGCATGGGGGCATCCTCCCGCAAAAGGCAGGAGCAAATGGCTCCTCCACCCACTGCTGCCCCCACGCTTCAGCATATATGCTGAAGTATGTACCTGTGGTGGTGAAATCACCTCCGACAGCGCTGGAGTCACGGCTTTATGTATCGTGGGAGCAAACGCTGTTGCTGTCAAGATAAATAAATCTGCTCTGCAGCTGAATGGCGTACCTGAAAACAAAAAAGTGGTTAACAATAAAAAAACAAAGTATAAAAAAATTTCATACCTATAAAGCAAACATGACAAAAACATAACAATAAAACATTGCAGTATAGAATACAATAAAAAAGAGCAGAACAATAGAGAGAGAATAGAGAGAGAACAATAAAACAACAACTATTTTTGTTTTTTTTATTTTATATATTTTTTGGGGTTTTTTTTCTTTTTTTTTACTTTTTTTGTTTTTTTTACACTTTTTTTTGTAACTTTAACTTTCTTAACTGGTACCAGGTTTGGGTCTCTCACAATGCGACAGCATCTTGGGAGACCCTGTGAAAGTGTGTCCTAGTCTGTGCAGTGCTGTACCCTACGCTAATACTCCACTAGTGTATGGTAGCATTCAAAACATTCACCAATGCAAAGACCAGGATTGCCAGGACAGGAGGGACAATAATACTAGGTGTCATGCCTAAATCCGCGCTTGCTGCAGACACGATATCTTTTTTGGGGGGCTCGTTGGGTAGGGGTACTCGGGAGGACATATAGAAAATGCCTCTAATGCAGCCGGCTTACTGCATTTGGTTGGGGATGGTGAGGTGGAGCACCGTCTGGATACAGAAGGGCTCTGACGATCTCTTTCTGGAATTTAAGGAAGGATCCAGTCTGTCCTGAAGCTCTGTATAGCACATGAGCGTTCAGAAAAGCCAATTAAAATAAATAAACAGACACTTTTTTGTACCAGCGTCTGGCCTTACGGGCAATTAGGTACGGTGCCAACAACTGGTCGTTGAGGTCCATCCCTCCCATATTAAGGTTATATTCGTGGACACAGAGGGGTTTCTCCACAACACCAGTCGCCGTAGTAATTTGGGTCGTCGTGTCTGCATAAAGGGAGGTAAGAACGAAAACATTCTTATTGTCCCTCCACTTCATAGCGAGCAAGTTATTACACTGCAAGCAGGCTCTCTCCCCCAGCCTAAGACGGGAATCTACAAGCCACTGGGGAAAGCCCCGGCGATTAGGTCGCACGGTGCCACATGCTCCAATCTGATGATCAAAAAGGTGGCTAAAAAGTGGCACGCTCATGTAATAATTGTCCACGTACAAGTGGTACCCCTTTCCGAATAAGGGTGACACCAAGTCGCACACTATCTTGCCAGCACTTCCTATGTAGTCAGGGCAGTTTGTCGGCTCTACGTGACTATCTTTGCCCTCGTAAACCATAAAACTACATGTATAGCCTGTGGCCCTGTTACAGAGCTTATACATCTTGACCCCGTATCTGGCACGCTTGCTGGGAAGGTACTGTTTGAATGACAAGCGCCCAGAAAATTTAATCAGCGACTGATCAACGCAGACAACTTGATGGGGAGTAAACAAGTCTGCAAAACGTTGGTTGAAGTGGTTTACGAGGGGCTTGAATTTTGTAGAGCCGATCGTATCCAGGGTCTCCACGAGGACGACAGAGTTCATTGTCGTTGAAGTGCATGAACCGCTAAATCTGCTTGTATCGTGCCCTGGCCATGGAAGCAGAGAACAAGGGCGAATGGTAAATTGGGTCAGTGGACCAATATGACCGCAACTCACTCTTTTTATTCAAGCCCATGAGGAGGGAAAGGCCCAGAAAGATCTTAAATTCGTAAACCGTAATTGGTTTCCAATCTCTGGCAAGGTAGGACTGGGGATTAGCGGCGATGTATTGACCAGCGTAAAAATGGCTTTGGTCCACAATAGATCTATAGAGATCTTTGGTGAAAAACAGCGAATAAAAATCCAGTGGCGTAAAGTCAACTGTTTCCACCTGAATTCCGGGTTGGCCAGTGAATGGGGGCAATACGGGTGCTGCAGAAGTGGTGAGTACCCAATTCGGATTGGCGAATGCAGCAGGAAGGGCACTATGGATACGACGGTGCACTGTGTTCTTGGTGGCAGCGGGACACTACTAGTGCTTGCCACCTCACCAGCTTGAACTGCACTTATGGGACTCGCCACGTCACCACGTGATACTGCAGTGCTGGATGTACGACCAGGATGTACTAGGCCGCTGGTGCTTGCCAGTTCACCAGAAGGAATAGCGGCACTAGTACTTCTCTGCTCCATATGAGAGCCCTGCGGTTCTTGCACTTCAAGGACAGAAGAAGAAGATTGGGGTCTGGTACGCCTGACCTTAGCAGGGACCACAACTCCGTCGTCAGAGCTATCTGTCATGGAGCCGCTCTACAGGAACGTATTCTGAGCCTGAATCTGACAGATGAGTGACTTCCTCTTCACTATCTGTCATGCTCAGAAACGTGTAGGCCTCTTCACTAATGTACCTTCTATTTGCCATTTTGGGCTCTAAATTTAGGGGTACACTAGTGAGACTCACAGGCAAAAAAGCTCATGACTGTTAGCGACCGATTCAAAACGCTACCAAAAAACTGTTAGCGATCGCAGGGATCAGGCCTGACTCTGCGAACGCTGCAGTTATGTGTGCTTAGTGTTTTGTAAGTGTCAGTGATCGATCGATACTGCACTTGGGTGGGCTGGGCAGGGCTGGGCCGAGGGGCAAAACGCAGGTGCTAGCAGGTATCTGGGCTGATCCCGCTAACACTGTGTTTTTGGGGACCCTAAACTGCTGGGGATGCTAGTATAGATCTGATCAGATATCGATCCGTTCAGATACTATAGCACTAAGGGAGGTGTATGCTGCGTGCGTGGGTGTTAGCGGTACCGGCGTTAACCTGACGCTGCCTGGGGCGACGCAGACCTTATCTGATCCTAAAAACGTAACTTATATCACCGCCGGGCAAATAGGGGGTTAAACCTTTATAAGGTAATAAACGGCGGGTGCCCTAAAACTATAATAAACTATAAAAAAATAAACTAACTAACCAGCGTCACCCGTAACAATTATATGGTAATCGCTTGTGAAAGGGTTAACTAGGGGGCAATCAAGGGGTTAAAACCTTTAGAATGTAGTATATGGGGGTCCCTGTCGCTATAAAACACTGACAGCGAACCTATATACTTACCTCCCTAACTAGCGTCACCTGTGTCACTAATACAGCGATCAGAAAAACGATCGCTTAGCGACACTGGTGACGGGGGGTGATCAAGGGGTTAACCTTTATTGGGGGGGGTTAGGGGGGTACCCTAGACCTAAAGGGGGATACCCCAGACCTAAAGGGGGCTAACCTAACTGCCCTAACACTTATAACTGTCACAAACTGACACCAATGCAAAAAAAAAAAAAAACTGCTATTGGTGTCAGTGTAATAGGGGGTACAGGGGGGTGATCGGGGGGGTGATCGGGGGGTGAAAAGTGTGCCTGCGTGTTCTACTGAACGTGTTGTGTTGGTGCAACTTACTTGGATGTCTTCTCTCCTCGGCGCCGGATCGAAAAGACCGGCTCGAGGAGGGATGACATCACTTCCTCTCCCTCTGTTTACATTACAGAGGGAGAGGAAGCATTTCATTCGCTGGGAGCGATCGGGAGGGGGTGGCCATCAATGGATGGCCTCCCCCTCACCTCTCATCGCCCGCGAACATGAGCTGACCGCCTATGGCGTTCGGACCTCCCACCCGCGGGAAGGCAATCACCTACCAGGTACGTGATTTTGCCTGCCCGTGCCATTCTGTTGACGTATAACGTCGTTAGGCGGTCGGCAAGTGGTTAAATACCATTCCCTTCTCCCCTCCCTTTCTTTTTTGTTTCTCCAGTATCCATGCCATCAATGAGACTGTTCATTCACCATTATCCATGGCACCACTGGCATCAGAACTCCAATATAAACAGACGACTCTCTAGTACTGACTTGGGCAAAATGCTGCTTCAGGGCCACATCCGACCCTTTGACTGTCCCTATCCAGGCCCTTGATGCCTCTACTGTCAGCATGCTTTTCTGAGTCTGTCAGCTCGCCGAGGAAGCTGACAGGCTTAGAGAGGCATGTTGACAGATGCTTGTGTGGAGAGCTGCAAGAACTTGAAGAAGAGAGCCTGAGGAGCTCATTGGTACAATAGGGGGCTTGGTTCTGGTGGTAGAGAATTGCCTAGGAGACGTCCCAATGCTCTCCTGCCACTCTGTCACCCAGCCAGTTATTTTGTATCGGTGCCTGCACACTGCAAAAACCTGTTTTTCATTTCAGGTCAGGATCTGCAGAAATCCTCGCTGTGCTGATCTCCGGCTCTCTCCTTGCAGTCACAGTGCCTTTCAGACCGTATTAGACAGTGAGGTGTTATATCGTATCCCCACAGCCTGATTTAATCCTGTAATATCGCACCTTATTCAACTCAATAGGTGTGTTGCACAAGCAGTAGACATGAGCATGACGAAAAAATTTGTTTTGTTTCGTTTTGATTCGCTAATCTAGTTATTTAGTTTAGTTCAATTCGGTTGATTCATTCAATTCGTATTCGGAATTCGTATTCGGAATTTTCAAATTTTCTTCGAATTTACCAGTTTTTTTGCTTCGAAATATTCAAATCGATATATTTTCAAATTGGTTGAAACAAAAATGTTTTGATGTTTATTTGAATGCAGCAAAGTGAACAAACAATATAGAAATCTTCATCAAATAATTACAATGACAGCATTATTTCGAAATGGTACTCGAATAACACGGTTCTTGATTTCAGCATTATGTGTAGTTAGAATTCGACTGGAGTTCAATGTAAAATTCGATTCGAATTTCAGTCCGAATTTCGTTACGTTATTCGGAGCATTCTGTAAAATTTGTTTATATTGGAATTCAGGTATTCAGACATATCTGAATCTCCAAATAACAAAAAATTAATCAGAACTTTAAATTCAGAACAAAACGAACCGCACATGTCTAACAAGCAGTGCCTATTGCCCAGACCATATGCCGCACACTGCATCAAACTGGTCTGCATGGCTGTCGTCCTAGAAGGAAGCCTCTTCTAAAAAGGATGCACAAGAAAGCCCGAAAACAATTTGCTGGACAAGCAGACTAAGGACATGGATTACTGAAACCATGTCCTGTGGTCTGATGAGACCAAGATAAACTTATTTGGTTCAGATGGTGTCAAGCTTGTATGGCGGCAACCAGGTGAAGAGTACAAAGACAAATGTGTCCTGCCTACAGTCAAGCATGGTGGTGGGATTGTCATGGTCTGGGGCTGCATGAGTGCTGCCAGCACTGGGGAGCTACAGTTCATTGAGGGAACCATGAATGCCAACATCTACTGTGACATACTGAAGCAGAGCATGATCCCCTACCTTCGGAGACTGAGCCGGAGGGCAGTATTCCAACATAATAACAAACGCACCTCCAAGATGACCACTGCCTTGCTAAAGAAGCTGGTCATGGACTGGCCAAGCATGTTTCCAGACCTAAACCCTATTGAGCATCTATGGGGCATCCTCAAATAGAAGGTGGAGGAGCGCAAGGTCTCTAACATTCACAAGCTCCGTGATGTTGTCATCGAGGAGTGGAAGAGGACTCCAGTGGCAACCTGTGAAGCTCTGGTGAACTCCTTGCCCAAGAGGGTTAAGGCAGTGCTGGAAAATAATGGTGGTCACACAAAATATTGACACTCTGGGCCCAATTTGGACATTTTCACTTAGGGTGTACTCACTTTTGTTGACAGGGGTTTAGACATTAATGGCTGTGTGTTGAGTTATTTTGAGGGGACAGCAAATATACAAGCTGTACACTCACTACATTGTAGCAAAGTGTAATTTCTTCAGTGTTGTCACATTAAAAGATATAATAAAATATTTAGAAAAATGTACTCACTTTTGTGAGATACTGGGGTTGATTTACTAAAGCAGTTTGCCATCAGTAGAGGCGCACGACGAGGCGCAACTCACATTTCCGACATGGTGCGCCAGCAACAGAGCTCGAATCCACCATTTACTCTTGCGATCTCAGCGCACGGAAGAATGCAATCTGTGCGCCTCTATGGACATGGCACACGGCATCTCCAATTCAATATTACCATAAGATGGAGGTGCCAATATTATGGGGTGATGTGAGGAAGTTTAGTAACAACTGCCCAAGTAACAAACATGCCCAAAATAGAATGAGAAAGTAACTTTTTCAGAGATAGCCTCCTGCGCCTGCAAGTACGTTTAGAACTGTGTGAGATCCATGTTAGCATTGCGCATGCGCAAGCTGCTCTTGCGCCCGTTCACGAGTTTTTTCATTGCGTGCCCAAAATCTTAGTAAATGTTAAGCAACGTATATGCAGTTGCATGCATTGTAAGGGCGCACCTCAAATCTTGACAATTTTTTTTAAGCTGGTTCACCTTTATTTTTTTAATGAGATTCGCACACAGGTCATATGAGCATGTTACGTTGCCAACATGTGACATGTACCTTGTTAAAATTATGTAAAAAGACTCTCGCTTCTCTAGCTCCTTTTTTAAAGCCTAAAAGGGCATGAGCTCCCACCTCTAATGCAAATGATTTCTTTGGGCTAGCTTTTGCTTTTAAGCACTTGCCGACTAGCCGCCACAGTTGTACTGCGGCAGAATGGCACGGATGGGCGAAACAACGTTATGTAACGTCGCTTGGCCCTGTGGGCAAAAGGGGTGCGCGCCCCCTGCTCGTCCATGCGAGTGCTCGGCGGTCGCCATCACCGCCAGGCTCCCGCGATCGCTCGGGGCACACGGAGAACCGGGATCTGTGTGTGTAAACACACAGTTTCCGGTTCTCTGAGGGGAGCAGTGACAGATCGTCTGTTCATACAGAGTATGAACAGCGATCTATCTCTTCCCCTGCACAGTCCCCTCCCCCCTTTAGTTAGAATACACACTAGGGAACACATTAACCCCTTAATCACCCCAATCGCAGATCGCCGCCATTACTAGTAAAAAAAAATAATAATAATAAAAATGCCATAAAACTATCCCCTATTTTGTAGACGTTATAACTTTTGTGCAAACCAATCAATATACGCTTATTGCATATTTTTTTTTACCAAAAATATGTAGAAGAATACATATCAGCCTAAACTGAGGACAAAAATAGTTTTTTTTATATATTTTGGGGGGATATATTACAAAATTGTCGCTATTTTTTTGTTTATAGCGCAAAAAATAAAAACCGCAGAGGTGATCAAATACCACCAAAAGAAAAATGCTCTATTTGTGGGAAAAAACAGAGTTAGGTACCTGGTAACTCTTTTTCTAAGAAGTCTTCCAGGGCAGCATCCGAGATAGGCTCCTCCTTCCTGCAACAGGAAACACATTAGTCCACCATTATAAATTTGTTGGTGTCACCTGTGTGCCTCAGTAGTATTAAAGCAACGAATGAACTCTCTGTAATTCAATGCATCCCCGCAATACCTGGTATCATCGCTTAGGGTGGGAACTAGTGCTGCCCTGGAAGACTTCTTAGAAAAAGAGTTACCAGGTAACTAACTCTGTTTTCTCCAATTGTCTTCCAGGGCAGCATCCGAGAGGATGTATCAAGCAACACTTATTAGGGTGGGAATAAGGCCTGGAGCACCTTGCGACCAATGTCTGGTCTTGACAGCTGGTCGCTGCGGTAGTGTCTCGCGAAAGGTACTGAAGCTCGACCATGTCGCTGCCCTGCAGATCTGCTCTGGAGTTGCCCCTGCCTTTTCTGCGACTGAGGTTGCCCAGGCTTTGGTCGAGTGGGCTTTGACCCTACTTGGGGGGGGCAAGGTTTTGTCCCCAAATGGCCATCTGTATGGCAAGGTTTATCCATCTGCACATCGTGAGTCTTGATGCCTGCTTTGCCTTATTGACTCCTGCATAGAGGACAAATAAATGGCAAGTTCTTTGCCAGCCCTTTGTTCTCTCGAGATAAGCTATGAGTATTACGTCTAGTTTGATGTATGTGTCTCTTTTCTGCTATCCATTGACTTAGGCACTTTTCCTTGTTTAGTTTTTGGGTTATCAAAATTGGTGACATTGATATATGTCCCTCAGGGTGGGACCTGGGCCCCCATACCCATTTTAGTGCCAATGGCTAGAATTTTAGCCAGCCAAGTGGGGACTAGTAAAATGAACAGGTCAGTTCCCATAGACTGTAATAGTATTTGTTGTTTAACTTTTGTCCATGTTAGGCTGTTTGTTTGCTCTCCAGACCGAGGGGTGTTTGACCCATCTGTAATTTTGTAGCATGCTAGTTGATGCGCTTAATTTTGGACAGGGGGTGTCTTATTTTGGGCTAGCTGCATTTGGGTTGGTCTGGGCATGCTCAGGAACTTTGTTTTTTTGGTGTGGCTTTTGGTGTGTGAAATGCATTTGGGTTGGTCTGGGCATGCTCAGGGACATTTTTTTTTTTTTTGTGCTTTTTGTGTGTGAACAGCACTTGGATTTTTCTAGGCATGCTCAGAGAGTGTGTTTTTTTGGGTTTGTAATTTAAGGACATCCTTAACCACTTCAGCCCCGGAAGGATTTACCCCCTTCCTGACCAGAGCGTTATTTGCGATTCGGCACTGCGTCGCTTTAACTGACAATTGCGCGGTCGTGCGACGTGGCTCCCAAACAATTTTGATGTCCTTTTTTTCCCACAAATAGAGCTTTCTTTTGGTGGTATTTGATCGCCTCTGCGATTTTTTTTTTTTGCGCTATAAACAAAATAAGAGCGACAATTTTGAAAAAAACACATTATTTTTTACATTTTGCTATAATAAATATCCCCCAAAAATATATAAAAAAAACATTTTTTTTCTTCAGTTTAGGCCGATCGTATTCTTCTACATATTTTTGGTAAAAAAAATCGCAATAAGCGTTTTTTAATTGGTTTGTGCAAACGTTATAGTGTTTACTAAATAGGGGATAGTTTTATGGCATTTTTATTAATAATTTTTTTTTTACTAGTAATGGCGGCGATCAGCGATTTTTATTGTGACTGCGACGTTATGGCGGACATGTCGGACATTTTTGGGACCATTGTCATTTATACAGCGATCAGTGCGATTAAAAATGCACTGATTACTGTGTAAATGACACTGGCAGTGAAGGGGTTAACCACTAGGGGGCGGGAGGGGTTAAGTGTGTCCTAGGGAGTGATTACTAACTGTAGGGGGGTGGGCTATATGTGTGACATCACTGATCTCTGCTCCGATGACAGGGAGCAGAGATCGAGTGACACTTGTCACTAGGCAGAACGGGGAGATGCTGTTTACAACGGCATCTCCCCGTTCATCCGCTCCGTGAGGCGATCGCGGGTCTCCCCGCGGTGATCGAGTCCGCGGGACCCGCGACCCGACTCACGGAGCTCCCGGCCAGCGCGCACGCACGGGCACGGCGGGAAATTCAAATGGACGTACAGGTACGCCCATTTGCCCAGCCGTGCCGCTCTGCCGACGTACATCGGCGTGCGCCGGTCGGCATGCGGTTAACAGGAGTACCCGCTTTGAAATAATGTCTCGACACTGGGTGAACTTGCATTTTGTGTGTTTCATGGACTGTGCATGTGTTTTCAATTGCCTTATTAGCACACAAACCTATGTTATATAAAACTTGCAGATAGCATTCTTTACCTTGCCCTGAAAAGAGCTGTCTTTCTTTCTTTTTCCTCCTCATATAGTTTGTAACACATGTATTTTCTATCTATCTATCTATCTATCTATCTATCTATCTATCTATCTATCTATCTATCTATCTAGATAGATATAGATATATATCTATATATATATATAGATATATATCTATATATATATATATATAGTGGTGTAGTGGATAGCAATTTCGCCTAGCAGTATATCGCCTATATATGTAGGTTCTTGTGTCCACCAGCAGAGAGAAGTTGGGTCATGGCACATCTACATTCCAAATTTGGCACTTAAGATGGTTATGCACTGTGCAATCTGATTGGCCAATCTTTGTAAACTCGATATTTAGGCAAAATAGGATATAGGAAGACGCATTTGAACAATTAATTCAAATTATAGGAAATCAAACAGGCTTTTGCTCTAAATCTAATTTATTTAAGATCTAACTGATTGCAGTGTATGGCCACCTTTAAAGATCAAGATCTGAAAATATTAATTTATTGGGTTTAGAAACACTTCACTGTTCTTTGTAATGTATTGAAAGATTTGGGTAAAAAAAGAAAAAAAAAATTCAGAGATATATTAGAAGTAATATGAATGAGATTAGCATCAAAAGGGTTAATTAACTGAGAACACCTACTAATTACCTAACAAGACACACCCAATTAGATGAAATTAACCAATTGTATTGGGCTAGCGCTATTGTCGAGAAAACCGCAGTTACCCTAGCGCCAGTTGCAGTTTACATATGCGGGTATTTATTATCGCTATTTGCGCTTCAATGTGCGCCAGTTCACGCATTCGATTAATGATTTTTCCGGCGCGCCACTTAATGTATGAACTGGTGCGGTGCCTTCTTCTTCAATTTATGATGATAATCATAAATGGAAACTACTGTAAAGATACATGTGTACAAGAACATAAACATATATCTATATGAATCGAGACACACAAGTATCCAATCACATCTAAAAATTAGCATAAGAAATTATTATTGCATGTATACATGATTAAATCATGATAAGCAAAGCTTGACCATGAGGAAAGAAAAGACATATATGTGTGTGAGACTATATAAATCTCTGAATTAAAGTATGGGTCAACAGACAATATATCTAGATAATTGTAAACCTACTGTAAATCTAATGGATGAGTCTATGTAACTAACATGGGATAGGAGCTAACCAATACTTACAATAAGTGGTCTTGATGCGAATAGGAGGTATATGTGGTAGAGATATTACTATGTGACAAGTAAGTGTGTTCGGATATTTGGATATGTCTGATCATCTGAAAATGAAATAAGGATTAGCTTTGCCCTTAGTGCGTGTCCTCCATTCAAGATACATCATAAGACTTGTCATCTACTTGTCCATAGACTCTTACCCCTCCATTTCCTTGTCATGGACTTTTTAGACCTATTTCCCACCTGGGGTGACAGGTAGGCATCCTGAGTGTAGGCCGTTAATTTGCATTACGCAAAACTGCAGACTGCAGCCACAGACTATGACTCACTGGAATCATCCCAGCTCTGTAGCATGTTGCAGAGCAAGTCCTTGACCTCCTAGCACAAAGCTGGGGGAATATGAAGGTATCACTCCCGAATGGGTGGAGCATGGCTTTGGGATAGCCGTAGTCTTCTGGGCTGGCAGCAAAAAACAGTAGCTACTTTTCAAGTAGTTGGTGAAGCAATCTCTGCTGCAGTAGAGGATAGTCCCAAAAGGGAATGTCCAGTTGTTCCATAACTTCTGCACACATACTGTATATCATTTTATTGCCTCTGCCACTAAGATCTGAACTCCAGCTCACTCAGCTAATTCACCAATACCAATGCCAGCAGTGCGATATACCGCAGGCTCACACAGCTTACAACCCAGTATCCACCCCTCCATTGAGCCTGCACTCCAGCACACATAGTTTATTCTCTAGTATTGATGACACCAGTGAGATCTGCACTCCAGCACCCACAGTTCATTCCCCACTAATATCCATAGTATACGTTAGATGTGCACTCCAGCACAGAGGTAATTTCTCAAATTCCCCTGATATATATGCTACCAGAGGAATGTGCCCCCCAGCACACACAGTTTAATTCTCAATATCCATGCCACCAGTGAGATCTGAACCTCAGCACACTCAGTTTACTCATAAATATCCATGAATGAGTAAGATTTGCATTCCAGCACACACATCCCAGATATATATGGCACCAGTGAAGGGTATCCCCCAGCACACACCCTCCCCAGCATTTTGTATCTGTACCTTCCCTTCACTAAAGCAACCAAAAGATCAGTGAGCCAATGGTCCAAAATTTCCTGCAGATCAAATACAATCAGCCATATTCTATACACGGTACGAATAGTGGAAGGGAGCTACAGTATCTCACAAAAGTAAACTCCTCACACTTTTGTAAATATTTTATTATATCTTTTCATGTGGCAACACTGAAGAAATTACGCTTTGCTACAATGTAAAGTAGTGAGTGTACAGCTTGTATAACAGTGTAAATTTGCTGTCTCCTCAAAATAACTCAACACACAGCCATTAATGTCTAAACCGCTGGCAACAAAAGTGAGTACACCCCTAAGTGAAAATGTCCAAATTCGGCCCAAAGTGTCAATGTTTTGTGTGACCACCATTATTTTCCAGCACTGCCTTAACCCTTTTGGGCATGGAGCTCACCAGAGCTTCACAAGTTGGAAGTCCACTGGAATCCTCTTCCACTCCTCCATGACAACATCATGGAGCTGGTGGATGTTAGAGACCTTGCACTCCTTCACCTTTTATTTGAGGATGCCCTACAGATGCTCAATAGGGTTTAGGTCTGGAGACATGCTTGGCCAGTCCATCACCTTTACCCTCAGCTTCTTTAGCAAGGCAGTGGTCGTCTTGGAGGTGTGTCTGGGGTCGTTATCATGTTGGAATACTGCCCTGCGGCCCAGTCTCCGAAGGGAGGGGATCATGCTCTGCTTCAGTATGTCATAGTACATGTTGGTATTCATGGTTCCCTCAATGAATTGTAGCTCCCCAATGCCGACAGCACTCATGCAACCCCAGACCATGATACTCCCACCACCGTGCTTGACTGTAGGCAAGACACACTTGTCTTTGTACTCCTCACCTGGTTGTCTCCACACACGTTTGACACCATCTGAACCAAATAAGTTTATCTTGGTCTCATCAGACCACAGGACATGGTTCCAGTAATCCAGTAGTCCTTAGTCATAGCTAACCTCCACCCCTTCAACCTCTGCAGAAATGCTGACAGCACTCATACATCTATTTCCCAAAGACAACCTCTGGATATGACACTGAGCACTTGCACTCAACACCTGAGACCTTGTAACACTAACGAGTCGCATGACACTGAGGAGGGAAAATGGCTAATTGGGCCCATTTTGGACATGTTTCTTTTGTTGCCAGCAGTTTAGACATTAAACCCTTCCCGACCAGCCGCCGCAGTTATACTGCGGCAAGATGGCTCCCCTGCGTGAGCCGTCATAGCTGTACATCGACTCTTTAAGACGCTGTAGCAGATGCGCGTGCCTGGCAGGCGCGATGACCGCCAGGCACCCGAAATTGCTTGTGACGGAGCGAGAACTGGGATCTGCTGTGTGTGAAACACACAAATCCTGGTTCTATCAGGGGAGAGGAGAGAGATTGTGTGTTCCTACTAAGTAGGAACAACGATCTCTTTCCTCCTCTAGTCAGCCACATTCCCCCCACAGTAGGAACACATTTAACCTCTTGATCGCTCCCTAGTGTTAACCCCTTCCCTGCCAGTGACATTTATACAGTAATCAGTGGCTATTTTTAGCTCTGATCGCTGTATAAATGTCACTGGTCCCAAAAAAGTGTCTGATGTGTCCGTCGCAATGTTGCAGTCCCGATAAAAATTTCAGATCACCGCCATTATTAGTAAAAAAATAAAAAAATAATAATAATAATAATAAAAATGCCATAAATCTATCCCCCAATTTGTAGACACTATAACTTTTGGGCAAACCAATCAATTTAAGCTTATTGCGATTTTCTTAAACTTATGAAGAAATTCTTTTTTTGTTTTGTTTTTTAATATTTATTATAGCAAAAAGTACAAAATACTGGGGGTTATTTACGAAAGACAAATCCAAATCCAAAGTGCACTTGAAATTGCACTGAAAGTGCACTTGGAAATGCAGTCGCTGTAGACCTGAGGGGGACATGCAAGGAAAATAAAAAAACAGCATTTTAGCTTGCACATTACTGGATGATAAAATCAGCAGAGCTTCCCCTCATTTCAGATCTACCCCTCAGATTTACATCGACTGCACTTAGAAGTGCACTTTCAGTGCAATTTCAAGTGCACTTTGCACTTGTAGTTTGCACTTGTAGTGCAAAGTGGATTTGCCTTTCGTAAATAACCCTCATTGTGTTTTTTTTTCAAAATTGTTGCTCTTTTTTTGTTTATAATGCAAAAAATAAAAACCACAGAGGTGATCAAATACCACCAAAAGAAAGTTCTATTTGTGGGGAAAAAGGGACATCAATTTTGTTTGGGTACAATGTTGCACAACCGTGTAATTGTCAGTTAAGGCGACACAGTGCCGTATCTCAAAAAAATGGCCTGGTCAGGAAGGGAGTAAATTCTTCCAGGGCTGAAATGGTTAATGGCTGTGTGTTGAGTTATTTTGAGGGGACAGCAAATTTACACTGATATACAAGCTGTACACTCACTACTTTACTTTGTAGCAAAGTGTCATTTATTTAGTGTTGTCACATGAAAAGATATAATAAAATATTTACAAGGGGTGTACTCACTTTTTTAAAATACTGTTTGGCTTACTGCATCCACACATCATCATTGCTATGATCTACCTTATGGATTCTTTTCTCTTTACATTCTTCTCAAAAAGAAGAAGTATGAGAAGAGCATAATGCATTTGCTAGTGTATTGCAATCCCTCATCTTGTGCTGATTACAGCTTAATTAATTTTTTTAATTCCTGCAGTTTCAAATAGTAAACTTGTCTATTTTGGGATTGGCACCGAGAATTATGTTTAAAATAAAAATGTCAAATCTAGACTGCATTCATCTTTTGTAGCTTGTCATTCAGAAGACTTTTTCCAGATGTTCTAGTTTCTGAACAGTCTGAACAGTTCTAGTTTCTGAACGGTGAGTCTATTTCCAGAGATTTTTTATTATACCCTTTCTCTATGAATTTCTAAATAAGCAATCCTAACCCCTTTCTGAAGTCCACTGCATAGTTACAGCTTATTAAAATCATATTAACATTGAGCCTGGGTTCACACTGATGCGAATTTACAGTGGGTTTGATGCGCTTAGGTAATACAGATTCGTAGGTCATGTAAAAAGCATAGTATTACATGGCTTTGGTTCACTTCTATGCGTTGCAAATTTGGTGCGAGAAAAAAAAGGGTCCCGTGCATGTTGACTGCGAGTGCGATGCAAATTCCTATAGTGCAGTGCGAATTTTATCTTCATAGGCTTTAATTGTATTTGCAGTAAACTCGCAACACACAGTTCACATCTCTGCGAATTGTTCACTGTCAGCCTCCTAAAATTCATGGTAAAATTGCGGTAAATTCGCACCTGTCCACCTCAAAACGTAGGGTAAATTTGCACCTCACACAGGACAAAAAAATGGCACATCTCATCGCAGTAGTGTGAACCTAGGCTGAAATGTATGTAAAGGTTTAACTTTTTATTTTTATTTTGGACAGAGTAGGGGAGGGTTATCATTAGGCCTTCTGTCAAGTTTTTATTACTGTCTGTGTCCCCGCTGAGAAGTTTCATCCTTATATTTGTCCTGCTGGCCATTGTCACTGAGACAAAGTATGGGGGAAATCAAAAATTTTAAAGATGTCACCAGAGCAAACGATGAAGGAAAATTATCTAATTGGGCAAATGTTTCATTCACAACATAGACGAGTGATGGCACAAAAATTACTTTTAGTGCTGGTTCACACTGGGGCAGCTTTAAAGTCGTCCGACTCTGAAGCCACCCTGCACAGCGCGATCTTGGCGTGGCTTCCAAACAACTTTTTTAATAGAAGTTTATGCAAGCCACTCTGAAGTCGTCCCCAAGTAGTACAGGAACCTTTTTCTAAGCCTGAGCGACTTGAGTCGCTCCCATTAGAATGGTTTCATTGCACTGCATGGAGCGTGACTTGTCAGGCGTCTAAGTCACAGTGTGAACCGGCACTTCATTTTAAAAAAAAATTTTTGTTTTATAAATGTTTTTTGCCTGAGCTTAGATTAGATTTATGTTTGTCCCAAACATATTTAAAGCTGAACTCCGTATATGTTATTAATTGCCTAGTAACATTAGTTCAATCTGCAATATGCATAATTCATATCTGATGGTCTGGTCCACTGTGGAAGATGACAATCATTTAAAAAATACAAGGTATTTTGTAAATGACGATGGTGCCAAGCATGCAACCTCCTGTAGTCAGTATGCGGGGGGGGGGGGGGGGGGGGGGCAGCTGCTCAGAAAATTGACTCAGAAGACTACAAGACTATTACAGCAATTGTCAGCTTCCACTGCCACTATCATGTATGAAATATGCATACTTACATTGGTCCAAGCTATCTTGGATTATAACTAATCAATTAAAATCATACCTGTTCGGCTTTATAGTCTCTTAATGTTGTCTGGCTCATTACCTCTGCTGAAAGTCTTTCCCAGCACTAAAGTGATACTAAACACACACTGTTTAATTTACATTGTCCTTTCTCTTTCTGTATGTGGATAATGGCACTGTAATTACTGTATTTATTGGCGTATAACATGCACAGGCGTATAACACGCACCTTCAATTTAAGAGGGAAGTTTCAGGAAAAAAACTTTTTTTTAAAAATAAACTAATGACAAACAAAATAATGGTCAGTGCCCATCTACAGCTTCGCCATTGCCCATCATTGCAGCCTTGCCCATTTTTGCAGCATGATCAGGGCCCATCTGCAACCTTGCCAATCATTGCAGTCTGATCAGCGCCCATCTGCAGCCTTGCCCATCATTGCAGTCTGATCAGTGCCCATCTGCAGCATGATCAGTGCCTATCTGCAGTCTTGCCCCTCTTTGCAGCATGATCAGTGCGCATTTACAGCCTTGTTATTGCCGAAATAAACAGAGCCGGATCTCCTGTATACTCGGCTTGGCTCGCAGTCCCGCCCCTTGGCCCGGCTCTTATGATGGACATAACACTGGTCCAATGGCGAGACGTCAATGCTAGGAGGCAGGACTGGGTGTGACTGCGAGCAGAGCTGAGTACACAGGGGATTCGGCTGTGTCTATTTCGGCGGCGCTCGTTCCCTCCTTCCCCTCCAAGGCAGCCGTTCAGTGAATAACACGCACACATGATTTTCCCCTGATTTTAAAGGGGTAAAAAGTGCATGTTATATGCCAGTAAATACGGTGTATTAATTAAAAAAAAAAAACCTTTTTCCTAATTGATATACAGCTGCCACATGACC
This sequence comes from Lithobates septentrionalis, assembly GCA_037952835.1. Taxonomy (NCBI): domain Eukaryota; kingdom Metazoa; phylum Chordata; class Amphibia; order Anura; family Ranidae; genus Lithobates; species Lithobates septentrionalis. The sequence continues at coordinate 1,962,301 of JBBDGP010001083.1, forward strand.
CAGCTCCTTCCCAGCCTGTCTGCAGGGAAACATAAGCAGGAGGAGCTTCTAATCCTCTGCTACTGGTCACATGTTCAAAGTTTTAGAAAAAAACAGCCTTTGAGTAAAAATAAATAAATAAATAAATAATATCAATAAACTATTTTAAATTAAATTTAATAAAATAAATTTATTATTTTGCGGAAATAATATGGTGTGGGCAGATTTCTGCCAGTCACAAACTGTGTCACGCCCCTCCAGCCTGTGTCTTAGAATAAGAGGGAGGCAAAGCCACTATTAATCTTCATGTAACATGATTATCCCGCCCTCATTGTGTTTAACTGGTTAGTGGGCACAAAGGAGGAGGTAGGGACTGGACTGTCTTTTACTATTGTGTATACTCCTATATGTGTGACTCTATATAGACATATGGGCAGCTCAGATGTGATAGGGAAGAAATGATCAGCATAGAAACTCACTGAAAACTGAGCATGTGCAGAATTGCCACCACAGCTGCAAAATCCTTAGCTAAATTAGGGACATGAACTGGGTGGAGATAGAGAGCAGCAGGATCAACCGGGTTTTTTTCAGAATACAAAAAACAAATCTCATACTGACTGAGTGAGTATGAACAGCATGTAATACAGCATTTATTGAGTTTTTTTTATGATGTGGGTTTAGTGACACTTTAACTACTCTTTTTGTAAAACCTCCTAGAATTAAACTTGAGCAGTTACAGCGCCCCAAAGACAATGGAGGCTTAGCGTTGCCTAACCCCTGGGTTTACTATTTAGCCTCCCAACTGCAACACATTGCAAGAGTCATAAGTCCCAGACAAGACTTGGAAATGAACCTGAGGGACTCCTCGGCCCAAATACTCCGGTTCACGTCCAAGAGAGAGGTAGTGGATGGTTTAAAAGCCCTACAATACACTAAATCCAATAAGCTCTTCCCAACATACGCTCTTATGCAGAAGATTTGGAACAAGGTCAGGATGCTCCAGGGGGTGGAAGGCTTCACCAAATATAGCCCCATCTGGGAAAATAATCACTACTCAGAGATAGCTAAAATACCATATGGTCTAAAATGGAAACAATACGGAGTGTCATGCATGGTACATATATTTAGAGATGGCAAATTGAGATCCTTCTCGGAGATCAGAGAGGCCTTTCAATTGCCGGGGTCTATGTTTTTTTATTATAGGCAACTTAAACAGCGGTAGATGCCCAGAGGGGTGCTGACATTTGGAACTTGGAGCCTACTTCCATTTTTAACCACCTATTTGCAATAACTACCTTTAAAGGGTTTATATCTGACTGCTATGCCATGCTTCTGAATCTCTTCCTTGGAGACGCGCTCCTAAAAGTTGTGTCTCATTGGGAACAGGATGTTGGTGCTTTTGAGGAGGAACAATGGGAGGAAGCCTTGCAGGCAGTTCCCATGTGCTCGTTGAACGCTGCTCAAAAACTCTCCCAGCTTTATATAATCTCCAGAGTACACTACACGCCGGCTAGATTGGCCCGTATGGGAATGGGCACTGATCCCACCTGCACCAGATGCTCCAGAGATCATGGAGATCTCATCCATATCTTATGGAGATGCCCAAAACTGCACCTCTATTGGAGTGGTGTCATTAACACTATTAATAGAGTTTTCCAGATACTGATACCTTTTGACCCTAAACCATGTTTGCTGGGGATTGTGGACGATCTCCTGACTGAGGATATCCTCAAGCAGGCTATTAGAAGAGCTTTGTTTCAGGACCATCTGCTTCTCCTCAGGCACTGGAAATCCATGGACCCACCCACGGTGCAAGAATGGATCACACAAATGGGGGTCACGCTCCGCATGGAAAAAATTATATATCAGCATAGGGAATCCTCTAAAAAATACGAGAAATTATGGGCTCAGTGACTGGATGTACCAGGCCTAGCGCCAGTGGATTTGGTGATTGACCGCTTATTCTAAAGATTATTTTTCTCAGTTTAATGTAAAAAGGATGTATGGTGAGCATTACACGAACGGTTATTAAGGTAGGGGAGAACAGGCGAAAAAATCATGGGGGGAGTGCGGGTCTTCTACAGTAAGCTGTATCTGATGAGAGTTTTTGATGTAATGTGCTAATTGCCTTGTCTATGTGAGATATGACTTCCAATCTGTAAACTATTGTTTAAGCTCTGGAACTGTATGCAATAACTTACTTTCAATAAAACCTTTTGTTTGAGAAAAAAAAAACTACTCTTTTTGTAATATACTACTTTCTATGGTTATATAGCCAGGTGCTTTGCTAGAGACAGAGTGTGATTTAGTACACGGTGCTACAGTGCTTTCTGTGGACTTCAGGCTGAGACAGAAACTGAAGCATTGTTAACCTGTGTGCTGAGGACCGAAGCTGCTCAAAGCAAATCCAGAAGTGAGCTGACATCTGAACTGTGGGACCAGTTTTGCTGTATCACCGGGACTGGTGAGAGGGCATTGCTACCATTGATCCATCGCTGCTAGCAGAGATTGAGTATACAGGGACTGGCCATCTAACTAGTAGTCTCATTTACTGCATGCAGACTTTATTGGGACTGTACTTATGTGCATCACCATAAAGACTGGGCCCCAACACTAGCTGGCTGAAGAACTAGCACTAGGGACTAGTCATCAAATAGCTTCTTCACAACAACTCTGCCTATTTGCTCATAGTAAGAGGTTCCCTCTTTTAAGTGGTTCTAAAGTCTCAAGTTTTTTTACCTTCATGCATTCTATGCATGAAGGTAAAAACAACTTTCTCTGTGCAGCAGCCCCTCCAGCCAATACTTACCTGAGCCCATCGTGATACAGTGATGTGCACGAGTGCCTCGGCTCTCCAGAGACTCTCCTTTCTTATTGGCTGAGATAGCAGTGGGAGCCATTGGGAGCCAAAACCTTTAATATCACTTTAAGGACCTTTTATTTGGCCATCATGACTGTTTCTAGCGGCGAATCAGGATCCTGCTACAAGCAGAGGGAAAATAAGCAAATAATGAAAATTCTGGTATGTTCTATCCTGGGGTCGGCAAGCCGTTGATTGCAATCCACGAGTTGACTTTGGGGAGCCGACAGGTGGATTGTGACCATGACTCTGCCTCCCCCCTGCCTCCGCCACTCTCCTGTTCAGAGAAGAGAGTGGGAGGCAGCATAGTGCTGGATAGAGGGTGGGGGGGGCGGAAGCTGCTCAGTGATTAGTTGCTAGGTGGTCCTAGCTTCCAATCACCAGCTTGTTATTATGAATTCCCACAGCTCCCGATCCCACCTTCCACACTTAGCACTATGCTGTCTACTGATCTCCGCTGTGCTGTACACATGCTGGCAGGTAGGAAGTGCTACCTGCATAGCACTGTGTGTATGAGGGGGAATGCTGTGAAGGGGACAGAGAAGACACTGTTAGAGGGGGGAGAGAAGAAACTACAATAGGGGGGATGTATTGTGATGCGAAAGGAACAGAGGACACTACTGTCATGGGGTAGAGGACACTACAATGGGGCGGGGGTAATGTTAAGAGGGACATAGGACACTTTTTTGGGGGGTACAGGACACTACAGGGGAGAAGAGGGCAGAGGACACTGTGTGTGTGGGGGGGGGGGTGATGTGAAGGGGGGCAGAGGACACTGCTTTGGGGGGATACAGGACACTACTAGGGGGGCAGAGGGCACTACAGTGGGGGGAGTAATGTGAAGGGGGCAGAGGACACTGTTTTTTGGGGGGAGATACAGGACACTACTGGGGGGAGGGCAGAGGACACTACAGTGGGGGGAGTGATGTGAAGGGGGGCAGAGGACACTGCAGTGGGGAAGTGATATGAAGGGGCAGAGGACACTGCAGTGGGGGGAGTAATGTAAAGGGGGGCAGAGGACACTGCCTTAAAGGGGTACAGGACACTACTGTGGGGGGGGGGCGCAGAGGATACTTCAGTGGGGGAGGGATGTGAAGGGGAAGAGGACACAGCATTGGTGGGTACAGGACACTACTGTGGGGGAGGGGCAGAGGACACTACAGTGGAGGGGGTTATGTGAAGGGGGGAGTACAGAACACTACTGTGGGGCAAGAGGACACTGGAAAGTGCCAGAGTTTGAAAAGTCACAATAAAATCTAATACTTGTGATTACATAATTTGTGTGAAAACAGACTATCCAAATGTTTTCTTATCAGTAATACCTTTGCTTTCTTGTTGAACTCTCCAGGCAGATATAAAAGGCACACATTAATGCAACTCTTTATTCATTAATACAGTTAGACCATATATATTTGGACACAGGCACAATTTTCATACTTTTGGCTTTGTATGTCACCAGAATAAAATTAAAATAAAACAATCCAAATTTATTTGAAGTGCAGACTTTCAGCTTTAATTCAAGGGGTTGAACATAAATATCAAGTACAAATTTTAGGAACTGCAACCACTTTTATATACAGTCCCCCCCCTTTTCAGGGGCTCAAATGTAATTGGACAAATTAATATAATCATAAATAAAATGTTCATTTTTAATATTTTGTTGAGAATCCTTTACTGGCAATGACCGCCTAAAGTCTGGAACCCAAAGACTGAGTTTCCTCCTTTCTGACGCTTTGCCAGGCTCTAACAGCTGCTGTCTTCAGTTGTTCTTTGTTTTACGGGTCTTTCTTCCTATAGTTTTACTTTCAGCAAGTGAAATGCATGCTCAATTGGGTTGAGATCAGGTGATTGACTCTGCCATTGCAGAATATTCTACTTCCTTTCCTTTAAAACGGTTGCTTTTGCAGTGTGTTTTGGATCATTGTCCATCTTTACTATGAAGCGCCGTCGTCAGGGACATGGCCGTCGCAGGACTGGCAATGTCGCCCAAATCCAACATGAATGCCCACAGAGAGTTCAGATGCGTGCAGGAGCGCACGCCGCACACGCGCAATATACAACAGTGCGTGGCGGTGCGCAAGTGGCGCGATGGACGCTGGCGCCAACTGCCCTATTTAAACCAGCCATTGGAGACAGAACATTGCTGGATTATCTCAGCTTCCCTGTGTGCCTTGTGATTCCGTTTCCTGACCTGTGGACTACCTGTTATTGACCCGGCTTGCCTTGACCTGGCTTCCTGATATCCCGGTTTGACCTTTGGCTTGCATTTGGACTTTGCTTCTGTTCCTGTATCCTGTGTATGACCTTGGCTTGCCCCTGTTTATGCTCCGGACTGATTTATCCTGTATGATCTCTGGCCTGGCTCCTGGTTTCTCCTCTTACCAAGCACCGCAAGTACAAGTATTGCTATCAGCCTGCTACAGTCATCCCTCAGTGACTAGCTCATCTAACTACAAGCAAGCACCTGTCAAACCATGCTTTTTTGAGCACTGCACTCCGTGTTTCCAACTCCAGGGGCGCGCTGCGCTTAGCCGCAAGGGGAGCCCTCTTAGCATCTCGATCTCCATACCCGCACCTGACAGCCGTCCAATCAACTTTGCTGCATTTGGCTAAATCTGGGATGACAGTATATCTCTAAACACTGCAGAATTCATCCGGCTGCTTCTGTCACATCATCATTAAACACCAATGACCCAGTGCCACTGGAAGCCATGCACGCCCATGCAAATTATAAGATGAAACAATCAGCGCCACAAGTAAAAAATATTGTGATGTTTAAATAAGATAACCTAATAATAAATGTGCACAGCTGCTAAACATTCCAAGTGGTACACCACACTAATTTCAAAATGGATAGTAAATAAATAAATGTAGCGCTATGTGTAAAATTATAAATATAAAGTGCAAATCTCTAAAATAAATAAATCCTACATATAATTGAATAGTCCATAAAATAAAAAATTAAGAAATAAAACATGAAAAACTCTTATTGTGATCAGTGCATCCACAAAATTCCACCACAGTGATTGTTCGTCCTCAAAAGGAGTGCACACCACCACCAGTAAAAATGCGCGCTCACCTCCCAGATGAGTCAAAACTCATGCAGATCTCCACACAAACTCTTTGCTCTCACTTCCTCTTCCCAATCAATGGTGGGTAATCCAGATGGCTCTTTTCTTAATGGTAACTCAGCTCATTAATATCCAAAGAAGCGGATCATCTCCCAGCTTGGCTCAAGATTCCATGAGTTCAGGACATGTAAATAATAAGTATAGAGACCATAGTGTTCTCCGTATACAAATTTATTCAAAGCCCCCAAACAGACAGGTTGCACTTACAATATAAAAACTTTTAAAATCACATAAAAACCTCCAGAGTAGCACCGCCGTGTCCACATACACAGTCACGCCCATGCCATCACACTGCCTCCACCATGTTTTACAGATGACGTTGTGTGCTTTGGTTCATTTGCTGTTCCAAGCCTTCTCCACACTTTTTCCTTCCTGTCATTCTGGTACAGATTAATCTTAGTTTCGTCTGTCAAAAGAATGCTTTTCCAGAAGTGGTCTGGCTTTTTTTAGATGTTTTTTGGTAAAGTCTAATCTGGCTTTTCTATTCTTCAGGCTTATGAATGGTTTGTACCTTGTGGTGAACCATCTGTATTTGCTCTCATTAAGTCTTCTCTTGATTGTAGACTTTGACAATGATACGCTCACCTCCTGGAGAGTGTCCTTCACTTGTCTGGATTTTGTGAATGGGTTTTTCTTTACCATAAAGAGGATCCTGCGATCATCCACAACTGTTGTTTTCCGTGGATGTCCAGGCCTTTTTATGTTGCTGAGCTCATCAGTGCGTTCGTCTTTCCTCAGAATGTACCAAACTGTTGCTGTCTCTCTGATGCATTTGTTCTGTTTTTGAAGCCTTACAATAGCCTGTTTCACTTGCATGGACAGCTCTTTTGAACGCATTATATAGGTTCACAGCAATAGATTCCAAATGCAAATACCACACTTAGAATCAACTCCAGACCTTTTACCTGCTTAATTGATGAAGAAATAAAGGAGTAGCCCACACCTGGCCACGAAACAGCTTTTGATTTAATTGTCCAATTACTTTCAGCCCATATCCATTATATAACTATAGCTTGAATATGTTTTGGTAAATACCTAAAAAAAAAAAAAAATTGTCCCTGTGTCCAAATATATATGGACCTAACTGTACATTTTAAAGCAGAACTTCACTCTCTCGATCAACATTGATTATTTTTAATCCTTCTGCTTCTAGCATTATTAAATAGAAACATAGATCATTTTTACTTGTTTTGAACTTTTTAAAAATTTCTCCGGTTACTTCCTGATTTCCAGGCATAGGCAAATTACATCCCGGGAGTCTTCAGGAGGGGAGACTGGGTTTTCTTAGCTTAGCACACCCTCCTGCCTGCATGCCTGAGCTAATGCCAAGTGGATTCTAGGAAGCAAATGCTACATGAATCATCTGCCCTTATTTAAAATGGCCTCGGCCAAAAATGTTAGGGGGTGTTTTTCAAGATGATTTCTCAGCAAAATAAAACATGGAGACATGGATGGATAGAGGAGTTTGCTCTGAATATTAAAAATAAATTAGACCGCGTTTTTGGTTTGTGGTGCTCAGATGCAGTGTAGTTCCGCTTTAAATGTATTTTTTTTTTTTTTTTTACTGCAAGCAGCGTACGTACCTGAATTGTATTTGGTTTTAGGCTCTTGTCATCTACTGGACAGCAGAGCTCCGAGACAAGGAGGGAGAAGTGGCACAAGGAGCCAATAAGGTGTGCTGCAGTACAAAGAGCATACTGATAGGAGGAGAACGCAGAGATTAGCTCAATAGTGTGCTGCTTCTCCTTTCACTGTCCAGTCACAATGTGGCAAGGGAGAGACCTGTAAATGATAGTGATACTGCAGCAGACAATTAATGCTCCTAGATGCAAACAAAGCCTGGGGAATGCCCAGGGAAAAACCAAAGCCTACTTACTACCAGCTCGCAGACAACCAAATTAACCTGTCTAATGCCGGCCATACACGGTTCGAATTTCGTAAGAATTTTCTTTCGAAAATCGTATGAAAGAATTTTCGTATGAATTTCGCATCATTAGTGGGCTGCAACAACGGCCGATTTTCGTGCGGCAATCGAATTTGAGGAATCGGACATGTTGGAAATTTTCCGAAAAACGAACGATTTTCTAATCAATGATGGGAGAATCGTGCGAGAAATGTAATAAGAAAAGAAAATTTACGGAGAGAAAAGAAGATTCCCAGCCAAGAAAATTCTTTTCTGTAGCAACATGAGGTGAAATTGAAGGCTTGGTCGGCCGAATTTCGAAAATCAATGGTGGCATCATCGGATCACAAAAAAAACGAACATTCTGATTTTGTAAAGAAAATTCGTTCGAAATTCGACCGTGTATGGCCTGCTTAACAGTACACGTTAAAAACAGGGGTTTAGTCCGCACACATTTGCAAATGCATGCGTAAGCCACAGAGCCTCGTCAAGGCACCCTGATATCTGTGGTCCTAACACTAAAATATGAGTGTCCCCACAGTGGAGGTACATGCATTCTAATGGATAAATGCTGGCAGGTGGACTGAAGGGCAGCCCATCCCTTCTTAAAGGTACAGAAGCACACCAAACACCCAGCAAATAGCACTATGGCTGCAAAGGTGCTGGTGCGTTTCTGGACCAATAAACACACCAAGGTGATCTCAAAAAACTCGCCACCGCCTTCATTTAAAGCTGGCTATCGCAGTAAGCGGCTTTGGAGGGCTACAAACAGATGCAAACAAAGCCTGGGGAATGCCCAGGGAAAAACCAACACCTACTTACTACCAGCTCGCAGACAACCAAATTAACTTGTCTAACAGTACGCGTTAAAAACAGGGGTTTAGTCCGCACGCATTTGCAAATGCATGCGTAAGCCACAGAGCCCCTGTCAGGCAGAGCTGTGTTAATCTGAGAATGGAATAGGCAGAAAAACAAATGCTTTAGCTCCAGTATATATGCATTTCATCTGTGTAATTAGCTCTTCGCCTGGAGTTCAGCCTTAAATTAAAACAAGAGTATTGGAAGTATCATGAAAGTTCTGTTTGGCGCTGAACAGTTGTCAGATAAGATTGTTATCTACTGCTAAGTGTACTGGCACATACTGTACATAAATGGTCATGCTATTCCATGTTGGGCTAGGAGACCAAGGATGGGACAAGAAAATAAGCTAAAATTGTTTTGCTGTTTCAGAGCTGAGACTAATGTTAATTTCAAACGTACTACCCGCCAGCAAAAGGCTGCATAGACAAGCCCAGACTGGCCGAATGTCACAGAATTCTTTCAGCAGGTAATGATTCAATCATATTTATGGTTCCAGGTAAAAGCCACGTGACTATACCGTACAAGACATTCTCACCACATTCCTCCATCACCATTCAGGGTTTACACTGCAAAATAAATAATTTAAAACAGTTAACCATTTCAAGACTGCCATACAACAAGGAAAGAGAGGTGAAAGGAGAAACAGAAAGATAAAGGAAGAGAAAAGATTAGGAGCGGGTATTTTTAATTTAAGCAGTGTGGTTTTATCTGAAGCTGAATTAAAGGTTTTAGAATTAGGGCTGAAATTTAAACCTCATGCAAAATTGAATAAATGTAAAGCATATATTGATGTCAATACATCTGGGAACAAATTAAATATTAAAATATTTTTTAAATTGAATAAGGAGAATGTGAAGAATAGAGAAGAAACAGAGACAGTGTATCAACAGTAATCTCAAAAATGCCTCGGTATTCAATCCCAAAAATAAAATAAATGAATACATACATGTTTTAAAAACAATGGTTGAAAATGACGTAAGAAAAATAAACACCAGACAGAGCAAAAAGATCCCAGACTATATAACACAAGGGATTAAGTAATTAGAAAACAAGAGAGATATTGTTGTCAGAGCAGCTGACAAAAGGGGGGGGGGGGAGTATTGTAGTATTGGACAAAAATGATTATGAAGAAAAAATGAATAATTTATAATTGATAGAAGATACTTATAAGAGATTACCAGGGAATCTTACTAAAAAAATGTAAGCATAAATTGAAAAAGATTATAAAAAAGGACAAAAAGCTAGGGATACTAACTGATAGGGAAGCGAGATATTTATTACCCAAAGCACCACAAATCCCCACAATATACTACTTTCCAAAAATCCATAAGAATAAGCCGCCTGGAAGGCCAATAGTAAGTGGAGTTGACTCTCTATTCTCCTGAGTAGGAGAATATATTGACTCCTTCTTACAAGAAATTGTGATGAAAAATTAGGCATTTCTAAAAGACAGTGGGGAATTAAAGGGATTGTAAAGTCAGAAGGTTTTTTATCTTAATGCATTCTATGCATTAAGATAAAAAGCCTTCTGAGTGCAGCAGTCCTCCTCAGCCCCCCTATTACTTTCCTGAGGTCCCTCTCTGTCCAATGATGTCCACGAGTGCTGTCCGAGATTCTCCCTCCTGATTTGCTGAGACGCAGCAGCGGCGCCATTGGCTGCCACTGCTGTCTGTCAAAGTCAGATAGCCAATCAGGAGAGAGGGAGGGTGGTGGCAGGTTGAGGTTCCGAGTCTGAATGGACACAGGAAGCTGTGACTCGGCTCGAGTCCCCCCATAGCAAGCTGCTTGCTGTGGGGGCACGGAACAGGAGGGAGTGGCCAGGAACACAGATGAGCAGAGGAGGATCTGGGCTGCTCTGTGCAAATCCACTGCAACCCAGCAGGTAAGTATAACATGTTTGTTATTTTTATAAGGAAAAAAACAAGCCTTTACAAATCACTTTAATAAATATTCTAAGATCCAGATCTTTTCCTGGAAACAGTCTCCTAAGTTCAATAGATCTTAATTCTTTGTACACTAGTATAAATCAAAAAGATGGGGTGGAAGCTATAAAATGGACTCTAGAAGAGAAATCTGACCTGAAGAAAAAACAATGTGAGTTCATTTTAAATATATTAGAGTTTGTGATGGAAAATCATTTTTTTGGTATAATAAAGAATTTGTTCAAGAACAAAAGGGCGTAGCCATGGGAGCAAAATATGCTCCGAGCGTGGCGAATCTTGTAATGGCGAAGTGGGAAGAGGAAAGTATTTATAGGAAGTGGCGTGAACTCCCACTATATAAAAGATACTGTCAGGAAAGGAGAAATATGCCCATGCACATAGTTATGGGCAGAAGGAGAATTTCTGTTAGCCAAATCCATAGACAGAGAATTCCTATTAGCCAAATCCATAGACAGAGAAAACCTATTATGCCGCGTACACACAGTCGGACTTTCTATCCTACTTGGTCCGGCACACTTTCCGACGGACTTTGTCCGCCAGGTGCGCCGGACTTTAAAACGGACGGACTTGCCCACACACGCCGGGACTTTCCGGCGGGCTAAGTCCGCCCGTCTTTCCGACGGACTTTCGCCGGAGTTCCGGCGGACTTTCAGAATGAACGGACTTGCCCACACACGGACAAGTCCGTTCATTTTGAACGTGACTCAGGTGCGACGGGACTAGCAAAGGATGTCAATCTTGCCGCTTTTATTGGCGAGATTGACACCTTGCGAGCCCCGTCGCGGTGCATACCAGGCCCTTAGGTCTGGTATGGATTATAAAGGGAACCCTGCTACGCCGAAAAAACGGCGTGGGGTCCCCCCTAAAATCCATACCAGACCCCGATCCGAGCACGCAGCCTGGCCGGTCAGGAAAGGGGGTGGGGACGAGCGAGCGCCCCCCCCTCCTGAACCGTACCAGACCGCATGCCCTCAACATGGGGGGTGGGTGCTTCGTGGGAGGGGGGCGCCCTGCGGGGCCCCCCACCCCAAAGCACCTTGTCCCCATGTTGATGAGGACAAGGGCCTCTTCCCGACAACCCTGGCCGTTGGTTGTCGGGGTCTGAGGGCTTATCGGAATCTGGGAGCCCCTTTTAATAAGGGGCCCCCAGATCCCGGCCCCCCACCCTATATGAATGAGTATGGGGTACATGGTACCCCTACACATTCACCTAGGGAAAAAGTGTAAGTAATAAAACACACTACACAGGTTTTTAAAATATTTTATTAAACAGCTCCGGGGGGGGGGGGATCTTCCTCCGGCTTCGGGGGTCCCTCCGCTTCATCTTCTCCCGGTGTCCGGTTGGTTCTTCTCCGCTCTCTTCTCCCGGTGTTCCAGTTCTTCGGCCGGCTCCTTCTTCTGCTCCTCTGCTGTCTTCAGGTAGCTCTCTTGCCAGCAGAGGTCCGGACTTCTGGGCTTCTGGGCTTCTTGTCTTCTCTTCCCCAGATGTTGACACGATGCTCTCTCCTGCTGGACTGCTCTCCGAGGGCTGCGTTGTGACTTATATAGGTCTTATATAAGTCACAACGCAGCCCTCGGAGAGCAGTCCAGCAGGAGAGAGCGTCGTGTCAACATCTGGGGAAGAGAAGACAAGAAGACAAGAAGCCCAGAAGCCCAGAAGTCCGGACCTCTGCTGGCAAGAGAGCTACCTGAAGACAGCAGAGGAGCCGGCCGAAGAACTGGAACACCGGGAGAAGAGAGCGGAGAAGAACCAACCGGACGCCGGGAGAAGATGAAGCGGAGGGACCCCCGAAGCCGGAGGAAGATCCCCCCCCCCCCGGAGCTGTTTAATAAAATATTTTAAAAACCTGTGTAGTGTGTTTTATTACTTACACTTTTTCCCTAGGTGAATGGGTAGGGGTACCATGTACCCCATACTCATTCACATAGGGTGGGGGGCCGGGATCTGGGGGCCCCTTATTAAAAGGGGCTCCCAGATTCCGATAAGCCCCCCGCCCGCAGACCCCGACAACCAACGGCCAGG